>BSBM01000003.1:7862500-9062500 GCA_027924585.1 Larix kaempferi
CATATAGGAAGAAGCTGCAGAACTGCAAATGATGATGGTTCAAATTTTTGAGGAAGAAGCAATGACAATTCATTTAGAATTAGTTTCTACTGACATTTCAGATTATGCACCTGGTGAGTCAAGGGAAATAGTTGTTCAGAATGTTGGTAATTCACATGTGACTGAGATTATTGATGAATAAATTGCTTTTCTTCCATTTGTTGTTTCCAAGAGCTCAAATCAACTCTCAAGCTTGAAAAATCATATTGCTAATTCTAGATAGAAAGACACACTTTCTTAAGGGAATTTATTACTCTGTGATAGAAGGAGGCCATTGGAAGGAAGAAGAAGCACCAAAGGAAGAATTAGATAGCAATGCAACACGGAAATGCAAGAATGTAAGAGGCGGTGAACTAGGCATTATTTGCATAAATATTATAGAGCCTAGTGAAAGATGTGTGCGCGCATGGAATTAATTTGATGAGATATGTATTCAATGTCTCACAAGTCGAGGAAGGTGGTGGAGTCGGAAAAACTAAATGTTGGATTTAATGAATTTTTGGAAATAGTACAAAAAATCAGTTCATTGCACCATACGATGAATAATGTTGCCCCAAAAGGTTCAAGTATGAAAATGACATGTCATTGTTTCCACATGAACTAAGTTTCATGTCTTCTTTTATGACGAGTTGGCCGATAAAAGAAAAATGTGCCATATCTTTGGTTGTCTTGGAAAAGGATGTGATAAAATTAAATGTGACAAGGCCCTGTGGCAACACAGTAAATGCGACCGATAAACCGGTCAAGTGCATGAAGTATAATGTAAAACTAGTAGAGGAATGTCTTTGGAATTTCATAGTTGGCATGAAAGGAGTTCTATATGGATCACTATGCAAGGAATGATAGAGTATCATGACATGAATAGGAGATCAAGATGAAGGAACAATGTAACGTCCATATCAAGAAAGAAATCAAATAAAATTATGAAATTACATCAGTATATCAATTCTGGAAAGAAGTGAAGCATGAAGACAGGGGGAGTCATCCCTAAAAATAGTTGAGGATGATGCTAGCAAAAAACAAACAGAAGAATCTACATTGCACATTTAATGGAACCTCTTTTCCATTGATTTCAAAGGGGGAGAAATGCATAAAGCTTCCAGAACAATTGGGATATATGCATGAATACATCAGAAGATAAAGCATAATGCTGCAGCAGACGTGAAAGAGTATGAAGCAAATCATCAAAGGAACATCATAGAGATACAACAAACGAATCATAGAAATATAGAAGATGTGAAAGAGCATGAATCAAATCAATTGGAGAAATAGATTGAAGATGATTGAATATATGGTATGTGTATAAGGAAAGTAAAGTAGAATGGTCTGCACAGAAGTAACAAAAGAACAACAAACAACACAGTAGCCAACAACCCAAAGAACTCAGTGGTAGCACTATGAAAAAGTACAAATGAAGCATATGGTTCAAAGAATATCATGCACTACTTCATAATGTGTTGACATCAATTCCAAAGGGGGATATTATTGAAATTTGGTTGTCATTGATGTCAACTAATATCAAAGAGGATGTCAACTGATTTAGTTTGAATCATTGATGTCAACTGATGTCGAATTGGATACAACATTCCTATGACAGCTTGAAGAAGTACATGGAAACCATTTTGAAGAAGTATATGCACGAGATCAAGAAGAAAATGAATTCCATAAGTATAGGTGCAGAATGGTGAAGGTGATAGACATGGATGCTAGTTTTAATAAGTATATCCAGAAGTACATGAAGTCTAATGATATGTGTCCAAGGTACATCTTGCAGATCCAAGTTTGAAGAAGTACATAAGAAGGATCCATCATGCATGATCAATGTGAATAAGCACATAAGGAATGTACATCATGAAATGTATCATACTATGTGCGGTACCTGCACAAATATCAAGTCCACCAATTCATACTCTTTCATGGAAGTAGTCAAAGGACTGGTTGGACAATGGTACATGTGCACAAGCAGCCAAGGAGTTGGTTGAGCAAACAATACAAGTGTGCACCCATGTTGAAAGAATTCTTTGGTATATTCAAGCATTGCTTGGTTCTATTTCGGAAGTGCACAAGCAGTTAAAACAACGAATGGTTGGACAATCCTCAAAGCACCCAAGTCTATCCAATTAGAAGATACTTTTAGTTACTGGAATCCACACAAGTTCCTAAAAGGGTATAATAGTTGAAGCAAGTCTATGAGAAAATTCCACAACCGATGGTACAACAAGTGCGCACGTGCCACAAGTGATGACAAGGAAAAGGTCAAAGTCCCACCAAGTGGAAGATGGAGTATGCACAGAATCCGCAAAGTGTCAATGCATCAAGTGCACATTACTCAAAAGTGATGAAGCAGTAGGGTTCAAAGTCCCACCAATTAGAATTTGGACTACGCACGGATACCATAAAGCATTAATGCACCAAGTGCGAATTGCGCATAAGGGAAGGTACAACAAGGGTTGTAGACTCACCAAATTAAAGAACAAAGATGAGCACATACGTCAAAGAAATGGTACATCAAGAGTGCAAAGTTAAATCACTAAGGTGTAAAGTCCCATTAAGTTGTGGACCATGAAGGCACAAGACATGCAATAGATGATTCATGAATAGCACAAAATATGATAGGTGGAAAAAGCACAATCCGGGAAATATGGAAGAAGGGATTCCACGACCAACTTGTAGACATACTGTTAGGATAATTAATACTCCATCCTTTCCCTACTTAGCATTATTTTATTTTTCCTAGTAGTTGATGATGTCATTTCCTCCCTAGTGGTGTGCATATTTCATCTAGGACCCAATGGCCACCTAATGCACCCTACATGCATGAATCTAGGCCCACTAGAGTCAGTTCCCTACATTTTACGATCCCACTCTGTGTTCTAGTTCATTCCACCCGAGTTCTTGAACTCTACTGGGGGTTTTAGTTCCCATCACCACTGATTGTGATCTAATGAGCTATTTTTCACCTATTGTGCATGCATGACTCACTAATGCACCCTCCTTGGTCAGTTAATTGACTGTGTATTCAATTAACTGAGTTTTGGTTCAGTTGAGTTTAGTTTGGGACTTCTGGAGAAGTCTAGTGGTGACAATTCCTATGCTAGACATACTGAGACATGAATTATCCTAGGGTATTTGAATTATCTCCGTTGTATTATATTTTTGGACTATATTTATTAATGGAAAATGTTACACATTTATGCTTCCATCTGAGTTCCAATGCATGCTTAATTTTATTGCTCTTTTCTCCGCAATTTTCACTGCAATTCATCTTTTTCTACTCATTCTTTCACTATGAGGTATTCTTAGCTCTATCATATGCTGCAACTTAGAATTTCACACATAAAATCCATGCAAGACCTATATAAATAGAGATGCAAGTTGGATATTTGAAGTAAGCTTGATTGCGATAGCATTAATATCTTCTAGTGAAGGTTTCAATTTGATATTCAAGGCATCAAATGGCTTGAGGACAGAACAATATGATCTAGCGAGGAGCCAAATGCACACATGCAACAAAATGAAGTTTTGATGGTGCGCATAATGATGTTGTAGATCTATGACAAATGCTCAATTCCTGAATAGCAGAAATACTGAAGTATGTTCAAGTGCTTGACGATTTGAATGAAAGCATTAAAATCAACACACCGATACTCACAGACATTGTAAAGAAAGAAGCACAGAGACAAAGCCATGAATTATCAGATAATGTGTAGATGTCTAGCTGATGCATATAAGTAGAAGTGAAAGTGTGTGAGCTTGAGAAATCCATCTGATGCATGACGTCAAGACAAGAGAATTATTCAGTAAGCACATCATGATGGAGATGATCTGAGAGAAGTGCATTAAAGAGAAAGAACAAATCATTTGATGCACAAAATGTTGTAGATTGTCTAGGAAATTGTGGCACTTAAACATAACAGACACATCAGTAAGTGCATAGTTCCATCTATTACTAGTGAATTATTTCATAACAATAAACTATCAATTGAAAGCACAATATCAATTGGTTAGTGCAATCACGCAGTAGCAAAATGTGGAGATAACCAGTGACATAGACTGCATTATTAGTGAGAACATAGTACATGAAGTAAGACATAAGTAGACAGATGATTTGAGAGGAATTATAAGTCAAGTGATGTATGTGTCTCAGTGACATAGAATATACTACATACAAAGGTAGCGCACAACACAAATATGTTTAGAAGATCAGAAGAGTGCATGGATTTGAAGTTCAATAAGACATAATCATACATTGGACATTAGGGTGGCAGGACAAAGTAAGGAGATGGGGAGTTGGATCTTCCTTTAGGTTGGTGCCTATAAAAAAGGGAAATAGGGGGTTGGATCCTCCTTCCAATTGGTGCTGGGGAAATACAGGGAGTTGTAGCTTCCTTTAGGTTGGTGCCTATAAAACTAGGGGGTTGGTGCCTCCTTCCAGTAGGTGCTAGTAAACACAGGAATTTGGTGCTTCCTTCAATGTATTCTTTCTCATTATAAATAAGCATTCTGTGGTTTTCTCCCGTTTTGGTTTCCATGCAAAAATCCTATCTGTTATGCATTCGTTGTCTTGGTGCATATATGGATGAATGTTGAATTTATTGATGCATAATTGAAGACAAATATTAAGTAAATATAATACGTTAAAGAAGGTAAAAACAACTGATAATTGCGTTAATACGGATTCACCGCCCCTCTCAATATTCAATCGATTCCAACAATCTATTCATGGAACAAGGACGTGGCATACCTTCATTTTGGGGGATGTTGGGCCCCTACAATTGCTAGTTTATTTCACTTTATTCTACTTTTTTATTATAATATTTGATCATAAACCACTCCATTCACATTTTGGAGAATATCATTTATTTAAAATATATTAATTAAAAAAATTAAAAATAAATGATGTGAGTTTATACTTTTTAATGTAATTATGAATGGTTTAGATTAATCTGTTGATGATAACTAATTTCATGTTTTGTTGACCAATGTATGTGAGAATTAACCAACTGAGTTCAAAATGGAGAAGCAACTTCAATGTGGATTCTTGCACTTGACATATCAGATCCTCCCAGTTAACCAACACTATCTCAACAAATTCCTATGCCTTGGTTTCTACACTAGTTTCGGTACCTAGTTCTGTACCAATTCTGATGCCATTTTTATCATAGTTCAAGGTGGTTCTCCAAGACTTATCCAAGTGAATAAGACTTGGATGCATTGATTGGTGAAATGATGCTAAGTGAGTTTTTATTTTCCAAACACATAATCTTTATTTTCATGAATGGATCAATGATTCTATTCTAGTAGTGTATCAAAGAATTGATGCATAAGAATCATGAGTAGACACATGGCTTTGTGCCAACAAAGATTTGACTTTGATGCCATGTCACATTTTTCAATTGCCAAAAGTACTGGGTAATTAGATTCTCATAGATTTTTTGGAGGAAATGATAAGTCTCTCATAACCACTTTATCATTAAATGGCTATGCGTATTTGGCATGAACCGTTACTAGTTTTCCAATTCCCCTTACCTTCCCAAGAAGCCAATTTTGGGGGTGATTTCTAAGTAAACTGTCTGGAATATCTCAATTTTGTTAGAAACCCACTCCTAAAATAGTCTCATTTAGCTACTTGACAGGCCATGTCCTCAAATCCTCAAAGGATTGGGATAAATTCTTATATGATCAATATGTGATCATGTAGAAATAAAGTTGCAACCGTTTTTCAAATTAGCCAAAGACACATGGACATGTGAAGAACCTGCAATAATTACTTAATGCAAATACACGAGATATCAGAAATAATAGAACTTAGACTCACTTTTATATTGATCACAGGCCACTTTGAGGGGGAAACCTCCTTTGAGCATGCTCAATACAATTAACTTCATGGTGCCTTCAATGACCTCAACACACACTTATATACTAAGTCTATGCCCAATACTATGAGTCAAAACCATGGGGCATATAATACTACGGGACAACTTACAAAGCATATGCATCCAATACTATGGGTCAATACTATGAGCTAATATAAACTATGGATCAACAAATACTACGGAATGAATTACAAAGCATATGCGTCCAACAACAATATACTAACATAGTAAAGAGAAGGGTTGACACGGGTTCCTAACATCCCCTCTCCCTTAGAAAAAGCTTTGTCCTCAAATCTTTGGTTGGAGAAATTGCTGCAGAATTTGAAGAAGTGGTTCCCCGGTAGCATCCTCGAGCTGCATTTCGGGCCACTGACGCCTTTGGAGTGCCAAGGAGGATTGCTTGGAAGGCTGTAGATGAAGAAGAACCCCATCAGTTGTGTGGAAAATGTGCTCAGAACGGTGTTGGTCGACTTGTTGTTTCAGGCGAATTCTGGCCATGTGAATATTTTCCTCTAGAATGAGAAGAATCTGATCGCAGTTTCGAATAACTGAGTCAATTTCCTGAACTGGGGAGCTGCTAAGGGTGTATGGAAGAAGAACTAGTGGTGTCTGTCCATAGACTGCTTCATATGGTGTCCTTTGAGATGTGGTATTGTACCACTAGAGCGCTGCTAGGAGATCCATAGAAATAGTTGGCCAAAGCTGTGTAGGGATGGGAAAGGGTTTGAGCAATCCCGAAAGGAGTGTCGTTTCACCCTTGTTGACCTGGAAAGTATCATAGTCAGCCACCATCTGTTGAATTGTCATTTTCAGTCCCTGCCAAAAGAAGTTACATTGTTCCCAGTCATACATTTTGAAGAACCCAGAGTGCCCTGCTGATGAAGAAGCATGGAGTTCATAGAAGAGATAGCCCTGTTGAACATATTGCAACGAATTTGGAACAAGCAGAGAAAGAGCTGTAAGAGAAACTGGGTCATCAATTGTGCGAGAAGGAGAATCTACCACCATATTGTCCTTACCCTTCTTGTAAGTGATCGCATAGGGATAACCCATGAGTTGGATAACCCATTTCATGTGTGTTGGGGAGGAGACCCATTGTTCCAGAAAATTTTCCAAATTCTGGAGATCAATCTTGATGCAGAAATAATTCCCGAATAGGTATGGTTGCCACTTCTGTACTGCATGCAAAATAGCCATCAATTCCTGTTGTGAGGTAGATGTGACTAAATTCTTACCGGAAAGGTCTCTTGAAGGCGGAAAGCTCATTGGTTCAGCAAAGACACCTGCATATCTACCCAAGGAAGTAGTGGAGACCGTTGATGGGTGCATCTGAAGGGAATGGAGTTGAGCGATGCTACCATGTGAATTATTCTTAATGATTTTTTCCAAGTGATGTGAATTTATGATGCAAAGAGACCCTGGTTATAATCCCATTAATTTGTGTTTTGTCCCATTTACTGAAAACTGCATCCAAAGTTCTGAAAAATCCCATAAGATGGCGTCGAGTGTGTGTAACCATTGAATGCCCAAAACCACATCACATCCGCCTAAGTACAAGGAAAACATGTCAGAGCGCAAGTTATAATCTTCCATAGAGATACACACATTGTGACACTTCCCCTTGCAAGGTAAGGTGCCCCCATTGGCAACCATGACTTCAAAGTTAGAGCAAGGATGGACAAAACAATCAGCTTGTTTGGCAATCCGAGGGTCAATGAAGTTATGAGTGCTACTAGAATCAATGAGTATGGTAAGAGGGAGCTTCTTGAAGTATCCCCTGACTCGCATTGTTTGTGGGGTGGTGACGCCGATTACAGCATGGAGAGAGAGGTTGGGTGGGTCGTCCTGATATGGGGTGTCAATAGGTAGGTGTTGAATGTTGACCTGATCATCTATTGTATCTGGAGCTTCTTCATCAAGTTCTGAGGCAAGCAGAGAATCCACATCCAAGAGATAGAGCTTTTGTTGAACACATCTATGTCCCCGAGTGAATTTCTCATCACAATTATAACAAAGCCCTTTTTCTTGGTGTGCTTGCATCTCTATTTCAGACAAATGCTTGATAGGAGTTGGTTGCGGGGCAGGCATGATGGGAGGTCATTGGGAACCCATATTTCTGAAGGGAACAAAGGTGGGTTTGGAGTGTTGTTGAGCTGTGATCTTGTCCTTTTCCAACTTATCCAACCCTAGGACTTCCATCATTGTGTTGGGACAGAGCATTTTGACCTCTGAGCGGATTTCATCCTTGAGACCACTGATAAAACAACTCCTGTAGAATTCATCAGACAATCCTTCTATGTGATTGGCCAGTTTCTCAAATTCTGTCTGATACTCTCTCACTATGCCAATTTGGTGAAGTTTAGTGAGTGCTCCTGTGAAGTCATCAAAAGCACTAGGACCAAATTGTGGCAAAAGGAGTTGGCAAAAATCTGTCCAGTTTGGCTCGGGATGAGCTTTGATGTACCAATGGTACCATTGAAGGGCTTCTTGTTCCAAATGAAAGGATGCAAGTGGAACTTTCTGGACATCAAAAGTATTATGTACACTGAAATATTGTTCTTCTCGGTATATCCATCCAGTCGGATCAGTACCATTGAAGCGAGGAAAATCAAGCTTCAGCCTGCGAAAAATTGCTGGAAGAAGAGAACCCGGTGGCTGCAAAAGATTCTGGCTGTCGGTTATTGTTCATGGCCGAATGCCGAAGATGGAGGCTGAGAAATTTTTCATCCAGATCTTGGAGTTTGGTTTGGATGGCTGCAAGTGCTTCCTCCATGGTTTTTTTTTTTTCTTGGAAATGGATAGAAAAACACAAACAAAAGCTTATTTAGTAAAGGAAGATTTGGATTTGGAAAAAACTCGGATGGGTAATTGGGGTTTGACTAGGTTTTGGACACTTTCTGATGGACATGGAAGAAAAAAATGGGGATTTTAGAAGTGGGGTGAAAGAATGAGAAAATTTGGTAGAGAGGGACAAAGAAGCAGAATTAGGAAAGGAACACGGTGGGAAAATTTGACAGTGTTTGGGTGAAAATTGAAGGAATTATGGCAAACCCTAAAAATAGAAAAATGTGAGATTTCTGGTCTTGGGAAGTGGAATTTGAGATAGGGTCTTCAAGAATGAAATATGCAGGATGGGATTGCAGGGATGTCAGTGAAGTTTTAGGGAAAACGGAGTTGAAACAAGGGAGATATGGCCAAAAAATAGAATTTTATAATTTTTTTATTTTTTTTCAGAAATGGATTGGCAACAATGGTAGGGAAGGGATCCGCAATAGGTGGATCTGCAACAATGCAGAAATGATCGAAAACAGCTGGATCTGAAAAGGCTACTAGATCTGGAATGACTTTCAGAATATATTTGAAATGGTTGGATCTGGAGCGGAAGTGATTGGCAACAGTTCAGCTGAAAATAGATATGGACCCCAGGTATGTGCGGCTTCCTATTGATTCAGGGGATTCACTCAGCCACCAATGCTGTATGATGGCTTGCATATGGGGCAGTACCCCTCACTCCACGGCTCAGGTAAAACTGATAACCGCTTTGTCACAAACGACAGCTCTTGGTCTACCTCGCGGGTGGGAACTAGTCAATCAGGTAGGGGTCGTTGCCCTTTTCGCTGGCAGGTCCTCTCAATGGGATAGCTACTTTGGGGTTCCTGTGGTACTCCTCACAATAAGTTTTATGGATTATGCCCAAGTACTTCCGACAGTTAAGCGGATAGGGGTTATCCCTAGATCCGAACTTGCAACAGATGTGAAAATTTTTTTGGCAGAAATTCCACCCAACGAGCCCAAGAAAGTGCTCTGATACCAGATGTGAAGAACCTGCAATAATTAATTAACACAAATACACAAGATATCAAAAATAATAGAACTTAGAATCACTTTTATATTGATCACGGGCCACTTCGAGGGGGCAACCTCCTTTGAGCAAGCTCAATACAATTAACTTCACGGTGCCTTTAATGACCTCAACACATACTTATATACTAAGTCTATGCCTAATACTATGAGTCAAAACCATGGGACATATAATACTACGGGACGACTTACAAAGCATATGCGTCCAATACTATGGGTCAATACTATGGGCTAATATAAACTATGGATCAACAAATACTATGGGATGACTTACAAAGCATATGCGTCCAACAACAATATACTAACATATTAAAGAGAAGGGTTGACATGGGTTCCTAACAGGACACCCAACCATCATAAGAGGTGGCAATGAGATATTGTATGGTCAAATTATGATAAGGTTGATCCATCCCATAGTTTCCATCTTTGTATAGAATCCAAACAATAATATATTTTGTGGATTTGTGAGTTCTCCTTTGCCAAGTTTACCAACGGATCATGAGAACACGTGATTCATTATCTTCAGTTATTTTTACAGTCCTCCTTTTATGTATTGAGGAACGAAGATAGATAATACATTGTGATGACACTATTATGTCGTTATTTTTCATAGTCATAGGAATTTGATGAAGACAAGTTGGAGATGGTGTTTCAGTGAATTAAGAGGTTGATTCTTTTACAAATGTCAAATCAATGATCTTATATTACAATAAGGTATGTTCTTGAGTATTGATTCCTTTGTATTTTCGAACAAAGATTTGATTTCTTTAGGATTTAAATGTGTGGTAATAATGGGTTAATCAATGAGCTTTCATAGTTAGTTTACTATTAAATTGATTACTACAAAATTTATTTCCATTTTCACATTAGGTTAATCAACAAGGTTTTTATAGTGAGTTGTTTCCATATTTCAGTTTGATTTATGAAAATCTTGCTTGCTTTAATTAGTTTACTTTACATTGTCTTTAGCTTAGTTTTATTTTCTACATTTTGGATTTCTGAACTATTTCTTGTACTTTAATTTTACATAGTTTCAATTACCAAAGGAATATTAAAGTTCTAACTTGTAAGATATGGCCTCCCAATGACGGATTTCTTCGTAAGGTGTGGGAATATTTTCAATGCTTGTTTTATTGCATTGAAGTGTGTTTGTCGGCTTTAGATTATACTAGGCTAGTTTGGGCTTCAATCCTGCACATACAGTGCTGACACCTTTAATCTTATGAGCTTCGATTGACAATTTAATGTCTATATAATAACTTCCATATATTTCTACCGATCTATTCCAAGGTTATTCTTGTCTTCTTTATTATGGTTAGATTGAATAACACCGAGGAAGGTGTTATCTTTAAGGGGGGTGTACGTAATACCCCTAGATCCTTAGTTAAAGTTTAAATACTTTGTAATAATGTTTTTAATTATTATTGAACAATTATTTGACCAAGTGTGGTCAAAGACACATGTTTGAGGATATTGTATTATTTTTATTATTTAATAAATAAAACAAGATAATCCAATCTAAAGTAGCAGTTGAAAGAGTGTTTGTTGGCGCACAAGGAGGAATGACATGTGTTGGGTTGAGTTCCCATGGTGGTGAAAACCACTAATTAATATCTCAACAGATGTAGGAGGCATCATCCCTATTTTAAGGTCAAAACTCCAGGTGGAGGTTCTCGAGCAGGATGCTCATTATAGACCTAAGTCCTAGGAAATGTGTTATTAAGCTATTCCTATCAGACAAACTTGAGGTTAGGATGGAAGAAGGAAATTATTTTGTTGAGTTGAGAACTGAGTGATAGTTCTGAGAACTAAGTGATAGTTTTGGTTTCCTTCAGTTGTCTTTGTCCTTGTGGTCCAACAAACAAGCTCGGGGGTTTCAGTATCAACAAGTTGGTTGTTCTAGAAGATTGGTTGGGAGGAACGACGAAATTCAGATTGGATTCAGTCTGTTATTTCAGTCAGGTTCTATTACTGTTTATTAATATTCTGTATTTTATTCTCTATCTGTTTAAGTTATTACTATGTAGAATTTTTGGTAAATAACGAACTATGTTTTATATTGTATTTATTCTACTAATGATTTTATGGCTAAGATTTACATGTGTTCATGTTTACTATATATTTACTATATGTTTGATATTTATTGTGTAAAATTTGTTGCTGATAATGAGCTATATTTTATATCCATTTTAATGATTCTGCTTAGGTAAATTATATGAAAACCTGTTTACTTAAGTTATGCTAAATACATTCTATTATCATTGTTATATCTATGAATTTTCATTATATTACTATAGATAGAATGTTTATATACAGCTTTATAACTCTGTCTTCTAATCATTTATTTATTTAGCTAAACTAAACTAGGGTTTGACCTAAATATACATACTATTATTATATAAACATTCAGTATGGAAATAAAGCATATATATATATATATATATATATTTAAATGAAACTGTCTATATCAATATTTCGTTTATGTTAAAACACATTAACATTATCAAACCAAGCAATATACAACCCTAAGAGTTTTGATACGAATTCATGGATAAACAACATAGTCAAATAGTGTTAAAAATATATTCTAATAATATATCAACAGATCCACGATTTTACCTCTGTAGGTATTCATCATTTACAACAGAGTTGCATAAATCTTAACAACCATTGGAATATGATTTCGTTACCATCGCAAGTGTCCTTAAATTGAACCAAGCCATGAGGAATGTTCGTATAGTAACTTGGGTTTACATCATAACGCACTGAGGTGTAAGCTCGCATGCATTACATGCTAGGTTAATATTGTAGTATGAAAACATTTACGATTTTAGTATGAAGGTTTTGCTAATATAAATAAAAATACTTAAATGATAAACATAGTTGCATGACTCTTTAATACGAGTTACCATTGTTGCAAGGGTTAGGAACAAAGCCATAAGGCTTGTCTTTTTAACAAGTTAGGTTAAAAACTATAAACCGGTCGTATGACCATAATAAAACTCAGGTCGAATGAGCAATGAAACCATACATTAAAACATGTAGAGTTCAACTGCATTCATTAACATTTTTGTGGGTAACGATTTTAATACAGAGCAATCTCTGTAAAAATCAAATGGGTCGAACAGTGCCGAAAATCCCAAAATAAGTGCATTGCATGCGAATAAACTAAATAACCAATTAATCATAGAGCTGTAAGGCCACACAAGAATAACAATTGAAACACATAAAAATGAAATAGTTCTTTAACATTGAATGAAACAACAGAGGTGAAGGACTCTCATAAGACAACACAGAGTTGTATGCCGAAGGCATTGATATTTTATCAATATATAAATAAAATCACAAATACATAGACGTAAGGGTTTTGGGTTGAATGTATTCCATGATTCATTTAAATAAATACAACAAGATGACATGCAATTCCATATTTAAAAACAGTTGGTAAAATATTTAAACAAGATCCAACCATTTTGGGCTGTTCATCAAACAAATGCTTCAAAATCGTTGTGGTTGTATCAACCCACGTATAAGTTTGAATTAGTAACCATTAACATACTCTTATGGAGATTCCAGTTACAAGTGCCACCATAAATGCCCAAATATTAGCCATGACCTCGATGACTACCTACATGACGAATTAACAAGTTAGGTTCTAAAGAGTTGTAAGTAATAAATGAACTATATCACGAAATAGGAGAATGCTTACTAGATTATGGTGGCCGACATTGTCCCCTATGTTCACGGCACCATACGCCTCCCTACAAATATACAACACAACGAAGCAAGGTTATATTGAAATAAATATCTAACTTTAAAATGAAACAAATACAATGGCATCGTGACTGGTATATAAAATGCAGTAAAGGTTAAATGATTCTATACTTATCGTGGAAGTCGATAGAGATGCCAAGAGTTCCATTGCTAGGAATGGATTGCTAGCAATCCTTTCAGGATTAAGTTTTAAACCACAAACACTTATGAGATCATGAGAGACCTTATGGTATGAACGAAAACCTTCGTAATATTTTCTGAGAACGCGTGACTGTAATGTTTAACCAGGGAGACCACAAAATGGACAAGCTCTACATAGAGCCATTATGCATTGCAGAAGCATAATGTTGCCCTGAAGAACACCAAATGCACAATGCCTTACCTCGTAGTCAACTAAAACCTAGAGGAAAAGTAGTTACGATCCCAAGGATCAAGATCGACGATCAAAACTGTGCCACTCTTTTAGAGCCGAACTAGTACCAGATATAGGATCAATCCATCACATGGATTCACCATCGTTTATCTAAGCTCGCTGCCTCCTATGGTCCTGGGTTAACCAAAGCATGCCACGCATTAATACAACCTTATATCAATACAATTAAACATGGATTTTTATTAAATGCCAAATCTTATATGAATTTCGAGTTAGGTTTTACAGCTATGAACTCAGGATTCGAAACACATAAAATGTGTAATGAAGATTGTAACCATAGTTTCTACCTTGGAAAATCAAATGCACATCGATCGCATTTATAACTGGTTGGTAAATAAATTAATCAAACCTTTGTTCAAATCATTGGATTTCATAACTTTTTATATAGTCATTTCAATACCATGGTTATGACACATAATGCATAAGCTTAAGCTCTTAGCCTTGGTTAGCAATGGCTCATGAGCGCATGCTCCCATAGTTATGAGACCCTTAATTTTTATGGGTAACCTCGAAAGAGCATAAGTATATGATATATATAGTTTATGCATGGTAGGGTAGAATTCCAATATAGACATGTAGATATAGTCGTTATGCATTATTTGCTTATAATGCATTGTATTATATATATATAATAATGTTGCCATATCATATGTTAAATCAATACATTGTAGATTGGTATTATCGTGGAACTTTATCATAAGCTTGTAAGCTTAAAACATAAGCGTAAATTGATAATAAGAGCATAGTCAAAGTACGAACATGCATTAGTTTACAAGCATAATTGTTAAAGTTTGAGCATTAATTCACAATACTCTAGGATCTTCACTGAGAGAATAACATATATAGTATATCAATGCATAACAATCACAATAAGCATGACAAGCATCACAAGAATCAAAAGCATGAGAGACAAGAGACACAGAGTTTCTGTGGGGAAAACCCTAAGGTGAAAAACTCCACAACTTCCTCAGAGATAGAAAGAGCAATGGGTCAACCAAAGTACAAACAAAATACACTTAAGATAGTCTCCTAGTAGCAGATGATCGTCCTCCTCACTAGTGCGCCACTTTCTAAGTGAAAGAAGTGTGTCTTTTCAAATGATCAAAATAGAGATCTCCCGATCCCTATTTATACTAACATGTTTGCCCAGTTACACTACGGGGCCGACTTGTCTATCTAGATACATCCACAATATAATATATATTTCAGGGCTGACCCCACACATGGTGGTCTAATAACCCATCGGCAAGTACACACACTTGCGACACTTGTCAATCCACATGACGACACTTCCTTATAGAGGAATAACACATCTCTAATAAGGGTACAATAAATATATATGAAATACATTCTGAAGTTACATATACATCAACACTCCCTCTTAATTAGGAAGGTATTTCTCGACACAGTTCTGCTAGACAAGTCTTCTTCTCAGGATCATCGTCATCGATGCATCGTCATCATCATTGTCACTGCTGCTACTATCTCAACCAATATCTGACTCTACTTGTCATAGGAAGTTATACAGAGCCAGTCCTTTTTCATACTGGATGTAGGCTCACCACCTACAGGTCTTCATCATCACAGGCCATACTGTGGAATCCTCAGGACTTATTACGTGCATCAGAAAACCTGGTTGCAGCATCCCAGGCTATTACAAGCACACAGCTCTACCTGTCGGATCTCCCAGGATCACATTACATGTGACCCATCACAAAACCTGGCTGAAACATCCCAGGATGTTACGAGCACACAGCTATACCTGTCGGATCTCCCAAGAGCACATTACATGTGACCCATCACAAAACCTAGTTGAAGCATCCTAGGCTGTTACGAGCACACAGCTCTACCTGTCGGATCTCCCAGGAGCACATTACATGTGATCTCACCACAAAACCTGGCTGAAGCATCTGAGGCCTTTTTCATCCTGTCCAGATCTCCCAGGAGAAAATTACATGTGGTCCACCACAAAACCTGGCTAAAGCATCTGCGACCTTTTTCATCCTGTCCAGATCTCCCAGGAGCAAATTACATGTGGTCATGGCAAAACCTGGTTGAAGCATCTGAGGCCTTTTTCATCCTGTCCATATCTCCCAGGAGCAAATTACATGCCATAGGAAAAAACCTCGCAAGAGCATCTCAGGATGTTACGGGTACACAACTCTGACCTGAAGATCTCCCAGGGCACAAATTACATGTCCTCCCAGAGCAATGTCTCGAAAGAGCATCCCAGGCTGTTATGGGTACGCAACTCCGACCTATAGGATGTACCAAACATGCTCATCTGCACAAACTGATCCACGGCCACAAAGTATCATCTGATACTCACCATACATCATCCTGATGTACACATGATCATCCTGATCATCATCACTGCAACATCCTGCTACATGTCATCAGGAGAAGCTTGTCGTCCATGATCACCCTGATCATATAATGCATCCATATGATGCACACCAAGTATCTACCTAATACATATCATCATACATAGTGTATCCACCTGATACATAGATACATGATCCACACAATGTATCCATCAACATACATGATCTACCTGATCATACAATGTATCCACCTGATAAATATACAGATACATGGTCCACACAATGTATCCATCAACATACATGATCTACCTGATCATACCTGATACATGGTCCAAGCATCCAACATGATGCGTATACAAAATACATACAAATGATCCAACCAATCATATCCAACATCCAACATGATGCGTACATACATATAAATGATCCAACTGATCATATCCAACATCCAACATGATGCGTACATACATATACATATAAATGATCCAACTGATCATACAAAGCAGAAACTAGAACATCATCCTGATGCTCATCATCCAACGCTTACATCCACAGCCATGTGAAGGATCCTCCTTCCAACATGCTTGGAATGGATTTAACAAATGTGTCCATCACTTCTTCCTCGAAGTGTCCTTGATCTGAAGAACACCAAGCCTCTCCCTAAAGTACTCAAACTTCACCCTGGCTAGTGGCTTCGTCAGCACATCTGCAATATGCTCATCCGTTGCAACATACAAGAGTTTCACAACTCCTCTCTGCACCATATCCCTGATATAGTGATATTTGATATCTATGTGTTTCGACCTATCATGAAACACTGGGTTCTTAGAAAACTTCACACAACTCTGGTTATCACAAAAGATACCAGTAGCATCCAATGGGAGATCAAATAACTTAGACAGTAGCTTCCATATCGATACTGCCTCACAACTAGCTGAACAGGCTGCAACATACCCTGCCTCAGCTGTACTCAGTGCTAAATAGGACTGCTTCGTGCTAAACTAAGAGATCACACCTGATCCCATAGTGAAGCAACATCCAAATGTGCTCTTCCTATCTGCAGCACTGCCAGCCCAATCTGAATCAACATAACCCTGCAGGTTAAACTTTTGATTCGCTTCATACTTGAGCCCATAATCCAGTGTACCCTTTAGGTACCTCAGAACATGCTTTACAGCAACCAGGTGAACACTCCTTAGATCCGTTAGGAACTGGCTCAATGTGTTCATAGCAAAGGTAATATCTGGTCTCGTGTTCGTCAGGTACATCAAGGACCCAATCATTTGACGATACATAGAGACATCAACTGGCTCAGATGAAGCATCACATAGAAGCTTAAGATTCAATGCCATAGGTGTGGCCATGGACTTGCAATCTATCATCCCGAATCTCTTCAGGATATCTACTGTGTACTTCCCTTGACCAAGGAAGATCCCACCTCCATTCTGCCACACCTCCATACCTAGAAAATAATGCATCATTCCCAAATCTTTGATATCAAACTCAGCAGCAAGCTTCCTCTTAGTATCTACAATCAATCTGTCATCTCCTGTTACAAATAAGTCATCTACGTATAGAAGTAGAATCACAAGATTTCCTTCCTCAACCTTGTAGTAAAGGTTGGAATCCACTTTACTCTTGGTAAAGCTCAAACTAGATAGGAAACTGTCCATCCTACCATACCAATTTCTTGGAGCTTGCTTTAAGCCATACAAGGCTTTCTTCAATCTGCACACATATGACTCTCTGTCATGTATTTCAAAACCAAGTGGCTGCTCGACATATACTTCTTCTTCAACTACACCATTCAAGAAAGCAGTCTTGACATCCATCTGGTGTATTTTTCATTTCATTGCTGTAACCAAGGCAAGTACTGTTCTGATGGAAGTATACCTGGCTACAGGTGCAAAAGTTTCTTCATAATCTATTCTCTCTTTCTGAGAGAAGCCACGAGCTACGAATCTTTCCTTGTATTTCTCTACACTGCCATCTGCAGCATGATTGATTTTGTAGATCCATTTGGAAGTCACAACAGACTTCTCTTTAGGTCTTCGGACAACATCCCAAACATCATTCTTCATTATTGATTGGTATTCCTCAACCATGGCATCCTTCCATTCTTTCTTTTCTGCTGCTTCTTCATAACTAGAAGGTTCTTTGTTCATAATGTCACAGAGTAAAGCAACATAGCTGGTATGTGATCTGCTTCTCTTCTTTGCTCTGTGTTCTTCTTCTGGAATGCCAAATCTTTCTGCATCTTGAATGAGCTCTCTATCCCATTCAGGTTTCCTTTTGCGAGAGTTATCCTCATGAGGTGGATCTACAGGTTCTTGGGGATCTTCAAACTCACGAACAACTTCTTGAATTGATTCAGTCATGGTAGTGTCTTGAAACCTAGTTTCCTTAGGTTCTTCATAAACTTTGATAGGTGCCTTCCTTGATTTGATGAATGCTGAGTTTTCATCAAATGTCACATCCCTACTGACATCAATATTTTTGAACCCTGGAAAGTATATTCTGTAAGCCTTCAAGCTTTCACTGTAACCCACAAAGATACCCTTCTTTCATGAAGGATCTAGTTTGGTCCCATTTTCCTTTGGGACATGAGTGTATACTGGACAACCAAATATTCTGAGATGGTTGACTTCAGGTTTATTACCAGAAAAGACCTCTTCTAGTGTCTTGTTTTCCAATATCTTGTGGGGTGTTCTGTTCTGCACATATATAGCTGTTCTAGTTGCTTCTGCCCATAAATGCATAGGTAGATCCTGGTCATGCAACATTTCCCTTGCTGCTTCCATGATTGTTCTGTTCTTCCTTTCTGCAACTCCATTCTATTGTGGATTGTAAGGAGCAGTCAACTCCCTCTTAATCTCTGAATCACTGTAAAGCTTCTTGAAGTCACCTAAGGTGAATTCTCCACCATTGTCAGATCTAAATGTTTTGATCTTTTTGTCAGTTTGATTCTCCATTAAGGTTTTGAATTCCTTGAACTTATCAAGTACCTCATCTTTGTTTTTCAAGAAGTAGACCCAAGTCTTCCTGGAGAAGTCATCAATAAATGAGACATAATAAACATACCCACTTAGAGAACTAGATGACATAGGACCACATACATCTGAGTGGATGATTTCCAGGATATCCTTTGCCTTGCTTTCACTGCTTGGGAAAGCCTTCTTAATGTTCTTACCTTTTGCGGATCCTTTGCAAACACCTTCATGTTTGGTCTTGATTTCACGAAGACCCTCTATAGCCTTGCTTGCAATTGGAAGTGCCCTATAGTGCATATGAGCAAGTCTTCTATGCCAAAGTTCACTTGGCTCCATAGATTCATGCACCATGGCATGTTCAGGTTGTCCTTTCAATTTATACAAACCTCCCTCTTGCTCTCCAATCACTACTGCATCATCTATGGTCTTTCCCTTTTTCCACATTAGGACTTGGCCATCCACAAATGCAACCATCATACCTTTTGCATCCAATGCAGAGATGGAGACTAAGTTCTTCTTGAGCCCAGGTACATAAAGGAATTCTTTCATCTTCAAAGATTTTCTAGAATCTAGGTTGTAGGAGGCTTCAACACTTCCTTTGATTGGGTATTGATAATCATCCCCAAGTTTCACCTTATGGGGTGATTCATGTTCAGATAGGTTCACAAAAGATTCCTTAAACCCAGTCATGTGTTTGGAAGCTCCACTATCAATTAACCAATCATTACAACCATGGGAGATAGTACCTGTGAGAGCAGAGATTAGAACATACTCTTCTTCACTTGATGAGTCATCATTACTATCATCACTTTCTGCCCTAGCCTTCTTCTTGGGTGGTTCATCATCCTCGGCAGCATGAGCATGAAACCTTCTTTTGCTGCCCTTCTTCTTCTTGTTGAAGTTGTTGTTGTCCTTCTTGTTCTTGAGACAATTTATGGCAATATGTCCTTTTTCATTACAGGTGAAGCATATTCTTCTTTCTTTGAAGTGATGTGAAGATTTCTTGGAGTGAGATGGCTCTCTCTTGGACTTCCCTTTCTTGGTGTGAGCTGTGAGAGCTTTATCTTCATTCCCCATCTTTTCTTCTCGTGCCACAAGCCTTGCTTCTTCTTGTGAGCATTCTTCCCGTAATCTGCTGAAGGAAATCAATTTCTTTCTTGCACAGATTTCTTGAATGAAGGAGTCCCATGACCTAGGTAAGCCATTCAGAGTGGTCATGAAAACTTCACCATTCTCCACCATTTCATCCACTGCTTCTAGTTGTTCCTTGATCTAGGAGACCCTTGAAAAATAATATTGAATGGTTTCTCCATTCTGAAACTTTACTCCTTTCAATTGGTTCCGCAGGGTCATCTTCTGATTTATGTTCTTCCCTTCAAATAGCTTGGTCAAAGAGTCAAACATCTCTTTGGGTGTCTTTAGAGAAGACACATGGGGTATGAGATGGTCTTTGATAGAATCAACAATGATTCTCTTTGCCTTGACCAAGTTCTTCTTATGCAATACTTTAGCCTCTTTATCCTCTGGGATAGGGATGTCTTCTTTTATATATGAGTCCAACTCATTCTCTTCCAGGATTAACCCAATCCTATACTTCCAAGCTCGAAAGTTATCAGCCCCTTCAAGATTATCATCAAGCTTGGTGTGGTGAGACATTTTAAAGAGTAATTCAAATGGAAATAGAAAAGATTTAGGTCTTACCACTTGAAATGTTGAAAACTCAATCTGGTCCCAGATTAGGGTTTGTCGAAAAACCCTAAAAGTTCAAAATGTGAATTTCAACTTTCTGAAAGGATAGAAAGATGTGCCTTGATGAGCTGATCAGCTTGGTGTATTCATAATTTGAGATCAGCAAAGCTTTACCCTTCATATTTGCCTTTTTGTCCTCCTGGGTTCACTAGGGAGAGCCCTGAATTAGGGTTTGAGTTTCTCGGATATCTACCTAGCCAAAAATCTCGATCCAAAGCTCTAAACTTCGATTTTTGCAAGCAGCTTCCAGCTATGTATATAGATTTTAGAAATTCCTATTTTTGTGGAAGCCCTAATTTTTAGGGCCAAATCTGAAAATGCTCAAAATTGAATTCTAATTGGACAGATAGATTCTCCTTCATGATTAGAGTCAATCTGCTATACTGCTTTTCAAAAAACTGTGGAGAGAAACTCAATAAACAAGAAACTCAAGTTTCCATCACTGCAAAATGTCTTCTTCTCAGGTTAGCTTTGATACCATGTTAAATTTTGAGCATTAATTCACAATACTCTAGGATCTTCACTGAGAGAATAACATATACAGTATATCAATGCATAACAATCACAATAAGCATGACAAGCATCACAAGAATCAAAAGCATGAGAGACAAGAGACACGGAGTTTCCGTGGGGAAAACTCTAAGGTGAAAAACCCCACAACTTCCTCAGAGATAGAGAGAGAAATGGCTCAACCAAAGTACAACCAAAATACTCTTGAGATAATATCCTAGTAGCAGATGATCCTCCTCCTCACTAGCGCGACACTTTCTGAGTGAGAGAAGTGTGTCTTTTCGAATGATCAAAATAGAGATCTCCCGATCTCTATTTATACTAACCTGTTTGCCCAATTACACTATGGGGCTGACTTGTCTATCTAGATACATCGACAATATAATATATATTTCAGGGCCGACCCCACACATGGTGGTCTAATAACCCATTGGAAAGTACACACACTTGCGACACTTGTCAATCCACATGATGACACTTCCTTATAGAGGAATAACACATCTCTAATAAGGGTACAATAAATATATATGAAATACATTTCGAAGTTACATATACATCAACAATAATAAATGTAGTAATTGTGCTAAGTCTAATCCATAATATCATGCAATCATTTATAACAACGTTAACACAAAGCTCAAATGAGCATAGGCTGTTTATATAGTTATGTACAGGATTGTATAATTATCAATACATAGATATATAGTCATCTATACTATGGTAAATAGTAAGTAAAGAACGTATAGAACGATCTTATCACACTTATAAATAGAGTATGGCATTTGTAGTTTAGAGTCATTAAGTTATAACACTTTGGATTGTACTTACGAAGATTGATGAGCATAATTCATGGCGCTACCATTAATAGGAACACATAGAATAAATGACGACAATAGAAAAGACAAGCATTAACCTTAATCATTATGTATTCGCCAAGCTAAGGTTGGCTCATTTCCGCAAGTAGAAATTTAATAATTATCACACATGTATAGGATAGAAATACATTTACCTTATCAATTGATGATGTGGAGTCACAACTGAATCCTCTTGGTATTTCATACCCGCGACACAAGAAATTATGTTGTCACATGCATATATAAAATTTTTTAAAATTGAGTAAAATTGGGGTTGTGACAGAATACTAGATAGATATGATTATTTTGATCTTATACAAGATGAGTTAGAGATGTATGAAACATGTCAAAAGGAAATCAAATATGTTGAAAAGTAGCTTGGAGAAATGGTTGAGTAGGATGCTGAAATAATAAATTTCCTGAATACTAGTTGAACTAAGAAGCAATTGGAGGACTTGTAGGTTGAAACAGAATTCACCTGAAAAAGATAGCCAACCAAATGATTACCAAGAAGGTATTTATGTCCATAACTCAAGACAAATCGAAATCATTGGTTGAAGAGATTATTAGATTCAAAGGTGTTTATAAAGACAAGTCTTGCCTTAGTCTTGGTTTACCTCGTCCATGGGATGGGAATGGTGATATGTATAAGAAGGATGAGTACAAATCCAGTCTAACTCAAAAGAGAGATGATGTTTCATAGTTTTATTATATAGAAGGAATGATAATTGGTGATGCAATGGTAGACAGATTGAGAGCAGATTTTGAGATATGGATCAATCTTAAAAGCAAACTCAAAATATTAAATTCCATATCTTATGAGAAGATTACTAATGTTGAAATAACATTAGAGTACTTAAGGTATCACCAATTCCCAATGGGTAATTTGTGGTAGTCATGTTCCAAATACCTTTTCACTTTGTTGTCCACTTTGAATTTCACCCCTTGCTCAGGCTATTTTCACCATCATCAACAACCTTCCTCAGGCTAATTCTACCCTTTCTTGCTATGTTCATTCTAGGGTATATCATACCCCCTCCAAATTCCAAGGGGGGCTCCTCTTGAGCAAAGGAAAGACACACCCACTCCAACAACACCCGCCCACTACCCACATGCATATGTGCACATTGCCACTATAGAAAAAATATGACACCTCCCCTAATGATTATTTCCTCCAAGGGTGTATGTCTCTCCTCTAGTTCACAGAGCTGAGTGGCTAGAATCATATATAAAGGGATTCAAAGGAGTGAAGTTTGTTATTGAAGTGATTCAAGATAATAGTTTTTGTATTCATGAACATATTTTTTAGATTCACTCCCTCCTTTGTATTTATCGATCTCTATATTCATTGGACATTGTATAGATTGTATTTCATTTTTATCCAACCTTGATTTTTTTGTTAGAAGTTTGATTACTTGTCAATTCAATATCCATGGTTATAAACATTTTTCAATTGATATTTTCATATTGATAGGTGTTTTTTATGTTTCTAAAATTTCCTCTATATGGGTTCTTGGTTTATTTGGGTTAGAAATTACTTATTAAAAGCTATAGAGTGGAACAATGCAAATTTTGTCGTTTTTTTGAGAAATTGGATTACAATGCTTTTAATATACAATGAATTTTTGATCTATTATTACATTTTCAAATGAAAGGAATGGTTCATTTTAACATGTTAGCATTGAAGGGTTCAACATATCCTAGACCTTCAAAATGAAATAGGACCTTGCCCGTCAAATTTGATCCTTGGACCTAATATTGGACCGTTGAATGTGCCTCTTAGCGCAATTAAACTTAAATTATAACAAATTTTTTAAAATATATATATTATAACTATTTAATGTAAAATTATTATAAAACAAATCAATATAAACTATATAAACACAATTTATTATAAAATTGTTACAGAGCTGTCACGTGGCCATCGGACAACTATGATGTCATGTGACTAATTTTCTCAAAACTTTGGTCAACATATAGGAGTATTAATATAGCAATGTAATTCACGCCCAATTGGTCGAGCCACTAACGTGAGGTTCCCGCATCTTTAGACCTTCACTTATTCCTGCGTGTCTTTCCGTGCTAACCAGAGCTTCTTCAAGCCCTCATGAAGTTGTGTCCACCATCAAGGGGAAGCCATGGCCTATGCCCCAACTGCATAGGAGTGAAACCATCTAGTCAATAAATGTTCGTAGCCTTCCCGTACTCAATCTCTCTACTGCTATATAGGAGTGGGATTGTGTGAATTTGAATGGGCTTATTACCTCTTTGGAGAGTTGAAGACCTTCACTCTAAAATCAATTTCTATTCTAGATCTTCAGCAATTTCAAGGTAGTTTTGAATCCCTAGGGAGGACTCTGTGTTTAACAAAGGCCGCTTGCTTGTGTATCTTGTTGAGTGATATAGTTGATTAGGGGTGCTTTGCAATTGAAACCAAGTACGATATCTTTGATTCATATTTGGAATTGAAGAAAGTGAAATTGTTGAGTTGCTTGGAATTTTCCACTTCCAGGTACTGCTCTCATGTCTCTCTAATTGAAGAATTTAAAATTACAAGATTTGATTTTACAATTCTCTAATAAACGAAGGGGCAACTGTTGATTTTGATACCCTGGAAATTTACAACTGGACCCTTGTGCCGATTTTGTGCCTTCAAATCTACAAAGAATCTTTTTCCTTCCAAGTGTGAAATTTGATCTTCCACTATTTACCTTAAAATATGGAAATAATCTTCTATGTGCTAAAATTTGTAAATGATTTAAAAATCATTTATTTCTTGCCACTTATTAATTTTCTAAAATATAAATTCCAAAAAATTTCCCAAATATTTCTTCAACCTATAAAATTACATTTCTATATTTCCTTTGTAGGAAATGCCTGTGATTTTGAAAACCATATCTTGAAAACCATGTCTTGATTACTCATCCATAAAAAACTATCTCCAGTAACATTTCTCCATTTACTTTGCATTTGTTTATGAAATTCATAAATGAAATTTAAAACTAATTTCTCAAAAATTATTCATTGTTTCTAAAAACCATGTCTTGTTTTGCCCATATTTCATATATTCATAAATATATTCCAAAAACCAGTTATAAATTTCTATAAAAACCATTTATTGGTTTGCTTCCTGTTGTTTTGGATTTTCGAATTTTGGAAAATAATTAATTTTTGTGAATGGACTGATTGGAATCACATAGAGCTAAACTTGATTGCTACAACAAGAGTTTTGAGTGGATTGATTATGAAGGAGACCCTAGGGTTGTGAAAGGAATTCCAAATAAAATTTTGTTAGGCATATTTCAGCCATGCAGCTCAAGAAGTTTTGTAGAAAAAGGTTGTCAATTGTATGCAGCCCATATATTGGACAAATCAGAAAATGAACTTCCAAAATGGGAACACTATCATGTGCTACAAGAATTCAAGGATGTGTTTCCCTAAGTAGTGCCAGGACTACCTCTCAAGAGGGACATTGATTTCACAATTGATCTTATGCCAGGAGCTGCACTAGTGTCTAAGACACTTGACATAATGAAATCCATTAAATGCCATATTTTGCTCACCCAGGATATGAGAAAGCAATTGCTACATCTAGGAAGCAATATTTTTTGCTAGGGATGAAAAATGATATTGCTGAGTACATATCTAAATGGATGAAGTGCCAGTAAGTGAAATTTGAGCATCAACACCCAGCATGTTTGTTGCATCCTTTGCCAATTGTGGAATGGAAATGGGAAGTAATTTCCATGGATTTTATTACATGTTTGCCAATGACTATGAACCAACATGATTCTATCATGGTTGTCGTGGATAAATTGTCAAAATCAACACACTTTATTCCAGTTAAATCCACATATAAAGAAGATGCCATTGCAAATATTTTTATGAAGGAAATTTTCAGATTGCATGGATTTCCCAAGGAAATAATTTCAGACACAGATACCAAATTTACTTCAAATTTTTGGAAAAGTCTTTTTGCAGACTTGGAAACATAGCTGAATTTTAGCACTACCTATCATCCATAAACATATCAGCAAATAGAAAGAGTAAATTAGGTTCTTGAGGACATGCTTCACATGCATGTGATCGACAAACCATCCAAGTCGGAAGATTATCTACACTTGGTAGAGTTTGCATATGACAATGGGTAGCAAGCTTCATTGGGCATGACTCCATTTGAAGTTTTATATGGCAGAAAGTGCACGACACTAGCGACATGGGATAATCCAGTGAACAGAATTATAATTGGGCTAGAGTTTCTTAAAGAAATGGAACAAGAGGTTGCAAAGATTAGACAAAATTTAAAGGAATCCCAAGATAGAAAAAAACGCTATGTAGATAGGAATAGAATGCATAGAGACTTCAATGTTAGGAATAATGTTTACCTTAGAGTGAGGCCAAGGAATAGTTTCTTGAAGCTTGGAAGTTGTGCCAAGATGTTACCAAGATATTGTGGTCCATTTGAAGTGCTTGAAAGAATAGGAATAGTTGCATATAGAATTGCATTTCCTGCTAACACTAGAGCTCATAATGTTTTTCATGTTCCTTTGCTTAAGAAATATGTACGTGATCCTAACCATGTGATTGATTGGGATGTCATCCAGGTGGAACCCGAGGGAGAGTTCCAAATGGATCTACTAGGCATCCTAGACAGGAAGGTAACATTGCTCTAGAAACGAGCCATCGAACAGGTAAAGGTGCAATGGAAGCACTTCGATCTCGATGAGGATACATGGGAGTTGGAGGATTCCATGAGAGATGCATATGCATTTTTTTTCTAATATTGAAAAAACACTGAGGACAATGTTATTCCAAGGAGGGGATTGTAATATCCCCAGTTTTGACCTAGAACGTATTTAATAAAAATTATGTAAATGATGTAAATATGCTAGTATGGATTCCTAGTGTGGATCTCAAGGCCAAGGCCCA
Organism: Larix kaempferi; assembly: GCA_027924585.1. Lineage (NCBI taxonomy): Eukaryota > Viridiplantae > Streptophyta > Pinopsida > Pinales > Pinaceae > Larix > Larix kaempferi. The sequence continues at coordinate 7,889,840 of BSBM01000003.1, forward strand.
ACTAGTGAATCACTAGGCATGTATGATGTATATATTTTTATTTGGACCATATGATTGGCTTAGCATCCCAATTCGAAATGTATGTAAATATTATGTTGGAAATTAATAAAAATGTCCAAAATGGCTATGTAAAGAGCACTAGAGGGTCTAATATTCCACCATAGGGGAAGAGGAACGGGTCGTATGGGGAAACTAAATCCTATGGTACCGTGTGTCAACCTTAGAGTTGATTCAAAATCTACTATGTGCCTTAAATAAGCCAATTACCTTCTCTTGACTATTAAATACAATCGTTGAATGCATGTGTGAAGTTGGTGGGGAAAGTGACTTCATGTAGTTATTGAAGCATGGAGGTTGTGATAGTCATGTCAGCTTTCAACAATCCTATTTCTTCTATGGTCAGAAGCTATGTTGGTTGTCTTTTCACCCTTACCTCATATCCCTTGGAGTCAACACTCTTTTGATCATTCTATCATTCTCATTCTCACATACATGCTGCTACACAATGTAGAGTTTCTCCATTGATATTCATGTCCATTACGAGAGTGTGTATAACCCAAAAATTCAAATTTGCATACATAGTTCCATTTTTGGAAGAGAAAATATATGGTTGTAGGTGAGCATGGAGGTTGGGAAAGTTAGGAACCCTTATCCATTGAGAGCTACTATTTTTGGATGTTTGAGAAGCCATGGATTAATGTTGCAGGAGGTTCTCCATGAGCATACAACAATTTGGACTCTTACTGCACACACTGGTAAACACCGCAAGGGTTGGATTTCTTGAGAGAACTGTGGATTAGTGAAGGGAAATGCCTTCCTTGTGTTGTGTGGGGCAGTTGGAAGGAGCGCCATGGTTGTGATAGCTTAGTGAGACCCTTGTAGAGATCTAGTTGAGATTTTTGGCTAAGCACAGTGAGTAGAAAGGGTTGTGGGCTATGAGATAGAATCCTATAGGTGTTTCCTTCTCCCTGGTGGCATCATCGCCGAGATTGGGGGTGGCCTCTTAGCAGAAAGAGTATATGCTAGACAAAGTGCCTATGGCTGGGTGGAAAATCACTCTTACACAACCATTTGCTTGGATCTTCTTTGTTTAAATATAAGTATCCTTATGTATTTGTCATGGAATGATTTTATTTATATTCATGTGATAATTATGTGTGTAAATTGCATGTTATGTGTGTACCAATCAATTTTATTTCCGTGGTGTATTTTATTTCTATGTCTGCACATGCATTTTAGCAGTTAGTAATTATGGATATGGGGCAAAATTTTGAGGTCCCAATTCAGTTAATGTCCCCTCTTGCTGGTCGGATTGAGTGATGGGGACGTTACACATGGCCTATCTCTCAAAATATCCCATGTATAGGTTCGCAACTATCGGGGAAATAGGGGAACCCATTGCAATCCCCTCAATTTGTTCATATAATACCCCTTTGAAACTCAAAAATGTAGATTTTAAACATACCTTAACTAATTTTACGATTTCTTTATTGGTTACCTAACCTCATCGATCTAGATTTTTGTAAAAAGTGATATAATGTGAAAGCTTGCTAAAATATCACCATCTTCTACTTTCAATTCCTTCATTTTGCTAACCATGTGTATAGAATATTCTACCAAATATTGGGTATGACCTACAATGTGCTTAAGATTCTTGGCTAGAAATTTTGCCAAACAATAAGTGGGGGACCAATCGTGTTCACTATGGGTTTAATAGGAACGCCATTCTTATGAATTTTGGGGAGCCCATAAATATGAGGTATGACAACTCGAAGGGATTAGCTTCCTTTTGTTGTGTTCATCTAGGGACTACTCTTTCATGGCCCCTGTGACCTCATTTAATAGATGCTCCATCATTTTGTTTTCACACTCCATTCTGTCCATAACAACCGTTGCATTACCCTTATCCGCTCTTAACATTATGATGCTCTAATTTTTCCTTAAATTAGTCGAGGTCGGTTTTGTCTTCCTCATAACTACTGTGCACTCATGTCTTACTTCGTCAGCTTCATTAGAAGGCAAGTTTGAGACTCCGTCTTCAATTTTGCACATGAGCACTTCAAGCGGTACGGTTTTTGGGGCCACTACAAAATCCAGGCCGCATTCCAAAACCAACGATTGGTCTTGATCTAGAGTGTGGTGTGACAGGTTCACCACACAGGATTTATTTTTGGTGTTGCTACCATATATTTCAGGTTCACACACGCTAATTAGTTTGGAAAGTTTTTTGTCACGCGTTCTTTCAATAATAACAAGGATCCTGTCGCTTCTACCCGCGGATGTGGCTTCCACACTTGACCATCTGGTCTGATGATACACGGCAATTTCATACGGGACTTATAGAGTTTTTCTGACAGTAATTCAATAGACCTGCGGGTTCTGTTAATTTTTGCATGGACCATGGTTGCGCTAGCTTGGTTCAACATTCTATGGTTTCTATCCAACGAGCCTATAGGTCATACTCTCTATTGAGATCGCAGCTCTTCTGGATGGTGATATCGCAGCTCTTCTAGATGGTGATATTGTAGCTCTTCGCAGGCTTTCCTCCAAGGAGGATTAGGGTTATACATGAAAGCTTCCAATACCGAAAAGAGCAGCAACAGTATTCATGATGAGTATGAGAAGCAAAAATACGACCAGAGGAGAATTAGGGTTACATATGGACTCTCTCAAATTCCTCAACACATCGTTCCATCCTGTATGCACTTTCATTCAGTATAAAGCATTCATTGCTGTAGTAGAAACTGTCTCTAATAATTAATGTCTGCAACTACAGTACAGGACGCACATGCAAAATGAGTAGAGTGGGATGCAAAAAAGGAACAGAGTATGCAGACTGCTAGGACGCAGAGATGGCAGAAGATGGCAAGAAGCACCAGGACTGGGCAAAAGGGAAGAACAGAGAGAATACCACTTGAACTCCCTTATTCAATTTATTCACCAACCAAAGTCATACATTATCTAGTTAACCCTTTATTTATACATTATCTAGGTGACTCTTGGTCTTTTGATTCTAATGATTCTAAGAGATCCATTGGAGTCTCCAAGACTCCTCATCTTCCATAAATAAAAATATTTACGTTATGTACAATAATGTTGAAATCATAATTATGGAGGGTTAGATTTCGAAGATAATGTTATATTATATAATGAACATTATGATTAATAATAATAAGTTTGGAGAATGCAACTTTTGGTTTTACAATTAAGAGAAAATGGTGTTCTTTTAATTAAGTATTTGTTTTACTTCTTATACATATTTGATATTTTTTGATTCTAAAGTGAGTTATTGTGTAAAAAATAAAAATATTGACGATAAATTGATAGGTCATAACATGATGTAACGTTAGTAACATGTCCACAACAAATAATAGTGATAGTGAATATTATGGGAGAGATCTTGTAACGTTTTTAACATTTGTAATATTGAAGTAACAATTACATGCAATCTTTGTCTTTAGTATTGTTAGCCATTAATTAAAATGTAAAAAAAAGTAAAATTATGGAAAGTATTTAAAAAAATCCATGTGGGCTCATAAAATAAAATATTATGAAAAGTAATTAAAAAATAGATGTTCGTTTATAAAATAAAAACTTAAAACTTAAACCCGGATCTATGGATCAAGAGAGATTAAATTTCTTGAGTTTAAATTTAAAGAAAGAAATACACCTCAAGAAATTGGATCCCTCTCGGTGTGATAGATACAGGTTTAAGATGGATCTATGCTGGTATACTTTACATTTTTTTGTGATGTTCATATTTCTATATTATAATAATATTAAGTGGTAATACATGATTTTTTCTTACGATGTTTGGTTACACTTGTAAAACATTATTCATTTATGTTTAATGTTTGAATAATTAAGTTATATACAACATTATATGATGAAGCCATAGATTCCTTATTAAAAATCAACAATGTTCAACATAAAGGAACAACAAATTAATACTAACATTTGCCCCTTGAGGGGCAAAAGTGAACGTCGGTAGGAAAAGAGTAAATTTTGTAACAATGTTAGAGAATGTTTTTCTTTCCCTTTAGTATACAACGAATCAATAAACTCAAAGACGTTATATATTTAATGATAAGGAAATTGTAATTTAAGTGGGTTTAACTATTAAAAGCATATGTTTTTTCCTTTAGAAATTATATATTCAATTAAAAAAAAATTGTATAAATATAAGATTGACTCTAGACTTCATTAAAAGACTCGACCATATTTGACAAAGCCGACCGAAATCTATAGCCTCTACTCTATATATAATGACTCAACAAGTTTGAATATCAAGCAAAATGACCCGACCACTTTATGTGTTGAACACTTCTAGTATCGACCAACCTTCAGTGACTCAATTTGTTAAGAACCCATGTCAACCCTTCTATTTACTTTGTTAGTATATTGTTGTTGGACGCATATGCTCTGTAAGTCGTCACGTAGTATTTGTTGATTCATAGTTTGTCTTATTGTTGTTGGATGCATATGCTTTGTAAGTCATCCCGTAGTAATTGTTGATCCATAGTTTGTATTGGCACATGGTTTGTATTGACACATGGTATTGACCCATGGTATTGGTGCCTAGACGTAGTATATAAGTTTGTGTTGAGACCAATGAAGGTACTGTAAAGTTATTTGTATTGAGCTTGCTCAAAGGAGGTTTCCCCCTCGAAGTGGCCTGCGATCAATATAAAAGTGATTCTGAGTTTTGTTATTTCTGTTATTTTGTGTGTTTTCATTAATTAATTATTGCAGGTTCTTCACATCTCGTATCAGAGCACTTTCTTGAGCTCATTGGGTGGAATTTCTGCCAAATTTTTTTTTCGCATCTGTTGCAAGTTCGGCTCTGGGAATAATCCCTATCCACTTAACTGTGGGAAGTACTTGAGCATAATCCCTAAAACTCATGGTGAGGAGTACCACAGGAACCCCAAAGTAGCTGGCCCATTGAGACGACCTGCCAGCAAAAAGGGCAATGACCCCTACTTGGTTGACTAGTTCCCACCTGTGAGGTAAACCAAGAGCTGTCGTTTGTGGCAAAGCGGTAATCAGTTTTACCTTATCCGTGGAGTGAGGAGTACTACCCCAATATGCAAGCCGTTAGACATCATTGGTGGCCAAGTAAAACCCCTGAACTGTTAGGAAGCTGGACATACCTGGCGTCCATATCTATTTTCAGCTGAACTATTGCCGATCATTTCCACGCCATTCCAGATACATTCCAAGCCGTTTTCGATCCATTCGGCATCGTTTCAGATCCACCTGTTGCCGATCCCTTCTGAGTCATTTCAGATCCAATTTTTCTGATCCCTTCCGCGTCGTTGCAGATCCATTTTTGAAAAAAAAAATGACTAGACGCCCCTGCAATGCCATTCTGCATATTTCTTTCCTGAGGACCCTATCCCAAATTCTACTTCCCAAAGCCAGAAATCTCACATTTGTCTATTTTTAGGGTTTTGCATAGCTTCTTCAATTTTCACCCACTCGCCTCCAAATATTGCCACCGTGTTCATTTCCTCTTTCTGCTTCTTTGTCCCTCTTTGAAAAATTTTCTCATTCTTTCATCCTGCTTCTAAAATCTCCATTTTTTGCTTCCCTGTCCATCAGAAAGTGTCCAAAACCTAGTCAAACCCCAATTACCCATCCGAGTTTTTCCCAAATCCAAATTTTCCTTTACTAAATAAGCTTGTGCTTGTGTTTTTCTATCTAGTCCCCCTCCCCCCCCTAAAAAAAAACTTCTGGTTATGGTTGTCACCTGCGCAGGAGAAAAAACTATGGAGGAAGCATTTGCAGCCATCCAAACCAAACTCGAAGATCTGGATGAAAAATTTATCAGCCTCCATCTTCAGCATTCAGCCATGAACAATAACCGACAACAAGAATCTTCTACAACCAATGGGTTCAGTTCTTCCAGCAATTCTCATGGTCCGAAGCTTGAATTTCCTCACTTCAATGGTACTGATCTGACTGGATGGATGTATCATGGAGAACAGTATTTCAGTCTGCATAATACTTTTGATGTCCAAACAATTCCACTTGCATCCTTTCATTTGGAACATGAATCCCTTCAATGGTACCGTTGGTACATCAAGGTTCATGAGGAGCCACAATAGACAGATTTTTGGCAACTCCTTTTGCAACAATTTGGTCCTAGTGCTTTTGATGACTTCACCGGAGCACTCACTTAACTTCATCAAAGTGGCACTGTGAGAGAGTATCAGACAAATTTGAGAAACTAGCCAATCACACAAAATGATTGTCTGATGAATTCTACAGGAGTTGTTTTATCAGTGGTCTTAAGGATGAAATCCGCTCAGAGGTTAAAATATTCTGTCCCAACACAATGATGAAAGTCCTAGGGTTGTCTAAGTTGGAAGAAAACAAGATTGCATCCCACCAGCAGTCCAAACCCACTTTTGTTCCCTTCTGAAATATGGGTTCTCAACAACCTCCCATCTCGCCAGCTCCTCGACCAACTCCTATCAATCATTTGTCTAAAATAGAGATGCAGACATGTAGAGAAAAATGGCTTTGTTATAGTTGGGATGAGAAATTCACTCAGGGACATAGTTATGCTCAACAAAAACTCTATCTCTTGGATATGGATTCTTCGCCTACCTCTAAAATTGGTGAATAAGGTCCCGATACAATGGATGATCAGGTCGACATTCAAGAGCCGCCTATTGACACCCCGTCTCAGAATGAACAACCAGAGATATATCTCCATGCTTTATGAGGTGTCACCACCTCCCAAACAATGCGAGTCAGGGGTTACTTCAAGAATCTTCCTCATACAATACTCATTGATTCTGGTAGCACTCATAACTTCATTGACCATCGGATCGCCAAACAGGATGATTGTTTTGTCCATCCTTGCTCCAACTTTGAAGTCATGGTTTCCAATGGGGGCACCTTACCTTGCAAGGGGAAGTGTCACAATGTGTGTATCTCTCTGTAAGATTATAACCTATGCTCTGATATGTTTGCCTTGTCCCTATGCGGATGTGATGTGGTTTTGGGCATTCAATGGTTACGCACACTTGGCCCCATCTTATGGGATTTTGCTGAACTTTGGATGCAGTTTTCAGTCAATGGGAAACAACACAAATTTAAGGGCTTACAGCAAGGGTCTCTCCGCATCATCAGTTCACATCGCCTGGAAAAGATCCTTAAAAATAATTCACATGGTGTCATCACTCAACTCCATTCCATTCAGATGCACCCATCAACGGTCTCCCCTACTTCCTTGGATAGATATGCAGGTGTCCTTGCTAAACCATTGGGATTTTTGCCTTCAAGAGACCTTTCCAGTAAGAATTTAGCCACCTCTACATCTCAGCAGGAAATGATGGCTATTTTGCATGCAGTATAGAAATGGCCGCCATACCTAATAGGGAATTATTTCAGCATCAAAACTGATCTCCAGAGTCTGGAAATTTTTTGGGAACAATGGGTCTCCTCCCCAGCACACCTGAAATGGGTTATCCAACTCATGGGTTATGCCTATGCGATCACTTACAAGAAGGGTAAGGACAATGTGGTGGCAGATGCTCCTTCTTGCACATTTGATGACCTAGTTTCTCTTACAACTATTTCTCTATTTTTTCCAAATTGGTTGCAATATGTTCAATAGGGCTATCTCTTCTATGAACTCCATGCTTCTTCATCAACAGGGCACTCTGGGTTCCTCAAAATGTATGACAGGGAACAATGTAACTTCTTTTGGTAGGGACTGAAAATGCCAATTCAATAGATGGTGGCTGACTGTGATACTTTTCAGGTCAACAAGGGTGAAACGACACTCCTTTCGGGACTGCTTGAACCCTTGCCCATCCCTACACCGATTTGGACAACTATTTCTATGGATTTCTTAGAAGCACTCCAATGGTACAATACCACATCTAAAAGGACACCATATGAAGTAGTCTATGGACAGGCACTGCCAGTTCTTCTTAAATACACCCTCAGCAGCTCCCAAGTTCATGAAATTGACTCAGTTCTTCAAAACCGCGATCAGATTCTTCTCATTCTCTAGGACAATCTTCACATGGAAAGAATTCGACTGAAACAACAAGCCAATCAACACCATTTTGAGCGCACTTTTCACGCAGCTGATATGGTTCTTCTTCGTCTGCAGCGTTCCAAGCAACCCTACCTGAAACTCAAAGGCATCAGTGGCCTGGAATGCAACCCGGGGATGCTACAACGGAACCACTCCTTCAGATTCTGCATCAATTTCCACATCTAAAGCTTTGAGGACAAAGCTTTTTCTAAGGGAGAGCGGATGTTAGGAACCCATGTCAACCCTTCTATTTACTTTGTTAGTATATTGTTGTTGGACGCATATGCTTTGTAATTCGTCCCGTAGTATTTGTTGATCCATAGTTTGTCTTATTGTTATTGGACGCATATGCTTTGTAAGTCGTCATGTAGTAATTGTTGATCCATAGTTTGTATTGGCACATGGTTTGTATTGATACATGGTATTGACCCATGGTATTGGCGCCTAGACTTAGTATATAAGTGTATGTTGAGACCAATGAAGGTACCATGAAGTTATTTGTATTGAGCTTGCTCAAAGGAGGTTGCCCCCTCGAAGTGGCCTGTGATCAATATAAAAGTGATTCTGAGTTATGTTATTTCTTCTATTTCGTATGTTTTCATTAATTAATTATTGCAGGTTCTTCACACAATCATACAATGTCGACCACTTTACATTTAGTCATCGACCATATTACCACCCACCAAAGAGACCGACCATATTGAAGTTTTAACCACTCTTTACAAAAAAGATACCTCCTCCGACCTCGTCGACCTCCTCGGATGTCTCTGGCCTCCTTCAACTTCCTCTGACCTCCTCGACCTCGACCTCCTTCGACCTCGAACCTCCTCGACCTCTTTCGACCTCCTCCAAGCTCCTTAGCCTGCGACCTCCGACGGCCTCTTCACTGCTCTCTCCCGACGCAGACCGTCACCGACAGATACTCAGTGATGCTTTTTTGAAATCTAAATGCTGTGATGAGTAAATTCATCATCGATTTAGCAACATGATTTCATCGTTTTTCTATTTCTGGTTGATGTAATTAAGTGGAAGATTGGTAGTTCTTCCTTAAGCTATGTGTGACATAATGAATAAATTATACGTGGCTTAATTTAGATTGCTAATGGAGAGTTAAAATTTGGAGATAAAGTTACTCTTATATCCACATAATTTTCATTAAACACAAATTCCTTTTGACGTGTCTAGAAACCTTATCAAGTTGATGAACTTTTTCATCAACTATTTCATATGTCGAAAACAAAATTACAAATTCATATCAACTGTTAAAAATAAAGTGACATCAAGTGATATCGACTACAACAACATTGACCAGTTTGGATATCGACCATATTGGCCATAAATGACTCAACTGATTTTGTATCGACTAGAAATTGTATATGTCAACCACCATATCGACTAGATTTACTAACATATACTCAAGATCAATTTGAACCTAATAAGATGTTGAGCTGAATCTACAAGTTCGACAATATACACTTTTGACCTTTTTAAAAATAAAGTGATATCGACTACAACAACATTGACCAGTTTGGATATCGACCATATTGACCACAAATGGCTTTTCCTATATTACAAAATTAAGCAAAGCCATAAAATATTTTGATGGACTGAGATCAAGCAAAAATTCGGCTGCATTAGGCGATAGCCAAGTAAAGTCAACGAACGGCCTTTAGGAGAACAACTTCTCCACTCTCTTCACATTAAATGCTGCCACTGGTTGCCACCATCGCCGTCTTCATCAACTATTGGGAAGTTCACTGCTGACTAATTACACCATCACCTAGTTATGCCGCCATCCATGCTAGTATTATTAATGGGGAAGTAACAAAATAGAAGGTAGAGTTTTCAAGATCATTACATATATTAAAAAACATTATTACAAAAGTTGTAAAGTAATAATTTATATATACATTTATATTGTTAAATTAATTATTTTTTAATAAATTGATAGAAAAGATTTATTATTTTTTAATAAAATAAATTTTAAATAACTTTTTTTTAAATAATATACACAACAGTTATTTTATATACATTAGATTGTTAAACTAATAGTTTTTAAATTCTTTTTAATAGATTGATAGAAAAGATTTTTTATTTTTCTAATAAAATAAATTTTAAATATTTTTTTTTAAATAAGATATACAACATCTATTTAACTTTAAAAGAGCATACTATATTTTCTAACCTTTTTTTTAATTTTAAAAATCTTTTATATATTATTAATCCTCTTCAAGGTGCAATTTATTCATAAAAACTGTTTTACTACACACAAGAATCTCATTCACCATAAATTACAATTTTAAAATAAAATTGGATTTTAATCAATTTAGATTATTATTCCAATTGAAACAATAAAAAGAGTTATTTTGGAAATCATCAAATTTGGAAACATCAAAATATATCAAAAGCATGACCTTCCAACGATATGCTTTTGACACCATTGATCTTCGACAAGATTGATCTCAAGTCTTGCCTCAACAAACTTGGACAGGTTCCGGTTTGACAAGTTTCAACTCGACCAACTTCGATGGAGGTTGTCGAATCCATCGAAGTGTTGTATGTATTCCGAACTCAAAACCTATTGAGACTTGTTCAACCGGAACCTGTCGGGGTTGGTCGAGTTGAAACTTGTCGAATTGGAACATGTCGAGATTGAAACATAAATTTCCTGAACTAATGTTACCTGCAAATAGTCTGAAAATGCTTCATTAGCACGACATGATTTTGTAAATTCTCAGCATGCCAGATCAGTTATACTAAATAGAAGCTCCAATAGGACATTGGAACCATTGGATCCATTGGAATTTCCGCATGATGAGGTTGTTGCTGGTGCGATCCAAAGACTGCTAACTCATATGGTATTTCCATTGACCATTTTGTTCAGCTCCCTGTCGAACCTCGACGGACTATGGAGACATTTTCTATCATCCATTCGACTACCAGATCAAATATTATACGTTATAGTCTACTATATTGGTCATTATAGTAGACAACATCACAAAATTCCTCGTGAAAGATCTCATGTTTACTTGAACGCTGAGAGCTTATCTGAATGTATGGTTATGGTATGTTTAAGTGATGCATATTGTTAATAGTCTTCAATCTTATTAGATCCAATTTTCTTCCTCCAACATGGTGTAGTATTGTTCTATCTCACTGTAAACAATTATGAATCTCACTGTCAAGAATTATGATCAACTGAAAATGATATATTTGTAAACAATTATGTATCTCACTGTCAACAATTATGATCTAATGAAAATATATTAGTAAACATGTTGCCAATAGGTTTTATATGGCAACTTATACCAGTAGAGGCCGATTGGCAGACCATTTATTTTTTAATTAAAATTTCGGGTGGAAAGGCATGGTCAGACAAGTGGGTCGAAAGATCTCTAAATCCTTTTTGTTTATGGGTATGTGTATGCGGGGCGAATTTCATATATTTAAATTCATAGAAGCAAGAAGATAGTTGTCTTTTATTTTTCGTCTTAGACATCTGTAAAATTTGTAATTAACATAACACTTGATTTCATGCAAGCACTCATACACAAGGTTATATTTTTAATTTTGATATAGTCCCTGTATGTTTTGATATTTGGCCCTATGAAAGACACCCACCATTTCTAAAAGAATTAACTGTTTCAATGATTACAACCATGTGATTAGAAAATGGATACACGTCGAGGGAAGCCAATACTCTCCACAAGCTCATATCTTCACTCTTTCGATACTAACTCTCAAATAAAATACCTACATTTCTTCATGGGAACATCATCTAAATGTTTAATTTAAACATTCGAGGATCAAATGCTCTGTCATAACATACATTGGTCGTTAAACCCATTGGTCGTTATAAAAGACAACATTACAAAATATTTCATAAGAATAAAAGGACAATACACATATCTCATATTAAGTTTTAGACTAACAATACCCATTTCTCGTATTAAGTTTTAGACTATGTAAGAACAAAATATTTGAGTTGATATTATTTTCACCTGCATGTTTTATCATATTGTTGGCAATCTTATTATACGTGATCTTTTCCAAAGAAATCAGTTTGCTCTTCGAATTTTTCATCTTGGAAGCAATTATGATGGCAGAATACCCGCAATAAGTGCCGAGCTCTAAGGCCACAAAGGGCTCATCAATTTTCTTCATTCCAGCATCCAAAAAGTTGTTGATTGGGTCGAGAAAGTTCAGAAGACATCCAGGTTATGAGCAACCGAGAACCTATGGAGGTTGATTTGTCGAGAGCCGCGACTGGTCGAAGAGGAACCTGTCGAGTTTGTTGGATTGTCAAAATTGAATCGAGACTTGTCAAAGGTGAACCTGTTGAATTTGCAAGTGGAGACAAAAGTATGAAATACTTGGCAAGGCAGGTTTGTTTCACACGTCGCAATCCCAATCATGCATAAATGACCAATTCCCCTGTATAGAGCTATGAAATACTTGGCAACGCAGGTCGAGTGACCAATTTCACTTTAAAATCCAAACATGATATATATACATGTTGAGATGACCAATTTAAATTTATATTCATGTCGAGATGATATATATATGTCAAGATGTCAAGATGACACCTCTCTTACCACAACTCCTCCAAATATGTCAATGGCTCCATACTTGGCTAATGAGCATTCATTTGGGGTGCTTATTTTTCGTGTGCTCCAAAAGGCTACGATACTACATTATTTAATGCTCCCAAAGTATACACATTTCCCATAATTTTGAATGAAACAGCTATTGCTGACCAATAAAATTAACTCAACATCGTGAATGCTGAACTATGAGCAGTGAATCATGTTCATTACGGTGTTCTCATTAGTGCAACGACAATGGTAATTTCGAACCACAACATACTAAAGAGAGTATGGAACAAAACGTTGGCGCACAAATTCTGGCAGCACATATTCAGAACATTTAATTCTTAGTCAGAAATCTATAAATGCCTACAATTGTGTATAAACATGCTTCCCCCAAAATAAACTTGTATGACGTTTTAATGCTCTAATATCAATGAGATATCCAAGTCAATGTAAACCCTCCCAACCAGGATGCATGAATTTATATTATATGATGATAGTGGAATGATAATACCTCGAAAGAACTACGTGGATTCCAAAAGCATGAATGATTCAATTTATTGTTAAAATAGAGAATTAAAATGACGATCAATGTCATAGATTGTGCCTTTGCGTGAAACGTTTTGTCTCATTCCCTCCATTCGTTAAAAGGAAACAATACTCATTTTTCATGACAAACTAAAAATATGCAATGATATACAGTGACAATCGATTATTTGGTGTGAGAGTACTCGGAAATAGGCACTTTGTGTGATCTATGTAAGATGACTATCAGCCATTTAACATAAATAACTTTAATAAGGTCCATGTGATCGAATTTTCCAATGATCACACTTTAATAAAGTTTCAAAATATTGAATATGGTGGAATATTGTCGGAATTTAAAAAGAAGATCGGATTTGATTGGTCGAGCGAACAAATATTAAAACAAGATAAAAAGAACGACATAAAAAATTAATTGAATAATATCAACTACAGAATGATCAGTGATGGTAAAACAGTTGGATTCCAATATGAAATTGACAACCAAAATTATACATGGGCGACTACATTTGTTCATGGGATTGGATTGAGTTGAGTGCTAGGATTTTCATTATGCTGACAGAGGGTTAGAATATGTTTTTATGTAAGTCCGTATTGTCATTTTTTTTCATTCCCTAGTACAGTTCTATCCGATGAATAGTCGTAGTCCCAAAGTCAAATGTATGGTTGTTAATTCAAGCTAGTATGTTCGCCAGTGTCTAGGCTGTATATAAATCTCTCGAGCTTCTTCAATTTCAGTGCATCGAATGAAGCTTCATGTTGGGATCGTCGGGGTTATCACAAATCGAGAATCTTGTCTAATAACTGGAATGCATTCGGAGGGAAGTCCCGATACTAGAAATGGGGAAACATCGCGGGCTTGAACTTGAGTCCTGAAGATGCATTTTTTTCTCATGTCATGCTCAAGGCTTACTTCAAAAACCATATCAAGGTGCATGCAGCTCTGAGATGTGAAATTTTCAATTACTAGGAACTAGATTCATAAGACAATTTCACCATGGAATATTTTAGACAATGAGAGAAGAAGAATAGAGAGAATAAATTATGGAAAACACTTTGTATCTTATTCATTGATATTGTAACAATATATAACACATCCTCCATGGACAAAATTGAATTTCTTTGAGGCAATATGGAAAGAGAAAAAAGAAAGGCTTAGAAAAAGACAAAAACCCCCCTAGGTGGCAAAAGCAGTTTCCAAAACTGTGCTAGAGGCTCACGAATTTGGAAAGTATGGTATGGAAGCTCATGAGTGAGGTAAATAGGATGTATTGATGGATTTAGAAGGTTATATATGATGTGGAGGTCGAATTGGTCAAGTGGAAAAAGATTCCAAGTTAACTAGCTTTATCTTTTCCACTAGAAAGTAGAAAAAGCAGGACAAAGCTAACTAAAAATGGATAGTGTCTTTCTAATTCATGAATAGAATAAAATCGAACAAAATCCAAGGAAATCTTATCCAGAATCTATCCAAATTCATTTTTTTGAATGAGGATAGCATGTGGTCGACTAAAAGACAAAACTGACCTATTCTACCTAGTCAAAACTCAGGAAATTAATCATAAATGATTAATTAATTTTATCCTAAGTCTAGAATGACATAGTGGGTTTTTTAAATGTTCCAACACCCCCCCATAAGCCTAACTTTATGTGATGGGAATCAGAAAAATATAAAAATATAGGGCCCAAGCAACAAGGCTTATGGTCACCCCAATACAAAAATAACTAGTCCATGTAAATCGAGGAAACATGGAAAACCTCATGGGAACAAAACCCTCCCTAAAAAATGGACATGCTTGATGTCGTCATACTGTCATGTTTCTCATTTGAATGAGTTGAATGAGCTGAATGGGATGCTTCTGAGTAATTGATTTGATGAAGAGATTGTGGATGTCATGACTATGCATCAGTGCATCAATGTTGTGTAGGCAAGAACCTTGTGTTGAAGCTCTATGAAGCTCATCTTCTCATGATGGAGGAGCATCAAATGAATTTTTCTTGCTGCTATAACATACATAATCAAATTTGAAAACATAATCAATGGTGGAAAGAATATCTATGCATACTCCTTCCCAAGGAGAAACAATGACCTCAACAGGATCAATTTCTTTATAGCTGCAATATGGTGTACTAGTTCTTGTACTTTCTTCTCAAACTGATATAGAACCTTTCTGATATTTAAAATGAGATCATGCATCTCTGAAATATCAGAATCTAAGTCATATGGATCAGAAACCAATAAATATGTGGAGTCTCCATGATCGAACACAATTTCAGTAGAAAACGTTTGAGAAACTAGATCACCCGGACAACTGAGCGAGCCTGGAGAGTGTGAGGACTTGAATTTTCAACCATGAGTGATGGGGTCAGTTCTAGATGTGTGGAATATCATTCCAAATAATGCCAAAGCAATGGCTGTCCAACCAATGAAAGATATGCAAGACAAAAGTGCAACAGAGGCAACTCACACAGTGTAGGAAAACATAGAATTGTGAAGTTTCTTAACTGGAGAACTTGGGGTTTGTGGGGTATTTTGTGCATCCAAAGGTTGGGTAAATGGTGTGGGATATGTAATGAATTGCATATCAGACCGTGAATCATCTTCTAAATCAAAATCTAAAATATTTGAATTTTGGTGAAAAAAGCTTTCAGAAGACAAGTCAAAAGCTAGTAAAAAATGACTAGTTTTGAGAGTAGACTTGGGTGAACTGACTGAAGAATGTATTGAGGAAGAAGTGGATGTTTCTGATTTTGATATATCAGAATGTGAATCAATATCAGATACATAAAAATTATATGTCACTCTAGCACTCAAAGCATAAGCATGATTATCTTTGGGAGAGGCTTGGAAACAATGTTCTTGTTCTACAGCAAGCTTGCCTTGTTCTTTCTTTGCAAAGTCAGGAACATCTATGTTATGCTCTTCAAGCATCTTGGCCATGATGTCCAATTTCTTCTTGAAGTAAGATTTCTCAGGATGAGTGCCTTTGCAGCAATAAGATCACTTGTGCTTCTCCTTCTTCATCTTCTTGGATTTGGAATCTCCATCAGAATCCTCTTCATCTGGCAATGTCTTTTGTTTGGATTTGTCATTCTTCTTTGCTCCATGAGCAACAAGTGAAAAGTATTTGGAGGGTGATTGATCCCTCATTTGGACTAGATTGTCCTTTTCTTTATTGAGCGAAGAAATGAATGCATCCGAGGTTGGCATCTTCCACTTTGGAACTGCAAGTCTTATAGAATGAAAAGTAGACACAAATACTGAGTATTCAGAACTCAGTTTTGACATAATGGAAAGGATTAATTGCTCATCCTTCTTCTCTATGCCACATTGCTTGAGTTGAAGCACTAGGTTCTTGAATTTTGAGATGAACTCCTCCATAGAATCGAAATTACTTGGACTAAGAGAGATCAGCTCAATCTCCAACAAATGACCTCTGAGCTCATCCTGTTTTCCAAAGAGAGACTCTAGCTTTGTCCATGCTTCATTTGGAGTTGATAGAGAATCGATATGGAATATAAGATCTGGAGATACAGAGAGACAAAGTAACCCATAAGCTTCATCAAGCCTATTGAACCATTTGGATTTTAATGCAGCATCTCCTGGCTCAGTTTCAAGCCCCATAGTGACTTTATACAATCCTTTGCTCTGAAGCTGGATGATCATATGTGCCTTCCAGTCAAAGAAATTGAAGGGAGTGAGAGTCACAGCTTTGGCTTGATTTTGCTCCATACTGATGCACTCCTGGTGATGGAAATACCTGCAAAAAAACATTCTTGGAAATTTCTTTGAATCAAGCTAGCTCTGATACCATGTGAAATTTTCAATTACTAGGAAGTAGATCCATAAGACAATTTCACCATGGAATATTTTAGACAATGAAAGAAGAAGAATAGAGAGAATAAATTATGGAAAACAATTTGTATCTTATTCATTGATATTGCAACAATATATAACACATCCTCCATGGACAAAATCGAATTGCTTTGAGGCAATATGGAAAGAGAAAAAAGAAAGGCTTAGAAAAAGACAAAAACCCCCCTAGGTGGCAAAAGCAGTTTCCAAAACTATGCTAGAGGCTCACAAATTTGGAAAGTATGGTATGGTAGCTCATGAGTGAGGTAAATAGGATATATTGATGGCTTTAGAAGGTTAGATATGATGTGGAGGTCGAATTGGTCAAGTGGCAAAAGATTCCAAGTTAAGTAGCTTTATCTTTTCCACTAGAAAGTAGAAAAAGCAGGACAAAGCTAACTAAAACTGGATAGTGTCTTTCTAATTCAGGAATAGAATAAAATCAGACAGAATCCAAGGAAATCTTATACAGAATCTATCCAAATTCATTTTTGTGAATGAGGATAGCATGTGGTCCACTAAAAGACAAAACTGGCCTATTCTACCTAGTCAAAACTTAGGAAATTAATCATAAATTATTAATTAATTTTATCCTAAGTCTAGAATGATATAATGGGTTTTTTAAATGTTCCAACATGAGATAGATTGAGCATTTCTTTACAAAAAAAATTGAAACTTCTGGGATTAAAATTTGATTAATGTTTTATAATATACTAATTTTATTTGCAAATTTTTAATAACCCGGATTAGTCGGCTTCCGACTTGTGGTGGTCTGACTACCCCCTTCTGTCGGCTCTTCGACAAATTTTGCTATTGTCGTTTTCCAACCTGAACAAAAATCCTCGTCCCCTATGAGCCTTCAATAGGTTAGCAGTCTCGACACGTCGCTATCCCGACAACTTCATCCTCGACAAGTGGTCAGCTCGACATGTCGGTGATATCGACACGCTTGTGCTCGACCAACCATCAATTTCGACTAATTCATCTTCAACAAAATTCACAATCTCGATGGAGTTGTGACTTATGGAGCCATTGACATCTTTGGAGAATTGTGGGAAGACGGGTGTGTGAAGCTGAAGAGCATACGTGGCTTGGAGCATGCGACAAATGTTGTTGGGATGTCCGATTTAAAAGAGATTTTGACCAGGTGGATGGGATGGCAATGCCAATAACTTTATTGTGTGTAGAGTCAGGCAGAGTCCATTTTTCATAAAAATGTATGCTCTCCTCCTCAGGCCCTTGTTCTTATGTGAACCATTCTTTCTCTTTTTCTACACAATATTAGAAGAAGGCCATTTCCTCAGACATCTCAACCTCACTCTCACAGGTAAATGCATACACAATAACTCATATATGATATTCATATTTACCAATATTCAAGTTTTACTTGAATATTCTTCTACAATTTCACACTGTTCAATCCAAATTTCATCCTTTGAGTGCTCCCATAATCTTATAATCTCTGTGTCTTCTTAATATTTTCTTAATAATTGAGAAGTAGCAGGAGATTGAGGAATCATTGGTCTTCCACCTGCTTCAGCCAGGCCTTTAAGCAAGGAATGCAATGTCAGACCAAAGGCGATGGTTTCCATGACCATATCATAAGAGGTCATACAATTTTTGTCATAAATATTAATATCCAACCTTGGTACAGACACCAATAGCTTCACAAGCTTTTCATCGGTTCGCTTTCCATAAATTACAGCAATGTGCAGTGCAATCCTTCCATGCATGTTCTTATAATTAATAATGCTTTGCAAATTTAGGGTTTTGTCTGACACAAAATTCCTAATGACTTCCATATGTTTGTCAGGGCTCCTGAAACCACAGGCTCTTAATCCCCAAAGTGCCAAGTGCAATATGGTGTTCCCATCATTATTAATTGTAGTAAACAGAGGTGGCAAATGACGTAAAAGCTCCTTGACAACACCCCAGTGCCCATTATAGGATACTACATGCAGTTCCATATTTCTATTGTCATCTTGAGAAGTTATAACACCTGGAGATGTGGATAAAATCTCTTTCACCACCTGCACCAGCAAAAAATAAAGGGTTATCATGAATTCAAACTAATAGGCCATGATATTTTTACAAGTTTGCTGTCACTATTATTTATGAAATGAAGTTACAAGTTTACTATCACTATTATTTATGAAATGAAGTTACAATTTTACTATCACTATTATTTATGAAATGAAGTTATTGTCAATCTAGGTGATTGAGTGTGGTCTAACCGTAGTGAGTGGTGGTTGGGTACCTTGATCCATTCCGATATACCTATAGAACTGTCAAATGTTTTCAATGCTGAAATTGATATCAAATCCATTATTATTGGTAGATTACGATATCAAATTATACAATCTATCAATCTGATATACCTAAGACAAGTGACTGTTACTTATGAACATTGAACGTAAAGCCTGCACACATTTAATTTACATAGTTATGCTCCTTGTACAGGAAGGTTTAAGTTCATTCAATGTTTTATAATATATTAATTTTATTTGCAAATTTTTAATAACCGGGATTAGTCGACTTCCGACTTGTGCTGGTCGACTACCCCCTTATGTCGTCTCTTCGATAGATTCTGCTGTTGTCGATTTCCCGAATGACGATCCCTGTCCCCTCTGAGCCTTCGACTGGTTAGCAGTGTCGACAGGTTGTTATCCCAACAACTTCATCCTCGACAAGTGGTCAGTTCAACATGTCGATGATCTCGACAGGACCGTGCTCGACCGGCCAGCAATTTCGACTGGTTCATCTTCGACAAAAGTCTCAATCTCAATAGAGATGTGACTTATGAAGCCATTGACATCTTCGGAGAGTTGTGGGAAGACGGGTGTGTGAAGATGAAGAGAATATGTGGCTTGGAGCATGCGACAAATGTTGCTAGGATGTCCGAGTTAGAAGAGCTTTTGACGAGTCAAGAGTGAGTCTTGTGATTGATGTTCAACGGAGGGGAAAGTTTGCTTCAACTTACACCTCTAACATGCATGACCAAGCTTTTAGCAGGAATGTTTAGGATGTTAAGACCTATTGGTTTAGTTTTCTTCTGGCTCCTGGAATATATCGCTCTATGAAAGTTTTTCTTCGATCATTTGGACTCACTCCGAAGTATTCAGACTCTACAACGTTGGATATGTTCAATTATTTTGAGTGGATTCAGACATGCTTGACCAGGCTTTGAGTGGACCTCGATAAAAGCATATACGAAAACGGAGCAGAGAGATTTACATATAAGGGATGGAGTGGAGACCACGATGATGGTCCACTTTTTAAATTTCCATGAAAGTATGCTACAGAATTGGAAGAGAAATGGTGGCCTACGCGGTTTGAAGAAGTCACAAAGTGAGACCAGGCCTTACAAATCAATTTATGTTGCATATAAAATTCTTAGCAAAATGGAGGAAGGTATGCTACTTTTTCCCAAAATTTTGTTTGCAAATCATTATTACCAAAGTTCTTCTAGATATTTTAGGATTAGTAAGTGAAATGAGAGTTAAATCTATTAGTACTATTACGCTTGTTGTTTTTTGTTGTTTGTCTAATTTATCATATACTTGTGTTTACAGGGATCTTTGGTCATGTTCTAGAATGTTGGGACTGAGAAGCAAAAGAGTTTGTGGCAGTGAAAATTATTCACAACATACAGAAATATCGTGATGCAACAATGATTGAAATCGATGTTCTTAGTGTTCTCTCCAAACATGATAAAAGTAGTTCACGGTATGTGCATGAATGGTGAAACTATCTCAACCTATCTGATTTCATTTTGTTTATGGGATATGGTAGTGCTGTTGAAAAGATCTTCCTTTCCCTACCTATCATGGTTCTCTGTCACAGGTGTGTCCAGATAAGGAATTGGTTTGAATTTCGGAACCACATTTGTATTGTGAGTATTATGGACTAACTCCATCAATGTTAAGAGTCAATACAGTTGATTAGAGATGAATTACATTTAGTCATTGTATTATTTCCATAGATGTATGATTTGGTTGCATGTCCTATAAGCTTTGCTGAGTAATAGTGGGTTGAGTGTTGAAACTTTTCTTTGGATGAACTTAAATGCTGTTAACAGGTCTATGAGAATCTTGGACCAAGCTTATTCGATTTTATACGTAAAAACAAATATTGTCCATTTCCTATTGATATAGTCTGGGAGTTTGGTCAGCAACTTTTGGAATCTGTAACATGTGTGTAGACAAGACTTGCACTCATAGCTTTCAATTTGCATCCTTGTGGAGAACTCTACTTTGCGGTTGATTTGGGTTTTATGCATTGTGAGATATTCATATGCATTATTTTTGTATCGATTCCTCTATTTATATTGATTGGCCTATTGTGTTGGAAGGATATACCCATGAACCTGTATATGCAGAAGAAGTGCATATGGTTAAACATTAAACAAAGCATAAATTGTGTTCCATGCTAAAGGACATGGGTATATCCTTCCAAAAACTCGCCTGTTGAGACTTGTCGAAACTTGTTGGCACAAAATCGCCCGTCGAGACTTGTCAAAACCTGCTAGAACCTGTCGGAACTTGTCGACGTCAGTCTAGGAGATCGTCCATTTACAATAGAGAAAATTCCGTCGACCAACAACCCTACAAAAACTCCATCACAGGTATTTTTGGAAAGGTACCCTATCAGCCTCGACTAATGTCCACTGAATGTTGTTCGTCGATGACAAAGAACTTGCGCAACGCGTCGGTGAAAAATATCGCAGCTTTTTATCTGCACAAACTCGCCTGTCAGAGATTCCGTTTATTATAAATTATCTATTATGCCGAGGATTTACAGAATCACATTGTTGTAATGAATCATTTTCGGGAATTGTGTCATGAGGTGATGAAGATAATGAAGCATTTTCAGGAGTTTATCAAACAAATATGTGGGTCATCGTGGTAATGAAGAATTTTCAGGAATTTTCCCAATTCTTCCTGTAGTATGAAATACCGGAAATCACATGAACGCGTCTTCAAGTACAACTAGGATGTCCTCATGCCGGGCTTCAGATTCCATCCTACAGAAGAAGAACTAGTCGAGTTTTATCTGTGCAGAAAAGTGGAGGGGAAGCACTTCAATATTGAACAGAAGAAATTTTTATGGATATACAGCATATTACAACGACCGATCTGAAAATAAAACCCTGAAACAAATTGAAGACGTTGGCACAAGAAAGCATACATCTCGTCTTAGCTAGTTATTTTTCAGGGACAAATATAAAATTAGTACTTCCATTGACGACCGTTCTGTTAGCTTCAGAGGTGTCTGTACTGCCATTGACAACGTCGCAGAGGAGAGGCTTGAGAGCGAGAAGCTTTGGGAGCACATGGATGACTTTCCTCAATATCTAATCGTGAAAACAGAGGGTGGGCTCACCGTCAATTCATCCAAATTTTTTCAGCTCGAATTGATTGGTAGAAGTGGAAAGAACAGCCGCCATTGAAAATTGACGTAAAAATAAAATTCGTTAAAACTAGAAACAGAAACAACCATCCACGTGGAAAGATTCCATTGGTTCTATAGACGAGGAATATATCCAAGGTGGAAGGTCACGCTTCTCGTTGGTGAACGCCTACGGCGTAAATATTATTATATATATGAGTATAATGCTAAGACAAATTTTAGTACAATATTAAGAAATTAAGTACAATAAATAATAATATCCATACAAATTATATGAAAATAATATGAAAACAAATAAAAATATATATATTATTACATAAACATAATACTATGACTACAAACTATACAACAATTATAAACATGATATTATGACATTATAGCACATTAATAAATTAGAGAGTTGCCACAACTTCATCCATTATCAATACAAAATTCATAAAGATATTTAATTCAATGATAATTTTATTTCAATTATATTATGTAAAAATAAATTTTTTAACATATATTAAATTATTTGAAACATTTTTCTACAATTCGGATTACCATTACTCCAATCCATCTTTTCACATTTATAATGACCTAAAAACCAACCATACTTTCAAATTCATTTTCTAACCAATGTATCACCGTATATATGAAACCATACTTCAAATTGTCTACAAAATTTAGGTTGGAATTATTTAATATAAAAAATGGTCGAAATGATGCTAAAATTTTGACCAAAATTAAAAACCCAATAAATTTCTCTACAAAGATCTAAAATATTGGCTTGTGTTGTAGTGATAGTTGATATGTTATGTTTATGTGTGTTAACTGTATGTAATTTATTCTCAAATCAAGAATTATTTAATATGAAAAATGGTTGAAAGGATGATAAAATTTTGAAAACATTGAAAACTTTCTAATGCTTTGAAAACATGTTAAGTCATACAACAACTTCTTTTGTAACATAATTTACAATGCAAATTGTGATGCTTTTGTTGCTTAAAATAGTTAGTGATTTAAAGACCCACATTTTGAATAGTACAATGTTCTTTTACATAAGCATACGATCATCATCATTTTCAACACCTAACAAACATAAACATAAACATACCATCATTATCATTGTCGCATGCATCTAACAATCATGATTTTAAATACATGATCAATAATCACATGACATTAATAAATATAATAATTTATAATTTTAAATATATATCATCATACCACCTAAAAAACATAAACGTAAACATTATCAAGCCATCATAAAGATAACCATAACCATAAACATACCATCATCATGATCATTTTTACCATCTAACATAAAATATAAAACTCATTGATATAGCATCATAAACATACAAATAAACATAACCATGAGCGTAAAATTTTAAAAATTACATTTTCATGATCTAACATAACACAAGTCACATTATATTATAACCTGCATAAGCATCACACACATCTAACAAACATCATCTAACCCGAGCTAACATACAAAAATAAACATCAACATAAACATGAAAAATGCAGTATATATATATATATATATATATATATATATATATATATATCAACATATATAACATCAAATTGATGATATAGTATGCCAAATATATATATATCCATCACAATAACTGCTATGACATATATGATCCACCTCTTGTTTGCAAAGACATCATCAATATCTCTCTGATAAGATCCAGAAGCATCATCACCTCCACCAATAGAGCTAGAGGAAGTATCATCACCTGTACCAACAGAGCTAGAGGCATTGAAACCTCTACCAATAGAGCCAAAGACATCAATACCTCTACCAGGGAAAAAAATAGATCAGAGAGAAGCATGGATAGGTCCATCAAGATGAATCGTAAAGCTTCCTCTCATGAGCATCTCTGTAATAGAATCGAATGGAGAAGAAAATGGTGGATGTCGGGGTCAATCAATAGGATCAGAAAGTCATTCGAACAATAGTAGGGGAGATAATGAAGTAGGATCGGTAGGTTGGTTGAGTAGGTGTAGAGGTGATGATGAAGGATTTGATGGAGGAGGAGGTGCAGTAGTATATGTCAAAAATGATGGAGGAGGATGGGGTGGAGGTGGAGGATGTGGAGGAAGAGGATGATGGTAATCCCTCCTAGCAGCTAACTGAATGCATGCACCAACAATATGCTACATCAACAAACTCATCTCATGAAGAAGAATCCTCCATATCTCCGCAAGGTGAGGTTATCGAACAATGTCGTGCACCCATATAGGATGGAACCCCTAATCTGCCAACAATGTCTCCAACTCGTTTTCCACATCCCAGTGATACCTATCCTGGGGCCTACATGGACAGTGGCTGGGATGTCTACTAGCCAATTGTTTCCCATCCTGATCAACCTCCTCCATATCCTTATCCTCCTAAGTGAGAGGAGGTGACCTGAATTCACCATCAAAGGTGTCAATGTTTGGAAAACATATAGTACATTGTAATGTCACCATTTTTTATAGCACCAAGGAGAAACCACTAGGCCATTAGACCCCCATGAATCCTAGTAGAAAATTAAATAAATTACTAGGGATTATTTTTTGTTCATGATAACTTAGTTTAATTAAACTAAAACATTGGAGGAGAATATAGTATAATATGGTTTGTAAATATTTGATTAATATTTATTTATTTAATATTGTGATGAGTTGGAGATGCCTTGGAGGGCCCAAGAGGGTGCATACAAGATCTTGTGGACCCTATGAGCCATCATACATAATGGAAAATAAAAGAATAGAAGAGAAAACACAAAAATCCACTTAAAAGATGAAAGGCGACATAAAAGCGGGAAAGAATAGAAAACCATAAAGCAGGAAAGCTCATAAAAGAAGAAAGAAGTAGAAAAGTAGGAAAAGCACTAGAAAAGAAGGAAAGTAAGAAAAATCCAGGAAAAAAAAGATGTTTTCAAAAGCATAAAAGCAGGCCAAATCAAAAAGGCAACAAAGCAAGGTAAATGATAGGTAAAAGCTGTAGGCTCAAAATTAGTCAATGAGGGTGCATTGGTTGAGGATAATGGTCCACATTCATTGTATCTTGAAGCCAATTCATCATATAAAAGAGTGAAGGGTTGTTCATGGGGGTTTCACCCAATAAACCGCTGTCATAACACGTTTGTTCGTGGCATATGAAACAATACCACTAATTTCACTAAATATTGGAAAATACCTTCCCAAATCGATTTTTTTAACCCCCTCCCAATATGCCTTCTGAATTTTAAAAAACCCCTGTTTTCACTGGATATTGTATGTATCAATTTTTTCATTAAAATTTTTTATACCCTTTTATATTTCTACCTAGTATATTGATATGATACCCCTCTTATGATCCCACATGCATTCTACAATGCACCTTGCTTCTTTCGATGTCTATTGTGGATGCACATTGCTTCACCCACAATGTAATTACTCAACCACATATCATTATTATTTGCAACATCTAATGGTCTAATTAAGATATAGGAGATCACTTCTTGTATGTCACTAGATCGAATGCACATAGTACAACATTTAGATTGCATGTTGCAGTTCCCCAATTGCTGACTAAGCCTATTGCAGGCTAGGTATCCAAGCCCCCAGGGCCTGTAAAAATCTCTAGGAGGCTGACTAAACCTCCCAAGGCCTGTAATAGGCATGAGTGGTTGGGTATTCAAGCCCCCAAGGCCTATCAAGGGCCTATAACAGGCCCTGGAGGCTTAGAGTCTCCCAAGGCTATTGGTAACAGCTAGCTGAGTGCTATTGGTAACAATTGGTTGTCAATGACCACTATCTCTCGACTATGATCGACTGGAAACCCACTTCATCACGAAACCCCTAGCCTCAAGCATGCCTCAATACGCTATTTCCCTGCGTACTGGTAAGCCCGAGCCTTGCCTCAACCCGATTTTTGATCCGACCGTGATCCCGCCATCTCCATTTGGAGGATATTGGTCATCCCACCCATATAAAAAATACCACAGAGTATTTTTGTATTGTTACATTAAATAAAAAAAACCTTTGCCCCTTAATATGTAAGCAATATAATTTTTTGGTTTTCATGAATATTTAATACCGCAATATGAATTAACGAGATATTATATTGCCTTCTAGTGAAACCCCTGTGGGGTTGTTATGCAACCAATTTCCAAAAAGAATATGAAAAGATAGATTAGAAAGAGTACTCCACAACTTGATTGAAGAAACTATCCGAATAGCAAGCCTCTTTGAAGGGGAAACCTCCTTATACAATGTACTAAGTACAGAAGACAAGACCAAACAAGATACTCCAAATGAAATGTATCCTTCCATATATAGGAGACTAAGGGGTACAATCCCAACCAACTAACCCAAGCTGACATAGCTAATATAACCATACTAATGACAATTACCAATAATGGACCAAAGCCGACATCAAAACTAATCTAATGAACCACAATATATGGGGAAATGTGTCCATATTTAGGGCTTAACATGCCCCTCCCCTTTATACAAGTGTTGTCTTCAACGCTTGATTAGTTGTGGATGCCTCTATATGAATGATGCATCTTCCCATGTTGAATCTTCAACTGGTAAGTTCTTCCACTTTATGAGGTACTCAGTAATAGATCAATTTCGTAGCTGTTTAGTCCTTGTTTCAATGATTTGTTTAGGTTCCAATATGAATTTCCATCTTCATCAAGATCCAGAAAGATTGTTTAAATTGGGATATTGTCTCCTATTACCTTCTTTAAGCAAGAAACACAGAAAATTGGATGTACTCTTGACGATGAAGGGATCTCCAATTTGTAAGTCATACTACCAATATTTTACAACACTTTATAAGGACCATAATACTTAGGTGCTAATTTATTGTCCTTATTTAGTTGCTTGAGAGACATCTTCTTGTAATGTTGTAGCCTGATAAATACCCAACCCCCTTCTTTAAAAATCCTTTCATTGCTATGTTGATCGGCTTGTTGTTTCATCCTATTTTTTGACATAGTCAGGTTGTTCTTAAGTATCTCGAGAACTTTGTGTTGGTGCTCTATGTGATCTTCCATGGCTTGAACTTTATATTTTCCTTTTAAGGGAGATGTGATAGATGGAGGTTGGTACCCACAAAGTTCCATAAATGGAGACATTTTTATGATGAATGGAAGGAAGTATTGTACCATGATTCTGGCAAAGAAAACCATTTCACCCACTATGTTTGCTTATCAAATGCAAAGCAACGAAAATAGCCTTCCAAACACTTGCTCATTATCTTATTTTTCCCATTAGATTGAGGGTGATAAGATGAATTGTGAGCCAATTGAGTACCCAAAGAAGAAAATAGTCGAGTCCAAAATTTTCCATTGAAAATTAGATCTCTATAACTTACAATAATCTTCAGATTTCCATGTAACTTCTAAATAGTTTTCATAAAGGCTGTAGCTACTATACTTGCATTAAAATTGTGAGAGAGTGAAGAAAAGTGTGGATACTTCTTGAGTCTATCAACAACCACAAT
Source organism: Larix kaempferi (assembly GCA_027924585.1). Taxonomy (NCBI): domain Eukaryota; kingdom Viridiplantae; phylum Streptophyta; class Pinopsida; order Pinales; family Pinaceae; genus Larix; species Larix kaempferi. The sequence continues at coordinate 7,917,775 of BSBM01000003.1, forward strand.
AATAACATTATTTCCTTCGGACTTGGGTAGACATGTGATAAAATCCATGGAGACTTCCTTTGAGCACTGGAAAGGTATCTCTAATGGTTGTAGAAGTCATGGGGTCTTAACTGTTTCACCCTTATTTTGTTGGAAAACCAAGCATTCAACTGCAAACCTTTGAACATCATATTTAAGAACTTCCCCAAAAAAATTCCTTCTTGACCGTGTGGTAAGTTTTCAGGAATCTTGAGTGCCCACCTATAGGAAAGGTGTGTAATTCTGAAAGGACCTTCTACTTGGGTTGGGATTTTTTGCATAAATATCGGTGATCCTTATACCATAGTGAATCATTTTTCAACACAAAAGTATATGATACAGATCATTTTGTAGCTTTTGAATGAGCATCCACACAGATAGGTATTTTTTCCATTCTTCCCTTGCCACTACTATCCAATCTGGTTGCAGAATGGAAATGGAACAAACTAATGCCCCAACATATTCATCTTTTCTGGAGAGTGCATCTTCCACCACATTATGTTTCCCCTTTCTATATATGATTTCAAAGTAATATCCCAACATCTTGGTTACCCACTTTTGTTGCTCTTCTAAAGATAGTCTCTTTTCCAAGAAGTATTTAAGACTATCATGATCTGTTTTGACCTTGAAGTGCCTACCTATTAGGTAAGGACGCCATTTCTTAAGAGCATGTAGAATTTCCAACATTTCCTTCTCATAAATGGGATTTTGTAAGTTCTTTCCCTTGATTGGATGACTTGTGAAAGCAAGTGGATGTCCTTGCATTGCAGCAACGCCAATGCCATTTCCTGAAGCATCACATTCCACAATAAAGGTTTTTGTGAAGTCTGGTGTGGCCAATACAGGAGCTGTACACATTTCCTGTTTAAGTTGTTAAAATTCTTGAGTTGCCTCTAGAGTCCAAGAGAATGCATCTTTCTTTAATAATTTTGTTAGAGGCACTGCCATTCTTCCATAACTTCGAACAAAATTGTGGTAGTGACTTGTCATACCTAAGAATACTCAAAGATTCTTCAGGTTTTTGGGAATCAACCAGTATATCATGGATTTAATTTTGTTAGGGTCTACCTTGACACCTTCATGAGATATAATATGACCCAAATACTCTACCTCATTCATCCCAAAGAAACATTTGGAAGGTTTTGCATATATTTGATGCTCATGTAGTAGTTGTAGTACCCTTTCAAAATGTTGAACATGTTCTTCCCAAGGCTTGCTATAGATTAGTATATCATCAAAGAATACTAGTACAATTTTGCTAATAAAGGGATTGAAAATGGAATTCATCAAAACTTGAAATGTGGAAGGTGCATTCATGAGACCAAATGGCATGACTAGAAATTCATAATGACCTTCATGAGTTCTGAATGTTGTTTTTGGGATGTCTTAATCTTTCATTCTAATTTGATGATACCTTGAACAAAGATCCAACTTTGTGAATAAAATTGCTCCATGTAGTTCATCTAGCAATTCATCTATGACAAGAATGGGAAGCTTATCTTTAATGGTAATCTTGTTGAGCTCTCTATAATCTGGACACATATGCCATGATCCATCTGGTTTGTGTACCATTACACTGGTACAGAGTAAGAACTTTGGCTTGGCCTAATTATGCAAGCCTCTAACATTTCTTCAACCATACACTCAATTTCAATCTTCTGTCCATAGGGGTATATGTAAGGCCTGATGTTAGGAGGAACACTTCTAGGGATTAAGTGAATAGCATGATCAAAATCTCAGATAGGTGGAAGACCTTTTGGAATATATTCAAATACTTTGGAATGCTTATTAATTACCCTTTGGAGATCTAGGGAAATAGGCGGCTTAGATGTTTGAACATCTATGGGCATAATTGTGCAATTACACCTTGATGTCCCTTTTCATCAATTTTGTCATCTCATTAGAGCTTATGACCTTACTTGGTTTTTATCTGATACCAAGTAATTCACATTCCTTTCCTTCCCATAAAAATTTCATGAAAAGTTTTGAAAATGAAAATCCACAGTTCCCAAGGATTGTAGCCATTGAACTCCTAAGACAACATCAACAACACCCATTGGAATAGAAATCATTGGATTATTCAATACATATTCCCCCATAGTAACATTTATATTATGGAATTTCCCTGAGAAGTTGCTAGTTCCTCCATTTTCAATCATTACTTGAAACTATGGTGCTCAATATACAAAGAAATTGAGAGTTTTTTCTAATTTATAGTGAATGAAATTATGAGTACTACCAGAATCAATCAACACTGTTACCTTTTTATTTTTGATAAATCTTCTGATCTTGAGAGTTTGAGGAGTGATAATTCCAACCAATGCATGACATGATATGGTGGGAGTAATCTCTTCTAAAGTAGTATCTTATGTTTCTTCATCTGGAGATGGTTCTTGTTATTTTGGTTCTTCCTCTTCACATTCTATGTAAAATAATTTCTTCTCTCCACACTTATGTTCCTTACTATACTTGTTGTCACAATTAAAGCATAGGCCTTTTTCTCTTCTTTCCTCTACTTGATGAGGTGTCAACCTTTGAAGTGGGTTAGAAGAAATAACAATATTCTCTCAGTATGTGTTGGACATTCTCTTTCTAGTATCCAACGTCATATTTTTCCTTTCAACCTTCTTTTCCATCATGAAGGCCTTCTCCAAGGATGGTGGTTCAAAGAGATGCACCTCATGTTGAATGTTATCCTTCAAGGTTCCAATAAAGAGATCCAACAGATTATCTTCTGAAATGTTCTTCACTCTAAGACTTAGCTTCTGAAACTATTTGATGTGCTTTGCAACTGGATCATTTTGCTTGAGATTTATTAACTAGCTAAAGAAGGTATTTCTTTTAATATCCCCATAATGTGTAATCAATTCTTTGATGAATACAGGAAATGATATAATATAGTCATTTTTATGGTCACAAATCCATTGGTACCATACAAAATGATCAAGTTCTAAATATAATGATGCAATAGTTACCTTTTGCAAAGTTGGAACCTGATTTAGATTAAAGAATTGCTCCATTTGGAATATCCATGTTATTGGATCAATGCCATCAAAATTTCTCATGTCAATCTTGGGAATTTGGGTACCCCTTGGTGACCATCCCTGATGACTTCCATTACCAGAATCATTTCCTCTTGGAATATTCTTATTCATGGAAGGTTTCTCAACATGATAATTATCTTTATCCTCCTGAGTATCCTGGAACACATCATCACCTGTAGGAAGAGTATCCCTTGAATTTTGTATGAGATTAGAAATATCATTCATATTCCCCATCAAATTCACCTATAGATTGAATAAATCAACTGTTCTCACCGAACCTAAAGCACGTTAGCGCACCAAACACTGGTGCACTAACGTGCACAAGGAGCACTATTAAATTATTATTTTCTACACTCTAAAAGTTTATAAATTGTACTTGTTGATGCATTTGATTCCAATATACGCATCGTAAATGGTGCACTTAAATGATCTAAATGCATTGTCGTTTATTAAATTTAATGATTTTATGGAAATCTAATCATGGTGCACCTATGGAACATCAGAGCACCAGGTACCAGTGCACTAACTTAACTAAGGAGTATTGTGAAATTATGGTTTTTCAGGATTCAAAAATTATAATATTCAGATGTCAGTGCATTTAAACAGAGTCGACAGATCATTATCAATGCGTTTACGCAATCTGAAAGCATCGTTGTTTATGAAATTTTGTGAGGAACCCTCAAGAATTAATTGATAAAATGCACAATATATGAGATCACGGAATATTTTATTGATCGCATGCCACTTCGAGGGGGCAACCTCCTTTGAGAAAGCTCAATACAAATAACTTCATGGTGCCTTCATTGGCCTCAACACACACTTATATAGTAATTCTATGCCCAATACTATGGGTCAATGCCATGGGACATATAATACTATGGGATGACTTACAAAGCATATGCATCCAATACTATGGGTCAATACCATCTGCTAATACAAATTATGGATCAAAAAATACTTCGAGATGACTTACAAATCACATGCATCCAACAACAATATACTAACAAAGTAAAGAGAAGGGTTGACATGGGTTCCTAACATTCCCTCTCCCTTAGAAAATGATTTGTCCTCAAAGCTTTAGATGTGGAAATTGATGCGGAATCAGAAGGAGTGGTTCCTCAGTAGCATCCTCAGGTTGCATTTCGTGCTACTTAATTAATACCTCTGTGATAGATTGAGAGAGAAGTTGGTGCCTTTTGAGTTTCAAGGGGGATTGCTTGGCCAGATGTAGACGAAGAATAACCATATCAGGTGCTTGAAAAGTGTGCTCAGAATGGTGTTGATCGGCTTGTTGTTTCATTCAAATTATTTCCAGGTGAAGATAGTCCTGCAGAATGAGAAGAATCTGATCGCGGTTTTGAAGAACCGAGTCAGTTTCCTGAACTAGGGAAATGCTAAGGGTGTATGGAAGAAGAACTAGAAGTTCCTGTCCATAGAATGCTTCATATGGTGTCATTTTAGATGTGGTATTGTACCACCAAAGCGCTTCAAGGAAATCTGTAGAAATAGCTGTCCAAATCTGTGTAGGGATAGGAAAGGGTTCGAGCAGTCCCGAAAGGAGTGTCGTTTCACCCTTGTTGACCTGGAAAGTATCACAGTCAGCCACCAGTTGTTGCATTGCCATTTGCAGTCCCTACCAAAAGAAGTTACGCTGTTCCCGGTCATATGGTTTGCGGAACCAAAAGTGCAGTGCTGATGGAGAAGCATGGAGTTCATAGAAGAGATAGACCTATTGAATAGATTGCAACCAATTTGGAACAAGCAGAGAAATAGTTGTAAGAGAAATTGGGTCATCAAATGTGTGAGAAGGAGCATCTTCCACCAGATTGTCCTTACCCATCTTGTAAGTGGTCGCATAGGCATAACCCATGATTTGGATAACCCATTTCAGGTGTGTTGGGAAGAGACTCGTTGTTCTAGGAAATTTTCTAGACTCTAGTGATCAGTCTTGATGCAGAAATAATTCCCTAATAGGTATGGTTGCCACTTCTGTGCTGCATGCGAAATAGGCATCAGTTCCTTCTCACATGTAGATGTGGCTAAATTATTACCCAAAAGTTCTCTTGAAAATGACAATCCCACTATTTTAGCAAGGACACCTACATATCTATCCAAGGAAGTAGTGGAGACCGTTGATGGGTGCATTTGAATGGAATGGAGTTGAGCGATGACACCATGTGAATTATTCTTAAGGATCTTTTCTAGGCGATGTGAACTGATGATGCGGAGAGACCCTGGTTGCAATCCCGTGAATTTTTGTTGTTACCCATTGACTAAAAACTACATCCAACGTTCAACAAAATCCCATAAGATAGGGCCAACTGTGCATAACCATTAAACGCCCAAAACCACATCACATCCTCCTAAGGACAAGGAAAACATGCCAGAGTGCAGGTTATAATCTTCCAGAGAGATACGCACATTGTGACACTTCCCCTTGCAAGGTAAGGTGCCCCCATTGGAAAGCATGAGTTCAAAGTGGAGCAAGGATGGACAAAATAATCATCCTATTTGGCGATTCGATGGTCAATGAAATTATGAGTGCTACTAGAATCAATGAGTATTGTAAGAAGGATCTTCTTGAAGTAACCCTTGACCCACACTATTTGTGGGATGGTGACTCCGGCTAAAGCATGGAGATATATCTTTGGGGGGTCATCCGAAAACAGAGGGTCACCAGGCGGCTATTGAATGTTGACCTGATCATTATGTGTATTTGGACCTTCTGCACCAATTTCAGAGGTAGGCAGAGAATCCACATCTAAGAGATAGAGTTGTTTCTCAACACATCTATGTCCTGAAGTGAATTTCTCCTCAAAATTATAACAAAGCCCTTTTTCTCTACGTGCCCACATCTCTGCTTCAAAAAAATGCTTGATAAGAGTGGTGCGAATAGCTAGTGTGATGGGAGGTCATTGGGAAACGATATTTCTGAATGGAACAAAAGTGGATTTGGAGCATTATTGGGTTGTGATTTTGTCCTCTGCTATCTTATCCAACCCTAGGAATTCCATCATTGTGTTGGGACATAACATTTTAACCTTTGAGCGGATTTCATCCTTAAGACCACCGATGAAACAACTCCGATAGAATTCATCAGACAATCCTTCTGTGTGATTGGATAGTTTCTCAAATTCTGCCTCATACTCTCTCACAGTGCCAAATTGGCGAAGTTACTAAGTGCTCCTGTGAAGTCATCAAAAGCACTAGGACCAAATCGTTGCAAAAGGAATTGGCAAAAATTCATCCATTTTGGCTCATCATGAGCCTTGATGTACTAATGGTACCATTGAAGGAATTCCTGTTCCAAATGAAAGGATGCAAGTGGAAATTTTTGGACATCAAAAGTATTATGTAGACTGAAATATTGTTCTTCTTGATATATCCATCCAGTCGGATCATTACCATTGAAGCGAGGAAAATCAAGCTTTGACCCATGAAAATTGATGGAAGAAGAGAACCCAGTGTTCATGTTTGAATGCTGAAGATGGAGGCTAAGAAGTTTTTGTACCAAATCTTAGAGTTTGGTTTTGAGGGCTGCAAGTTTTTCTGCCATGATTTGTGCTCCTCTGCGGGTGACAATCATCACCAGGAGTTTTTTTTTTTTGGTGAATGGGTAGAAAAACAAAAAAACAAACTTATTTAGTAAAGAGAAATTTGGATTTCGGAAAAAACATGATGGGTAATTGGGGTTTGACTAGGTTTTAGATACTTTCCAATGGACAGGGAAGCAAAAAATGTGGAACTCAGAAGCAGGGTGAAGGAATGGGAAAATTTGTCAGAGAGAAAAAAGGAAGCAAAAATAGGGAATGAACACAGTGGCAAAATGTGAAGGCAATTGGGTGAAAATCGAAGAAGTTATGGAAAATCATAAAATAAAGACAAATGTGGGATTTCTGGTTTTGGGAGTAGAATTTGGAATAGGGTCCTCAGAAATGAAATATGCAGAATGGGATTGCAGGGGTGTAAGTCAATTTTCAGGGGAAATAGAGTTAAAACAAAGGAGATATGGCAAAAAAAAGGCTTTTGGAATGGATCTAAAACAACTTTCGGAATGGAGCAAAAGCAGATAGATCTGAAATGAATTTCAGAAGGGATCTAAAATGGTTGGATCTACAACAGAGCGGAAGTGATCAGCAATGGATGGATCTGCAACGGCGTGGAAGTGATAAAAAACAGATGGATGTGCAACGGTGTAGAAGGGATCGTCAACAGTTCAGCTGAAAATAGATATGGACCCCAGGTATGCTCAGCTTCCTAACGGTTCAAGGGTTTCACTCGGCCACCAATGTTGTCTGATGGCTTGCATATTGGGGCAGTACCCCTCACTCCACGGCTCAAGTAAACTGATAACCACTTTTCCACAAACGACAACTCTTGGTTTATCTCATGGGTGGGAACTAGTCAATCAGGTAGGGGTCGTTTCCCTTTTCGCTGGAAGGTCCTCTCAATGGGACAACTACTTTGGGGTTCCTATGGTAATCCTCACAATGAGTTTTAGGGATTATTCCCAAGTACTTCCCACAGTTAAGCAAATAGGGATTATTTCCATATCTGAACCTGCAACAGATGTGAAAAACATTTTTGGCAGAAATTCCACCCAACAAGCCCAAGAAAGTGCTCTGATACCATATGTGAGGAACCTGGAACAATTAATTGATAAAATGCACAATATATGAGATCATGAAATATTTTATTGATCGCAGGCCACTTCGACGGGGCAACCTCCTTTGAGCAAGCTCAATAAAAATAACTTCACGGTGCCTTCATTGGCTTGAACACACACTTATATACTAAGTCTATGCCAATTACTATGGGTCAATACCATGGGACATATAATACTACGAGATGACTAACAAAGCATATGCGTCCAATAATATGGGTCAATACCAACTGATAATACAAACTATGGATCAACAAATACTTCGAGATGACTTACAAAGCATATGCGTCCAACAACAATATACTAACAAAGTAAAGAGAAGGGTTGGCATGGGTTCCTAGCAAATTTTAATGTTTTTATGATAACGTGTCAATGGTGCACCTACTACACATCCGAGGACTTAAAACCGGTGGACTAACATGCACTAGCTGCAACGTATAGTTTAAATTTTTCAACTTCAAGGTTTTGTTAACCAGTGCGTTCAATACACTAAAGTGCACCGGACAAGTAGTGATATTCAGTTTCCAATGCACCAATAAGCAGTTCAATGTTTTTTAAATAAATTTTCACGATGTAGTGGCACATTCAATCTTTTCGGCTCACACCACCAGCAATGTGCCCTATAAAATTTTACAAGGTGCACCATTTTGTGGTGCAAGCCAAATAGCTCAAATGCACCATGATTTTTTTTAAATAGGAGAATATGAAGCTCAATTTAAAAAATAATCCACTTAAAAATTAGATTATAAATTAAGAATCAATTTACGTGTTGAACGACCCATTAGGGAGGCATATTGGCAATGTATAGAAAATTTGAATTTTTTTCCATCATTTGGAAAAATTAAATCTACAGTCAACAACCAATAGGAGTGAGGAATTTTTCCATGTCCACCATAGATGTGAGGGTGTCTAGGTTGGTGAAGTGCATAACTAGTGAAGATGGGCTCAAACACACTGAAGAGGGTTAAAATAAATTTGATTGCATTGTTTTTTTTGTTAAACATTATTTCGGTGCACCTCATAGTCGAGCACATCGGTTCGAGTAGGTTTTAAAATAAAATAATAAAATAATATATATTTTTTAATAAAATAATTTTTGGTGCGTTTTGGTCTTTTACATGCATTAGGGCATTTAGTATCATCTAGCACACTGATATTAGGTTTTAAAAAAATTGCATGTTAATAAAATTATAATACTTTTTTAGTAACAAATGGGTGGTGCGTTAGAGTCTATTACATGCACTGATGCATTTATTGACTAACGCATTGTTACTAGGGTTTATGTAAAATTTTGTGAGATTTTTTAATAAAATTGTTTTATTATTTTTAATAAAATATATCTTCGTGCGTTTGTTTTCATAGGACGCACCAGAGCATTTATTGTTAACTAGTGCACCAAGATGAGGTTTCTACCTAAAATTTAATGTGTTTTTTAATAAAATGATATATATTTTTTACTTTTTTAATAAAATATATGATACCATGTGTTTGTTTCAACTACACACACCGAGGCATTTATTGTTCGGTATTGCACCACTTTAGTTATTCGAAATTATTAACACTGATGTTTTCTGGTCGTTGTGCGACATGATTATGAAACGTACCATTGTTAGTTGTTGAAAAATGGACTCGTGTGTTTAATTGATTAAATGCACCATAATAAAAAAAATCTACTAAAACCACTAGTTTCTTTCCTCCACTAGTGACCTCCTCTATAAAAAAAATATTTGGGCGCTTTCAGGAGGAGCATATGCTATAATCTCCACTAAAGGGCCTTTTCCTTGTAGTGATATATATACATTTTTCATGTTTTGCATAATACCCATGTGTAGGAATACCCAACTATATTACCATCGACATCATCTAGAGACTGTATTTAGAGCATGTTGTGTACAAGGTAATAGGGAAAACCATATTATCAGAAAGATTTATTATATGTGGCAGGCCACCAGTGTAGTGGAATGACACTACTAGGAAAGTGCATCCATGTGATGGATTATTACAAATGGGGGAGGAAGGAGGTTGACATGCAAATATTTGAATATGTCACATATGAAATTGGGGGAGGGAATGAAAGCAAAAATAAACATATAGTAATGTCCTAGGTTAGTAATGGGTAATATCCTTTCTTGTAACTTTAATGTCGAAATTCCATTGGGGAATTATTATAACAGTGAAATTATAAATTTATTTATTGTTGCTCCATGAAGTGTGAGTCTTAGTCTTCATCAAGTATTTCTTTGAAAAGAGCCAATAATATATTTAACATGTCCATGCAGCTCGATAGAAAAATGTGCATTTTTAAATACATAGAGAGGCATTTCCTATTGGTTCTCTATTATCAGTGGTTGATTTTGCTAAGAACTATATTCTTTAACCAAAAAATGAGATTCAAATCCAATAGTAACACTCAGAGTATGTCGACATATTTTTATATATCACATACATGCATGGGATTATTAGTAGTGAAGACAAAACGGTTATATTAAAGGAATATCATGTCTACATAAGTGACAATAGGTGCCATCACTTACCTTATGTAAAACATCGCTCTTATTTGTTCTAGAATCACTTGAAGGATAATAATATACATATATGGATCAAAATTGGATTTTTTTTATTGTTGTGTGGGCCAATTTTGAAATTCCCATGTATTCCAATGGTTTTGTATGTTGAAGAAAAAGATACAAGGAAGCACATATTTGGAACTATTTTTAGACCAGGAATGGAAAAGGGGAGCATGCCAAAGATTGTGCACACATCAAAACTACATTATGTTGGCAAGAATTGAAATTTACCAAAAGATTGTGCACACATCAAAACTACATTATGTTGGCAAGAATTGAAATTTACCAAAAATTTGCTCATTCAGAATGGAAAATGTATTATTAAATATGAATTTCTTTGGTGATGGTAGATGGAACAAGAAGATAAGAGGAGGACTCAATAAATAAAGGAAATGTGCAGATATATTTTGGGGAAGTGGATGATGTATATCAATCACATACACATGAATTCAAAATAATATGTGGCACTCATGGATTTCATTTAGTTTGAAGATAAAAAAAAGTGATATAGTCGAAATATGGATGAGAAAAATTTCTTGCTTATGTGGTCCATGTATTAATAGTGAATGGGATGACTCTGAATCCATGGATGAGGTTAATAGATGACATTGTGTATCACTCCCAATTGGTAAATTCATATTTATGTAACTATCCCATTTGGAATAGGACCAATTGAATATTTCACCACATTATTATCATCATCTTTGGGATCTCGTACAACTAGGTTTAGTGAGTATTATGTTAGATTTTATTCACTAACATGAATGTAGTAGGTTTTGTCTATTTAATGCTATCACATGTTTAAAATCTATTCTTTTATCAGAGCACACATATGCAATCGTTTCCATGAAAGGTAGTGGATGGGTCACCAAGTATTGGTTGGGAACTTACTTAGAGGGAAACCAGACCCCCAATGTATCACTAAGAACTGTTGAAGGAAGTCCATTCACAAGTGGTTAAATGGTTATTAAAGGAGAATATCTAACATGGGATGATTGAACATGGAATATTGTTGGCTATGTATTTCAATATTATAAACTAGGTGAATCTCTATATCACTTTATGAAATTATTTTCTGGTACATACCTCCAGCTACAAACAATGCCATGAAACACTCATTGAAGGTATGATGATGCATGCCTTATTGTGAGGATGATAAGTCAATGGAGATTGTTAGTATTAGAGATGGTACAAATGTTCTACTTAAATGGACATAGGTCAATAGACATGTGAGATAAACTAACATAATTCATCTTGTGTCGTATTCCAAGGTATGTAGGTTGTTTGTTATTTTTGTTAATATTTTGATTAATTTGTATATATTACTCCTAATTTTTCATAATGAATGACTCTAACACTATTTTACTTCTATGTGACCATGTTATTCAATGGATCATATGCATATAAGGGCCATCATTAAGAACAATGATGTTTTTCAACACCAAGAAACAAAAAATCAGAAATATTAGATGATCTACTTAAAACATTATTTTATACTTATTGCATGTGGTCCATTAAAATCAATGTTAAAAAACACATGTGTAGGGATTATGACACATTTTATAACAAGGTTAACAAACAAACTTGTTGGGATCAACATTGAAGTCTTCAATCTCTTGCAATGAATATGCCAAAATGACCTAAATATTTGATAATTGAAAACCACAATCATTTAAAGGAACAATTGATTTTATGTAATTTATTAATCTATTAAGATGGATTTATGAGACATGTCCAATTCTTTCCAATCTAAACATTATATTAGGGGTTAATCTAGGGTCATTGAATTAGGGATTAAGATGTATGTCTCAATATAGGTCTTATGATGCATTGATAGCCCTTCATATTGTGCAACACCTTGTAAAAATTTCCTTATGATACTTATGGGAAAAATCTCAATTATGGCTTTAATCTTGTGGGGATTATGATGCCGTATTTCATAAATTCTTCAATTTCTTGCAATAAAGTGCCAAAATCCCTAACAACATAAATCACATTCACATAAGAGAATAATTGAGTTTAATTGTTTCATTTTTTCATTATTTGTCATTCTTGGTATATTCAACATAGTACTTCCATGGGTACTTCAAAGGTTAATTTTGTAAAGTTATTGGCAAAGAAATGGAAATTTCATTGTAACAAACAAATGCTTTAATGAATCACTTATATGTATAGGCAAAATTGTAGTGATGTTTTATTCTATACAATTCTATCAGAATTCAGTTTGTCAAATAATCTAATAAGACATATTTATAATATGTGATGATTCTTTGAACTATAAACATTAGATTTTGATGACAATGGACTCCAGAAAACCCTACTGACAAGTACATATAAAATTATGTATCATAACATGTTTTAGATTTTTTGCATTGAAGGGTTAATACTTGAAACTCTAGTCCGTGATCGTGTGTATAACATGGTCACATTGGCCTTGCCAAAAAAAATGTGTTGGAGCTTATAGTACTATATTTTGCTGCTATGTTTGGTTTCAATTCCCTGATACCAAATTCAACATGTGTCCTTGAATTCCTTCGAGAGGTGAGTTACAAATTACTATAAAATGACACTCAATTCCACTACTCTGTTTTGTTTTTATGCCCCCATACAAAGTTCACCATGTGTCCCGACATTCCTTTAGGAGGAGAATTACAATTCAACATAAAATGAGAATGGTGACTTGGATAGATAAACAATTGGTTCCATTGGAATCATGGCATCAAAATACCACTAAGGGCACCCCTCTCATGTGAGTCCACACCCATGAGATAATTTTATTCAATAATTTTTGAAACTAGATTTTTTCTCTATAACATGCAGTGCAATTTCTGCATTAAAGGGTCAATTATTGAAAACTTTGGATTTTGAGAATGTGGATAAAATCATCACATTGGACTTCCGAGAGAAAAATATTTGGATCTTATGACACTCAATTCTGATGCTTCGTTGGATTCTTATGCCCCCAAACCAAACTCAATGGGTATCCTTGAATACCTTTAGGAAGCAAGTTACAACTTACCATATAATGAGAATTGTGACTTGAATTGATGAACCATTGATTCCATTGGACTTGTGACATCATATTACAACTAGGGGAACCCCACTCTCATGAGTCCATGGCTAGGGGATATTAACGTTTGAAAACTTTCATAATAGGGTTTTGCTCAATAACATGTAGTGCACTTTTTGCATTAAAACATCAATTCCTGAAAAACCCATTTTATTAAGATGTCGATAGTGTGGGAATGTCAACATTTCCCAAACATAATTGTTGGATCTTATGGCACTTGATTTTGCTAGTTTTTATGCCCCTAGACCAAATTCACCATGTGTCACTTAATTCCTTCAGGAGGTGAGTTACAGCTCAACATAAAATGAGAATCAAGCCTCAAATTGATGAACTAGGGTTTACTTTAGACTCAATATATCATATTATAGCTAGGGAAACCCATCTCCTATGAGTCCATGACCATGAGATTTTTTTATTTGACAATTTTCATCACTAGGTTTTTGCTCAATAGCATGCAGTGACGTTTTTGCTCAATAGCATGCAGTGACATTTTTGCATTAAAGGGTTAATTATAAAAAATTATCGTTCATGAATGTGTGGACAACATAGTCACATTGGCCTACTACAAATATAATTGTTGTCACCTATGCCACTCAATTTTATTTCTCTATTTTGTTTTCGTGCCCTCGGACCAAATTCACCATGTGTCCTTGAATGTGTTTAAGAGGCAAGTTACAACTCGTCATAGAATGAGAACTAAGACATAGATTGATGAACCATTGATATCATTGCATTTATCACATTAGGTTACATATAGAGGAACCCCTCACCCATCATTCTATGGACATGACATTGTTTTATTCCCTGATTTATAAAATTGGGGCTTTGCTTAGTAACACACAATGTAATTTTTGCATTAAAGGGTCAATTCTTGAAAACTCATGTTCATGAATGTATGGACAACATGTTGTTATTGGATTTACCCAAATATACTTGTTGGAGCATATGGCACTCAATTATGCTACTCTTTTTTATTTTTATTCCCCCATATGGAATTCACCATATGTCCTCGAGGCCATTTATCTAGATATAATAGTGGGTACAAAATGGAAACTACTTGTCAAAAATATGTACAATGAAATGGACACATATGTGGCTAAGAAATATAAATTCATCCTTTTGAGTGCATGACATACATAAAAATATTATCATCATACATGATTTCAACGAGAAATATAGGGCATTGGGTCAAAAGAGCTTGGAAAACTAAGGGTGAGTCATTTCAACGAAGACATGATTAGGGTTGAAAAATCATGGGTTATGAAGAGTATTTAGCTTGAATTAAGGGTTTAAATACCCTAAATTATTAAAAAACTTAAGATTGTTCCTTGGGGAATTGATTGGAATATATATTGACACAAGTGGTGCATCCATATATGTACAAAGTACCATTCTCTCTCTCTCTCTCTCTCTCTCTCTCTCTCTCTCTCTCTCTCTCTCTCTCTGTGTGTGTGTGTATATATATATATATTTGGATATGTATATTTTCGGTTCATTGTATATAACTATACAAACCACCGATGTTCTATCTTTATATAGACAACATTGATGCCTTGGAAAACTAAATTTAGTTTTGGTTATTTTTATGGTGCACTATACATATATAAATGTAGTACAAGTGGTGTGTCCATATATATATATACACATACAGAGAGAGAGAGAGAGAGAGAGAGAGAGAGAGAGAGAGAGAGAGAGAGCATCGATATTGATGAAAAAATACAAGTTTATTTTTCTTAATTTGCATATCTACAGTGAACGTGATATAACTATACGTATTGTTGGTGGTGCGTTGTTATATATACAAAATCAATATGTCAGAAAAAAAATAAAAATTAAATAAATAAATAAATAAAATAAAATATAAAATAAAATAAAAAATAAAATAAAATAAAATAAAATAAAACAAAATAAAAAATAAAATAAATAAATTTAAAAAAAAAATTAAAAATTAAAAAAAAAAAATTAAAAATTAAAAAAAATAAAAATAAAAAAAATTGTGATTTTGTTATTTATACAGTGAGATTTAAATATATTGATGCACCCCAGGAAGTGCGTTCGTACACACACACACACATAGAGCATCATCAATTTTGGGAAAATAAAAATAGAATGTTTTAAATTTATAAATTTTTGATGCTCTTTATATAATTATATGCACCAAAGTAGCGTGTCATTATATCTAGAGCATCGATATCTTCAAAAATTAAACCAAATTTTTTTATCACTATATGGTGTTCTTTATATATATATGTTGATGCACCAGTAGTGGTGCATCAATATATTGTAAAATTCAAGCACAACAGATCTAGAAAGCAAGAACAACAACTACACCAGATGCATGCAGATATTTACAGCAAATTGAGTGTCGAAACACTAGCGAAAAAGGTTTGCAGTAGTAGAAACATTATCATTAACTCAGAAGATGTTTACAATTTGAAACAATAGCAATAATAGACAAGCAATTCGAATCCTAGAGAGGTCATTCGAATTGAATGCATGAGAGTGGCTTACTTTTCAGTTAACACAACTCAACACATCAGTTAACCACTTAACTACCATGTAATTGACTCTAACAGACTCTGAAACTATCAAACTAAGTCTAACTGAGGTTGAAACTCAACTGAATGCCCAAAATTAGGGGAGGGTGTCTTTCTGACTTTAGTTAACTAATTTTTAGGTGAAATTACATCAAATTAGGTCAAATCTGGTAGGAGGGCGCCTTTCTAACTTCAATTAGATCAATTTAATATTAAATACCGCCAGTTGTACTGAGTAGGGCACTTTAGTCATGCAAATCACCACAGTTGGATCCCTAAATGATAGAGGAGGCCCAATTAACTGAAATTGATGACCCAGTTGGATCCCTTAATGAAGGAGGAGTCCCAATTGACTGAAATTGATGATATGTTAATGATGTAAGCACATATTTGAGTCAAAATACTTAGTATAAGTGGTAAATTAGGATGTTAATCCCAAATAAATGATGTGTTGTTGGAAAATTACTCCAACATCCCCCCTTAAGCTAATATCATGTGGAGGAGTAAAATAAAATAATAAAAGGGCCCAACAACAAAGGCCATAGGTCACCTGGTACATAAATAATCCAAAAAATGCTCAAAAAATATAAATGAGGAAAAAAGGGAAAACCTAGTGTGAAAGAAAACCCCCCCTCAAAGTGAACACTGAAGGATATAATTTGTCCTCTCCATAGTAGAACTCACCCCCAATAGTGAACGGACGTAAGAGAACATCTTCTCGGTGAATCTCTTGGTGAAGATGTCTACAATTTTCTCTTATGTGGGGAAATATTGTAGTACAATGGCTCTTTCATGCACAAGCTCTCATATGTAGTGCATGTGGATATCGATATGCTTGCTCCTCTGTATCTGAACCAGATCTGTCAAGATATTGATAGCACTCTGATTTCACAAAAAATAATAGTAGAAGTTGTGCTACCAATATCAAACTCAGCTAGAATACCCTACAACCAAACTTCCTGAATGCAAGCATTGACTGCTCCTCAATACTCTACCTATGTTGAAGATAAGGAATTAGCAGCCTTATTTTTTATTGACTAGCAAATAGGCCCTATTCCAATCATGAAAACATATCCATAAGTGGACTTCCGATCAATGCTATAACCTGCCCAATCAGAATCAGTGAATCCAACCAAGTCAAGATCGGAATCCACAGCATAGTGAATGCCAAAATGTCTCGTACCCTACATAATGCAAGATCCTTTTGAATTCATTCCAATGAAGCTCATGGGGATGATGCATGTACCTTGACACAACACTCACGTCATAAGAAATATCAGGCCTAGAGTGTGTTAGATACAAAATAATACCAATAAATTGTCGGTAAAGTGTAGAATCCACCAACGGTGTATAATCACCATCCTCGATACTGATACCTGAGAGGAATGGGAATGGTGTAGCATTAAATTATTCCATATTGAACTTATTTAGTAGGTACAAAGAATATTTTAAATTATAAATCATGATCCCATCAAAATTCTGAGTGATTTCGAGACCAAGAAACTGCTTCAGCAAGCCTAGATCACTCATATCATGCTTGGTGTAAAGTGGTTTTTATTGTACTGATCGAACCAAGACTGCTTCCTATAATCAATAATTCATCAAAATAAAGTAAAATGATCATAAAATTAAATTCATGCTTCTATATATATACATTTGGATATGATTTGCATCTCACAAAGTTTTGGGACAAAAGAAAGGAATCCATCTTTGCATGCCATGCTCTTGGGGGTTGTTTTAAACCATACAAATATTTCCTTAATATGAAAACAAGTGTCATATCTGATATGTAACATTTGGGATAATTCATGTACATCTATTCCTAAATATACCCATGAATAAAATCACTCTTCACATCCATGTGGTGCACCTCCCAGTGCTTGGATGTGAAAATATCGAAAACTAGCCAGATTGAGTCCATTTTTGCAACCAGTGTAAACGTTTCTGTGTAGTCCACACCTTGGAATTGTGAGAAAACGTTTTCCACCAAACTTGATTTTTATTTTCAGTTTGAACCATCATCATAAACCTTGGTTCGATAGACCCATTTTCATTGAACTAGTTTCCTCCCAGGTGGAAGTGAAACTAGCTCCCATGTTGCATTTTTCTTAAGAGAATTGTACTCTTCATCCATGGTGGTTTTCCATCTCGGATCACGGTGGGAATGGTAGTATGATTTGGGATATGAAACAACCATCAAAAAAAAATCGGACAACAATTGATAAGTATATGAAAGAGCCACACTTGCTCTTTGAAAGTCTGCTTGGTTTCTCCTTGGATCAGCAGGATTTCCAATGTTAGAACCAACAAATGTGAGAGTCTTTTCTGCCCACTTTGGAAACTGAGTGGGATCATTTGGATTTGAATCCAAACCTGATTCTTGATGTTCATTAATATCAGACATAATATCAGAAATATCATAACATACAATTTCATTATAATCTCCTGAATATTCTTCTGGAAGAGGAAGCAATTTGGAGATTTCTTCCTCCACTAGTTGTAGGTCATGAACCAGATCTTCAAATTGGACACTTCTCTCGATGAATATTCTTTGGGATATGATATGCATGAGTTTTTATCCTTTGTATTCTTCCACATATCCAATGAGTTTTCACTCAGTACCTTGCGGTTCAAATATCTTCTCTTCTCAATCGGAATTCTAGCCCATGCAGTGGACCCGAAAACCCTAAGATGTGACACATCAAGCTTGTGACCATTGTAGGCTTCGAAAGGAGTTTGACCTTTGATGGATGATTTTGGAACTATGTTCTGAATGTATGAATCAACATTCATGGCTTCAGCCCAAATATTTGAATCCAAACCTTTTGACTCAAGCTCTCACGTCCCTGGTTGCCTTGGTGCCATTAAGAGGCGATGGGAGACACCTGATACATTTTTTTTCCCAAACACTTCTCTCAGTTTTACACGCAGCCACAATGGATTTTGATCTGCAATCCGAAATCTACCTAGCCACAACCTATAGTTGGAATTTGGAAGGGAAGAATGCCCAAATCACGGCGTCGAACAAAATGTGACTCTGACTTCTGCATTCCGAAGTGCAGAATTTGGAAATGCGGAGTGCCACCATAACCGGCGTTACAGCAATGCGCCCCAGAATTCCACATTTCGCAATGCGGAAGTCAGAAATACGGAGTGCCACCATAATTGGCACTACATAAATGCGCCCCCAACTTCCACATTCCGCAGTGCGGAATTCGGGACTGCAAAGCGCCAAAGTCCCCAGCACTATAGAAATGCACCCCCGACTTCCACATTCTACAGTGCAGAAGTCAGAAATGCGAAGCGCCACAACACCCGGCCTAGAAGAATTATGTTCCATACCTCCACATTCCGCAGTAATGAAGTTGGAAATGCAGAGCGCCAAAACGCCCGACGCCACAGAAATGCACCCCCGACTTTCGCATTCCGCAGTGCGGAAGTCAGGACTGTAGAGCACCAAAGTTATTGGGGCTGCATAAATGCACCCCCCACATCCGCATTTTTCTATGCGGATGCAAAAAGTCAGGATTTGGCCATGCCCTGTTACAGTCAACTTCTCAGCCTGATGAGTCCTTCATCCTTGGGCCAAATTTGACAAGTCCGCTACCATTGGAAATCTCTTGGAGAGATCTATAGACTAGTTTGGGTCCCTACCACACTTGAGGGCTCTGACCTTGCCTCATTTCCAATCAAAAAGATACTCTAAGGTCCCTCAAAACTTCCTTACCCCACTGCCAAAGGCCCTGGAATCGCCTTGCCAATGTCTCTTCCTTCATATGATCACAGAGAGGTGCATGAACACCTCAAGGGGGGGTGTCTAACTTATTCCCCACTCTCATGAGGTGAAGTGCAGACCTACTAAGGGTGTGTACAATGCATAAAATACTTACATAGAGTAAATAATTCTAATGAATGCATATAAAACCTGCAGAGTTAACAACATTTTAAACTCAATAAAATGCGGAAGTGTTCAAACATGAACTCAACCTCATACTCAAGCCTATACATGGTATTTATATTGGTTAATTTCATGCAATAATTCATTCAAATAACTTGAACATAACAAAGAAACACAACATAGGAAATTAGCCTCATTTAACACCATGGAGAACACTTATTTTATAAGAGGAATAGTCCAAGCAACTGGCTAAGTGAAAGCAATGTTCCACCCAACTATATGTCTCTATCCATCCTATACTCTTTCAGCTGGGAGACCACCCCTGAGCTAGTTTGTGTATCCACTAAGGAGGCTAAATAGGTTCTCTCATAGTCAGGGCTCCACCCTAATGCTAAGCCAACATATATTTGAGCTTATCAAGCATGTAAGGGAACATGGAGGATGATGCTAAGCCAATGAGATCAACCATAGAGATATAGGCATCTCAAACTACTCAGCAAGTATGGAACCCATAATATGTACCTCACCCAACACAAGGAAGGCCCCTTTCTTTGTTGCATAGTTCATCATGGCGCCTTCCCTCCAATGCTCTTCAGGATGGGAATAGAAAGTTCCAGCTGCTGCTTTCATGATATTTTAGCCTTCAATGGGTTTATCAAGAAGATCCAACATCTTTCTTGCTTCTTCTTTGTTACTCTGTCTAGAATCTTCTCAAGGTTGCGGCCAAAACTCTATCCTGCAGCTCGGTTCTTCTGCTATCATATCCATGTGTTCTCACTAGTTTTCTAAGATTCTCATGCTCTGTAACTCATCTCTAGGGTTTCTTCTATGTATATCCCCATCGATTTGCTTCCTATGTAGCTTTTGTATGTGCATTTGGCTCTGTAAATTCGTGCTTACCCAGAATCGCGATTTCTTCTTTCTTCTTCATGGTTGGGCTTTGCAAATTCATGAGAAGTCCGATTGTTGGTAACAATGGGATAGGGATTAGGGAAAGTAAATTCCTAGGAGGTTGAGTGGCTTAAGGGACAATGCAAGCAGAGCCATACCCTTCCATACGGATTGCAGGGCCTTTCCATACTACATCGAATTCATGGGAAGGTTTTCTCAACCACCTTCTTACAACATCATTAATGTCAGAATGAGGAGTGAAATGGGTTCACAAATTGAAATGTGGCAGCATGGTTTCCAATTCCAAAACCCCCTCACCTCTCCCTAGTGGATACACATGGCCCCCTCTTATCATTTTCTTCCTTAGCCACCTTTCTTGGTATTTTATTGCAATATTTAATATTTACATCATTTACAATACTTCATGGCTTAATAGCACATGGATAATCGAAATGTCAAACACTTGCCTTTTAAATAAAACCTGAGCATCCTCTATTGGGTTCTTGGCCTTGATCTCCGCACTATGGAAAACACACATTTCATGTATACAATATTTACATTGAATCCAATAAACCCTAAGGGTGAAAATAGGGGTATTACAATTCCCTCCACCTTAGAATAACACCATCCTCAGTGTTCTCAAAACTGAACAAAAATGGGAATGCCTCTCTCATGGCATCCTCCAGCTCCCATGTAACCTCTTTGGGACTAAGGTGCTTCTATTTCACCTTCACCTGTCTAATGGCTCTGTTTCGGAGAAAAGTGACCTTCTTGTCGAGGATGCACATAGGCTCCACTTTGAACTCTCCCTCGGATTCCACCTGTATCACATGCCAATCAATTATGTGATTAGGATCATGTACATATTTCTTAATCAAAGAGACATGGATAATATTATGAGCTCTCATGTCAGTAGGCAATGCAATTCTATATGCAACTGGCCTTATCCTATCAAGTACTTCAAAAGGTCCACAATATCTTGGTGCCAACTTGGCACAACTCCCCAACTTCAGGGAACTTTTCCTTGGTTTCACTCTTAAGTAAACATGATCCCCAATCGTAAATTCCTTGTGCACTCTCTTCATATCTACATAATGCTACTACATGTCCTATTCTGCCTTCAAATTCTTCCTGATCTTAACAATCTGCTGCTCCTTCTCTCTGATCATCTCTAGTCCAAGCACTACCATGTTCACTAGGTTGTCCCAATTCACTGGAGTTCATCCATTTCCATACAATACCTAGAAAGGACTTGTTTCCAATGATGCTTGATGTCCATTGTTTTATGAAAATTCTACCAAGTGTAGGTAGTCCTCCCACTTGGATGGTTTATCCATCACATACATCCTCAACATGTCTTCAAGGATCTGATTCACCCTCTCAGTATAACCATTTTTTTTAGGATGATATGATGTACTAAACTTCATTTGAGTCCCCAATTACTAGAATAATCCCTTCCAAAAATTGGATGTGAACTTTGTATCACGATCTAAAATTATTTCCTTGGGAAATCCATGCAATCTGAATATCTCCTTCATGAAGATATTTTCTATGTCATTGATCTTATGAGTGGACTTGATTGGAATGAAGTGAGCTACCTTTGATAGATTTTCCACGACTACCATCACTGAATCATGATTCCTTACTGTCACTAGAAAACCTGTATAAAATTCATAGAAATTATTTCCCACTTCCATTCTGGCATGGGAAAAGGCTGCAACAATCATACTGGATGTTGATGTTATGCCTTGTCATGTTTGCATTTTTGACACCTAGAAATGTACTTTGGTATGTTCTTCTTCATCCCATGCCAACAGTACTTCTTTCTTGCTTCTGTTATAGACTTCTGATATCCTGTATGTCTAGAATATTGCATTTGATGTATGTCATCCATCACTAGCCTCTTCAAATATGCACAATTTGGAATGTACAGTCTAGTACCCTGATAAATGAGAACATCATCTTTGCCATGCTAATATCCAGTACATGTTTCATCCGCATTTCCCTGCTGCATTTTTTCTTTGACTTGAAGCTAAGCTTCATCACTGGTTTGAGCTTCAAGAATCCTTTCCTTCAAATCTGATTTACACGTACTCACTGTTGCAACATGAAATTTTCTGCTAAGAGCATCTGCAACTTTATTCTCTCTAACTTCGACATGCTTAATTTCAAAATAAAATTCAAAAAGAAATTCCATCCATCTAGTTTTTCTAGAATTCAGATTTGGCTGGTCAAACAAATATTTCAAGCTCATGTGGTATGTTCTCATCTCAAATCTTCTTCCCAACAGATAATGTCTCCATCTCTTGAGAGCATGAACTATGGCTGCTAGCTCTAAACCATGTGTGGCGTAGTTATTTTCATGCTCCTTTTACTTTATTAACTCATAACAAATTACAAATCCTTCTTGCATGAGCACTCCATTGATCCCTTCAATGCAAGCATCTGTTCACACAACAAAATCTTTCTTTGGATCTACAATCTTCAAAACAGGAGTGCTGGTAAGCAATTCCTTGAGCTGCTGAATTTTTTTTTGAAATTTTTCAGACCATGCAAACTTTATATTCTTACTCTGCAATGATTTAATTCGATGAGATATTTTGGAGAAACCTTAAATGAACCTTTTGTAATAGCCTGCAAGACCCATAAAAGATCTAACATCTGCAACATTCTTTGGAGTAGACCAATACATTATGGCTTCAATATTTTCTAGATCCACTCCAATTCCTTCTTCTGAGATGACATGACCCAAACATTATACCTTTTGTTGATAGAAATCACACTTGCTCAACTTTTCATACAGTTGGTGTTCTCTAAGGACTTGCACCACCATTCATAGATGTTCATTATTCTCTTCTTCATTCTTTGAGTAAACACGAATGTCATCCAAGAACAGAATCACAAACTTATCCAAATACTTGTTGAAACACTATTCACGAGACACATGAATGTAGCAGGTGCATTGGTAAGACCAAATGGCACCACTATGAATTCATAATGGCCATATCTTCTCCTGAAAGGTGTCTTGTGAATGCCTTCTTCTTTTATCCTCACTTGATGGTATCCAGACCTCAAGTCAATCTTTGAAAACACTCTAGCTTCCTTCATTTGATCAAACAAGTCATCAATTCTTGGAAAGGGATACTTATTGTGAAAATCCTCATAGTAGATCCAAGAGATGATGTAAACCTCACAATGAAAGAATTTAGGAAAATAGAAGAAGAATGGATCAGAATAATCACACATGTTTCATTAATCTAAATATTAAACAATAATGATACAATGCACATGATTCGAATACCAGAGGTGTAATTTGAATTATCCTGGATGGATAGATCAAAATACCAGTGGAGTGTCATCAAATCACAACTAGAAGTCCTCATCATCATCAGTGGAATCATCAATGCACAAGTAACTGTCAACCAGATGTCAAACTGAGTCTAACCGAGTGTGGTAGGTGTAACTGGCACATGGAGGCACTAACTAAATGAAGGAGGCTCAGTGGAGGGCACATCAGGAGCTAACTAGAGTCAAAATAAGAAGTCTAGTCTCACTGGAGGTCCATCGGAGTGATACAGTTAGTTGAGGAGTCAATCTAGCCTTAAATCAAGGAAAGGTCTAAAGATAACTCAACTAACTGAAGTGCAACTGAGTGGTAGGTGAGAGAGGGCACCTTTCACAAGTGGTAGGTGAAAGGAGGGCGCACTAAGTACTAGGAGGGATAAAACTGATCAGAAAGAAGATCCTAGGGCTAGCTAACTAAGGGCTAGGTGCTAGGACTGATGACTGGGATGCATGAAATTGCATGCATGAATGCAATTTCATGACTACATGAAAAATGGATGCATGATTGAAAATGAAAAAATGAAAAATGTTGTTAGGACTAGGATGGAGTATAGGAAAATCCCAACAGCCCCCCTTAATCCATCCTAGGCCTTGGTAACTAGGACCAAAGTTCACCCATACAATCAAATAAATGATAAAAATAAGAACTATCCATAATCCGAGGAAATGGGGAAAACCTCATGGGAAAAATACCCCCCTCAAAAGAACAGTAAATAACTCAAACAACCATCATACTAAGAAGAAAAGGAAGAAGATTTCCTAAATGAAAAATTTTGCAAAAAACTTGGCAAGTTGATCTGGATCTGGTCTTCTGATGTGCCTCCCACTGGGTAGAGGATGTATTTGACGAAGCAAGTCTTTCAGGAAACCTTTCTGCTACTGGAACGAATGGATCATGATGAGTCTTCCCAAGGGATGGAAGAGTGATCCCACCATCATGCTGCATCTCTTAGGAAGAGGTAGATGGCATAAGCAAGGTTGGCATGATGCTAAAATATGGTAGTTATGTGATCAGATGAATCCTCAACTATGTTCCCATTAGTTGCAAGGACTGTGTGAGGCCATATTGGCCTTGGCTCTAGATTGAGAACATGTGTTGGTTCTAGATCTGAATCTGAATGTTCTTGAACTTTGATCTCAACATCGAGATCTTGATTAGAAGAGGAGTCACTTGGATCTTCATTAGATTTTGAAGGAGTAGGAAGAGAGAAGGGCAGAAAATGTGAGAACTCATATGCCTTTGAGGCATGATTTGCAAACCCTTTTGATATAGTCTTCCCAGTAGATATCTCTGTAATATCAACTATGTTAGGACCAAAGGTCGCTTTCTTTGGTGATCCGGTGTGAGTCATCTGATATACAGACAACAAATTTGCTTTCAAGGAGGGAATAAATAAAACATTCTTGAACTTTCCATGCTCCATATGTACTGTACCCAACCCTTTCACAGAGATATGAGAGTTGTCTCCCATGTGAATAGTGGGCCGATCTTTGAGATCTAAAGAAGAAAATGATTCTTCAAAGGAAACCATGTGGTTGGAGGCTCCAGAATCTATGAGGAGGGCCTTTGATTTTGAAAATCCAACCATCAATGCACGGCAATCCTCATGACGATCAGATCAAATTCCAAAATCAGACACTTTTGCATCTTTTGGAATAGCAATTTGGTTTTGTTCAGGAAGCTTGGTTAGTAGATCTATTTTCTTGTGCATGCAAGATCTCTCAGGTTGGTTTCCTCTCTTGCAGTAGGGACACTCAGATCTTTTTTGTTTGTCCTTCTTGGAGTTGGAGGCTCCTTTTGATGGAATTGACTTGTCATTTAGCTTGGATTTAGATGGCTTCTTATCCTTTCCTTTTTGCCTCCCTTTCACATTCGCACTATTTGCTTCTCCAGCTAGAAGAGCTAGATCTTTGGAGGCCTTGATGGCACCCATTTGAATCAATTTGTCTTCTTCTTGAATGAGAGTTGCAGTAAAAACTTCTAAGGTTGGCATCTTCCATCCAGGGATTGACATTCGCCTAGAGTGGAAGGTAGATACAAAAATAGAAAATTGACGTCCTAGCTTACTCAAAATGGAGAGCACCAATTGCTCATCCTTTTTATCAATGCTACACCGCTTGCATTGCATAACTAAGCCTTTAAATTTTGAGAAGAATTTTTGAATGGTCTCAAAATTGCTTGGTTGTAAGGAAAACAATTCATTTTCCAGAGCATGGCCTCTTAGCTCATCTTGTTTTCCAAAGAGGCCATCTAATTTCAGCCATAAATCTCTTGGAGTCTTCAACCCTTCGAAATGAAACAATAGATCTCTAGAAATATGAAGGCACATGTAACCAAAGGCTTCATCTAATCGATTTAGATGCTTGGCTTTCTCCACAGCTGAATTTGGTTTGGATTCTCTTCCCATTGTTATCCTGTGTAGAGATTTATTTCTCAAGCACATTTCCATATCAACCTTCCAATCAAAGTAATTGAAGGGAGTGAGGATTCTAGGAGAGAGGGGAGCTTTTGAATTGCTCATCTTAACTGCTGGAGAGAATGCAAAAGTGAAAATGCTGTTGCAACTGCTGGAACTTCGAATTACCTGCAAAAAAATCTCAAGAATGGAGGTAGAATATACTCTCAAATGGTTCTGATACCATGTGAAAAGCCTCATAGTAGATTGTTAAATTTTCAGAATTTACTTCAATCTGATCTAGGATCTTAACAGAGAGAACAACATGTACAGCATATCTACAGCATACCAATCATGGAGACAATAATGCAAGCACACAAGAGACACAAAGATTTACTTGGGGAAAACCATAAAGGTGAAAAACCCCAATAAATTCCTCAGAGATAGATAGAGCAATGATACAAACCAAGAGATAGACATATCCTAGCAGCAGATCCTCCTCATCCATAAGTGCACCACTCCTCCTTGAGTGCATGAGTGAGAAGTGAGTGATCAAATAGAGTGCCTCCCGCACTCTATTTATACTTGACTTGACTTGACTTTTACATAAATCATGTAGGCTCGAACTTAACCACATAACATAATGTTGAATGGGCCGACCCCCAATAGGGTGGTCTAATAATCCTTCGAACCACATGGCCAACCCCCAATAGGGTGGTCTAATAACCCTTCGACCCACATGACTTATACAAGGCCGACCCCAACAAGGTGGTCTAATAACCCATCAAGTATAAGTTATGACATTTACAATATAAATGACGACACTTCCGTATAGAGGAATAATACCATCTCTATAGGAGTACATACAACATGCATATATGAAATACATTCTGAAGTTACATATACATCAACACTCCCTCTTAACTAGGAAGTTATTTCTCAGCACAGGTCTTCTAGCACAAGTCATCTTCTCTGGATCATCGTCACTGGATAATCGTCATCGAGTCTTCATCATCATCACTGTTGCTGCTATCTCAATCAATCTCTGAATCTACTCATCATAGGAAGTTCTACAGAGCCATTCCTTTTTCATACTGGATGTAGGCCCACCACCTGTAGGTATTCATCATCACTGGCCATACTGTGGAATCCTCAGGACTTATTACGTGTGTCACAAAACCTGGCTGCAGCATCCCAGGCTATTACAAGCACACAGCTCTACCTGTAGGATCTCCCAGGAGCACATTACATGTGACCCATCACAAAACCTGGCTGAAGCATCCCAGGTTGTTACGAGCACATGGCTCTACCTGTCGGATCTCCCAGGAGCACATTACATGTGATCTCACCACAAAACCTGGCTGAAGCATCCCCGGTTGTTACGAGCACATGGCTCTACCTGTCAGATCTCCCAGGAGCACATTACATGTCGTCCACCACAAAACCTGGCTGAAGCATCTGAGGCCTTTTTCATCCTGTCCAAATCTCCCAGGAGCAAATTACATGTGGTCATGGAAAAACCTCGCTGAAGCATCTGAGGCCTTTTTCATCCTATCCAGATCTCCCAGGAGCAAATTACATGCCATAGGACAAAACCTCGAAAGAGCATCTTCCAGATATCCCAGGGCAACGAATTACATGCCATAGGCAAAACCTCGAAAGACTATCTGCAGATCTCCCAGGGCCAAATTATATGTCCTCCCAGAGAAAAACCTCGAAAGAGCATTTGTCAAATATCCCAGGGCACCGAATTACATGCCATAGGCAAAACCTCGAAAGACTATCTACAAATCTCTCAGGGCAACGAATTATATGCTCATCTGCACAACCTGTTCCACGGCCACAGAGTGTCATCTGATACTCATCATACATCATCCTAATGTACACATGATCACCCTGATCATCATCACTGCAACATCCTGCTGCATGTCATATGGAGAAGCTCGTCATCCATGATCATCCTGATCATATAATGCATCCATCTAATGCACACCACGTATCTACCTGATACATATCATCATACATAGTGTATCCACCTGATACATAGATACATGATCCACACAATGTATCCATCAACATACATGATCTACCTGATCATACAATGTATCCACCTGATACATATACAGATACATGGTCCAAGCATCCAACATGATGCATATAGAAAATACATACACATGATCCAACCGATCATATCCAGCATCCAACATGATGCGTACATACATATAAATGATCCAACTGATCATATCCAGCATCCAACATGATGCACAGATATATATACATATAAATGATCCAACTGATCATATCCAGCATCCAACATGATGCACACACACATATAAATGATCCAACTGATCATACAAAGCAGAAACTAGAACATCATCCTGATTCTCATCATCCAGCGCTTACATCCACAGCCATGTGAAGAACTCTCCGTCCAACATGCTTGGAATGGCTTCAGCAAATGTGTCCATCACTTCTTCCTCGAAGTGTCATCAATCTAAAGAACGCCAAGCCTCTCTCTGAAGTAATCGAACTTCACTCTGGTTAGTGGCTTCGTCAGCACATCTGCAATCTGCTCATCCATCGCAACATATAGGAGCTTCACAGCTCCTCTCTGCACCATATCCCTGATAAAGTGATATTTGATCTCTATGTGTTTCGACCTGTCATGAAACACTGGGTTCTCATACAGCTTCACACAACTCTGGTTATCACAGAAGATACCAGTAGCATCTAACGGGAGATCAAATAACTCAGACAGTAGCTTCCGTAGCAATACTGCCTCACAACTAGCTGAACAGGCTGCAACATACTCTGCCTCAGCTGTACTCAGTTCTACGCGGGACTACTTCCTGCTAAACCAAGAGATCACAACCGATCCCATACTGAAGCAGCACCCAAATGTGCTCTTCCTATCTGCAGCACTGCCTGCCCAATCTGAATCAACATAACCCTGCAGGTTAAAATTTTGATTCGCTTCATACTTGAGCCCATAATCCACTGTACCCTTCAGGTACCTCAGAACATGCTTTACAACAACCAGGTGAACACTCCTCGGATATGTCGGGAACTGACTCAATGTGTTCACAGCAAAGCAAATGTCTGGTCTCATGTTTGTCAGGTACATCAAGGACCCAATCATCTGATGATACATAGAGACATCAACTGGCTCAGATGAAGCATCACATAGAAGCTTCAGATTCGATGCCATAGGTGTGGCCATGGCCTTGCAATCCATCATCCCGAACCTCTTCAGGATCTCTACTGCATACTTCCCTTGTCCAAGGAAGATTCCATCTGCACTCTGCCACACCTCCATGCCAAAAACAAATAGTGCATCATCCCCAAGTTCTTCAACTCGAACTTGACAGCAGGCTTCCTCTGTGTGTTGACAATCGGTCTATCCTCTTCTGATACAAATAGGTCATCCACATAGTAGTATCACTGGATTGCCTTCCTCAACCTTGTAGTAAAGGTTGGAACCCGCTTTACTCTTGGTAAAGACCAAACTGGATAGAAAGCTTCCTATCCTACCATACCAAGTTCTGCACATATATGATTTCCTGTCATGTGTCTCAAAACCAAGTGGTTGCTCCACGTACACTTCTTCTTCAACTACACCATTCAAGAAAGCTGTCTTGAAATCCATCTGGTGTATCTTCTATTTCATCACTTTTATATTTCTTTATGCTGCCGTCTGCAACATGCTTGATCTTGATAGATCCATATGGAAGTCATAACAAACTTCCCTTCAGGTCTTGGGACTACATCCCAAACATCATTCTTCATGATCGACGGATCATGGCATTCTTCCCATATCCTGGGAACTTCAATATCTTCAATAAATAATTTTGTTGCTTGAACAAATGTTGTAGTTCTTCTTTTGTAGGTGATGTCATACGATCTTTCCTACACAACAAGTTAAATTGCATGATTATAAAACATCTCATAGTTTTTAGAACAAATTCTTACACATAAAGAAATGTGTCATATAGTCATGCAATTATCTTAGCCAATGCTTCAATACAACATTTATCCATATCCCATAACTTTCTAGATGCCTTCCAATCTCTACCAGAACATTGTTAAGAGTGTGCACAACTCCCAACATGTCAGCAAAGAGGTTTCATTCTAGATAAGTAGCAATGGAATGTTGTACAGTGCCATAGGCTACTTACCCATGCATATTAGTAGTATACTATTCATCAATGCAATTATTCTAATATGCATAGTACACAACCTAATTCTAGGAACATCAGTATATACATTATTGAACAGTATTATTTAAAAAAATATGCAAGTAATGACAATTCAAATACTTATATTTGTTTGTTTGTTGGGTTGACTCCCTCTGAATCTTTGCAACTCCATTCTGATGTGGTTTGTGAGAAGTGGTCAACTCCCTCTGAATATCTGCATCCTTGCAGAAACTACTTCAGTGTGCTCCTTTGCTTTCTTGCAGGAACAACTAGAGTGTGCTCCCTCTTGATCTTTGCTTCCTGGATTACCTGTCCTTGAACTTATATACATTCTCGATCCTTATGCATGCTTGTTAGTATCATCATTGTGTTATCCTCTAGATCTCATACATAATTCATTAGTATAATTTATCAAAACACAATAATCTCAAGCATGTATAGTCAGGATCAATTCAAACACAGATAATAAACATTAGTAATGAAGGTTTCAAGGAAGTCTTCTTTTATTCATACATATTCTTATTTAATCATAGGACTCTTCTGGTTAGTTAAATCATCAATCAAGAGAAGAGATATAATATGCATAATACCCGTGATTATTCAAACCTATACCTTCATGAATAATCATTATCAACAACACAACAGTATAAGATCCTAACACAAGGTAGGATTCTATCTTGATATAGGAAAAACATACCTGGATTAGCATGCTAGATAGTTATGTCTAACATACTCACATTATGTCTTCTTGTTCTTCTTCAATGAATTGTGCTAGTAACCTGTATATCTCATAGGTTAACCATTATAAAACCAAGTTACACATACCTCGTAAATGGATCTTCTATGAGATCCATGACAATGGATGAAACTTTGTCCTCATGTCATCATGATCATATGTTCTTGAAGTAGAACATGATTTGTCTTTCTTGGTGTACCTTTTATGTTAGCAGACAACATAAGCCTCATACAACACCATAATGCATTAGTACAATCATAAGTGTCAGCACCCTAACCAATGAATATCTTCTATCATGCATTCATAATTTTGTTAAGGTGATACGACAAATCTAAAATCAAGATTGTACTAACCGTAATAACATGAAGACAAACATACCATAAACTTAATCATGAACAAATATCGAAACATACCTCGATGAGTCATACCTGTCAAGATCGCTTGTAATATTCTTATGTAAGGCCTTAGCCTCATCTCCCTCTGAAACAGGAACTTCTTCACTTATGTAGGTGACCAATCCATCTTCTTCTAGGATTAACCCAATCCACTTGATTTGCAAGAACTGGACCTGGAGCTGGATATGGGTTTGTTAGAGAAACCCCAAAAATTCAAACTTTGAATTTCAAATTTCTGAAAGGATAGAAATGTGCGCCTTGATGAGTTGATCAAGCTGGTATATTCCAAATTTGAAAACTGCAAAGTTTCACCCCTTAATTTTGCCTTTGAAACTTCCGGATTCACTGGACGTGACCCTGAACTAGGGTTTGATGAAGCCTACTCTTATTCCCAATCAAAAAGTTTGATCCAAAGATCTAAGCTTCTATTTTTCTGAGGAGCTTCCAGCCGTGGTCACAGATTTCAAAAATTCCCATTTTTACAGAAGCCCTAATTTTCAACTTTTCTGATCAAAGTCCCGAACTAGGGTTTGATCAAGCCTGGCCTTCTACCCAACCAAAAATTCTGATCTTGGTCTCTAAATTTTGATTTTGATGAGTAGCATCCAGCCGTGGTCTCTGATTACAAAAATTTCAACTTTCTCCGAAGCCCTAAATTTCGGAAGCCATGAATGAAGGTACTCAAAAATAATTATGTTTTGACAGAAATATGTACCTGATTGTTTCTGATGTAACTCCAAACTTTTTGATCGACAGGGTCTGAAAGCGTTTCTTGAGATAGCCTGACCTGTTATCTTTCCATCTTGATAGGTCTGACCTCAATTGGATTCCCTGAGAGAGAGTTATGCCAAGTGTCGCAATGTGACCTGTTTTGGGATAATAAAGGAGAGCGAACTTGTACGACGTTCCACATGTCACTGTTTGAACTTCAGCCTATGAAAACGTTTCTTGCAATAGCTTGCCCTGTTATCTTTCCATCCTGATAGGTCTGACCTCAATTGGACTCTCTGAGAGAGAGTTATTCCAAGTGTCGCAACGTGACCTATTTATGGGATAATACAGGAGAGCAAACTAGTACGGCGTGCCATGTGTCACTGGTTTAACTTCGGACTTTGAAAAAGTTTCATGCGATAGTACAGTCTGTGTACTACCTTTCACTTTTTACGAAATTTCATTTGGATCTTCCTAGCCCAAGTTATGACCTTTTTCCCAAGGTCACCTGATTTTGACTCAGATCTGGAAGAGGCAGAAACCCTATATTGTACAGATCATAAATCACAAAGTACAACGAATTAGAGGTTGTCCTTTGGACAAAAGGTACATGGGGATTTTAATATTCTACTTGTAAAGGTTTCATATCCGAAATCTTCGCCAAAATGTATTTATAGAGAAAGTGCTACGACGACTGGTTTTTGCTATATCAAGCCCTAGCATCATAAGTGCAACAAGTGTCATACGTGCCATATCATGCCTTCTTTCAGGCTAGCTCTGATACCATGTTAAATTTTCAGAATTTACTTCAATCTGATCTAGGATCTTAACTGAGAGAACAACATGTACAGCATATCTACAGCATATCAATCATGGAGACAATAATGCAAGCACACAAGAGACACGAAGATTTACTTGGGGAAAACCATAAAGGTGAAAAACCCCAATAACTTCCTCAGAGATAGATAGAGCAATGATACAACGCAAGAGATAGACATATCCTAGCAAAAGATCCTCCTCCTCCATAAGTACACCACTCCTCCTTGAGTGCATGAGTGAGAAGTGAGTGATCAAATAGAGTGCCTCCCACACTCTATTTATACTTGACTTGACTTGCCTTTTACATAAATCATGTAGGCTCGAACTTAACCACATAACATAATGCTGACTGGGTCGACCCCTAATAGGGTGGTCTAATAACCCTTCGACCCACATGGCCGACCCCCAATAGGGTGGTCTAATAACCCTTCGACCCACATGAATTATACAAGGCCAACCCCAACAAGGTGGTCTAATAACCCATCAAGTATAAGTTACGACATTTACAATATAAATGACGACACTTCCGTATAGAGGAATAATACCATCTCTATAGGAGTACATACAACATACATATATGAAATACATTCTGAAGTTACATATACATCAACATAGATCTAAGAGATGATGTAAACCTCATAATGAAATAATTTAGGAAAATAGAAGAAGAATGGAGCAGAATAATCACACATGTTTCATTAATCTGAATAATAAACAATAATGATACAATGCACATGATTCGAATAGAAAAGGTGTAATTCGAATTAACCTGCATGGCTAGATCAAAATATCAGTGGAGTGTCATCAAAGCACAACTAGAAGTCCTGATCATCATCAATGGAGTCATCAATGCACAAGTAAATGTTAACCAGATGTCAAACTGAGTCTAACTGAGTGTGGTAGGTGTAACTGGCACATGGAGGCACTAACCGAATGAAGGAGGCTTAGTAGAGGGCGAATGAGGAGCTAACTGGAGTCGAAATAGGCAGTCTAGTCTCACTGGAGGTCCATCGAAGTGATACAGTTAGTTGAGGATTCAATCTAACCTTAAATCAAGGAAATATCTAAAGATAACTCAACTAACAGAAGTGCAACTGAGTGGTAGGTGAGAGAGGGCACCTTTCACAAGTAGTAGGTGAAAGGAGGACACACTAAGCAATAGGTGGGCTAAAACTGATTAGAAAGAAGCTCTCGGGGCCAGCTAACTGAGGGCTAGGTGCTGGGACTGATGATTGGGATGCATGAAATTGCATACATGCATTCAATCTCATGACTGCATGCAAAATGCATGGATCACTGAAAATGAAAAAATGGAAAATGTTGTTAGGACTAGGATGGAGTATAGGAAAATCCCAACACTTTTTCTTGACTATCACTTTATTCAGCTGTTTGTAATCAATACACAACCTTAAAGTCCCATCCTTCTTCTTGAAAAATAACACTAGTGCTCCCCAAGGAGACACACTCGGTCTGATATATTCCTTGTCCATTAATTCTTATAGCTGCATCTT
Organism: Larix kaempferi; assembly: GCA_027924585.1. Lineage (NCBI taxonomy): Eukaryota > Viridiplantae > Streptophyta > Pinopsida > Pinales > Pinaceae > Larix > Larix kaempferi. Next base: position 7,952,572 of record BSBM01000003.1, read on the forward strand.
GAACTCTACCAATTCTGGTGTGCGCATTCTATAAAGAGCATTGGAATTTGGTGTTGCCCTTGGAACAAGATTGATGGAAAAATAAATATCTCTCTTGGGTGGCAGTCCTGGCACTTCATCTGGAAACACATCTCTAAATTCTTGCAATAACTAATAGTATTCTATCCTTGCTCCCTTATCTTCTAATGAATCTGATATTTGGACTGCATATAATTGGAAAACATTCTTATAAAATTTTCTCAACTACAGGGATGAAATATGCCTCACTGAAACTTTCTTGGGAATTCCTCTTACCAACCTTTGCCTTCTCTCTTCATTAATGCATTCAAGTACTTTCTCATAGCAGTCTATCTTGGCTCTATGTATTTCCAACCAATCCATACCAATTAGGGCATCATAAGATCCTAATGGTAGGACATTCAAATTTACATGTGTGAGGATTCCATTCAATTCTATGGGGCACTCCATTGCTACTTCACTCACCTTTCTCTTGGTACTTGTGGCTAATTGAACTATCCAAGACTTACTATGCTTTAATTTACTTAGAGAACAACCTTCAACCACCTTAGGATACATATAACTATGAGTAGATCCTGGATCAATCAAAACAAAAATAGATTGCTTAGCAATCCTACCTTGAACTTCCACCATTGCTGATTAATGGTCTACCTGATGATCATCCAATGTTGCATAAATTCGAGGTGCTTCCCTTACCATATATACCACTGTAGTTGTTTCTTCTAAGTTGTGCAAGCTTCTGGGATTCTCCCTCCGATGTGGAAATTCTCTAAGCAAATGTTTTCCTCCACATCCCCAATATTGAAGTGGCACCCTTGGTGCTCTTTCTGCTCCCACAACTCGTTTGTTCCCACTTCTTGCTTGTTGGCCTTGTGGAAAATATTTGGGATGACTTTTGAATGGTGGTTTGAATCCACTCTTCCTCTATTCAAACCTCCCTCCAGGGTTTCCTTTCCATGCTGGATGAACCTCTGTTTTACTTTTTCTCTACTCATAGCAATGCACTGCCATTCTAATGGATTCATCCAAACTTGGTGGATTGAAAAACTCAATCCTATCTCTGAAATTTTGAGGTAGACTAGCAAGGAAACATTGGATCTTTACTCTTTCATCCTTGATGTAATCTACATTCCTCAATAAATCCAAAAAATTGTGGACATGCTCATCCATAGAATTCTTCCCCAACCTCAGTTCATTGAACTCTTTCCCCTTATTATCATAATAACTAGCTGATAGGTATTTCTCTTTGAAGTATCTTTTAAACCGCTCTGATCTGATTCTCCTTTCACTGATCTTTTTCACTTGCATGAGGTGTTCCCACCAAATTGAAGCTCTTCCACTTAGATAGTAAATGGAAACTCTGTCCTTTTCATTTTCTAAATAATCATGCATTATGAAATGCTTATTCATTGCAAGAAGCCATGCCTCTGCCTCTTGACTTGTCTTTCTTTCTCCATCAAAGGTGGGAGGCCTTGAATTCCTAAATTCTCCCTGTGGGATCCCTCTAAACTTCTTTATACCTTCAAACCTATTGGAAGTATGCCTCGGGATTCTTTGAGAATATTTGGAGTGGCATGACCAGCTGGAAAGAGATCAAGGAGAGGGTGTTCTATGATTTTTGCTCACAAAATTCCTTCTAGGGATTCGAATCCTCTTCCTAGAGAGGCCTCTAGAGCGACTACATACATCTCTTTCTTCTTTGTTCGCGTTGCTTGGGTTAGACCCAATATTTATCCTCTGATGCATATCTCCGAGGCTCTTCAAGATGGTGGCATTGAGCTTGTGCTTCTCTTCCTGAGCCTTCATTAATTTCTCATTGAATCTCACCATGGTTTCTACAAAGTTTGGGGGAGTTATTTCCTCCCTTCTTCCATTAGATTCAGTTTCAGTATGTGCTTCTTGCACATTCTCTCCAAGAACATCTTCCTCCTGCTCATAAGGGTCCTCGACATCGATTATCATCACCACTTCCTTGCTTTCCCTGTATGCAACCTCTGTTGTACGATTCAACAATTAATAGCTGCAACCATTCTGCATTACAGAGACATTTATCAGACATCATAAGAATGTATATGCAACATAAAATATCCATACAAATCTGGAAATTACTCATTCGGACAACAACAATAATAATTAGGGTTTATCAAATCCACACCATGATCATTCCTCTACCTGTACACATATTCATGCTTCGGCCCAAGCAGGTCCAGCGCTGTAAACTAGGCTTTGATACCAATAAGTCACGTCCCTGATCACCTTGGTTCCCTTAAGAGGCGATGGGAGACACCTGATACATTTTTTTTTTTTAAATTCTCTCAATTTTACACAAAGCCGCATTGGCTTCCGATATGCAACCCACAATCAACCTAGCTGCAATTCACAGTCAGAATTTAGAAGGTCGGAATGCCCAAATCACGACGTCGAACAAAATGTGACTTTGACTTCCGCATTCCGCATTGCGAACTCAAAAATGCGGAGAGTCACCATAATTGACGCTACAGGAATGCACGCCTGGCTTCCACATTCTGCAGTGCAAAACTTGAAAATGTGCAGTGTCACCATAACGAGTGCTACATAAATGCGCCCCCGACTTTCGCATTCTGCAATGCGGAAGTCGGGACTATGGAGCGCTAGAGTGCTCAGTGCTGTAGAAATGCTCCCTCTACTTTCGCATTCCACAATGTGGAAGTTGGAAATGCGGAGCACCACAATGCCTAAACCTGAAGAATTATGTTCCCAACCTCCACATTTGTAGTCAGGAAGTCGGAAATGCAGAGTGCCAAAACACCTGGTGCCACAAAAATGCACCCCTGATTTCCGCATTCCGCAGTGCGGAAGTCGGGAATGCTAAGCGCCAAAGTGCCTGCCACTACAGAAATGTGCCCCTAACGTTTCCTCATTTTGCAGTGCGGAAGTTGGGACTATGGAGTACCAAAGTTCCCAGCGCTGCAGAAATGAGCCCCCGACTCCCACATTCCGCAGTGCGGATGTGGAAAGTCGGGAGCTCGCCATGCCCTATTACAGTCAACTTCCCATCTTGATAACTCCTTCTTCCTTGGGCCAGACTGGACAAGTCTGGTACTATTGGAAAGCTCTTCGAGAGCTCTATACACTGGTGTGGGTCCCTACCACACTTGAGGGCTATGAAGGTGCCTAATTTCCAATTAAAAATCTTCTCTAAGGTCCCTCAAAACCTCCTTACCCAACTGCTAAAAGCCTTGGAATCACCCTGCCAAGGTCCCTTCCTTCATCTGATCACAAAGGGGTGCATGAAAACTTTAGGGGGGGTGTCTAACTCATTCCCAAAGCTCATGAGGTGAAGTGAAAACATACTAAGGGTGTGTATAATGCATAAAATACATACATTGTGGAAATAATTCTATTGAAAGCATCTACAACCTGCAGGGTTAACAACATTTTAAACTCAAGGAAATGGTGAAGTGTTCAAACATGAACTCAACCTCATACTTAGGCCTATACATGGTCTTCATACTGGTTAATTTCATTCAAATAACTTGAACATAACAAAGAATCACAACATAGTAAATTAGCCTCATTTAACACTATGGAGAACACTTATCTTATAAGAGGAACAGCCCAAGCAAATGGCTAAGTGAGAGAAACGTTCCACCCAGCCATGGGTCTCTATCCAACCTATTCTCTTTTAGCTAAAAGACCACCCTCATGTTGGGTTGTGTATCACTAAGGAGGCTAAATAGGATCTCTCATAGTCAAGGATCCACCCTAATGCTAAGCCAACATACAGTTGGGTTTATAAAGCATGTAAGGGAACAAGGAGCATGATGCTAAGCCAATGAGCTCAACCACAGAGATACACACATATCAAACTACTCAGCAAGCATAGAACCCACAATACCTACCTCACCCAACACAAGGAAGGCCCCTTTATCTGTTGCACAGTCCCTCAGGGCCCCTTCCCTCCATTACTCTTCAGGTTGGACATAGAAAGGTCCAGCTATTGCTCTCATGATACTTTAGCCTTAACTGGGTTTACCAAGCAGATCCAACCTCTGTCTTTCCTTCTTCTCTGTTAATCTAGTTGGAATCTTCTCAGGGATGTTACCGAAAATCTATCCCACAACTCGGTTCTTCTGTTATCAGATCCAAGTGTTCTCACCAGTTTTCTAAGCTGATCATGCTCTATAACTCATCCCCAGGGCATAATCCATGAATTCCCCCATCAATTTGCTTCCTACGCAAGGTTTCTATGTGAATTTGGCTCTGGAAATTCGTGCTTACCCAGAATTGTGATTTCTTCTTTCTTCTTCATTGTTGGGCTCTACAAATTCATGAGAACTCTGGTTGTTGGTCAACAATGGGATAGGGATTAGGGTGAGAAAATTCCCAGGAGTTTGAGTGGCTTAAAGGAAAATCCAAACAGAGCCATACCCTTCCATACAAATTGTAGGGCCACTCCATACTCCATCAACTTCATGGGCATGATTTCTCAACCACCTTCTCACAACATAATTAATGTCAGCATGGGGAGTCAAATGGGTTCACAAATTGACATGTGGAAACATGGTTTCCAATCCCACAACCCCCTCACCTCTCCCTAGTGTATACACATGGCCACCTCTTATTGGTTTCCTCCTTAGCTAGTTTTCTTGGTATTGTATTGCAATATTTAATATTTACATCATTTACAATACTTCATGGCTTAATATTTAATGTCAAACACTTGCCTTTTAAATAAAACCTGAGCATCCTCTAGTGGGGCCTTTTCCTTGAGATCCACACTAAGGAAAATACACATTGTATGTATACAATATTTATATTGAAGCCAATAAACCCTAAGGTTAAAAACAGGGGTATTACACAAGCATACAAGTAGCCATATCTTTCAATGCTCGGTTTTTCCTCTCTGCTACACCATTCTACTGAGGTGTGTAGAGTACTGTGTGCTATATTTGGATTCCATTTTCTGCACAAAGTTGAAGTAGCTCAATTTGTATATATTCTCCACCATTATCATATCTAATAGCTTTTATCTTTCTCCCGGTGGCAGTCTCAACAATAGCCTTCAAATTCTTGAACCTTTCAAACACTTCTGATTTGTTCTTGAGAAAGTAGAACCATGTGAACCTGGAAAAGTCATAAATGAATGTGAGAACATACCTTGAACCATTCATGGAGAGATTTGGTAATGGACCACTGATATCACTGTGAATCATCCCCAAAATTCAAGAATCCCTGCTAGCTTTTCCTCGATCGAACTTGTGCTCAGGATGCTTGCCAATAATGCAACCTTTGCATATCCCTTTTGAGGATTTAATGTTCGGAAGGCCTTCAACCATGGAATTATTTTGTAGTAGATGCAAATACTTGTAATTAAGGTGTCCAAACCTCTCATGCCATATCTGGTTAACCTCATTTCCATGAGTTAGAAGGGTACTTGGCTTTAAATATGGAAAAAATTGGGAAAACTCATATGTTTTTGTAGCATGATTTTCCTTGCTTGTTGCAATGAGTTTTCCAGTGCTAATATCATAAATTTAAACATCATTAGGGATGAATACAACCTTTTTGGGAAAACCAATATGTGTCATTTCATACACAGAAATCATGTTTGAAGCTAGAGAAGGGACATAGAAAACATTTTGAAAACTGCCATGTTCTAAGTGAATTGTACATTTGCCTTTCGATGAAATTTGTGAATCATCTCACATGAAGATGGAGATGCAGATGTTGGATTCCAATGACGAGAAATATTATTTTCTTGCAACCATGTGATTCAAAGATCCTGAATCTATGAGAAGAGTTGTTGAATTCGAAACACTTGCCATGAGTGCATGACCTCTTTCTAGATGATCATTCTATTGTCTATTGTTCTTCTACCTTGCGCCATCTGGAAGAGTGATATTGTTCTTCTCCAAGAGAAGGGCCATATGATCAATAGTATTATTCATGCATGATATTTAAGGATGAAATCCCCTATCACAATAAGAACACTTTGTCTTCTTCTTTCCCTTTTGCTTGTCTTTTCTTGAGCCTGAGGGCTCATCTGACAGCCTAGTCTTCTCCTTCTGCTTAGGATTATCAAACTTGGTATTCTCCTTCTTATTTTGATTTCCTTTAGAATCCGTAGCCTTGGGTCCTCCAACAAACAGGGCTTGATCCTTGGAGGATCTCATCGACCCCATATGAACAAGCTTGTCATGCTCTCTAGTTAAGGACTCAATGAATGCATTCAAGGATGGAATCTTCCAATTCAGAATGGTGAGTTTTCCTGAATGAAAGGTAGAGACAAACACTGAATAATCTACTCCCAATTTTGAAAGGATTGAGAGAATCAACCAATCCTCCTTCTTCTCGACACCACATTGCTTCAACTGAAGCACCAAATGATTGAAGTTGGTGAAAAACTCGTTAATGGTTCAAAATTTTCAGGATTTAGGGAAAATCAATTCATTCTCTAATTGAAAATCCCTCATTTAATCCCTCTTTCCGAAGAGTGTGGCAAGTTGTTTCCATACTTCTTTTGGAGTCTTCAATCCATTGAGATGGAAGAGAAGGTATTTCAAAATATTGAGACATAAGAAACCATAAGCTTCATCAAGCTTATTTAATAACTTGGACCTCTCTATAGCTGCATTAGGATTTGGTTCTATGCCCATAGTGACTTTCTAGAGTCCATGAAAGCACAATACTATCTCTATATCATCCTTCCATTGATGATAATTGAAGGGAGTAAGAAGATTCTTTGAAGAAGAGTCCATCTTTAGATATAGTGAATGCAATAGGAGGATTTTGAGAAACCCGTAGTAAAAAACAAACAAAAAAATTTAGGTCAACAACCTACACTTATGAAATTGCATCACTCTCAGCATAGTCTATCAAGCGATCTTGATAAACCAGATGCACAATTATCCAAGATTTATGTGGAAAATTTTCCACTTATGGTGCAGTGTTGGAAACATTTTGAGCAATATTGCTCAAGATTCATCTTAGATCCATGTAAAACTCCATATAAGAGTTTCCTTGTCCTGTAGTAGGATCTGATACAATGTAAAATTCAAGCATAACAAATCTACAAAATAAGAACAACAGTTACAAGAGATGCATGCGGATCTTTACAGGAAATTGATTGTCGAAACAATGCTGCAAAAGGTTTGCAGTAGTAGAAGCATTATTATTAACTTAGAAGATGTTTACAATGTGAAACAATAGAAATAATAGCCAATCAATTCGAATCCTACAGAGGTCATTCGAATTGAATGCATGACAGTGGATTACTTTCCAGTTAACACCACTCGGCATATCAGTTAACCAGTTAATTACCATGTAATTGACTCTAATAGACTTTGAAACTATCAAACTAAGTCTAATTGAGGATGAATCTCAACTGAATGCCCAAAATTAGGGGATGATTCCTTTTTGACTTCAGTTAACCGATGTTTATGTGAAATTACACCAAATTAGGTCAAATCTGGTAGGAGGCAACCTTTCTAACTCCATTTAGCTCAATTTAATATTAAATTCTACAAGTTGGACTTAGTAGGGCACTTTACTCATGCAAATAACCCCATTTGGCTCCCTGAATGATGGAGAATGGCCATTTAACTGAAATTGATGACCCAATTGGATCCTCGAATGAAGGAGGAGGCCCATTTGACTGAAACACATGATATGCTGATGATGTAAGCACATATTTGAGTCAAAATAGTTAGTATAAGTGGTAAATTAGGCTGTTAGCCCAAATAAATGATGTGTTCTTGGAAAATGACTCCAACATATATCTATTGAGCACTAAGGTTTTCTTTAAAAAAATTATGGTTTCACTCATGGTGCGTTAAATTTACTAAAACACACCATAAACAATGCATTTATTTTTATGCTAATGTGTCATCAATTGTGCATTCATTTTTTTATTTGGAACTAGTTATTGGTTTTCTCCGTGTTTACACATAGTGCGACAATATTAACAATGTGAGCTAAACTGAAGAAACAAACGGTGCAAATTTTTAATTTGTTTTCACTAAAATGGAAAATTCAAGCTAAATTTCTATTTTTAATCCACTAAGAATGTAAATGAGAAGGTAGTAAAAAAATACCTGGAATATTTCTTGCTAGGGAGGTATGGTTTCCATGTACATAATAAATGATGTTTTCTAATGATTTGGAAAAATTCCAACTCCACCAATGAACCAAATGATGGGATAAATCCAAAAACAAAAAAGCACTAAGTGTGGGATGTGTCTAGTGAGAAAGTTTAGCATCACTACTTAGGTGGTATTAAATAGTCCGGAACACTTAAAAATGAGTAAAAATTATTTTTCATTGCCATATTTTTTTAATATTAGCCTAGATTCTAGTGTGCTTGATTTAGTGGCACACCAGTGTGCATTGTGTATGTAGTGCACAAGTGCATTTTGAGTTATAGAGAGCACCATTAGGTATTTCTATTTTTACAAAATGAAAAGAAATTATGTTTTTTATTATAATTCAGTTTGTTATAGTATATTTTGCACCGGTGTGGCTTTGTATTTAGAATACACCAAGGTACCTGTTGACACCAGGTCTTAAGAAAATTGAAATTTTTGCTAAAAGACCCTAAGAGAAAGGATCATCACTAAAAGGGTTAAGTTGAAGGTTTTTTATATAAAAAATAAGAGAAAAACCCATATGTATAGAGTCCGCTAGCAAAATATAATATAAAGGTTAAGCCCCGGTCAGGTTTCGTCGGCGGAGATAGCATAGATCCAAATCAACGGTTCATATTAACCCCGCGTCGCCAAAGTGATCGCCAACAAACGATGGAGGGTGGTAGCGGACATAATACCACCAAGGCACGTGTCCCACATTCATTCATCCGCGCTTGGAGAAAGTGGTATCAGAAACCACCATAACACCGCGCGGAACCACCCATTACAGAAAGGTGGAAAGATCTCTTACGTGGCAAGGTGGGACCTAACAGGTGGCGAGCGAGGAATGGATTGATGAGACCGTGGCACGTGGCACTATACTTTGCAAGGATCGGAAGGCCAATACATGTTTCAATCAAATCAACGGCTAGCATTTCATCCGCGGCCAGGAACATGCGCACAGGATATAAAGGAAAGCGGTCGCGGAGAATAAACCGCCTAGACAGGTGTCAGCCGATGATGCATCCGCGCGGATACCAAACCGGAAAAGGAAACCACCTTTTCGATCGCGGATACCGCCGGTGCAATAAAGATGGACAAGATCTGACGGTTCAAAATGATGGTTCGAAGATCAACGGATGAAAACGACCCACGTTCGTAAAGGTGCAAGGAGGTTAGTCTAAAAAGGCTTATATAAAAAGAAAGGGTTCCACATAACGGCATTTTGCATGTGTCGTTATCCTGGAGAGCTCCGAAGATTGGTGGAAGCCGGCGATTGCGACAGAAGGCGAAAAGCAAGCAATTACAGGTAGGGTCTGGTGACCTGTCACTCTCTTTAAACGGAAATTTGTTTAAAAGAAGCATTTAGATGGAGATTGTACAAGATATAGACGTTTGTAGGTCGAAAGATGCCCTAGAAGACAGAGATGAAGACGTCTTCGATACCCTTATTAGGTTCCCAGTTTCCGATGTAAAAGTGAAGTTATCTGAGCTGTTAAAAGAGGGTATAGATCCGCATAGAGTTCACCAGTCATCTTTAATAGCTTTTTGCCCTGATCAATTTCCTGCTTTCCCAGAATTCGTCTCCTGGTGTGCTGAAAACTATTCACGGGAAGAAAAGGTTGTTTTAAACAGTCAAAAAACTAGAGCCATCTGTAAAATTGAACCAGCCGAAGTGATTAGAGCCCTAGAAATAGATTTGCCCAAAACCCTCGACCCTGAAGTTTTCTCTGATGTATCAATTATTGAAAATTTTCACCATGCCTCTCAAAGTGATAGGGAAGTGTTTCTGTCAACGTGTCTCAGACCAGAAACTAGCCTTTCTGAACTCCCTTACCCTTTAGATATCAACCTTTTTAATGAGAATACCCAATTGGTCTTGACACTGTTAGCCGTAATTTTAGGGTTAGATTCGGATTTGTATATAACTGAGTTCCAATTGAGTTTATTGTACAGAATAAGTATAGTCCAGTCGGGAATTGACGAAAGTCAAATTCCCCGACTAAATTTTGAAGCTTTCATAGCCGAAAGGATGCATGACCAGATGGTCAATTTTTCCACACATAGACATTTCAGGTTTCAAGCATTTTTAATGAAAATGATTATGGTATCCAGCCAAGAAGAATTACAGTTCCCAGAGATCGTTTTTGCAACTCCACTGGAAAACAATATTTTCAATTTCGTCAATTACATGCTCTCAACGATCTTTAAGATGATTTTCGAAAAAAGTCTGCCTAGAGTATTGCCGGAAATGCAGGTATCAATGCAACTGAATACAGAGTATGCTACAGGAGACTGGTTTTTATCAAAAGATAGTACAGTGATCAGATTATATGGGTTCAAGCATAAACCCTATGTGCTACCAGCATTCCTCACCTTGAGGATTTTTGCCTTGGAGTTTTTGAGACAGAAATTGATTGTAGAAGATAACAATTTTTTGGTCCACAGACAAGCAACGGACATTAAGTACCCTTTCACATTAGGTCCGTTTACAATAAAGAATAAGAACGCTGCTGTATATATAGAAAAATTGTTAAAAGACATGAATTTCGAGACAGATGCAGCATTGGAATATGACCCATTAAATATCATATCCAAAAGAAGAGTTGAACACCGTATTAAGGCTCTGAATCATCAAACTGTTGAAGGGATGGCAGACAGAGCCAACTGGCTCGAATACAAAGAAGAAATTATCCCAGACAAGGCCGACATAGAAAGGTCATTGGAGGAAGCAATGGCAGAAACAGAAAGCGAAATCAATACTGCATTAGTGGGGTCCAAAAGACCTATACAGGACATTATGATTATTGACGATGAAGAGACAGAAAAAGGAAAACGATTGAAGACTGATGAGTCACAGGAATTGACAAGCATTTCAGAAGAAGCAGAAGCTACAGAAAATAAAATACCAGAGGTTACAGTGAGGGAATACAAAATTGAAGAAACCCCTGTAGAGGATGATGTAAATAGACCTAAAAATTTCATGGATGTATTTAATGAACATAGTAAAAACAAACAGGAATCTGTGAAACAAACAAGTTTATTGTTTCCAAAGGTCAGGAATATATCAAACAATGAAGTGAGCTTGTTCACCAGCAGGAACATCAAAGAAAATTCTTTAAAATTTTCAGTTGTGACCAAAGACAAGATCTCAGAGATGAGTGTAGATTTGTCGAAGATAAATGCCCCTGACAAAATTTTGTTACATAGACAAGCTGGAGAGGTTATATACTCAGACTATTTGGGGGCCACATTGAGAGCAAACAAACTAAAAAATTCAGTAGAAAAATTAAATAATCAGTTGAGGCAAGAAAAGGCAGAGAATAAGTCTCGACAACATCAAATTAAGAAGCTGCAAATGGACTTAATTAATAAAGATGGAGCTGCAGCTACCAAACTGTTACAGGAGAAGGAAGAAATGATTTTAACATTGAGACGAAAGTTAAAAATCCCAGATGCTATACTCATTCAAGGTGCAGAATTGACTATATTAGAAAAAGAGAAAGAAGAGTTAGCTAACGAAGTCAATGATGTCACAGCTAAATGGTTAAAGCTGTCAGATGAAAAGGACTACTGGGAAAAAGAAAGGTTCCTTTTGGAAGAACAATTGGCAACAGTGAGAAAACAACTAGCAGAAAACAGTCAACAGCAAGTACAGGCAGGCCCCGAAGAAGATAAGAATGATGTAGATGGGATTTTGCAGGCAATGTCTCAAATAAGTTTAAAAGATAATGAAATTAAATTGTTGAAGGCCGAAATACAGAAATTAAAAGAAGAAAATGAAGCAAAAGAAAAAGAAATAAAAACCTTGCAGGCAAAAAATCAGGAATTGAGCAGTAATAATAAAGGATTGGCTGCTCATGCAACAGGACAAGCTGCCATGCAGGGATGTAAACATATGGTATGGGACCAGATCATTAAAGAAGTTGAAAAACTTAGGCCGTATCTGGATTATATAAGAGTTAAGGAAAAAGTAGCTAAAGATGCCTTCAACAGTTGCCAGGCAGTCAAGGAAAGCCTAAACAGAAAGCCTAAAGAAATCGCCCAGAGAGCAATTACATTTTTAAACAGTCTATCCGAGGCAGACCTAACAACCATGAGTATAACTAACAGAATTTCTGTCATCACTTGGGCCAGAAGAATCTTGGGCAAATACTCCCATATCGAAAACATCGAGGCCAAAGCAGGAGAAATAAGGAAAGAAGTAATCCAGTTTAAAAAGCAATTTGATAAGTTAGTGAACAAGGGATTCCCATCTTTCTGGAACGAAGATAATGAATTAATTCCTCAGAATGATTATAAAAGATTATTGTTTGATATCAGGATGGATCACCGAAAATTCCAGCAGATAGATCACATGCTCACAGGAAAAATCTTAATGGAGAAAATGTCAGGGGAATTTGAAATTTTAAATATGTTGATTTCAACTTGCGCAAACCTTCTTCCTATTTCTTATGCAGGTCATATCGAGATGCGAGTCTTGGTGAAAGAAATGACCAGTTATGACCTACCCACGGCTGACCAATGGAGTTATGTAGAGAAGTACGGGAAGACCAGATATTCTGTTCATACTTAAATGCCTTTGAAATTCTTGCCATGTGGCAAAAATGATGATATCCAAAAGTCTTGCCAAGTGGCAAAAAGACTTTTTATTTTAAATTTGTAATATTATTTGAAAGACAGTTATGGGTTACTCGAAGACAGTTATTTTTAGTTAAATATTTTTAATTATTAGTTAGAAGAAGCAGTTATGTGGAGCTTCTTCTGAAAATTTTGTATAAAAGACAATGGAGGTCATTGTTGAAAGGGTTGGAAAATTTTTGAGAAACAAGTATGTTTTGAAGTTTATTTTTGAAATAAAGGCAGTACAGTGATGATACCTATCCTTTGATACAGAGATTCATGAGTTAATCAGTCTTGCAGTCCGTTATTTTCTTTATCTTTATATGTGCATGTTATCTTCTTCGTTATATCTCCCATGGTGTTTTTCTTCTATATTTAAATGAGCATTTGAAATAACTTGAGATTCATACTGGTTATGCCTCATTTTATCTGCATTTAAATATCCATTTTATTCTCCAAAGTCGACAATAGATTTATCCTAGATAGATACCTGTTGTTGATGGAATGTCTTTACTTCTTTCTATGTCGCCTGAAAAATCAAATTGACTGTAACATGATTACTATCTTGCCTCTGTGAAAATCTTTATGGTGAATATCTCTTGCTGGTTTATTATACATTCTGAAAGCTTTGACTCCATGCCCAATGTTTCTTGTTTACCTTTTCGACCAGAAAATATCTTTTGAGAAGTTTTAAGGAAACCTTCATATATTTTAGCCTTCATATATATATCCTGAGAGAGCCCTCTCTGGTAGAGAAAATGGCTAGTTCTTCTACCTAAAGATTGGTTTGAAATAGGTTACCTTAGGTCTTATTTTCTTACAACCGGAATAAAATCTAAGTGCTAACATTTTGGCGCCGTTGCCGGGGACGAAAGTGAAATTTTCCCTGGGAGAAACGACAAAGAAAGCTCAAATTTCTTGGGCAAAGAAGTTTGAAACAAGTTGGTTGTAGATATTGCCCTGGCGACTTCACTTGTGACAGTTTTTAGAAGTTTTGAGATTAAGTTGAGAAAGACATTGTGGCTACAAGAAGGAATCCCGGTTCGCAGTTCTTTTCAGGCGTAGATAATCCAGAAAAACTCTTCAAGACGGAGAAAATCAAAGGCAAGACGAAAGAAGGTATTTCCCAGTTTTCCAATATATTTCCTTCTTTGCAAGAACATTTATTTGAAGAAGAAAATATTGGTTCCAGTGAAAAGATTTTGTTTAGAACTAAGTCAGATTCTGATTTGAGAGAAACAAAAGTTGATCCACAAAGTTTGTGGGACTATTCTTTAAAATCTGTTTGGGAAAATTTACAAAGATCTGAGAGGAAAGCACCTGAAATATCCAAAGCCCAAAGAATACCTGTACCGGGTAATAGACAACAGGCGACTGTAGTTGCACCTTATAACCCACCACCCATGGCTGCCAGATTTGCTCCTTTGGTTTTGCCAGCAGTTTTGCATGATTTGCCTCAAAATTATGCACAGAGGATCTTTACTTTTGATAATGAGGGAAATTATACAGCACAGCAACATGTTGATAATTTCAGCGATTTTATTGATTTAGAAGAAGTAGATTTTGATGATGCTAAAATGAGGTTGTTTGCTCAAAGTTTGAGAGGTGAAGTGAAAAAATGGTTTAGAGCTTTGGCAGCTGGATCTATTGCAAATTATGACGCCTTTACAACCCTTTTTATTGAAAGATGGGAAGATCAGAAGAATCATTCACAGGTATTGACCCAATACAACAATTTGAAAAAAGGAGGGTTTGAGTCAGTTCAGGAGTTTTCTGCCAGATTTATGAAAGTCTACAATTCCATCCCTACAGATATAAAACCTCCAGTAGGAGCCGCCAAGTTACATTATGCTGATGCTTTTGAAGGTGATTTCTCATGCACATTAAGAGAAAGAAGATCTACTACTTTGGCAATAATGATGAAAGATGCGGTAGAAGTTGAGGCTAATATGATGGCTTCTGGAAAAATGAGACATAGGGATATGGATAGAAAGAAAATTAGAGAAGATAATCAAAATGTGGCTTCTTCTTCTGCCTCTTCTTCCTCTACTGATATAAAGTTTGAAGCGATGATGAAAACTATGGAAAAATTGCTAGAAAGATTAGTAGTGGACAATAAAACTCCAAATAAAGAACCAGCAGAACCTCAAATCAGAAACCCTAACTTCAGAAGACCTTTTGTTCCAGCTGTAAGACCGAGAGGACAGCCAAACCCAAGGAATGCAGAAGAGGATCAGATCCGACCTCCTTTTCCTGAAAATTATATTGCTGGAGAAGCTGAAGCCGAAATGCCTGAAGGAGATATTCATCATTGTGGTAGTTCTGATCCAGAAGTATATTTGACTAAACAGGAGCATGATATGTTCATGGCAGAAGGAGAATGTTGTAGTTTGGAGATGGGGAGTGATCAATACCAGATTGGTTATCAAAATGCCATAAATGATCTTCAAAGAAAGATGAATCTGAGGAACCGAGATGTTGTAATTGACAAAGGGAAAGAACCAATAGGCAAGTCAAAAAGAAATGTTGATAAAGCTTCTACAAGTCAGTCTGAACCACAAACTAAGAGAAATGAAGATATACTCAAGATGATTCCAGATATCAAGAAAGATCCAATGAAAGAAAATGATAAAAGTTTGATTCCTTTCAACATACAGAATGAAATGTCAAAAGTCAAGATTTCAGTACCCTTTAATGAAATACTGAAGAACAAGGAATACAAGGAACAAATTTTCAAGATGATGCAGGTAGAAAATCGGGTGGAAGTAGACACTTTGGAGTTAGATGATGATAATCCTAATATCTGTTTAGGATCAAGAATGGAAGACAATAGTTTGGAAGAAGTTTCTCCTTTCTATGTGAATTTGGATATTCATGATAAAGTGGTACATAACTGTATGTTGGATTCCGGAGCTTCTCATAATTTGATGCCTAAACTTGTAGTAGATTCTCTAGGATTGGAGATCACAAGACCATATGATGACTTATTCTCTTTTGATTCAAGGAAAGTTAAATGTTTAGGGTTGATTAAAGATTTGACAGTCAATCTCAGTAAAATACCAGCCAAAGGTATTCTCATGGATGTGGTAGTTGCTGATATCCCTGCAAAGTTTGGTATGTTATTGTCTAGGTCGTGGGCTTCAAAGTTAAAGGGAACTCTACAAATGGATATGTCCTTCGCTACTATTCCAGTGTTGGGAGTACACAGAAGATTGTATACTGAAAAGAGAGCTTCTTATTTGGTAAGTGATTTAAAAGAACCTGAGAAACATGCCATTTATGCTTTAGACACCGATCTGGGGTCCTGCATTTTGTACAATGATGTTGAATCTAAAGAGAAGATTGATTTAATTGAACCTAAAGAAAATAAGGAAGAAAAATTGTTGAGAGAAAAGATCAGAAAAGAAGGTACTTGGACAATGCACTTTGATGGAGCTAGAAGCAGAGAAGGAGCTGGAGCAGGAGTATGGATAATTACACCTGACAGAGAATTTCTAATGTTTTCTTACCAATTGAATTTTGAATGTACCAACAATGTTGCAGAGTATGAGGCCTTAATTCTGGGATTGAATGTGTTGAAAGAATTGAAAGCAAAAAAGATTGAGGTATTTGGAGATTCTGAATTGGTTATAAATCAAATAAAAGCTATTTATCAGACCAAACACCCGAAAATGAGGTCCTATAGGAATGAAGTGTGGGATTTATTGGAAAACTTCTTTGATGAACATGATGTTATTTCAATTCCCCGAGTTAGCAACACTGTAGCAGATTCTTTAGCCACTGCTGGAGCTGCATTCAAAACCCCCGCCTTTTCTAAAAAGGAATATAATATCGAAGTCATACATAGACCATCTATTCCAGACAATGTCAAGCATTGGCAGGTCTTTGAAGATGACCAACAGATCAAATGCTTTTTGGAAATGACAGATGAGTTCCATTACAGATCTATTGATGCAGAAGGTGATGAGATGGGTCCAGACGAAGTGGATTCTCCGGAGGAAGCCGAAAAATTCAAACAGAAGATCGGAGGTAAGGATATTATTCAACTGAAAAATAATGTTATCCCTAGAGGTTTAATTCCTTTAGAAAAGTTATTTGATAAAAATGATGTGGTAAAAAATCCAAAGATTGAACCAAAGCCTGAAGATGTGAAGGATTATAATCTGGGTTCTGAAAAAGATCCTAAATTAGTAAAACTTTCAAAGAAATTACCAAGAAAAGAAGAAGATAAAAGTGTGGAAGTAATGAAAAGGTTTTCAGATGTTTTTGCTTGGAGCTATGAGGATTTAAAGGAATATGATATTTCTGTTATACAACATACAATTCCAATTAAACCAGGTGAAAAGCCTTTTAAGCAAAAATTGAGGAGAATAAATCCCAAACTACTGCCAGTGATAGAAAAAGAGGTGAGGAAGTTGTTTGATGCTAAGATAATTGTGTCTCTGAGGTTTTCCAAGTGGTTAGCAAATTTAGTACCTGTGAGGAAAAAGAATGGAGAAATAAGGCTGTGCGTGGATTTTAGAAACTTGAACAGAGCTTCGTTGAAAGATAATTATCCACTCCCTAAAATGGACCAGGTTTTACAACAAGTTGTGGGAGCTGAGAGAATTTCCATGCTAGATGGTTTTTCAGGTTATAATCAAATCAAAGTTCACCCGGAAGATCAAGAAAAAACTGCTTTTACTACACCTTGGGGAACGTTTATGTACGCCAAAATGCCATTTGGTCTAATGAATGCAGGAGCAACATTTCAGAGAGCTATGGATATTGCATTTGCAGACGAAAGGGACAAAATTGTGGTGGTATACATGGATGATATCACTGTTTATTCAAAGAACGCTGCTGATCACTGGAAACATTTGGAAAGAGTCTTCATAAAATGTAGAAAGTTTGGAATTTCATTAAATCCAAAGAAATCGCATTTCTGCATGGAAGAAGGAAGGTTATTGGGACACATCATATCCAAAGAAGGAATTAAGATTGATCCAGAGAGAGTATCTGCAATACAAAAGGTGGGAATTCCTAGAAGTAAGAAAGAGATTCAATCATTCATAGGAAGGGTAAATTGGTTGAGGAGGTTCATTCCTAGTTTTGCTGAAATTTTGAGAAATATAACTGAAATGTTGAGAAAAAATAGAGAAATTAAATGGAATGAAGAAGCAAGAAAATCCTTTGACAACATCAAGAAAGCATTGACCGAAGCACCGGTATTAATTAGTCCAGATTATACAAGGGATTTCATTATGTTCACATATGCATCGGAACACACAGTGGCTGGAGTACTGTTGCAGAAGAATCAAGAAGGTATAGAACAGCCTATTGCATTTTTTAGTAAAATTCTGAGAGATGCAGAATTAAAATACAACATCATGGAAAAACAAGCTTATGCTTTGGTGAAAGCATTGAAGGATTTCAGAATATATATTTTGCATTCTCATACAATAGCGCATGTTCCATCATCAGCAGTAAAAGATATTCTTACACAACCAGATCCTGAAGGGAAAAGAGCAAAATGGATAGCGGTATTGCTAGAATATGACCTGGACATTAAACCCACCAAATTAATAAAAGGTCAAGGTTTAGCTAAGATGATGACAGAAACAAATTTGGATTCCCTCAGTATAAATTTTATGGCTGAAACTTCATCCGAGGATGTTCCAAAGTCACCAATAATTGAAGATTTTTCTTTATCTCCCTGGTACTCAGATATTGTATATGTCTTACAGAATCTCCAAGCACCTGCAGACATGGCAAAAACAAGGGCCAGGTCAGTAAAACTGAAAGCTGCAAAGTTTTGCATATTAAATGGAAATTTGTTTTGGAAAGATCCAGGAGGAATATTGTTAAATTGTCTTTTAGAGAATGAGGCACAGCATATTATGGTGGAATTTCATAAAGGTATGTGTGGAGGACATCATTCATGGAAGGCTACAGTGAACAAAATTCTTAGAGCTGGTTTTTACTGGCCTAGCATGTATTCCGATGTGTATAAAGAAATAACTAAATGTCATGAATGTCAAATTTTCGATGGAAAAAGAGAATTATTACCATTTCCACTGAAACCCATTTCAGTTGAAGCACCGTTCCAACAGTGGGGGTTAGATTTTATTGGTGAAATTAACCCGAATTCTTCAGGACAACACAAGTGGATTTTGACTGCTACTGATTATTTCACAAAATGGATTGAGGCCATACCAACCAGAAATGCTACAGAGACGGTGATTATGAACTTTTTGGAAGAAAATATTTTGTCCAGGTTTGGTTGCCCTAAAAGGATAGTGACAGATAATGCCCCAGCATTTAAGTCAAAAAAGATGATAAATTTCTGTCATAAATATCATATACATCTGAATCATTCAACAGCTTATTATCCACAAGGAAATGGATTAGCCGAATCTTCAAATAAAAGTTTGGTGAGAATCATAAAGAAGTTGTTAGAGGATAATAAGAGGGCTTGGCACACCAAACTGAAATATGCTCTATGGGCAGACAGAATCAGTACAAAAAGAGCAATTGGTACTTCTCCTTTTCAGTTGGTATATGGTACAGAAGTAGTTTTTCCTGTCTCTTTAGGATTGCCAGTCATGAAACTGTTACAAGAAGTTGATGAAGAACCAAATCATATGCAAAGAAGAATAAATCAAATGATAGAATTGCACGAAGTCAGAGAAAAAGCATATAACAAGACCCAAATACATCAAGAAAAAATGAAAAAGACTTTTGACAGAAAAGTTAAGGAAAGAGATTTTCAAACAAATGATTTGGTTTTGAAATGGGATTCCAGGAAAAAAGAGCACCATGGAAAGTTTGAACATTTATGGAAAGGTCCATATATTATTTCAGGATGCCAAGGAGAAAATGCTTTTATCCTAAAAAATTGCAATGGAGAATTTTGTCCTGGAGGGCCAGTAAATGGGAGGCATCTCAAACATTATTTGTCCTAACAGATGGAAGTGGAAGAAAGTTCTTGTACAGTGTAAATATTTCAAAAAAAAAAAAAAAAAAAAAAAAAAAAAAAAATAATAATAATTTGAAAGTTGAATTTGGCCCAATGGATCAGGCACTTGGTCTACGATGTTCTTTGCTACCTCGCAGGGAGGATAGCATCCCCAGTTGGAGCCAGTTGTTGACACCAGGTCTTAAGAAAATTGAAATTTTTGCTAAAAGACCCTAAGAGAAAGGATCATCACTAAAAGGGTTAAGTTGAAGGTTTTTTATATAAAAAATAAGAGAAAAACCCATATGTATAGAGTCCGCTAGAAAAATATAATATAAAGGTTAAGCCCCGGTCAGGTTTCGTCGGCGGAGATAGCATAGATCCAAATCAACGGTTCATATTAACCCCGCGTCGCCAAAGTGATCGCCAACAAACGATGGAGGGTGGTAGCGGACATAATACCACCAAGGCACGTGTCCCACATTCATTCATCCGCGCTTGGAGAAAGTGGTATCAGAAACCACCATAACACCGCGCGGAACCACCCATTACAGAAAGGTGGAAAGATCTCTTACGTGGCAAGGTGGGACCTAACAGGTGGCGAGCGAGGAATGGATTGATGAGACCGTGGCACGTGGCACTATACTTTGCAAGGATCGGAAGGCCAATACATGTTTCAATCAAATCAACGGCTAGCATTTCATCCGCGGCCAGGAACATGCGCACAGGATATAAAGGAAAGCGGTCGCGGAGAATAAACCGCCTAGACAGGTGTCAGCCGATGATGCATCCGCGCGGATACCAAACCGGAAAAGGAAACCACCTTTTCGATCGCGGATACCGCCGGTGCAATAAAGATGGACAAGATCTGACGGTTCAAAATGATGGTTCGAAGATCAACGGATGAAAACGACCCACGTTCGTAAAGGTGCAAGGAGGTTAGTCTAAAAAGGCTTATATAAAAAGAAAGGGTTCCACATAACGGCATTTTGCATGTGTCGTTATCCTGGAGAGCTCCGAAGATTGGTGGAAGCCGGCGATTGCGACAGAAGGCGAAAAGCAAGCAATTACAGGTAGGGTCTGGTGACCTGTCACTCTCTTTAAACGGAAATTTGTTTAAAAGAAGCATTTAGATGGAGACTGTACAAGATATAGACGTTTGTAGGTCGAAAGATGCCCTAGAAGACAGAGATGAAGACGTCTTCGATACCCTTATTAGGTTCCCAGTTTCCGATGTAAAAGTGAAGTTATCTGAGCTGTTAAAAGAGGGTATAGATCCGCATAGAGTTCACCAGTCATCTTTAATAGCTTTTTGCCCTGATCAATTTCCTGCTTTCCCAGAATTCGTCTCCTGGTGTGCTGAAAACTATTCACGGGAAGAAAAGGTTGTTTTAAACAGTCAAAAAACTAGAGCCATCTGTAAAATTGAACCAGCCGAAGTGATTAGAGCCCTAGAAATAGATTTGCCCAAAACCCTCGACCCTGAAGTTTTCTCTGATGTATCAATTATTGAAAATTTTCACCATGCCTCTCAAAGTGATAGGGAAGTGTTTCTGTCAACGTGTCTCAGACCAGAAACTAGCCTTTCTGAACTCCCTTACCCTTTAGATATCAACCTTTTTAATGAGAATACCCAATTGGTCTTGACACTGTTAGCCGTAATTTTAGGGTTAGATTCGGATTTGTATATAACTGAGTTCCAATTGAGTTTATTGTACAGAATAAGTATAGTCCAGTCGGGAATTGACGAAAGTCAAATTCCCCGACTAAATTTTGAAGCTTTCATAGCCGAAAGGATGCATGACCAGATGGTCAATTTTTCCACACACAGACATTTCAGGTTTCAAGCATTTTTAATGAAAATGATTATGGTATCCAGCCAAGAAGAATTACAGTTCCCAGAGATCGTTTTTGCAACTCCACTGGAAAACAATATTTTCAATTTCGTCAATTACATGCTCTCAACGATCTTTAAGATGATTTTCGAAAAAAGTCTGCCTAGAGTATTGCCGGAAATGCAGGTATCAATGCAACTGAATACAGAGTATGCTACAGGAGACTGGTTTTTATCAAAAGATAGTACAGTGATCAGATTATATGGGTTCAAGCATAAACCCTATGTGCTACCAGCATTCCTCACCTTGAGGATTTTTGCCTTGGAGTTTTTGAGACAGAAATTGATTGTAGAAGATAACAATTTTTTGGTCCACAGACAAGCAACGGACATTAAGTACCCTTTCACATTAGGTCCGTTTACAATAAAGAATAAGAACGCTGCTGTATATATAGAAAAATTGTTAAAAGACATGAATTTCGAGACAGATGCAGCATTGGAATATGACCCATTAAATATCATATCCAAAAGAAGAGTTGAACACCGTATTAAGGCTCTGAATCATCAAACTGTTGAAGGGATGGCAGACAGAGCCAACTGGCTCGAATACAAAGAAGAAATTATCCCAGACAAGGCCGACATAGAAAGGTCATTGGAGGAAGCAATGGCAGAAACAGAAAGCGAAATCAATACTGCATTAGTGGGGTCCAAAAGACCTATACAAGACATTATGATTATTGACGATGAAGAGACAGAAAAAGGAAAACGATTGAAGACTGATGAGTCACAGGAATTGACAAGCATTTCAGAAGAAGCAGAAGCTACAGAAAATAAAATACCAGAGGTTACAGTGAGGGAATACAAAATTGAAGAAACCCCTGTAGAGGATGATGTAAATAGACCTAAAAATTTCATGGATGTATTTAATGAACATAGTAAAAACAAACAGGAATCTGCGAAACAAACAAGTTTATTGTTTCCAAAGGTCAGGAATATATCAAACAATGAAGTGAGCTTGTTCACCAGCAGGAACATCAAAGAAAATTCTTTAAAATTTTCAGTTGTGACCAAAGACAAGATCTCAGAGATGAGTGTAGATTTGTCGAAGATAAATGCCCCTGACAAAATTTTGTTACATAGACAAGCTGGAGAGGTTATATACTCAGACTATTTGGGGGCCACATTGAGAGCAAACAAACTAAAAAATTCAGTAGAAAAATTAAATAATCAGTTGAGGCAAGAAAAGGCAGAGAATAAGTCTCGACAACATCAAATTAAGAAGCTGCAAATGGACTTAATTAATAAAGATGGAGCTGCAGCTACCAAACTGTTACAGGAGAAGGAAGAAATGATTTTAACATTGAGACGAAAGTTAAAAATCCCAGATGCTATACTCATTCAAGGTGCAGAATTGACTATATTAGAAAAAGAGAAAGAAGAGTTAGCTAACGAAGTCAATGATGTCACAGCTAAATGGTTAAAGCTGTCAGATGAAAAGGACTACTGGGAAAAAGAAAGGTTCCTTTTGGAAGAACAATTGGCAACAGTGAGAAAACAACTAGCAGAAAACAGTCAACAGCAAGTACAGGCAGGCCCCGAAGAAGATAAGAATGATGTAGATGGGATTTTGCAGGCAATGTCTCAAATAAGTTTAAAAGATAATGAAATTAAATTGTTGAAGGCCGAAATACAGAAATTAAAAGAAGAAAATGAAGCAAAAGAAAAAGAAATAAAAACCTTGCAGGCAAAAAATCAGGAATTGAGCAGTAATAATAAAGGATTGGCTGCTCATGCAACAGGACAAGCTGCCATGCAGGGATGTAAACATATGGTATGGGACCAGATCATTAAAGAAGTTGAAAAACTTAGGCCGTATCTGGATTATATAAGAGTTAAGGAAAAAGTAGCTAAAGATGCCTTCAACAGTTGCCAGGCAGTCAAGGAAAGCCTAAACAGAAAGCCTAAAGAAATCGCCCAGAGAGCAATTACATTTTTAAACAGTCTATCCGAGGCAGACCTAACAACCATGAGTATAACTAACAGAATTTCTGTCATCACTTGGGCCAGAAGAATCTTGGGCAAATACTCCCATATCGAAAACATCGAGGCCAAAGCAGGAGAAATAAGGAAAGAAGTAATCCAGTTTAAAAAGCAATTTGATAAGTTAGTGAACAAGGGATTCCCATCTTTCTGGAACGAAGATAATGAATTAATTCCTCAGAATGATTATAAAAGATTATTGTTTGATATCAGGATGGATCACCGAAAATTCCAGCAGATAGATCACATGCTCACAGGAAAAATCTTAATGGAGAAAATGTCAGGGGAATTTGAAATTTTAAATATGTTGATTTCAACTTGCGCAAACCTTCTTCCTATTTCTTATGCAGGTCATATCGAGATGCGAGTCTTGGTGAAAGAAATGACCAGTTATGACCTACCCACGGCTGACCAATGGAGTTATGTAGAGAAGTACGGGAAGACCAGATATTCTGTTCATACTTAAATGCCTTTGAAATTCTTGCCATGTGGCAAAAATGATGATATCCAAAAGTCTTTCCAAGTGGCAAAAAGACTTTTTATTTTAAATTTGTAATATTATTTGAAAGACAGTTATGGGTTACTCGAAGACAGTTATTTTTAGTTAAATATTTTTAATTATTAGTTAGAAGAAGCAGTTATGTGGAGCTTCTTCTGAAAATTTTGTATAAAAGACAATGGAGGTCATTGTTGAAAGGGTTGGAAAATTTTTGAGAAACAAGTATGTTTTGAAGTTTATTTTTGAAATAAAGGCAGTACAGTGATGATACCTATCCTTTGATACAGAGATTCATGAGTTAATCAGTCTTGCAGTCCGTTATTTTCTTTATCTTTATATGTGCATGTTATCTTCTTCGTTATATCTCCCATGGTGTTTTTCTTCTATATTTAAATGAGCATTTGAAATAACTTGAGATTCATACTGGTTATGCCTCATTTTATCTTCATTTAAATATCCATTTTATTCTCCAAAGTCGACAATAGATTTATCCTAGATAGATACCTGTTGTTGATGGAATGTCTTTACTTCTTTCTATGTCGCCTGAAAAATCAAATTGACTGTAACATGATTACTATCTTGCCTCTGTGAAAATCTTTATGGTGAATATCTCTTGCTGGTTTATTATACATTCTGAAAGCTTTGACTCCATGCCCAATGTTTCTTGTTTACCTTTTCGACCAGAAAATATCTTTTGAGAAGTTTTAAGGAAACCTTCATATATTTTAGCCTTCATATATATATCCTGAGAGAGCCCTCTCTGGTAGAGAAAATGGCTAGTTCTTCTACCTAAAGATTGGTTTGAAATAGGTTACCTTAGGTCTTATTTTCTTACAACCGGAATAAAATCTAAGTGCTAACAGTACCCTATTGGAAAAATAAAAAAACATTTATCTTTTTTTCTATTTTTTTTTTCAGTTAAGGGAGATATTTTATAACATAGAGAGGTGTATTCGATTGTTAAATGGACCAATGCATCCATATCATTACCACATATTGTTTTTTTTTTTGGGGGGGGGGATAAAATAAATATATGTTTACAAATTGCACTGAGCTATTTTGACATCGATGCTCTTTTTAATTAGTTGCACCAATGCATTAGTGGTGTTGGTGCACCTACCTCGTTAGATATATCAAGAGTAGTGCGGATGTCCCGAGGAGATAAAAACATGTAATTATCTAATAATTATGCTATCCATAGGTAAAATATCATTACCATATGGAAGATGAAAATTCAATGTGGCTAAAAATCCAAATCTTTCAAAGAAATGGAAAGGCCATCACTTGGTCATTTTGAAGGCATCTACAAAGCACCTGGCATCATAAACACAACAAAGGTGATAAATATGACTTCCTCTTTTCCTATGATAGGTTAATGGAGCTAGTATCAAATGAGGGACTTAAAATGATTTTATACAACTTCCATAACGACAAAATTCCTAGGCCAATTGGGCAGATGATGGAACTTAAAATGGAAGGAAGTAGCAAGCAAAATTCAAAGAAAACACAAATAAACAATTATTTGGGTGAGATCTTAAAATGGAATTTTATGATTCTCTTAAATTCCTATAGGTTCACTCCTATAAACCCGGTCATGAGTTCATGGATTGGAATGATTAAGTAAAAGGTGTGATCCACATATTTTTGGGTCATATATACACTTGTTTAGGGATTGGTTCCATGCCTTGTAACTTCTTTTACTGCCAAAAGATGCATGTATAAATGTGAGGAAAGTTCATTCTTTGAGGGGAGGAGATAGTAGAAGAATACATCTTGATATCTAAACTCTATACCTCTTATGATTTATTAATAGAAGAGTGGTTTTCATATTGATGATTTGGTTAGTTTGAACTTTTAAGTTACATAGTGGGATTGTTCTTGAGAGTAGAAAAGGCCCTCTTTCTATCAAGGAAAACACTCTGTTAGTTTTACTATTTGTATATTATTTTGTGTGTAATATTTACTTAGAATATACTATCACAAGTTATGTAATGTTTTGGTAGGGATTAGGTTTCTTAGATAGCACACTGTTCATAAGATGTTAAAGAATATATGATTGATTGATAAATGGTGTGAAGTTTATTTCTTGTAGGAATTTCATCTCGATACTGAGATTTTTAATAGTCAGGAACTTGTAAAAGAACATAGCATACTGTAAATGATATAAATCATTTCAGTTGCATTTCCACAATTTGATTTTTATCATTTTATGAATGATTGTTAAATGGTTTGAGTTGAAGGATGTCATTTACATGTTTTGAGAGATCATCTCCAAGAATGCATCTTTGAACTTAGATATTTTTCTAGATGTAAAGGAGTATATGTCACTAGTTATAAAATTTCATGTTGATCTACATTTCCACCACTAAAATCTATGAGCAAGGAATGTTGAAGTTTATGCAACGTATCTCTAGAGAAAGTTATATATAAAGGTTTTCTTTTGTTGAGGTCTATTCTCCATTTAAATCTGTTGTAAATATAGCATATTTCCGGGTAAATCCATGAATATGGGTAACACTTTTTGACCAAAAGTGATAGTGAAAATTCAATTTTTTACTCTTTCATTAAATCGAAGCCTTCAAAACTTATATATGCCTTCTGAATTTCAACACACAACAACAAGAAAAATTGTAGGGAATTATGTTGTCTTTCCACCTATATATATTTTTAAAAATAATAAAATTATTTAATATGCCAAAATTGCATTTAATGAGAGGTGCTTTCTTGTAAATTCCAACAAAAGTTTACAAGTGAGTTGTGTGCACGTAAAATAATTTAGTGATAAATGCATAATTTTTCAAAATATATATATATATGAACATAATCTACACAAAATGTGCTAGGGCGCACATATTGTTTTAATTTATAATGCAAAATTATATATATTTTTTGATTTTTGAAACTAATCATTGAGAATTTTAATTTCATTTCGCACACATCTGTGTGCATGTAAACTTTTCTTTTACTAGTTACTAAAATAAAATAAAATAAAAATACCCTTTTGAAGGGAACACTTGGTATGGGGCGTATATATTTTTTGAAATTTTTTTGTTTTGTACATTTTATGCTATTGATTTTTCCTTGCGTTGATTCGAAGTTGTTGACATGGTTTTGTAAGTGTACATTTCAAAAGAAAAAAATATCATATGGACTTGGAAACTTCTAAATTATATGAAAATGGATAGATGATTCATTGATGAATCCATTGGTATGAATTCCTCTAGCTAAGCTGCGTCCTAGGATAGAGTATAGGCCTGGGAAAAAGTGCGAAAAGTATAAAAGTTTAGGAAAGGGGGCTAAAATCTTGTTTTAAAGCCCTCGCTCGATCGAGCTAGTTTTGAAACCCACAATTGAGCTTCTATGCACATTTTTAAATAGCTCAAATGAGGGTTTATGTGCAGTTAGCTCAAAGCTCGATGAAGCTATAGGTCAATCAAGATTTTAAAAATAGATTAATTTTCTTTAGGTTCCCATATTCACATGAATAATGGTAGATAGTAAATATATTGTAGATAACAGTAATACCTTGAAAAAGAACCAAGTAAAAGCACTAAGACAACCAGTTCCTCTAAATTTTACACACATGGATATGGATCCTAATGTAATTAAAATTACATATGTGACTAAAATTATGAAAAATGAGTATAAGAGAACCTTATTCTTGTTTTCCATGATTTAAGTCACAATTATAAACACCAATTGAAATTTTACTCCTCCATTGAATTTATATTTAACCACAAACAATAAACACCAATTAAAATTTTACTCGATTGAATTTCTATGCAACAAACTGGATGAAATAAACCATGGACTACTATTCTTTTACATATATAACTCTCGATCAATCTTAGTATCTTGATTGAGCATTCAAAATTTAATGTCTCGATCAAGTTATTAATTCTCAATCGAGGGTTAATAAAACCATCAATCGATCTCAGTAGATGGATCAAGGGTTTTACTAACCCTTGATCAATCATTTTTTAATAGCTCAATGGAGCGCTTATTTAGGCACTTGATTGAGATTTCAAGAGCACGATTGAGGGATTAATAAAAGCTAGATCAAACTATGTTTTTAACATCATTTCACCCTCCTCTTACCAAAAAGTGTTACCCATATTCATTGGAACACCCTTCCATGTCATTCATTGAAATGAGAAAACATAGTATTGCCAGTCATTAGGGACTATTATTGGCTTGCATCCCTACCTCAAAAAATCATTGATGGATATGTTTGGAGAATATCTTATGAACAATTGAAGAAGTTTTTGTTTGAGGTTTTCATTTTCAATCCATTATTTCTGAGTTATAACCTATTTCATTTAGTGAAACTAATAGAGTGTCTAGCAGCCATACAAATATGAGCTGATCTACTTTTCTACCAAGGGGATTCATAAATAAGCTCATTCTTTGATCAAAAGGATTATATTTTGTAGTCAAATCCATGAAATGATATCTCATGCTTAGTTGGTTTCTAAATTTCAGATTTCCTTTAGTGGATGTGTCTTTGAGATTAAGTTCTTTTAAGTTGATTAATTCAAGTGGAATCTACAGAGTATTGTCAAGTACAAAATATGTGCTAGGATTTCATTTCTACCTTAGTGATCCAAAAATTAACTATTGACAAGTTCATGAAAGCAGATCTTGTAGTTAGATTTCATTTTCATATAGGATAGGCTATGATGTTGCATATACTTTGCTTGCATCTCAAAATCTTATTAAAATCAGATTTATATTAAAACTCAACAGAAATTAATATAATTAATTTTTACAGACATTTTTGTCATCGTTGCCGAGAATATTATTAAGGGATTAGAGAACTAATAGTTTGGTTCTTTTTGTTTTTTCCTGCATATGATTTATTTTGTTCTTTTGATTGATACATGGAAAAAATAAGCTAAATCATGTCAACAGATAACTTGGTAACAACGTGGTTTTAGTAGCATTAAGGCATTTGAGTGCATGAACAATTTTGCTTTAAGATTTCTTTGAGTGGTGTGCTTTTATTTCATTTAATTTCTTTAATAATTTTTGTTTTTGGGTGCTATAAGAACCCATGTACTAATTCATTTGTGAGTAGGGGCTCTAGACCATCCATAAGAATTGAAAGATGCTCAAGAACTTGTTGAGTAAAGGAAGAAATTCCATCACAAGGATTGTCTCAAATTCTTATCCAAAGTTCATAATTGTAACTAAGGAGGTTTCTACATCTCAAGAAGCAGTGATAGAATAAAGGATACATGAATAGAGTTCACATTAGAATGAATTAGAATTTTCTTCTAGTTATCCTTACTATATTGAAGAAGAAGATATCAAATAGTCATTGAAAATATTCATTGAAGAACAAACATTGAATCCAAAGATAAAAGAATTTCTTTCATTTTTTTCACTAGATCTAGATCCCTTATATATTCAATAGTTTGATGAGAATACTTTTGAAGAAATTTATTACATGACATTGAAAGAAGGGAGCCAAGAAAACAAATACTACATTGAGACTTGGTTCCAAATAATCATTACGAAACAATAACACTCTACGATATCCACAAGAACAATTATCCTCTCATATCCTAGTATTCATTGGGGTACATTTTTCATATTTTTGTATGAGTATATTTGAAATCTTGTTACGCAAATGGGTGCATTGGAAATATTCCTACACTCAATTTTTTTTCATTTTTAGGTAAAGTAGGATAGTGTAGAGGAATGAATAAATGAATAAAATAGTAAAGATAAAAATAAGTCTAGTGTGAAAACGAGTTTACTAGTGCAACTGACCAACACAAGTTTTGATTGAAAACTAGTTTATTGGTGGGGAAAACTTATAATAAAGTTTTCCATATTGGTTCAATGTTTTATTATGGTTCTTCAAATCATTTTTTGTTCTATGCTTGTACTGAATGATTTGGCATTCCTTAAGGAATTCCTTCCATTAGGTGTTGTCCCATCAAGTTCAACACTATATCTAAGATCAAGGTTAAGAGATATTTATAAATTCCTTGTGACTTGTATGCCTCAATGACTTATTCCATTATTGATAGTAGTGGGGATGCATTAATACCTCTTGACTATCAAATCCTACAAGTTACTCAACTCCAATGCATTCATTCGTGCTTGACATGATGCATTAAGGTACCATGATGCTAATTGACATTAATGATGAGCAGTCCCACATTGGTTAATGACATAAATTAATGGTTGGTAATCCAAGGATTTATTCCCATGATCAACTTCAATACATTCATTCCCATGTAAATAATTGTACTAGAGTTTCGGAATGCTTGAAGACTCTATGGTTTAATGGTATCAACATCTTGTAGCCTCTTCATACTTGTTTTTCAAATAAAAGTGAATGAAACACATGGTTGTTTGTTTTAATGCAAATTCCTTTGTTCCTATGGAAAATCACTAAGATTTGTTTGGAAGGCTATTCAATCCATTTCCATGCTTGAGAAATTAGTCTTTTTCACATCTTCCCTACTTGAATTGCATGAGGGCATGCAAAATATCTGATGTGGGAGGGGATGATGTTCCTATAGTGGAGTTTATGTTCATTGTAGGAACACATGAAAGACTAAAATTCAACAAGTACCAACATTTGATGTTCCTGTAGAAAAGTTTGTTCTGTCCAATTCCCACAAGTCAACTCTTGTAGTCTAGTTCCTATAAGTTCAATTGTTCAACTCATTTCCTATTTTCTATGTTATTCATAAGCCAACATCCTTCGTTCAAAGGAATTCAAAAGCAATGTCAAAAGTTGTTCCAGTCATATAAGAGGTACAACCCCTGATCCTGCATCATTGAGAAATCAAACAACAAGGTGAGGTCAGGTATTGAAACTAGAATGATTCATTTCATATCTATTTTATTCATTTCAATTAAATGGTTGTGATGTTATGAACATATCTTTGAATCTAAAAATTTCTTAACCATGATCTTATCTCATTTCCCACGATTGCTGTTTTTGGAAATGATGGTTTTCCAAAATACTTCCGTTGGAATTATTAATTGTTCTTCCAAATCCCTCAACAATTATTTCTTTGAATTGTCATCATTATCATAACGTGTTGAATGATCACCTATCAAATTAGATCAAGATGATTAAATCGCCATTATCACGATTCCTTCATTAAAATCATTTTAACTCTACCCAAGCCATTTATCCATTATAACTCAAACCCTTAATCCTTGACTAAGTCAAAAATACAAAACAAACCATGCACTCTCTACACTGTGAGGGAATAAGGAGAAGCACAATGAAGTTTGAACTTGACAGAGCCAAAATTCTAGAGTCTTATGTAAACTATAGAAGAAAGGTGAGAAGAGCAAGTCAACTTCCCTTATTTTTGAAGTTAAATAGGGATACCACTAGGTATATAGATATTGAGGTATCAAAATATTCTATAGCAATGGAAACATGGCTTTATTAAGAAGGGGAACAATGGTTTAAAAATTGGCAGATAGAAAAGGAGGGCTCAACTCAATTTTAAGTCTTTCCCTCCACAAATATAGATCATTCCAATGATGGCTATAGCTATGCAAAGTAATTTTGAGAGAGAAACCATGTAGTTTAATTGATATCATCACAGGTCTCGTTAAACTACTAGTTTTAGAATAATTTTAAGAAAAAGAGGGGTGATGTTTGGGAACAATTCTTGGCTCGTAACCAGTCTATTGAAGAAATTGGCTATGAGGAACCTCATGTTGATAATAGGTCTGAAGATACATAGAGAGAAAAGAAAAAATATGAGATAGGAAAGAAGCATGATTTATTAGTCCTCCTTGTTAGAGCAAGATACCTTCTCCATGGATTATTTCTCCTACCTTATAACCTAGATCTTGTTTTCATTACTAGTGGGTCAAACATTACTCATTTTGATCACTTGAGTCACCTGAGAGATAACTTCTAAATTCTAAGGGTGCTAAACTAACTTATATGCTTTTTTTTTACTCATGAAGCCTATTTTACCATGTGAGAGCAATTTCCTTCAATTAGGGCCTATTTTCCTTGATTTTAGGGTCCCACGTTGCAAGTTTGAGTAATGGAGTGAATTTGGGGAGTTTACTTCATTGTTCAGGGACTCCATGCACCTCTTTGTTAGCTATTATGATACAATTCCACCCTCCTTGAGTGATTTTAAGAATTCACATGCACATACAATCTATTGCTTGCACATCACTTAGTTAGAACTAGTGATTGGGTATTCGTGGGTTACTTAAACTCACTCTACATGAGCATGCATGGCTAAGTAGGGGTTTTTGGATGTAGTTAATCTAGACTCATCTCAAACAAATACATGCAAAATTTGAATTTACTCCAACCCTACTTTGAATTGCCTCCCTATAAATATTGTTCACCATCACTCATTAAATTTAATGAAATATATCATTCTTTTCCTATTTGTTTCTATTAATGTTTGTGTAATGATATATGTTAAATAATTTGTTACATGATTAGTTTCTTTCTTATTTGATTCTCACTACATATCTCTTTATTTTATGTTCCTAGATCTATATTTTCAAATCTCATATGGTATCAAGGCAGTAGAGGGGTACTAAACTAGTTAGTGAGTTGGTGATTTTTGTCAATAATCAAGCTTTTGCAGGTTCAAGAAGGGGTTTTGCAGCTATGCTTTTGAAACCATCAAAATGGTTGTTGCAGCCACCAAATAGCTCCTTTGCACCTATAAAGTGCTCATATACATCCAAGCAAGTATTTATTTGCATCTTTAAAATGAGTACTCATTTACAACCATCAAAGAAGTGCATTTTCAACCATCAAATTGATCATTTGCAGCATTTGATTCTCAACATCGACATGCTTCAAAGTAGTTGATGCACCTACTCAAATTTGTTGCAAAATCATTTCATTTACTACGTCATATCCAAAGAAATGTAATTATCATTGTAACATCCCAAAAATTCCACTAAAATTAAATTTTTTTTAAGTAGCATTGATTACTAAGAATGCTAATTGTGCAAATAAATGTTTGTTAACTACTTAACTAATAGCAGTTTAACACAACGGACAAATTGTAATTCTTAAACATAATAAGACAACAGTTCATTTGAAATAAAATATAATTCTATATACAATATTTAATTTCTCATGCGATACAGTTCTGGTGATAAATACTGATAGCTATTTTTGAATGTTGATGAAGGGGTTCCTATAGGGTGCCCTGGGGTTTACTTAGCTTTGATAGCTAAAGCATTGAACCTGTCTCTTTTCGCAGATTTGTAGGTAAGATATTACAACAATTCAAGTACTTCAAGTAATTTGATATATGCTTCAGTTAGCCATCAATGCATTAAGATAAATATGAATACTTATGTGCATGAAAGGTATCGATGGTATGGATCTTTAGTTTTTATTTCAACAAATGTTAACCTAGCTATTTGTACAAACTGCGGAAGTCACTAATATCACTATCTGTTCAATTATATGGTGTTCCAACTTCTATATCGATTTGCATCATAGAAACATAGGTTACTTTCTATTTCGATACCTGCAAGGTTAGATAATTTTTATATTCCAAGGTATAAGCATATGGTGATTTTACTACTATCATAACACAGTTCGTCATGATGTATTCATTGAAATATGAAGTTACAAATGTGGAAATTATACCAACTAGACTTTATCCTTGATTTACCTTTTTATCCTTTATGGTTTTCATGTAACAATGTAGTAAGGTAATAATGCAATAACATAACATTTATTATGTGCAAAAGTATTGATCTTTAACCCATGTATCGAGACTCATACTATATAATTGTGACCTATTGTCAATAGAATCATATGCATCACATATATATTGACTATATATATGGACCATGCATTTAAGAATTATATGTTTCTATATTTAACATTTCTAATTGACATTTTATAATAATATTTTGATATAGTGCAGGTTTAGAGTTATCGAAATAATGCGATGCTCGATGTATTGGGTTCTATCTCTAATGCACTAACCATATATATATGAAACAATATATTTATCGAATAATATGAATACCATACTTTACTTACCATGTAAACTCATATGATATATGCAAAATGCGACCTATGCATCATAGAAACTAACTATATGATTTGTGAACTATGCAATAGTGATGATATGATTATAATGTATTGCAATTCTAGGTGTAATACTATGCAATATCTACGATAGCCTTGATAGCATGGAATATTAATGAAGTGTAAATCACACCCAAGCAGTGTTAATGGAGGTGATAGGCCTTTATTGTTCTGCAGTCTTTCGAGATTTGATAATAACGTGTCTGCACTAAACTTTTAATGCTTCCATCCACTCCTTTGGTGGAATGTCCTCTTGGATCTCCATGTGGAGGATTCCACATGAATACATGAATGAAAAGTTGAGTTGTATTAGAGAAAATCAATGAGCTTCCTCTGAGTTGGCCCTTGGCGTTAATCGGGTTATAAATGAACTTTGTATGTACCGGTGCTTTGAGTTTCGTGATCCCCAGTTGGCTTGATCTGCTCCATTGATCTGGTTCTATCCTCGGGTTTGGGTTTTTGACGTAACTACTCGTGCTATTTCTCCTTTGGTATCACTCCTTTGCATTCATTTGGAGAGGTTAGACTTGGGGAGAGGCCGACAGGCCACGTAGTAGTATGGTTTGATATCAGCTTGCTTGCGAACTTCATGCTCGGGTTCGATGGTAGGATCTCTAGTCATAATATTGATAGTTTCAGGGTTTTAATGGAGTTGAGTGTTGATAGCCCTGTGGTTTTCGTCATGTATTTTGATAGAGGTTTTTCCAGGGTTTTAGCTTCAGAAGTATTGACTGAGAATAAATGTTGAAGTCGTGGAATCTGAATGCTTTCTCTGTTGCGGCTGTTAGGCGTATTGAAAATTTGATGCTAACGGTGTTCCAACTTCGGCTCCTGCAAATAGAGGTAATGTTTTCGACTCAAATGGATAATGTTTGCAATGTTTAAAGTTTGAACTTCATGCATCTTCTTTTTTTTAGAAATTTGTTTAACCTCATAATGATTTATATGGCAGGTATTGACATCGTCTTGGAGGTTATAGTGCTAAAAGCTCAATGGTAGTTGATAGCTCGCTCCACTCAGTAAGCCTCGGTGGCATAACCCTTCGTAGGTTCTCCTGGCATAGCTTGTTGATGATGCAGCTTGTTCAATACTTGTTGCTAGATCCTGGCATCATTTTAGCAATAAACTTAATGTCTTGAATGTAATATTTTAATGGACAGAGGGTGAACCCTTGTCACGTTTTTAGAACCGGCCCGACCGAGTGTTGTTTTGACATTTTGATTAAATGTAACGATCTTAGGGAATGAAACCATCTTATGTATATATGAATATACATTGTTATGGTTTTGGAAACAACGATGGTGTAGATTTGTATTTAAAATGTAATGTGATGCTTGACTAAATTTTATGTCATTTAAATGAACAGAGATGCTGAAAGCCATTAGGCTGTATTGATTAACAAGTCTGCGGTTTTAATCTCTGTGTTCTATACTATTTATAAAAATAATAACTATGTTGCTTGGCCTTGATATAGGGTAGTTGTTCATATTTTGAAGTTGATATGAAAGACTGTGATGAATGTTTTCTGATTAAACCACTTTATAATAAATATGGTTTTTCGATTTTAAATCAATATTGAATTTATTTCATTTCGAAATCTCAGTCCTAAATGCAAAAGCCTAGAGTGTCTCTGTAGTGTAAAGGAAAAATGAATATAACAATAAAGAAAGACAAAAGAATGAAAAGAATGTTATGTGCTAGGGTTTTCGACCATGTATCGAATGTTTTGCAAACTGCTTTAAAAATATATTAATAGGGTGTTTATACAGTGACATGAGTAGATTCGTTTA
This sequence comes from Larix kaempferi, assembly GCA_027924585.1. Classification (NCBI taxonomy): domain Eukaryota; kingdom Viridiplantae; phylum Streptophyta; class Pinopsida; order Pinales; family Pinaceae; genus Larix; species Larix kaempferi. Next base: position 7,988,496 of record BSBM01000003.1, read on the forward strand.
TGTTCCTTCATTAGAATCGATAGATACTACAAATGTCTATACTTAATATTTGTATTGAATTTTGAAATAAATTGCTGTTGACGAATAGAATAGAATTATTGCAAGAATTGAAAAGAGGACATAGAAACATAAAAAACCTAGTCTATTCTATGACTTTCAAAAATAGAAGTGAACTCAAATACTGAATGATGTTATTTAATTTGTTGCTGTTATTTCAAGAAATGTTTATGAAATAAAAATTATAGTGAACCTTAAACCTTAAACTGATGAAAGAATTACAGTAAACTTGAAAACATTTAACTGATAAAAGAATGATAAGAGAAAGACATAGAATTGTGTTATTTGATAGAGAATAATAATGGTAGGAAAAACTAATGAAATAAAACAGGGTTGATCTTCTCATTCACCTAGCAATCTACCTATCAATTTATCTACATTAATTTCTTCTCTGTACTAGAGTACGATGCAGATCCATTAGCATGGGGAAAAATGCAGAGAATATTTTATTCAATTTATCATTACTATTCACAATCCTAATTAGGTTTAGAAACTGGAAAAATAGATGCATCTGAACAAGAACACATTCTGTAAATAGGAATTAAATACTTGTAGATAAACAAATTTAACTAATTAATGGCATATACACAAATAGAACCCGTAGATGAAGATAGGGCCAACAAACACCTAAGGAGGCCTATTCCTCCCAACCTTCTCCAGAAGAAGCAGCCAAACTGTTGGCTTCATATGGACCCCCGAGCCTGCTTACTATACCACTAAATAGATGGAATCTGTGTAGAAGCAAGGAACTAAGTAAAACTTATGCACTCTGTAGTATAACTTCTGCACTCAAAATATGCCTTCTGCACTCAGCAATGTAATTTATGCACTCAACAGTAATAGGCAGACTCACAACATGATCAAAAACTTAGCATATCCCCTCATCAAATCTCTTGGGTGCAAGCACAACAAAACCCCAAGGTAAATTTTCTCGTCAAGAAAAGTGATGAAACTCAGCTCATAATTTGGTGGCCATTATATAGACTGCCTAGCTCTTTAGTTGTCAATTTTTGAATAAATAAGCCTCAAGCTCCAGTCCCACCTTCCAGGGCACTGTGACCACATTTCAAGGGAGTTGTCCCATACCAACATCTAGTTAGTTGCATCATGATGCTACCACTTGTCCATTGCCTTCTACCCCAGATTCCATTCCACCTAGTAGGTCAGTAACCACTCTTTCAACAATCCCCTTAGGTGTTTGTCTCCTATTTTATTTATTAAATAATAAAATATTGTGCAAATTAAAGTCATCCTTGGACACTTGTGCAACATAAAAAATTTACAATAAAAGTTAACATAATGTTTCCAACATAAAATGTTCTTCAACAAAAAGGGCATGTTACAAACACCCCCACTTAAGCTCAACATCGTCCTCGATGTTGCTTATTATTCATCAGATTCCTCATGGAATAGAATTGGATATGTTTCGTGCATATTACTTTTCAGTTCCCAAGTAGCTTCATCAGGGCTAAGGTCCTTCCACTGCACCTTTACTTGCCCGATGGTGCGATTCCGAAGCATAATTTCCCTCTGGTCGAGAATATAGACCAGTTCCACCTGAAAATCTCCTTCAGGTTCCACCTGTATGTCATTCCAATTCAGCACATGAGTAGCATCGTGCACATACTTCTTTAAAACAAAAATGTGAAAAAACATTGTGGATTTTTAAATTATATGGCAATGTCAATTGATATGCAACAGCTCTAATCCTTGATAGGATTTCGAATGGTCCACAATACCTTGGTGCTAGTTTAGCACAACTCCCAAGCTTCAAACAACTTTTATTGGGTTTTACTTTTATAAAAACATGGTCTCCCACCTGAAATTCTCTTTCAGTGCGTTTCAAATCTGCATAACTTTTCTATCGATCTTGGGAAACCTTTAAGTTACCTTGAACCTGTTTCACAGTTAGCTCCATTTCTTTCAATAAATATAGTCCTAGCATTAATTTGTCTACAGGGTTATCTCAAGAAATAGGAGTACAACATTTTCTTCCATACAAAATCTCGAATGGACTTAACTTAGCAGATGCTTAATAATGATTATTCTATGCAAATTATGCTAAATGTAGATAATCTTCCCACTTAGATGGCTGATCTTTGACATACATTCTTAGCATGTTTTCTAAAACCTGGTTTACCGTTTCTATTTGACCATCAGTTTTTGGGTGGAAAGAAGTGCTGAAATTGAGTTTAGTATTTAAACCTTAAAATAGTGTTGTCCAAAAATTTCCAGTGAACTTAGAGTCCCAGTAAAAAATAATTACCTTTGGAATTCCATGCAAGCGAAAGATTTGCTTCATGAATACATCTGCAATGTTAGAAGCTTTAAGAGTGGTTTTAATCAGGAATAAAATGAGTAGCCTTAATTAACTTGTCCACAACCACCATTATGGAGTCATTCTGTTTTTTATTCTTAGGAAAACCTGTAATAAAATAAATACTTATAATCTCCCATTTCCATTCTAGAATTGGCAAGGGCTGCAATAGTCCAACTGGATGTTGATGTTCAGCCTTAATGGTCTGACATTCAAAACATCTAGCTATGTATTGAGGCACTTCATTCTTCATGTTGGGCCAAAAGTAATATTTTCTTAACATAGTTATCATTTTCTGATAACCAGGATGTCCTGAATAAGGACTCTTATGAACTTCATCCAAAATAAATAGCTTAACTTTCGACATATTAGGCACATAAATTCTGTTTTTATAAATCATGAAGCCTTTTTCATTAATGTTGTAATCTGTTATTAAATTTTCAGCCACTTTAGCATGTAATTTTTGGTAATTTTCATCTTGCTTAATTCCTTCTTCGATCTGATTTTCCAGATCTGTCTTAAACATGTTGATTACTTCCACAAAGTTTAATTTGGCATTTATGCTCAAGGCATCAGCAACTTTGTTTTCTTTCCCTTTAATGTGTAGAATCTCAAAATCATACTCGCTAAGGAATCTAGCCATCTAGCTTGCCTCGTGTTAAGATTTGTTTGATCCAACAAGTACTTTAAACCTTTATTATCTGTGATTAGTATGAATTTTCTTCCAATCAAGTGATGGCACAACATTTTTAGTGCATGTATCACGGCTGCCAACTCAAGATTATAAGTTGCATAATTATTTTTTATGAATTTTTAACTTCATTAACTCAAAAGCAATGGCATGACCTTCTTGACTTAAGACCCCTCCAAGTCCATCGTTGCATGCATCAGTGCATACAAAAATATCCTTATTGGGATCAACAATTTTTAAGATTGGTGCCATAGTTAATAATTCTTTTAACTTATTAAAGCTTTCTTGACACCTTTGATCCCATATGAATTTCTTCCCTTTCTTCTGTAAGGAAGTGATGGGGTTAGCAATTCTAGAGAACCCTTTGATAAACTTTCGGTAGTAACCTATTATAGCCATAAATGACTGAACGTTAGTTACATCTTTAGGGACAGGCCACTCGTTAATTGATTTTATCTTATCAGGATTGACAGAAATTCCATCTTTAGAAATTATGTGACCTAAGTATTGTATTTTTTCTTTATAAAAATCACATTTACTAAACTTAGCGTAAAACTGATGTTCTCTTAAAACTTGCAGAATTATTCTTAAATGTTTGTCATGCTCTTCTTTAGTTTTTGAGTAAATCATAATATCATCAATGAATACAACTACAAACGTATCCAAATATTTATGCAGAACGTTGTTCATTAAACACATGAACACTACTGGTGCGTTAGTTAGCCAAAAGGCATAACTACGAACTCGTAATGTCCATATCACATTTTGAATGCAGTTTTGAATATGTCTTCATATTTTATTCTAACCTGATGATACCCAGACCTTAAATCAATTTTTGTGAATATCTTTGTTCCGTGTACTTGATCAAATAGATCATCTATTCGGGGTAAGGGATATCGGTTCTTAATTGTCATTTTATTAAGCTGATGGTAATCGATGCACAATCGCATGGTACTGTCCTTCTTTTTAACGAAAATTACTGGTGCTCCCCAAGGAGACACACTTGGCCTTATGTAGTTTTTATCTATTAATTCTTTTAGCTAATATTTTAACTCATTTAACTCCAGAATATTCATCCTGTAGGGATTCTTCGATTTTGGTACCGCACCTGGTACTAACTCAATGGTGAAATCAAGTTCCCTTTTCGGAGGTAATTCTGGAATTTCTTCTGGGAATACGTCAGAAAAGTACCTAAGGATGGAAATATCCTCCAATTTTAACTTGTCTTCTTTAGATGAACATTCGTCATTAATAACATTAACAGCCAACATTTTACAGCCCTTTCCGGCAACTCTTTTTACTTGTAAAGCATAAATCTGTCTTACTGAAATCTTCCTATGAACTCCTTTTACTGTTTCAATATTACCTTCATTATTCAAGTAGGTAAAAGATTTCTCATAACAATTAAGTATTACTCTATGTTGTTCAAGCCAGTCCATGCCAATTAACAAGTCATATGAACCTAATGGTAAAACATTTAGATTAACTTGTGTTTTTAGCTGACTTATAAACACTTCACAATCTTTGACAAAATCTATAACCTTTCTTTTAGTCCCATTTGCAAGCTAAACTAACCATGCACTATCAAATTTCTCTACTTTTAATTTGCAACTGTTCACTAAAGTAGGTGAAATATAACTCAGATTTGCACATGGATTTATCAGAATGGAAATAGATTTGTTTTGTATCATACCTTCAATTTCGACCATAGATGTTTGATGGTCAGCTTGACAATTTTCCAGCGCTGCATTTATTCTGGGCAGTTCTCTTGCGATATCTCCAACTGTACGTTCTGCTTGCATAGTGTGAATATTGTTGACTATCATTTTGTTGCGTTGGCAATCAACCTTATTATGTGGTCCACCATAGTCAAAACATTTCAAAGTTCCTTTATGTTCAGCATACTTGTTGTTGTTATTATTATAAGGTACATTTCTTGCAGCATTAAAATTCTGTGGTGCATTACACTTGTAATTATTATTACTTGGAAAATTTATGTTATTAAAAATTTTCTTAAAACTTCTAGAATTTTGATTAAAACTCTTCCTTTTGTGATCAAAATGATTAGACTTATTATTGTTCCAGCCAGTTGTTCCTTCTCTTTTTCTGTTTTGATCAAAACAAAAATTAGCTTTTCTCATGGCCTCTTCCAAGGTGGAAGGGTTATCATACTCGATTCGGTCTTTTATATTGAAAGGTAGACAACTGAGAAACCTTTGCACTTTAGGCTTCTCTTCAACCATATAAGGTACATACCTCAGCAAGAAAAGGAACTTGTTGCACAAATATTTCATGTTCATTGTACCCAACTTCAAATCATAAAACTCTTTTGACTTATCTTTAAAACACTGTTCCAACAAAAACTTTTTCTTAAATAGCTTTCTAAAGATATTCCAGGTTACTTCTCTTTCTTTTATACTCTTAATTCTTTTAAGATCCTGCCACCAAATATCTTCCTTCCCGATCAGATTTTAAATAGCCATCTTGCTTTTAATTGAGAAGAGTAGTCGTAAATAGTAAAGTATTTCTTCATTCCAGACAACCATGCTTCAGCTGTCTCACCCTTCTCATTTTCGCCATTAAAGGTTAGTGGCTTAATCTTTTTAAATTCTCCAGTAATCTATTCATGATGCTAAGTTTTTCTCTTTTTGGAGCAGCAATCACTGTTACCGTTGTCATGATCAGAGTCACTATTACTTTGATCAGATTCAGATGATGAGTAACAATTCCTTTTATCATTTCTTGCTTTCTTATGTTTATGTTTGTGGGACATTGTTTCCAAATCAGACTTCATTTTTTATTTTCTGCCTCTTTCATCATTATGACAGTTCTCCCTCAAATTTTGTTTTAACTCCTCCTGTACCTTCAGAGTCCGTTCATTCTCTTCTTTAACAGTTCTTAACTCAGATTTTAAATCCTGTACAATACGTAAAAATTTGGAAGACTAGTTATTTAATTCAACATAAATTCCTTTAGGATTATTATTATTAATACGTTCGTTACGAGGTGATCTGTCCTCTGCTGATTCTTCCAATATTTCCATACCTACAATTTAAAGGTCAATCTGTTCTGTATAAAAATAAAATAAAATTAAAAGTTAGTAACATAGACTTTCTTATTTATTTTTTGTTTGCACGCGTGAGCCTATTTCAGGCATTGAGTTTGAACTCGTGCTTTGATACAACATGTAACATCCCAAAAATTCCACTAAAACTAAAAATTTTTGAAGTAGCATTAATTACTCAGAATGCTAATTGCGGAAATAAATGTTTGTTAACTACTTAATTAATAGCAGTTTAACACAATGGACAAACTGTAATTCTTAAACATAATAAGACAGCAGTTCATTTGAAATAAAATATAATTCTATATACAATATTTAATTTCTCATGCGATATAGTTCTAGTGATAAATACTGACAGCCATGTTTGAATGTTGATGAAGGGGTTCCTACAGGGTGCCTTGGGGTTTACTTAGCTTTGATGGCTAAAGCATTGAACCAGTCTCTTTTCGCAGATTCATAGGTAAGATATTACAACAATTCAAGTACTTCAAGTAATTCGATATATGCTTCAGCTAGCCGTCAATGCATTAACATAAATATGAATACTTTTGTGCATGAAAGGTATCGATGGTATCGATCTTCGGTTTTTATTTCAACTAATGTTAACCTAGCAATTTGTACAAACTGCGGAAGTCACTAATATCACTATCTGTTCAATTATATGGTGTTCCAACTTCTATATCGATTTGCGTCATAGAAACATAGGTTACTTTATATTTTGATACCTGCAAGGTTAGATAATTTTTATATTCCAAGGTACAAGCATCTGGTGATTTTACTACGATCATAACATAGTTCGTCATGATGTATTCGTTGAAATCTAAAGTTACAAATGCGGAAATTATAGCAACTAGAGTTTATCCTTGATTTACCATCATATCCTTTATGATTTTCATGTAACAATGTATTAATGTAATAATGCAATAACATAACATTTCTTATGTGCAAAAGTATTGATCTTCAACCCGTGTATCGAGACTCATACTATATAATTGTGACCTATTGTCAATAGAATCATATGCATCACATATATATTGACTATATATATGGACCATGCATTTAAGAATTATATGTTTCTATATTTAATATCTCTAATTGTCATTTTATAATAATATTTTGATATAGTGCGGGTCTAGAAGTATCGAAATAATGTGATGCTCGATGTATTGGATTATATCTCTAATGCACTTACCATATATATATGCAACAATATATTTATCAAATAATGTGAATACCATACTTTACTTACCATGTAAACTCATATGATATATGCAAAATGCAACCTATGCATCATAGAAACTAACTATATGATTTGTGAACTATGCAATAGTGACAATATGATTATAATGTATTGTAATTCTAGGTGTAATACTATGCAATATCTACGATATCCTTGATAACATGGAATATTGATGCAGTGTAAATCGTGCCCAAGCAGCGTTAATGGAGGTGGCAGGTCTTTACTATTCTACAGTCCTTCAAGATTTGATAATAACGTGTTTGCACTGAACTTTTAATGCTTCCATCCACTCCTTAAGTGGAATGTCCTGTTGGATCTCCATGTGGAGGATTCCACATGAATACATGTATGAAAAGCTGAGTTGTATTAGAGAAAATCGACGAGCTTCCTTCGAGTTGGCCCTTGGCGTTAATGGGCTTTTAAATGAACTTTGTATGTACTGGTGCTTTGAGTTTTGTGATCCCCAGCTGGCTTTATCTGCTCCATTGATCTGGTTCTGTCCTCGAGTTTGGGCTTTTGACCTAACTACTCGTGCTATTTATCCTTTGGTATCGCTCCTTCGCATTCATTTGGAGAGGTTAGACTTGGGGAGAGGCCAACAGGCCACGTAGTAGTAGGGTTTGATATCAGGTTTCTTGCGAACTTCATGCTCGGGTTCGATGGTGGGATCTATAGTTATAATAATGATAGTTTCAGGGTTATAATGGAGTTGACTGTTGATAGCCCTGTGGCTTTCGTCATGTATTTTTATAGAGGTTTTTCCAGGGTTTTAGCTTCAAAAGTCTTGACTGAGAATAAATGTTGAAGTCGTGGAGTCTGAATGCTTTCTCTGTTGCGGCTGTTATGTAGATTGAAAATTTGATGCTAACGACGTTCCAGCTTCGTCTCCTACAAACAGAGGTAATGTTTTCGACTAAAATGGATAATGTTTGCAATGTTTAAAGTTTGAACTTCGTGCATCTTTTTTTTTTTTAGAAATGTGTTTAACCTTGTAATGATTTCTATGGCAGGTATTGACATCGTCTTGGAGGTTATAGTGCTAAAATCTCAATAGGAGTTGATAGCTCACTCCACTCAGTAAGCCTCGGTGGCATAACCCTTTGTAGGTTCTCATGGCATAGCTTGTTGATGACGCAGCTCGTTCAATACTTCTTGCTAGATCCTGGCATCGTTTTAGCAATAAACTTAATGTCTTGAATGTAATATTTTAATGGACAAAGGGTGAACCCTCGTCACCTTTTAAGAACTGGTCTCGACGAGTGTTGTTTTGACATTTTAATTAAATGTAACGATCTTAGGGAATGAAACCCTCTTATGTATATATGAATATACAGTGTTATGGTTTTGGAAACAACAATGGTGTAGAATTGTATTTGAAATGTAATGTGATGTTTGACTAAATTTTATGGCATTTAAATGAATAGAGATGCCGAAAGCCATTAGGTTGTATTGATGAACAAGTCTACAATTTTATCTCTATGTTCTATACTATTTGTAAAAATAATAACTAAGTGGCTTGGCCACGGTTTACGGTAGTTGTTCAGATTTTGAAGTTGATTCGAAAGATTGTGATGAATGTTTTCTGATTAAACCACTTTATAATAAATATGGTTTTTCAATTTTAAATCAGTATTGAATTTATTTGATTTTGAAATCTCAGTCCTAAATGCAAAATCCTAGAGTGTCTCTGTAGTGTAAAGGAAAAATGAATATAACAATAAAGAAAGACAAAAGAATTAAAAGAATGTTATGTGCTAGGGTTTTCGGCCATATATCGAATGTTTGGCAAACTGCTTTAAAAAGATATTAATAGGGTGTTTATACAGTGATATGAGTAGATTCATTCATGTTCCTTCATTGGGATCGATAGATACTACAAATGTCTACACTTAATATTTGTATTAAGTTGTTGTTGAGGAATATAATAGAATTATTGCAAGAATTTAAAAGAGGACATAGAAACGTAAAAACCCTAGTCTATTCTATGATTGTCAAAAATAGAAATGAACTCAAATACTGAATGATGTTATTTAATTTGCAGCTCTTATTTCAAGAAATGCTTATGAAATAAATATTATAGTGAACCTTAAACCTTAAACTAATGAAAGAATTACAGTAAACTTGAAAAAATTTAACTGATAAAAGAATGATAAGAGAATGACAGAGAATTGTGTTATTTGATACAGAATATTAATGGTAGGAAAAACTAACGAAATAAAACAGGGTTGATCTTCTCATTCACTTGGCAATCTTCCTATCAATTTATCTACATTAATTTCTTCTATGTACTAGAGTATGATGCAGATCCATTAGCATGGGGAAAAATTCAGAGAATATTTTATTCAATTTATCATTACTATTCACAATCCTAATTAGGTTTAGAAACTGGAAAAATAGATGCATCTGAATAAGAACACATTCTGTAAATAGGAATTAAATACTTGCAGATAAAAAAATTTAACTACTTAATGGCATATAAACAAATAGAACATGTAGATGAAGATAGGGCTGACAAACACCCAAGGAGGCATGTTCCTCCCAACCTTCTCCAGAAGAAGCAGCCAAACTGCTTGCTTCCTATGGACCCCCGAGCCTGCTTACTGAACCACTAAGTAGATGGAATGTGTGTAGAAGCAAGGCACTAAGTAAAACATCTGCACTATGTAGTATAACTTCTGCACGCAGCAATAATAGGAAGACTCACAACATGATCAAAAACTTCGCATATCCCCTCATCAACTCTCTTGGGTGCAAGCACAACAAAACCCCAAGGTAAATTTCCTCGTCAGGAAAAGTGATGAACCTTAGTTCATAATTTCATGGCTATTATATAGACTGCCTAGGTCTTTAGTGGTCAGTTTTTTAATAAATGAGCCTCAAGCTCCAATCCCACCTTCTAGGGCACTATGACCAGATTTCAAGGGAGTTGTCCCATACCAACAGCTAGTTAGTTGCATCATGATGCTGCCACTTGTCCATTTCCTTCTACCCCAGATTCCATTCGCCCTAGTGGGTCAGTAACCATTCTTTCAACACTCCCCTTAGGTGTTTGTCTCTTATTTTATTTATTAAATAATAAAATATTGTACAAATTACAGTCATCCTTGGACACTTGTCCAACATAAAAATTTACAATAAAAGTTAACATAATGTTTCCAACATAAAATGTTCTTCAGTAAAAAGGGCATCTTACAATCAGGTTCATACCTTATCTGACATTTTTCGTTGTCATATGAGCCCTTCAGAAGGTCCTGCAAGTCTCGTCCCAAGTGTCGTCATGTCGTGGTCAATTCAAGCCAAGGACATTTTCCATATTTCTCTATGCATGTCGTCATATCACGACTTTCACACCACTGCATTTGGATCGTCATACCAATCATGCTCATATTTTGTGTGGAAAATTTTGAGTCCGTTTGACCCTACTTACAGTCTGTCAAATTTTCGACAAACGTGCGCTTTTTTTACATCTCAAAAGTTAAATCTGTCAATTTTGTGTCCACAGATAAAATTGTCAATTGCATATGTCAGTCATTCTAGTCACCATGTCTATGTCTAGAAAATTGCAAAATAACTCGTAGGTGTCTCTTTATTTGAAAGCGCTAATGTCCTTGGGTTTAAAAAAAAAAATCCCCCATTTTGGCATTAAAGTCCACCCTTTTTTTGGTAAGTAAGTACCCACATGGATTTGAAATTATGACCCTCCTTTTACAACTTCACATTTCAATTACTCATTACCAATTAATCTACCTCCATGAACTAAAATCCACCCATTTACTATCCACATTATTTTATTTTATGTACCTATTATCATAAATCATTCATATCCTTTTCCTACCCCTTATATATACCTTTCCCATTATTATATTTATTTTATACATCTTTCCCATTATTATATTTATTTTTAAAGATGAAAAACACATTACCTCTTTTATCACTTGTCCCCTCCCCTTTCTTTCCTATGACCTTTTATACCCTTTCCTAATATTCCCTTAATCTTTTCCTTTTTCATTTTATAAAAAAATACCCTACCTTTTCATTCCCCTTTAAATCTAAAAGACAAATGATAATCCCAAGCTCCTTTACACCATTCGTGCCTTAATATTTCAATAATCCATTTTACCCTTCCCTTATCCTTATTCTTCCCTTCATTATTAAACTATACCAACCTTTAGCTACGTGTTCCTTCCCATTCACTTCTAATCCCAAGTATAGATTAAAATATTTCCTAAACCTTTTAAACCTTCCCATTCGAAAAGCATTTCATATATATCCATTCATTTAATAATCTTTTTCTCTTGTTCATAAAATTCCAAAGGTCCATTGCTTGTGGTGAGCCATATTTCATTTTAATGAGAAATAATAAAATATAAAAGGTAAATCTAGAGTTCATAAAATGCCAAGGGGATTGAAGTACTATGAATAAAATAACGCATTTCACAATTTTAGCAAAAAAAATTCAAGCACATTAATTAAGCAGATGTATATTGAACAACCAAAAGGTCAATTTATTGTAGTTTGGGTGGTTGGGAGGAAAGATTGTTATTCTCTCCACCCAGGTTCAATTCTTGTAAGTGACATGATGCTCTTCTTAAACCCTATTGTAATGATTGTATTTTAGAGTTTCCTAAATTCTTTGGAAATAGCAAGAAGATGATTTAAAAATATGTATAGCAATGATACGCAAATGAAGACCACATTTCATTATACAACACAACAAATAACACCAAGGGGGCAGTGCAAAGAAAGAAATGACCACGTGCTATGGGAAATGAAGGTTTGTACACCAGCACGTGTTGGCTTGGTTTTGCAACCAAGCTTAGTGCAATGGGCACCTGCTAACTAGTAGCAGCAGTCTCAATAGAAATAAATAACAAACTACTTTAAACTACATTAATCATGGATCTATGTGAAATAGATAAGCAAACAATGGAAATATTATCGAAAGCAAAAACAATTGACAATATGTAAAAAATAATTTTGTATTAAGAATAAAAATAATTGTTGAGCAACTTCCAAGGTGAGTAGCTCCAAGCTCCAAAGGTCTCTTCTCCAAGATAGCTACAATGGTCAAAAGCTCATGAGAGATTTTGACAACATGAGGATAGGATGATGGATGGATGGAAAGTGAGGAGCCCCTAACACCTTTATATAGTTTTTGGTGGTGGGGAATACCATTATGGTTTTGAGGAAACCAATGGTATTGACCAACATGGTTTAGGTACCTTTTCCCTCCTTTTTCTTTTTTTGAATATTTTGAATATTTTTATTCACTTTTTAATATTTTTGGGAATTCTGGACCCTTTTTGAGGGTTTTTTATGTTTTTGAGGAAAAATATTCATTTTGAGTGGAAAAAAGGGGTGTATTAAGGTCTTTTGGTGACCTTTTGATGGTTTTAGAGGCTCAAATGGTGAAAAAGTGGACAAATGGGTCATGTGAATAAGGAAATGAGCTAGTGAGCACTTTTTGGGTGTTAACAGATTGCCCCCTGATGTGTGAGGGCAGGAGCTCATCGTATGGCCGATAGACATCATAGCTATTTTGTCTTTTTTTTTGGGGGGGGGGGGGTTTGGGGAAGAGAAGAGACCGATTGGAGACTAGATCCACGGCCCTTGGAAGCTGCAAAAATAAACAATATTACATGGCCTCAATATGAATGAGGAATAGTCTCTGATAATGGACGAGGCGGGCATACCCATGCTCGTATCAAGACATATATATAACAATTAGTCCCAAGAAGGGGGACCTGAAAAATACATAAAAAATATGCTGGTACATCATAATGGTCCAAAGGGGACATCATTTTGGGATGTACTCATGATCATAACATGACTGATATCAATAACTGATACACTGGAATAAAGCATCAACCATTCTGAATAAGGTCCCAGAAGGGTTGATGAACTGATGGTGTCCAACATCAGTAGGGACTCAATGACTATGAGTCATCACTGGGAAGTACTTGCAACTGTATAATCAAGGGAGTATAAAACTGGGGTATATCTGAATACTGTCGCCATGCGCAACCCGGATATGTATAGAAAAAATGTAACTGGTTGTTTCCATAGGTAGACTCTCAAATGTGGAAGAGTCGGGTGGTATCTGGGGTCTTGAAAATGTAACTAGACTGACCAATACCCTGTGTGAGTCTCAACGATGCGATCAAGGTGTTGAAGTCGAGCATGTGAGAAACAACCATTTGGAGAGGCACTGAGGAATCTTCTCGAAACGATTCGTAGGCACTCATCATAAATGGTGATGAGTCCAAGACACAGGGACCTCTAGGTCTATCCTCTGGAATAAACTTGGTTGTCGTCGACAGAGGGAGACCAACAACTAACAATGCAGTGATGTTTCCTTGATAGGAGCACGAGGTGTAGAATTGAAGTGTGGTAGTACTGATGGTAGGACTGACATACTTGTGGGGATGGGAAGTAGCTAGGGTGATAGCGTGGGTAGACTCAAACTTCCTTTGTTCAAAGCATGATAACATGGTTGACTTGGTAGCGTAGGGAACTGACTTGTAGGTGTGGGGATCATAGCTTTTAGGGATTGAAGGGTACGAATTGACTCTGGGGAGTCGAGCTGATGGGTGTTGTCGAGGGATTCTCAGGGTGACATACTGCAGAATACTCTGAACAAAGTCAACTAAAATGGGGAAGCTGCCATATGAGTAGATGTGATCTGTTGTGGTGCCAAGAAGCACCATTGGGTCCTTCTTCATAGTTTTAATGAGCTCCAAGAAGGGATAAAAGTGTGCTCTGAAATGGTACTGTCCTGTGGATTTTGTGAGCCCAGGACTGTTCTTGCTCATTGGTGCTTTCATTTTTAAGGAGTCTGAAAATGATAAGAAGACTCTGTAGTGGTTGTGAGTACTGTCCTGTTGGTTTTACGAGCCCAGGATGGTGATTGCTCGTGGTCGCTTTCATGTTTAGAGAGTCTGAAAGCGGTAAGTGGACTCCATTGGTTTTCTTTTTCGTAAGTTAGTCTCCAAGGCCCGAAAAAGCATAAAATGATGCAAATGGAGAACTCTTCTAGCCGATGTGACTAGAGGATTCCTTTTTCGTAATTAATCTACGAGGTCCGGAAAAGGAGTAAAATTATACCAGGTATACGCCCTTTCAGATATTTTTAGCGAGCATGAAAGGAAGCAAGATTGCTCGACGATCTTTTCATTGTTTTAGGAGTCAGAAAAGAGCTTAACAGAAACTCCCTAAGTGCCTTTTTCGTAAAAGGGATTGCTCGGCCCGAAAAAGGGGTACAATTATACCGAACAAAAAAGGGATTGATGAGAGCGAGAAAAGGTCTCAAGCATCATCATGAGTGTGGAATACTGAATTCGGTGACATAAAGATTGTCAAAAAGGGGCAACGGCCAATGTGGCACGCAAATCGAGGTGATGGGTGGCATTTTGAAACAATACCCAAAAAAATATGGGGTGAGAGTGAGAAGTGATCTCAAGCATCATCACGAGCGTGGAAAACTGAATCCGGTGATATAAGACATGTTAAAAATGGACGACGGTCGATGTGGCATGCAAAACGAGGCGACGAGGGGGCATGGGAAAAATGGTCGAAAAATCTGGAGGTGAGAGCGAGAAATGATCTCAAGCATCATCACGAGCATGGAAAACTGAATCCGACGATATAACACTCATCAAAAATGGACGACGGCCGATGTGGCATGCAAACCGAGGCGACGAGGGCATCCAAAAAATGGTCAAAAATGGACTTGATGAAAACAGGAAAAGGAAAGAACTGTCACGAAGTTCTCACTGTGCTGATTGCAATGGTACCAACGGTTTGAGGAACGAACGCCGTATGAGACTGGAATGGTTGTTTGAAAAATGGTGGAATTTCTATAAATAGGGCGTGGGGCCCATATGACGTGTCATTGTTACATGTGAGTTTGGCAGAGCCATCAGAGCTCTTTCTTGATTTTCGGGAGATTTGACCATTGGTTTTCGATTCCGCGAGTTTCAGGTAACCCTATTCACCTTAGCCTTTTCAATTATGTCATTTTTGGTTAGCGGCGGGCCCCCGAAGGCCGTGAAATTCCATGTTGGCCTTCCAATGTGGAATATCGTGGGTTTCGTGTCTTTTGCCACGATGGACATCGCGAGTTTGAGGCTAACAGTCACGATGTTCATCGCGACTGTCGGGTTGAAAGTCGTGATGTTCATCGCGAGTATGGGGGAGACAGTCGCGTTGAACATCGCGACTGTCTGGCCAATACCCACGATGTCCATCGCAGGTTCTTGTATGGAAGCTGCGATGATCATCGCGGCTTTTGATGGAAAAGCTGCGATGTTATTTTTTGAAAAATTTTCTCTGGTGCTAAAAGTTTCTTTGTTTTTTGGGCAGGATGTTGAGGAGGCCATTGGTGTCATGGCGAGAGCGAGAGATGGAGGAGGATTTGATGGTTCATATTCGGACTGATCAGGGGGTCCAGCAAGCTCTGGCGGTGAGTGGACTCCTAAAGTTTGCTCAGATTCCACCAATGCATTCAGTAGGACCACTACTGAAGAAATTGGTGAGTTGGTGGGTTCCTGCAGAGGGTGCCTTTGTTGTTGGGGGTGAGAGGTTGGAGATCACCCTTACTGATGTATATTTTCTTACCGAGTTACCTCGCTTAGGGGAGGTGGGGGATCTTCTGCCGAGGATCCCGACAGGTGTGGACATGGAGGATCTCCTATAGACCTTCTGTGTTGCTGGGGCGATTGTGCAGAATAGTGCTCTGAGTTTGAGATCGTTGCGGGAGTGGGACATGTGGGTTGTCGAGGCTTGTGTTTTGCGGGTGCTGGGTGCCGCGGCGCCACATCGTTTGTCGGGGGGACAAACGATGATGGTGGATTCTGTTCTAAGGGGGACCTACTATGCATGGGGTCAGATGTTTTTGGGTGGTGTCCGGAGAGATCTAGACAAGGTGAGTCGGGAGGGGGGAGAGTTCTGCTATGCCTCCTTTTTGTGTTGTCTTTTCTTTGAGCGGGTACCGACTTTACGGCCACGGGTACCGGTTCGAGACGGTCTGGTGAGTGAGCCGCACATGGTGCGGTGGGGGAAGATGATGCCTCGCGGTGGTGGTGGTATCCGTAGGTTCTTTTAGCGGGAGATGTACGAGCAGTGGGAGCAGATCCCCTTGCTGATTGAGGACTATCCATATGCTTGTATGGATTATCGAGGAGATCCAGAGATGCCTCGAGCCCAGGGACAGGCCTGGGGTTTAGATGATATGTTTTGTGTTTTGTTCTCTACTATATAATTTTTTAGATGTGTTTGTTATGACTATAGTTAGATATTTATATGATGGTTGCTTGCATGATTGTGAAGATGTTAGTCCTGTACCACCAGATGACTATGTGTCTCATAGGGGACGGGCGATGGTGGTTGCTCCACCTCCTATAGCGGTGCCTCCTCCGCATAATCGAGGATTTGGGGCTCACGGTCGAGGAGCTGGCCCTCAAGATGATGCTTTTGAGGGTGTCCGAGAGACACTAGATATGATTCTGGTAGGATTCCCAGAGGATGGGTGGAGAATTTAGATCGGGACATCGTTGAGCGATGTTTCGATGCGCCTCGTGAGTGGCGCTCGATCCTGCTGAGAGCAGCGTTGTTGGCGGCTGAGTGGAGGGAAGGGGCTCGGCAGGATCAGGCAGGGCCGGTGGAGGGGAGGATTCAGTTGGGCCGGCGGAGAGGAGAGTTCAGGCTCGGCATGATCCGGCGGGGCCAGCGGAGGATGCGCCAGAGGAGCCTTGGGACCATGATGATTAGATGATATTGTATCTGCCCCCAAATGCCGATGAGAATATGGGGAAGCACTTTTTTGTACGGCTGATGTATTTTTGTATATTGGGTGTTGAGGGCACCTATGACATGTTTTGATATATATATATATATATATGATGTTGGTATATAGTCGTGTATGCACATGGATGCATTCATTGTCTTTTGTTCGCCCGTGGAGGCATGTTTGATTTTCTGTATGCCCGTGGAGGCACATGTTATGCACGTGGATGAAACATTTTGATTTTTTGTAAATGCCCATGGAGGCATGTGTTATGCATGTGGATGCTTTGTTGTCATATTTATATATGCCCGTGGAGGCACAGGTTATGCATGTGGATGCATTTTATTTTATTTTATTTATTTATATATGCCTGTGGAGGCACATGTTATGCACGTGGATGCATTTTTGTTTATGATATGATTTGATTGGTGTGCCAGTCAAGAATGTTGTTGGCCATATGGTCTGCTACACTATTGAGGTTTCTTGGGACATGCATAAATGAAATGAATTCAAACTTTCGAATCATTTGTTTAGTGCGCAAGAATTTTCTGAAAAGATAGGGATCGCATACCTGGTAATCATTTTTGAGCTGGGAAGCAAGGAGTTGTGAGTCCAAGAAAACATTAAGGTGACATATGCTCATTTGGAGAGTTGCGGCCAGGAGACCAGTCACGGCATCATATTCAGCTTGGTTGTTGGTGGCAGCACCTAAACACACTCTGTTGATGTAGATCAACTCATGTGTAGGGGAATATATTACCCAAGCTGCGGAGGGGAGATTGGGGGACCAATGGCTTGCACGATCAGCGAAACCGACGTAGCAAAGTGGAACAGGATCCATCTGTGGTCATGTAGAGAAAACAAATATTTAGGTTTTTTGAATTTTTTGTGAAAGACAAAATAATACTGTACAATAATGGACGGTGGTGTCCATCAGGCTTACTACGAGTAAAATCGCTTGAGGTACAACCCGTTGCGTGGGTTGCAGAGGGGGTTGCCTTCTGAATCGGTCAGAATGTATGCCCCCTGTCTGAGGCAAGTGTGAATAATATATGGGCCTTGCCACATGGACACAAACTTTCCTTTCCCAGTTTTGTCATGAGCCTGATCGTAGGCGAGGACAAGGTCCCCTTCAGTAAAAGCTCTTGGGTGGACATGTTTATCATAATTTAGTTTGGATCGGTTCTTGGCTGCTTCCATGGTTTGAAGGGTTGTGCGCCGATCTTCATCGGCCTGCTCCAGGAGTAGTAAGCATTGCTCAATTGGGGCAGTGTCCGGTAGGAGTTCAACGGCCATATGTAGGGTTGGAATCTGGCACTCAATGGGGAAGACAGACTCGACACCGTGAACCAAGTGGAAAGGGGTAAAACCAGTGGCGGTTTTGGTTGACGTGTAGTATGCCCATAGTGCCGGGAAGAGCATGTGGTGCCAATTTGATTTGTGTTTGTCTACAGTGCGTTGGAGGATGGTTTTCAAAATTTTGTTGATCGCTTCGACTTGGCTGTTTCCTTGGGGGTAGTAGGCGGAGGAGAAATGGTGTTCAAATTTTAGTAAGGTTGATAGTTCTCTCCAGACGACGTCTTCGAAGTGAGAGCCGTGGTCTGAGACGAGTTGCTTTGGCACTCCAAAACGAGCGATAACATGGTTGAGAAAAAACCGTGCTGCGGTGTCGGCCTTGCAATTGTAAGTTGGCATGGCATCCACCCACTTGGTGAAATAATCGACGACCACAATAATGTGTTTGTGACCACCGGCTGACGTGGGATTGCAATCGAGGAAGTCGATGGCCCATTTGCAGAATGGTCCGATAGCGACGACTAGATGAATGGGGGCGGGTGGGGTTCTTGCTTTTGGATAAAAACGTTGGCAGTTTTGATAGTGTTTGACTGTGGTGATCCAATCAGTAAATAATGAAGGCCAAAAGTAACCTGCGCGGATGATCTTTTGGGCAGTGGCCATGCCAGAGAAGTGGCCTCCGCAGGCACTGCTATGGCAATCATTAAGTACTTGTTCTGCCTCGTTATGAGATAGGCAGCGTCGTAAGATGGTATCGACGCCGCGTCGATAAAGTACATCGCTTAACAAGAGGTATCGGGGGGCGTGGTGTCAGATACGATGGTGTCCGTCACAATTGATGTGGGGTCTGAACTTCTGCATGCGAAGGTATAGCAAAATATCACCGTACCATGGGTCATCAGACGAGATGATGAACAAATGATTATCGGGTAACTCATCGGAGATTTGTGGGGACGGTAGAAGGGAGGGGAGATCGGTGACGAGCTGGGAAAGCGCGAGGGCTTTAGTGCTCTTAGGGGTTCGGAAAGTGAGGTCATATTCCTGGAGGATAATGACCCAATTATCAACAAGACCTTGCAGGAGCCGCCGGTTTAGGAGATAGACCATAGGGTTGGAGTCAGCGACAACTGTGGTATGACTGAGCAAAATGTAGTGTCGCAATTTTTGGATGGAAAATACCACAGCTAGGGATAGTCTCTCCTCGTATGGGTAACGTATGGGTGGTCCAGACAAGGTCTGGATGACATAATAAATGACATGCTCTCAAGGTGAGAGGCGTCTTCTTGAACCAAAACTCCAGACATGACATGTTGGGATGCCGAGACGTAAAGGATGAAGTCCTAAGAGAAATCCAGAGGGGAGATCAAAGGGGCTTGTGTGAGAGATTTCTTTAGGGCTTCGAATGCAGCTTCTGCTTGCTCATCCCAAACATAGGGTATGTGGGTACGAAGTAGGCGTAAGAAACCATGAACTTTAGTGGCATAATCAGGGATGAAGCGACGAAGAAATTGGATTGTCCCTACAGACTTTGGAGCTGCCGAAGCGTGCGAGGAGAGGGAAGGTCTAATATGGCTTGGACTTTTAGGGGATCAACAGTAATCCCTTTCTGGGAAATAATGAAACCCAACAACCGGCCTGCCGAAACGCAAAAGACACACTTGTGTGGGTTCAAGAGGATTTTATATTTGCGACAACACAGGAAAACTTGCTGGAGGTCGTTAAGGTGGTCGGATTGTTTCCGGGAACGAGTTGTAAGGTCATCAAGATAAACTAGCAGGATATGGACCAAGTCGTGCAAACAATAGGTCATGGCCCTCTAGAAGGTGGCACCAGCATTTTGAAGGCCGAAAGACATGACGCGGTAGGAAAAGGTACCCCAAGGGGTGGTAAAGGCATTTTTGTACTGATCCTCCTTACGGATCTGAATCTGGTTGTATCCGGAAAAACCATCCATGAAAGAGAGAACTTCATGCCCCGCACACGCATCGATGAGTTGGTCAATAAATGGCATGGGGAAGTTGTCCTTGGGACAAGCTCGGTTTAAATCATGGAAGTCAGTGCATACTCTAAGGATGCCTTGCTTTTTTTTAACGGGAACGGGGTTTGAAACCCAGGTGGTATAAGCAATCGGATAAATGAATCCTGCTTTGCAAAGTTTCTCAACCTCGGCTTTAATAGCGGGGAGCTTGGAAGGATGAATGGGGCGCTGTTTCTGACGAATGGGGGGTACATCAGGCCATGTGTCAATGTGGTGTTCTATAATGGCGGGGTCAAGGCCAGGCATCTCTATGTAAGACCAGGCGAAGACATCAAGAAACTCTTGGAAGAGTTTCTTATATGCTTGAGTTTCTGCTTGAGTGCATGATGCACCTAGCGAGATGAGCTCAAGTTTTCCAGGTGTGGTGGAAATGTCGATTTGGATAATAGGGGAAATGTTTGACATGTTCCCTTCCTCAAAGGCATCAGGAACAGGAATAAGATCTTTAAACCAGTCGACTTTGGTGGGGAGGAAATCTTTGGACTCGACTGTAAATTGGGTGGCTGTAGTGGAGGAGGACTGTTCTGGGAGGAAGTAGGAACGATGGTGCATGTCTTCCCAAGGGTAATCAGGGGTAGTAAGAGCCTTTAGAATCTCCTCATCATTGCGGAAACTTTGAGTGCTCAAATTTTTTAATGAGGGAGTGGTAGTCGAAGAGATCATATAAATGGTGTGAATCTCTCCGGATGGGGGTGATACGGGAGGGTAGATCTCCTCCATTGTGGTGGGTGTCGTCTCAAGGTCAAAATTATTCATCTCGTATAGAGCTACTCTGTAGTCTAGGAGATCAAGACAGTGATGTGAGTAGTGGCCATAAATACCGCATATGGCACAAGGGTGGTTGGTACACAGTGATTTATCACGAGGCTTAGGGTTTGGATCTAGTTCGACAACCGGGATGTTGGGGTTGTCATCAAGCATTTGCATGTGTTCCTGTAATGTAGGTAATTGTGGACATTGGTGAGTCGGATGGCATAACTCATCACACAACAAGCATTTGGGGGGAGCATGAAACACGGGAGGGGGTTTAACTGCCTTGGGAGGGGGTACAGCGGTGTATGGTTGTGGGCCTCTGCCCCCAGTGGGCTTGATAAGAGGAGGGGGATTCGTAGATGACGAAGGGGTAGTGACACTGAGAGGTGGTTGACTAGTAGTGACAATGGGTTGTACCGGTTGTAGGATGACATTTGGTGTCGGCGGGGGAATGGGAGGCGAAATATACCACACGGATAAGCCAAAGGTTAACCCGGGGAGGCTGAGGGTAGCCATAACTGGGGCGCTTACTACTCTCAAGGGAGGGAATAGTAAGGGAATTGTGTGGATGGGTGTAACACCAATGTGACTAGGTACCAATGGTGGTTTGGGTAACAAGGGCAGTTGATTGATGGGTGTTTGTGTATTATGGGACAAGGTACATAGGTCAGATACTTTAGGCGCTGGTGACGGGGGTGGAATAGATTGGAATGTAGAAGTCATCGGTGTGTCGGAGTAAAGTCCGGGTCCCACAGAGGAAACAAACGAGGTAGTTGCACCACAAACAGGTTGTTCAACCATGGGGAGAACATTTTTGGGTGCAGCGGGGACCTTGGGATCGTAATAGGTGAGTTGGTCGACCTTGACCACGCGTCTGTCATGGGGGAACATCATGGTATGAAAAATGAATGAGGAAACCGCCCGCATGGCATACATGTATCTGCGACCAAGTAAGAGGTTATAATCAAGTTGGGCATTGATGACCTCTATGTCAATGAGCACGGTTTTACCAGCCAACTGGACGGGAACATTAGCTAACAGACCTTGGGGTTGAGCTGAACGGCCGTCATAGGCTCGCAATGCAGTGGTGGACTGCTGGAGAGTGGGGGATCCCAACTTCTGCCAAATGAATGTGGACATAACGCATGTAGAGGCACCTTCATCGATAATGCAGTGATGGATGACAAGATTCTGAACGGAAATAGAAACTTGGAATGCTAAAGTTGAAGGCAGGCGTGGTTCGGACTGGTCCGAATCGAATACCATCAGTTGTGAATCGATGGGGTCAATAGCACCAATGGCAGAGAGCAAAGTCTTGCACTGTGAAGGATAGTTTTTTAAGACTTCTAAAGCAGACATGGCTGCGGGAGACTGGGCTAAGTCATCTACAATGCTGTAATTTGACGCAGTGCGAGCATTGGGGTTATTGTTGATACAACAAAGTGGGAAGCAAGGTGCTTTAGAGGCACCATCGAGTGGAGCCAGAGGTATACGTAACGTCTGATCAATGGGATGAGCGTTAGTGTTTTTGTCAGTGGGAGGGTCTTCAGGGGTGGAGCCATATTGGTTCTGACGGGTTTGGAGGTTGACATCAGCGGATGACATGATTAACAAGTGGTGGGTACCTGAATCGAACATGGGTTGATCAGGAGCGGCATAAGTGATATGTTGTTGTGGTGGCGCGTTGCCTTGAGGGGGAGCCAACGGTTGAGTGTTCACTACGCCTTGGATTGGTAAGGGGTTTTGCAGCACCAAAGGTTGCTGCTGAGGGGGTGGGGGGTTCGGTGGTGCCTAAGGAGTCGCTTGCCCTTAACGATGGGCATCATCAGTCCAGAGTTTCCTAGCTCGCTCCAAATGTGGGCAAGCATGTGTGTAGTGGCCATAGACCCCGCAAATAGAACAAGGATGGTTTGTTCTGCGGTTATTGTTTTTAGGCTGCTTGGGATGACGATCCGGATTCTGGTTGGGGGGAGTAGCGTTGTTATTATGTGGAGGATTGGTAGGCGATGGACCTTGATGATGTTGTTGGTTGTTGCCACGGTTACGTCCTCTTCCACGGTTTTGTTGTCCACCCTGGTTGCGTTGGTTGTTTTGATATTGGGGCTAATTGTCTTGTGTGTACACTTGCCCTTGAGCAGTGGGAGGATTTTCGTTTGCCGCAAGTGCGGGAGCAGGTTGCGGTGGATAATAAGTTGGTGGGGCTTGAGGTGGTCCAGTTACCTGCTGGGGTTGTTGGTAACCCTGAGCTATTGGAGGTGTTGGGTTATCTGTTGTAGCTTGCTGTGGGTAATACATTGGTTGTGGCGGGAACTGAATTGGGTTCTGGGTGGCAGGTTGGTTATAGTATGTGGGAGGTACATATGTCGATGGCCCTTTCCCATAGAAATGTTGTGGACAAGAGGGTCCATGAGTGTGATGAGTCTGATTCGTTGGAGTATAGGAAGTTGTCGCTCCAGAATTAGATGTAGCCCTAGAGAGGTCAGGGGCATTTATGGTGCTCACCATGCTAAAGGGTTTAATTTGTGGTGCGACTTGGCCAATAATGCCATCAGCAGCATGTGATGCCCTCGGTGCCTCACCGCGTGAAGAATTGCCTCGTGGGGCATCTGGTATGATGGTGTAGAGATAGCCTGATTGGGCATAGATTAGGTCAAATTACTGAGATTTTAGGATAGCTTCTTCCTCTAACTGGGGTCGTTCGGAAGAGACGTCTTTTGCTATGAGGGGTAGGAGTGATTTAAGGAACCAGTCCAAAAATATACGGTCATCCAGTTTAATTTTACAGAGGCTACGATGCTTGCGCCACTCATGGATGTGGTCCATGATGTGGGTAGTTGTGTTTTGTCTGCAAGACAACAGTATTTCAACTCCTGCATCATAACGTACAAATATTTGAAAAAACTAAAGGAAAGTGGAGGTGAGAGACGTAAAAGTCTGGTGGGTCCCATGTGGTTGATGTACCACTTGGCTGCAGAGCCAGTGAACGTTCGTTGCAATAGTCTTAGATGAATGGAGTCATCCACTATGGAGTTAGATGAACACCATAGGTGAAAAGAAATTATGTGGTTTTGAGGGTCCTCCCCAGGTTTTCCTTCAAACTTGGGTATGTCCGAGGGGAGCTTCGCAGGCATGGGTGGACATGTAGGGTTGTGCCTGATAGGATTGTTGGTTAGCCTGGCTAAGTCTGGTAAGTTCAGACTAGCCATGTAAGGTAAACTAGCAGATGGGTGTGGCGTAGTGACTGGGACATAACTATTCATGGTGGCATTATGTAGTGGCCCAGTAGCCCCTAAGGGTATGCTAGGTATTGAAGGTATGTGTCCTCTAACTGATGTGGTTTGGTATGGACCAGTGTTTCCAACTGCAACATGGGTTACACCGGGGTTATGAATAGTGCCAGGAATTCTTGGGATCTGGGTTGTGGTAATGACAGGTGGTGTGATTCCTATGTTTGGCATACCCATCATAGGAGGTAGTCCTGTATTAGGCATACCTAAAGGTGGAGTGTCCCCTATATTAGGCATGCCTAGAGGGGTTGTTGTTACCATGGATGGCACAATAGTAGAAGGGTTTGTGGATGTATCTCCAATAGTACCGACAAAAAGTGGGTCGTATTGTATTCCAGCCATGAGGTTGGTTGGTAATAATTCAGTAGGGTTTTCGGATTCAGCCACAGAATCAGATGTGAAGTGAGGCGTGTCAGAATCGGATGACTGTATGTTTGGTCGATGATGTGTCGAGTCAAGGGATAAGGCTCGACGTCAGTGACGTGGAGAGCCAAGTAGACTGAACTGAGGGGGTTCACCCTGAAGACGACGAGATCGTCTAAAATTCTCAATGGTGAGAAATAAAAAATTTCAGTAGAAGGCGGTGATGTAAAAAACTCGAAACCCTAATGCAACAAAGAGTGCAAAAAAGGGGAGTGAAAATAAAGGCTCTCAGGCCAAAAATCAACCTCAAAAAGAACTTATTATAGCAGTTGTACTATAATAAGTGGAGGGATGCAACAAAATTGGTCAGAAAACCAACATTCAAACAGTTTCTAGAAAACTTTAGATCTAAGAATTCGAAGCCAGCGGAGTCACCAAAAACTGTTGGCTTGGTTTTGCAACCAAGCTTAGTGCAATGGGCACCTGCTAACTAGTAGCAGCAGTCTCAATAGAAATAAATAACAAACTACTTTAAACTACATTAATCATGGATCTATGTGAAATAGATAAGCAAACAATGGAAATATTATCGAAAGCAAAAACAATCGACAATATGTAAAAAATAATTTTGTATTAAGAATAGGGGCAAGCAAGTGCTTGGAATGGTGATACCTCCAAGTGGTAAAGATTGTTGAGCAACTTCCAAGGTGAGTAGCTCCAAGATCCAAAGGTCTCTTCTCCAAGATAGCTACAATGGTCAAAAGCTCATGAGAGATTTTGACAGCATGAGGATAGGATGATGGATGGATGGAAAGTGAGGAGCCCTACCACCTTTTTATAGTTTTTGGTGGTGGGGAATACCATTATGGTTTTGAGGAAACCAATGGTATTGACCAACATGATTTAGGTACCTTTTCCCTCCTTTTTACTTTTTTGAATATTTTGAATATTTGTATTCTCTTTTTAATATTTTTGGGAATTCTGGACCCTTTTTGAGGGTTTTTTATGCTTTTTGAGGAAAAATATTCATTTTGAGTGGAAAAAAGGGGTCTATTAAGGTCCTTTGGTGACCTTTTGATGGTTTTAGAGGCTCAAATGGTGAAAAAGTGGACAAATGGGTAATGTGAATAAGGAAATGAGCTAGTGAGCACTTTTTGGGTGTTAACAGCGTGGATGCGAGCACCCACATTCAAGGCCACAGAACTATAGATAAAAGACATGTACATAAATACATGGTGCCTGAGCTTCATTTTTATCTATTACCGGAATTTGAAATTATGCTTCCTTCAAAATCATGAATGGAATTCCCTCATGTTCCCTAGTAATTGTCGAAAACGGTCTACGGAAAGATGAGAGATGAGGGACAACCCTCGAAATCTTGAATATAGTCCCAACAAGGAGATGGTCGCTAGAAAAGCCAAAAGAATTATGCACGATGTTCACTAGTTAAGGGGCTACTATTTATAAGTTTGAAGCAGGGCTACATGTTGACAGTTCACCATGAAAATTATTATTTTCTGTAGTGTCTTGGCAAAGAAACATTGCCTTGTGTCCAATGAATTCGAAGAGGACATGCTATGTCACAGAGTGCGTTGCCTCAATAAATAGAAAAACTTTCAAATGCACCACATAAGTTTTTCTATGGCCACACATTTTGACAGATTTTTGAAGATATCCACAGCATTGGAATGCGTACATCCTGAACATCACTCTGGCAGATGCAGAAATGTGGGGCAGACTTTGTATATTTGTCCTAGATATTAAGCTAGCGATGAAAATGATAAGCTCAACCCGGTTATCAAAACACACCTACCCCTAGGAGTATCCATTTCTTCATCTCCCAATTCATAAATTGGGGGATGTCTAGTTTCTCGACGCGGTTGCTACATTACTAAATGAATGGCAGGGGTAGGATGATAGAACTTCTTGACATACCTAACAGTGCCAATATGTTACTCGAAAGACGAAGCACTTGGAGGCATCAAACTAAGATTTTTCATCTTGCATTCAAGGGTGAGTGTTGGTTACTTGTGGCTCACCCTCACTTGGATATAAAGAAATCAGAACACCAAAAGAGACAGCAACTCTTTAGTTCATGATAGTTGCAGAAGCATTTTGGATACGAAGCCACAACCTTTAAAATCTTGGCGAATCTATTGATATCATCATCCGGCACTGGAGGTAAGAGGCGGGTAGTGCTAGCTTTTCACTTCTGCAATTCTCACCTTCATACTAAGTCGTCCATGAGCCTAACATGTAGAAATTGTAGGTAAGGCTACATTCCATGTCCATCCATTAAGGTGAAGTAAGAGTGTCCTTCCACTAGAGGTACGTTCTATTTTCTTGCATACATTTCGTTTTCTCTTGCATATTTTCCCTACTGATGTTTTCATGTACACATGCTAATGTATGACAATCTAAGTGGGAATTCCTCCCACTATCTTAGTTTCAGTGGATGAACTTGACCTATTGAGATTTGTATAGGGTCTCCAAAACCTCCATTTCTTTGGGTTAAACAGATCGGGGCCTATTGAATGTCAAATTCTATATTTTAATAAAATATGATTTTGGGCATATTTGGGTCTTCCTCCATTTTTTTTTCTAATTCAGCTCTGCTTCCATTTTCATGTTTTTTTTCTGCATTTTGCAACACTATATCGTATGTAAATAATTGAATTATACATATTTTTATTTCTCAGTTTGCAAGTCTGTATATATATACTTCAATTTTCTGTACTAACATGTATATGAATTTCTAATTTTTAACCCTTAATCGCAAGCCTTTCTGGCGGTAGATAATTTCAAACAAAAGTGGCCATCCTCCACATTTATGAAAAATCTGTCATAGTATGCAGTCGTTTTTATCATTTAAGAAAATTTTATGCAAACAACTAAGCAGCCAATTTCGTTGTTTATGTTATATAATCACATTAATGAATTGAGATCGATGATTGCATTTAAAAATTTCAAATCTGAGCAAAATGATAAATTTATCTTTGCATAACCTTAAATATTGTAAAATTTACTTACACAAAAGGGAAACCTACATTATTGTTGCATTTTGGTACTAACACTACAAACACGGATTATTTTATGTTTAGTTCAATTATTTTATTTTACCAAACTTAGAATTTGGTGTCCAATTAAAGATTCAAAGGTTTATGAAATAGAATATGTTCTTCTGCACAATTAAAGATGTTACCTTTATTTACATTAACACTAGAATAGGTGTAATTATAAATGCATTATCATTCTTGCAACTAACGGTTATTTTCTTAGAATATCTATCACTAATCTTTTTCGTTTTATTGTAAATATTTTGCAGTTAGCCATTTTTCTTTTAATATTTTTCTTGTCTTGAAAGCATTCTTGTACTTTGTCAAGCTTATCCAACCTCGCTTCCATTTCCTTTATGTACTTGACACCATTGATAAACCTGTGATTATACTATCTACCTGATGGCTCTAAACAAAAACCCACGCTTCCATCCCCTTCCTCCCCTTGAACATCCCTCCAAGGGTATTTAATATGTTTTTTCCCTAATTCTTATCATTTTGAGCATCAACGCATCCATCAAAGAGTGATGTTGCAACCGTCAAATATTTCATTTTCAGACATTAGAGAGCCCATTTTCATCCATGGATTTTCTATCTCCCCTAGTTAGTTTCTACATAGTTGATATGCTAGATCTAGTCTTGTTGAAGGAGTTCCCATAAACTTCAGAACACATGTCCTATGAGGACATATTCATTTACATTCAGATGATGAAAGAGGCCCTAGAAGCTTTACAACATATCAACAAAATTAGGGCATATGCATGTCCTTGATCCACCACGAAACTCACGAAGATCCTTTTACAGGCCTAGAAGAAGAGGTGATCTACATATTTTTTTATACATTGAAGAACTTGTCCCAAGTCAAGTCAAATTGAAGAATCCATTGGAGAACTTGTCTAGAATTAGGCTATTATTGAGGAAGACCTCTAGATTGTCTTCTCATTCTCTAGATCTATATCCTTTGTCCCTATAGCTCACCACATTCCACACAAAAGCTTCAAGGGATTTCCTCCGTTTGAAGTAAGGAGTAGTCAATAACCACCATTCAAGAGTGCTTGGATGTTGTGAATGGGTTCACATGTATTTCAAAATAAAGAGGAGTTCACAAAGGTTTGAAAGGATCTTCGCAAATCCATTTAAAGAGCAACAATTCACCAGGCTCCATGCACCTCTTTTTTAGTTATTATGAGATAGTTCTTCCCTCCTTTAGTGATTTTAGGAATTTGCATGCACATATAGTCAAACTCAAATTGCCCCCATATAAATATTTTTCATCATCACTAATTAAAGTTAATGAAATACACAATTCTTTCATTCCTATCTGTGTCTAGTTTTTGTGTAATGATCTATGTTAAATAAATTGTTACATGATTAGTTGCTTGTTAATTTGATTTCCACTATACATCTCTTTAGTTTATGTGCCTAGATATATATTTTCAAATATCATACTCCTACGATTGAAAACTTAAAAGATGATCAAAGTGATGAGTTTCCTAGTGCTATTAAATTGATGAAAAGATTAAAAAAAAATAAGCAATGGGAGAGAAGCATTGAGGATATGGTAATCTTGGAGAGGCACATTAAGAATGAAAATACATTATTAAAGCATTCCAATATGAGATTTCAAGAATATACTAATTGGATAAAGGAAGGAAACATGAAATCACTCAAGAAGGCTCTGAGGTGTGAGGTGGTATCATAGGGCCAATAAGCTTAAATTTCAACATTGAAAGCTTCAGGTTAAGCTTAGGAGGTTCCAGTTGTTAACACCTAAAAAGTGCTCACTAGCTCATTCCCTTATTCACATGACCCATTTGTCCACTTTTCCACCATCTGAGCCTCTGAAACCAACAAAAGGTCACCAAAAGACCTTAGTACACCCCTTTTTCCATTAAAAAAGATTATTTTTCCTGAAAAGCATAAAAAAACCCTCAAAAAGGGTCCAAATTCCCAAAAATATTAAAAAGGAATTAAAATATTAATTTTATTCAAAAAAGGAAAAAGGAGGGAAAAGTACCTAAACCATGTTGGTCAATACCATTTGGTTTCCAAAAAACCACAAATGGTATTCCCCACCACCAAAACCTATAAAAAGGTGGTAGGGGCTCCTCATTTCATCATCCATCCATTATCTCATCCTTATGCTGCTGAAATCTCCCTTGAGCATTTTAGCCATTGCAAAACACATTGGAGAAGAGACCATTGGAGATTGGAGTTGCTCATCCTTGGACCCATTCAACCTCACCATTAGAGGTATTGATTCCGCAAGCACTTGCTTGCCCCATTCTTTCAATACAAATTCATTATTCTACATTGTCTTGTTCTTGATTTTAAATTATTTTTGTTATTTGCTTAATATCTTTACATAGATCCATGATTAGTTTAGTTTAGATTTAGTTTCTTGTTTAATTCTATTGAAACTGCTGCTACTAGTTAGCAGGTGCCCATAGCACTAAGCCTGGTTGCAAAACCGGGCCAACAGTTTTTGGCGACTCCGCTGGGTTTTGAACAATAGATCTCTAGTTTTTCTTTTAATCTTAGTTTTTTATTAGCTTTTAACCTTTAGATCCATAGATATGCCATCTTAGACAGCAGATCCATTGCTGCTCTAAGTTTTGGCCTCATTTATTTCCATTAACAGCCCGGAATTCTTGATTTTCGGGTTCGTTTTTCGGCTTCCGTGCACGGCTTTCGCCTCGCGGTTTTTAGCCTGACAGTCGCACGGTCCATCGCGGCTTTCGGCCTTTTTGCTGCGCGGTCCATCGCGGCCTTCGGCCTTTTTTTCGCGCGGTCCACCGCGGCTTTGCTGCCGGTTTCCGCGCTGCACATCGCGGCATCGCGGTCATTTACCGCGCTGCACATCGCGACTGCGCAGCCCTTTTCCGCGCGGTTCACCGCGGCTTCGTGGCCTATTTGCGCGCTGCACATCGCGGCTTCGCGGACTTTTTCCGCGCTGCACATCGCGACTGTGTGCCCAAATCCCGCGCGGTCCATCGCGACTGTGCGACAGAAACCCGCGCGGTCCATCGCGGCTTTTCTGTCAAAACCCGCGCGGCTGAATTTTTTCATTCGGTCATCCCGATTTTAAAAATTAATTTTTACTGTACTTTCTGCCCATAGCACATTTTTTACAGTATTAAATTCTGCATATTTTACAGCTTTGAAAAAAAAATTTACTATTTAAAAATCATATCTAGAAGTCTTTTTAAAAAAATTTCAAGAAAGTGAAAGAAAGACTCATTTTGCATTTTTATCTAGATTAAAATTTTTTCCTGTTTACTTCTTTAAAATCTTGCCCTTAGCAATTTACTTGAAAAAAGAAATCCATTTATTTCTTTTAAAGAAGTCTATTATTTGCTTTCAGAAATCAAAAGATTCTTTGTTTTTTGAGTTGATATTTGCAAAGCAATTTAATTCCCATTTATTTGAAAAAGTCATAAATATTTGCTTTTTTATTTTTTCAAAGCTCCTTTGTTTTGTGAAAATTTCCTATAAAGCATTTACATTTTTCAAGTTCAGTTTACAATACCTCACGCGCACTCACACGATCACCTAATTGAACTAAGCCTTAAAACGTACCCTAATCTCAACACACTTTTAACCCCACTTGGGGAACACTAAAATAACTTTTGTAGCTAGGTAGTATTGGGGGGATAGGTGTTCCAATAACACCCCTCAGTTATTACATCTGAGACATAGAAGTTGTCCAATTAGGGAGCTAAAATCTCTTAGTACTTTTTGGCGCGGTCACAACCGGTTTGTGGGAAGGCCTCTCCCTTAGGAGGGTTGAAGTCGCGAGGATGGTTCTGGAAGCCTGAGTGGAATACCGAAATCCATTCAGTAACCGAAGGGCTACCATTCGCAGTTCTCGGGATATCCCTATATTGGGATATTGTGATCAAAGGACCAAATGGCAGATTTACCTTTTCTCGACGCGTCATGAACGGAGTATCCTAGTAGCCTGTCTTTAGGATTGATTACCCGGTGTCCCTCCCGGTAGGGGGATATCTAGCCGTTGTCTCAACATTCATATTGTCTGACTTGGATTTCATCACCTTGCAGAGGATATCGTGTGTTTGAGTCACAATACTTTTAGTTAGGTGTTTGCATGATTCAACCCACCCTTGGTCTAGTTACACCTATTTTTTATAGAAGCCGTTTGCATGTTGGTACTCTGACCATTTGTTGCATCCCTCCACTTATTGTAGCACAGCTGCTAGAATAAGTGCCTTTTTTGAGGTTGATTGTTTTGGCCTGAGAGCCTTCTTTTTTCACTCCCCTTCTTGCACCCTTGGTTGCATTAGGGTTTTGAGTCTTTTTTATATATATCACCACCTAATACTTAAACAAATTTTTTACACAAAAACATATTCTCACCATTGAGAATTTTAGACGATCTCGTCGTCTATAGGGCGAACTCCCAGAGTTTAGTTCGCTTGGCTCTCCACGTCACCTACGCAGAGCCTTATCCCTTGATTCGACACATCGTCAATCAACTAGACGGTCATCCGATTCTGACACACCTCACTTCACATTTGATTTGGAGGTAGAATCCGAAAACCCCACAGAGTTACCACCAACCACCATTATGGCTGGAACACCATTTGATCCACTGTTTACCAGCACCATATGTGAGACATCCATAGACCCTTCTGCGGTGGTGCCATCCATGGCGACTACCACCCCCCTGGGTATGCCCAACATGGGTAACACTCCACATTTAGGAATGCCCAACATAGGGCCACCCCCTGTTATGGGTATACCCAACATAGGGGTCACACCCCCTTTGGTTTCCACAAACCCTATCCCAGGAATCCCCACTGCTATTCCTAACCCAAGTGTAACCCATGTTGCACTTGGAGGCGCTGGCCCATACCAGACTACACCTATTGGAGGGCACATACCCTCCATACCTAGCATACCTTTAGGCTCTACTGGACCCCTACACCATACCACAATGGCTAGGCATGTCCCAGTTCCAGTCACCACACCTGCTAGCTTACCATACATGGCGAGTCTGAACCTGCCAGACTTAGCTAGGCTCACAAATGACCCCATCAGACACGATCCTGCGTGGCCTCACATGCCCACCAAACTCCCCTCTGACATCCCTAAATTTGAGGGCAAGGTAGGTGAAGACCCCCAGAACCATATCATGTCCTTCCATTTATGGTGTTCCTCCAACTCCATAGTGGACGACTCAATCCACCTCCGGCTTTTACAACGCACCTTCACTGGCTCTGCAGCCAAGTGGTATATCGAGCAGCCCCATGGGACGCATGCCACCTTTACCTCCCTTGCCTCGACCTTCCTGCAGTTCATTCAGTTACATGTCCGCTATGATGTGGGCATCGAGATCCTACTGTCTTGCAGACAAACCACGGCCACCCACATCACTGACCACATTCATGAGTGGCGTCGACGCCGAAGCCTCTGCAAAATTAAGTTAGACGACCGTATCTTTTTAGATTGGTTTCTAAAATCCCTCCTCCCTCTTATTGCGAAGGATGTGGCATCTGAAAGACCCCAGTCTGAAGAAGAGGCCATCCTCAAAGCCCAACAGTTTGATCTCATTTACGCCCAGTCAGGTTACCTATACACAATCATACCGGACTCCCCACGAGGTGACTCTGCACGTGGTGACGCACCGGGGGCATCACATGCCGCTGATGGCATCATTGGCCAAATCACCCCGCAACCTAAACCTTTCAGCATGGTGAGCACCATGCCTACCCCAGACCTCTCTAGGGCTACATCCAGTTCCGGAGCAACAACTTCTTATGCTCCAACAAACCAGACCCATCATGTTCATGGACCCTCTTGTCCATAACATTGTTATGGGAAGACACCATCAGCATATGTACCTCCTACATACTATACTCAACCTACCCCACAGACCCCCATGCAGTTCCCACAACAGCAGATGCATTACCCACAACCAGCTGCCCCAGCTAATCTCACACCTCCAACAGTTCAGGGGTACCAACAACCCCAACAGGCAGCTGGACCACCTCCAGCTCCACCAGCATATTATCCACCGCAACCTGTTGCCGCACCTGCGGCTCCTCAGAATCCCCCCAATGCTCAAGGGCATGTGTACGCACAACAACATTAGCCCCAATACCAAAATAACCAACGCAACCAGGGTGGGAAACCAAACCGCGGAAGAGGACGTAACCGTG
Source organism: Larix kaempferi (assembly GCA_027924585.1). Classification (NCBI taxonomy): domain Eukaryota; kingdom Viridiplantae; phylum Streptophyta; class Pinopsida; order Pinales; family Pinaceae; genus Larix; species Larix kaempferi. Next base: position 8,022,624 of record BSBM01000003.1, read on the forward strand.
GAAACAAGCAAAACCATAACCAAGCTCCACAACCTACCCATCCTCCACAAAACAATAACGCGGCACCCGCTCATCAGAATCCTGATCGGCCACCTAAGCAAGCCAAAAATGCTAATTTACGAACAAACCATCCTTGTTCTATTTGCGGTGTCTATGGCCACTATACCCACGCTTTCCCACATCTGGAGCGAGCTCGACAACTATGGACAGATGACGCCCATCATTAGGGGCAGGCGGCTCCTCAGCCGCCACCTAACCCCCCCACCACCTCAGCAACAACCTTTGGTGTTACAAAACCCTTTTCCCACACAAGGAGTGGTGAACACTCAGCCGTTAGCCCCCCCACCGGGCAACGTGCAACCACAACAAATCACTTACGCCGCTCCTGATCAACTCATGTTTGATTCAGGCACTCACCACTTATTGATGATGTCCACTGCCGACGTCAATATCCAAACCCGTCGGAACCAGTATGGCCCTACCTCCGAAGCCCCCCCCGCCGATAAGGATACTAACGCTAATCCCACCGATCAGACGTTACGAATACCACCTCTTCCACTCGACGGCGCATCTAAAGTACCTCGTTTCCCACTCCGCCGTATCAACAACAACCCCAATGCACGGGCTGCATCAAATTACAACATCGTAGATGACCTAGCTCAATCTCCCGCAGCCATGTCTGCGTTAGAAGTCTTGAAACATTGTCCTACGCAGCGCAAGACTTTACTTTCCGCCATTGGGGCGATTGAACCAAATGATCCGAAATTGATGACCTTTGATTTGGACCAGTCCGAACCACGTCTACCTTCCACCATAGCAGTCCAAGTTTCTGTTTCTATTCGGAATCTTGTCATCCATCGATGTATCATCGACGAGGGTGCGTCCACATGCGTCATGTCCACATTTGTTTGGCAGAAGTTGGGATCCCCTACTCTCCAGCAATCCACCACTGCATTGCGGGCCTATGACGGCCGGTCAGCTCAACCTCATGGTCTACTACCCAAGGTTCCCGTCCAATTGGGTGGGAAAACTGTGCTCATCGACATAGAGGTCATTAACGCCCAGCTCGATTATAACCTTTTACTTTGCCGTAGTTACATGTACACCATGAAAGCGGTCGCCTCCTTCGTTTTCCGCACCATGATGTTCCCCCATGAGGGACGCGTGGTCAAAATCAACCAACTCACATATTATGATCCCAATGCCCCTGCAGCACCCGAAAATGTTCTCCCCATGATTGAACAACCAGCTTCTAGTGCAACTACCTCCTTTGTTTCTTCTGTGGGACCCGAACTTTACTCAGATACACCAATGACCTCTACATTCCAGGCCATTCCACCACCGTCACCCGAGACTCACGTCGCAAACCTCTGTACTCTTTCACAGAATACACAAACATCCGGTAGTCAACCACCATTGATCCCTAGTCACATTGGGGTTACACCCATCCACACAATCCCCTTTCTATTTCCTCCTTCGGGGGTAGTAAGCACCCCAGTTATGGCTACCCTTAGTCTACCCGGGTTAACATTGGGATTACCCGTGTGGTATATTTCACCTCCAGTTCCATCGCCGACACCAAACGTCATCCTCCAACCGGTACAACCTATTGTTACCACAAATCAACCTCCTCCTGGTGTCGCAATCTCTTCGTCATCAACGAAACCTCCTCCCAGTCTCAATATCCCTTCGTCGTCAACGAATCCCCCCCCCCTTATCAAGCCCACTGGGGGTAGAGGACCACAACCATACACGGCTATACCACCTCCTAAGGCGGTTAAACCCCCACCGGTGTTTCGAGCTCCCCCTAAATGCTCGTTGTGCGATGAGATAGGCCATCCAACTCATCAATACCCACAGTTACCAGCTCTCCAAGAGCATATGAATATGTTGGATGATGACGCTGGCATCCCGGTCGTTCGACTTGAGCCACCTCCGCAACCTCGCGACAAATCACTGCGCACCAACCATCCTTGTGCCATATGCAGTGTTTACGGCCACTACTCTCACCATTGTCCCGATCTCCCTGACTATAGAGCAGCATTATACGAGTTAAACAATGTTGATTTGGAGATATCTCCTACCCTAATCGAGGAGATCCACCCCCCGCCATCATCCTCGTCGGAAGAAGTCAATACAATATATATGATTTCAACAACTTTCAAACCAGAACCCCTTGATTTATGGTCTGACTACTTCAATACTGATGAGCAAATTTTGGAGACACTCACTGCACCCGGCTACCCTTGGGATGATATGCACCATCGCTCGTACTTCCTCCCAGAAGCATCTACATCCACTGCATCCAACCAGCTATCGGTTGAATCAAAAGATTTCATACCCACCAAGGTAGATTGGTTAAAGGACCCCATCCCAGCACCAGATGCCTTTGAAGAAGGGAACATGTCAAACATTTCCCCCACTATACAGATATACATTTCCACGACACCAGGGAAACCTGAGCTCATCTCGCTGGGCGCATCTTGCACTCAAGCAGAAACTCAGGCGTACAAAAAGCTCTTTCAAGAGTTCCGTGATGTCTTTGCTTGGTCCTATACTGAGATGCCTGGTCTCGACCCCGCCATTATTGAACACCACATTGATACATGGCCTGAGGTACCCCCTGTTCGTCAGAAACAACGACCCATTCACCCTTCCAAGCTCCCCGCTGTCAAAGCTGAGGTCGAAAAACTTCGCAAAGCAGGATTCATTTACCCTATTCTGTACACCACCTGGGTGTCGAACCCCGTTCCCGTCAACAAAAAGCAAGGCACCCTTAGAGTATGCACTGACTTCTGCGATTTAAACCACGCTTGTCCAAAAGACAATTTCCCCACGCCATTCATTGACCAACTCATTGATGAGTGTGCGGGCCATGAAGTCCTATCCTTCATGGACGGGTTTTCCGGATATAACCAGATTCACATCCGCAAGGAGGATCAGTACAAGACTGCCTTCACCACCCCATGGGTCACCTTTGCCTATCGAGTCATGCCATTTGGCCTTAAAAATGCTGGTGCCACTTTCCAGCGAGCCATGACCTATTGCTTTCACGACTTGGTCCATATCCTACGAGTCTATCTTGACGACCTCACAGCTCGTTCCCGAAAACGATCAGACCACCTTAACGACCTCCGGCAAGTTTTCACGCGTTGTCGCAAGTATAAAATCCGCTTGAACCCACACAAGTGTGTCTTTTGCGTCCCGGCAGGCCGCTTATTGGGTTTCATTATTTCCCACGACGGAATCACTGTCGATCCCCTGAAAGTCAAAGCCATCTTAGAACTTCTGCCTCCTCGCATGCTTCGGCAGCTCCAAAGTCTACAGGGGCGGTCCAATTTCCTTAGGCGCTTCGTTCCTGATTATGCAACCAAAGTTCATGGTTTCTTACGCTTACTTCGTACCCACATACCCTTTGTTTGGGATGAGCAAGCAGACACGGCATTCGAAGCCCTCAAAAAAACTCTCACACAAGCCCCCTTGATATCCCCACCGGATTTCTCTCAAGACTTCACCCTTTACGTCTCGGCATCCGAACATGCTGTGTCCGGAGTTTTGGTCCAAGAAGATGCCTCCCACAAAGAGCATGTGATCTATTACATCAGCCAGACCTTGTCTGGCCCACCTCTGCATTACCCATACGAGGAAAGATTAGCCCTAGTTGTAGTCTTTTCCGTACAAAAATTGTGACACTACATTCTACTCAGTCATACCACGGTCGTGGCCGACTCCAACCCTATGGTCTATCTCCTCACCCGGCGGCTCCTACAAGGTCGTGTTGCTAAGTGGGTCATTATCCTCCAGGAATATGACCTCACTTTCAGAACTCCCAAAAGCACTAAAGCCCTCGCACTTGCTCACCTCATCACGGACCTCCCATCCTCTTCGACATCACCCGTTATCCAAACGGACCTGATTGACAAGCAGATCTTCATCATTTCGTCTAACGACCCTTGGTACGGAGACATTTTGACTTACCTTCGTACGCAAAAATTTCAACCACACATCGATCGTGATGGACGTCGTCGCATACGACACCACGCCCCCCGATACCTCCTGATAGGAGATGTACTTTACCGACGCGGCGTTGATACCATCTTACGCCGCTGCCTATCCCATAGTGAGGCAGAACAAGTCCTCAATGATTGTCATAGCGGTGCCTGCGGAGGCCATTTCTCCGGCATGGCAACCGCCCAGAAAATCATTCGGGCAGGTTATTTTTGGCCATCATTGTTTACTGATTGCATCATCGCAGTCAAGCATTGCCAGAACTGCCAACTATTTGCCCCCAAAGCAAGAACCCCCCCCCGGCCCCCTTCATCCAGTCATGACTGTTGGACCATTCTGCAAATGGGCCATCGACTTCCTCGACTGCAACCCCACGTCAACCGGCGTTCACAAACACATCGTTGTGGCTGTAGATTATTTCACCAAGTGGGAAGAAGCCATGCCGACCTATAATTGCAAAGCCGACACTGCAGCACGGTTTTTCTTCAACCATGTTATCACTCATTTCGGAGTACCACAGCAACTGGTCTCTGACCACGGCTCTCACTTCGAAGATGCCGTCTGGAAAGAATTATCAACCATGTTGAAATTTGAACACCATTTCTCTTCCGCTTACTATCCCCAAGGAAACGGCCAAGTCGAACCGATCAATAAAATTTTGAAGACCATTCTCCAACGTACTGTCGACAAGCACAAATCCAATTGGCACCACATGCTTTTCCCAGCACTATGGGCCTACCGCACCTCAACCAAAACCGCCACCGGTTTTACCCCTTTCCATTTAGTTCACGGTGTCGAATCCATCCTCCCTATTGAGTGCCAGATCCCAGCCTTACATATCGCCGTTGAACTCTTACCGGACACTTCTCCGATCGAGCAACGTTTACTACTCCTAGAACAGGCCGATGAAGATCGGTGCACATCCATTCAAAACATGGAAGCAGCTAAACAACAATCGAAACTAAGTTACGACAAACATGTCCACCCAAGAACCTTTTCTGAGGGAGACCTTGTACTTGCTTACGATCAAGCTCATGATAAAACCGGAAAGGGAAAGTTCGTGTCTATGTGGCAAGGCCCTTACATCATACACACCTGCCTCGGGCAGGGGGCATACATTCTGACCGATTCAGAAGGCAATCCCCTACGCAACCCACGCAACGAGTTGTACCTTAAACGATTTTACCCATAGAAAATCTGATGGACACCATCGTCCATTTTAGTATAGGCATACTTTCTTTGTTCACAAAAATTTCAAAAAACCTAAATATTTGTTTTTCTCTGCATGACCACAGATGGAACCTCTTCCACTCTGCCATGTCGGTTTCGCTGATGGTGCAAGCCGTTGGTCTCCCAATCTCGCCTCCGCAGCTTGGGTAATATACTCCCCTCCACATGAGTTAATTCACATTGACGGAGTATGTTTAGGTTCCGCTACCAATAATCAAGATGAATACGATGCCGTGACCGGTCTCCTGGTCGCTGCTCTCCAAATGAGCATCCGTCACCTCAACGTTTTCTTGGACTCACAGCTCCTAGTTTCCCAGCTCAACAATGATTACCAGGTACGTGATCCCTGTCTCTTCAGAAAATTCCTGTGCACTAAACAAATGGTTAGACAGTTTGAATCCATTTCATTCACACATGTCCCAAGACACCTCAATTGTGTAGCAGATAATATGGCCAACAATGTCCTCGACTGGCACACCAATCACATCATGTCATATCCATAAACAAAATGCATCCACGTGCATAACATGTGCCTCCACGGGCATATACAAAAAACAAAATGCATCCACGTGCATAACATGTGCCTCCACGGGCATAAAACAAATAACCAAATAATGCATCCACGTGCATAACATGTGCCTCCACGGGCATACATAAATAAACAAACATACTGCATCCACGTGCATAACATGTGCCTCCACGGGCATATACCAAAGACAAATGTGCATCCACGTGCATACACGACAATATATCCAAAATATATACACACATATATATAAACCATGATAGTCAATATGTCATAGGTGCCCTCAGCACCCGATATACAAAAATACATCTGTCATACAAAAAAGCTTCCCCAGATGCTCATCAGCATTTGGGGGCAAATACAATATATCTACTCATCTGGATCCCTAGGATCCTCCGGCTCCTCCTCCGACTCCTCCTTTGCTGGCCCCACCAGGTCATGGCGATCCCGAACTCGCCGCTCTGCCGGCCCCGTTGGATCATCCCGCAGACGTATCCTCCCCTAAGCCGGCCCTGCCGGAGCATCCCGTCTACCATCCCTGTGCCTCGCCACGAACACCGTTGTCCTCAATAGGAGTGACTGCCACTCAGGCGGCGCACCGAGACATCCCTGCAAAATATCCCGATCCAGGTCTCTCCAACCATCCTCGGGGAGTCCAGCTAGGATCCGGGAAAAAGTCCGTCTGACACCATCTATGGCGTCATCGTGAGGGCCAACCCCTCGCCCACGAGCTTTATATCCTCCACCATGCGGAGGGGGCACCGCTACAGGTGGATGGGCGACCACCATCGCCCGCCCCTGACGAGCCACGTAGTCAGGTGGTGGCACTGGACCCACATCTGCACAAAGCAAGTAAGCCATCACATACTATATAACAATAATCATCAATGATAAATCAAACAACATATGATATAATATCAAATAAAACACAAAACATACCGTCTAAACTCCAGGCCTGTCCTGGGGCACGAGGCATCTCTGGGTCACCTCGATAGTCCATGTCGGCATAAGGGTAGTCCTCAATAACAAGAGGCATCTGCTCCCACTGCTGGTAGAAATCCTCCGTGAAGTAACCGCGGACACCACCACCACCACGAGGCATCATCTGCCCCCATCTCATCATACGAGGCTCACTCGGAAGACCAGCACAAATGGGTACCCGTGGCCGCAAAGTCGGCACCCGCTCGAAGAAAAAACAACATAAAAATGAGGCATAACAAAACTCGCCTCCCTCTCTAATGGCCTTGTCCATATCTCTCCGGACACCAGCCAGGAACATCTGCCCCCAGGCATAATAAGTACCCTACAGAACAGAGTCCACCATCATCGTCTGCCCCCCAGACATACAATGTGGCGCAGCCGCACCCAATATACGCAGAACGCAAGCACCAACAGCTCGCATATCCCACTCACGTAGGGATCTCAGACTAATAGAGTTGTTCACCAAAACAGCATCATCAACACAGGAAGTCTGTAACAGGCCCTCCATATCTATACCTAAACCATGTTGGTCAATACCATTTGGTTTCCAAAAAACCACAAATGGTATTCCCCACCACCAAAACCTATAAAAAGGTGGTAGGGGCTCCTCATTTCATCATCCATCCATTATCTCATCCTTATGCTGCTGAAATCTCCCTTGAGCATTTTAGCCATTGCAAACCACATTGGAGAAGAGACCATTGGAGATTGGAGTTGCTCATCCTTGGAGCCATTCAACCTCACCATTAGAGGTATTGATTCCGCAAGCACTTGCTTGCCCCATTCTTTCAATACAAATTCATTATTCTACATTGTCTTGTTCTTGATTTTAAATTATTTTTGTTATTTGCTTAATATCTTTACATAGATCCATGATTAGTTTAGTTTAGATTTAGTTTCTTGTTTAATTCTATTGAAACTGCTGCTACTAGTTAGCAGGTGCCCATAGCACTAAGCCTGGTTGCAAAACCGGGCCAACACCAGCCTAGAATATCTAGTCTTCTTTCTTATGCAGCCTTACAAGCCTAATACAGGTTTTGTTCATAAATTAAGAGAAACTAATTTTTGCAGATATTAGAGATTCAATTTTTATTTTCCGCATGTTTGCACATAATTGTTTTTTCAAGTACATGCATTGGGTATGGGGAATTGAGAGTGATGCGAGAGTGGGAGGGTCCATAAGAGCTTCCACCTTCACGTGGTTGTCCATGTTCAATAGAGAATACTCAATTATTATCGAAAAAAAGAGGATCTCAATGAGGTATTTATACCTACCATCAACGAAGTAGCTTTAGTACCTATCATAAGTGAGACCACACTATTATGGTCACAAGATCAACTAGGTTTCAACCCATCAAATCCTTCAAACATGCAAGTGCGCATCTCAATAACACAAGGGTTTCACCATTAAATAACCACTCCTAGGTTCACTAATTGAAATACTTGTCTTTCAAAACAACTAGAAGGACATTTCATCCCAATAAACCCCCCTAGCTATAAGAAGTCAATTCCATCCAAAGTTGGTCACTTCACCATTCCTATCACATAAGTGAACATCCAATTACATCATCACATCACGTTCCCAAGAAATCAGTTTCTCCAAACTCCATCAATCATGAAATCACATCAAGCTCCAAGTCCTCCAAACAAAGCATCTCACCATGCTCAAGGCCTTCGCGTTAGTGTCCTTCTAGACAATAGGTCCATTTATCACCACTAAAACCTACCCTATACAATATATAGTATTTCCAAAACCCAAGAAGTTTTCCCATACTAGATATTACATGCTTATGATGCCTAAAGTTTCCCATACTAGAAAATATTTTGTGAACAGGTAGAAGGAATCATGCCTTCAACATTTCAAATACCATCTACATTTTTCATTCTCAAAGATACTAATGCACCTGCAGAAAGAAGTCATCCATGACATGGAGAATGGATTTGGCACACCTAGGGTCTATAAAGAAGACAGAAAACGAAATGTCTCAAAACTGCAATTGATTCCGGTCCAACTAAACGAATAAGATAAAAAAAACCTGCCCTAACAAAGGCTAAACAAAGGAAAATTGTAGTATTAAAATATGGAAAACACTTGTAAAATCATATGAGAATTCAGATGCATGGAGGAAGTACAGAGAGGAGAGTAGCTAGGTAATTAAATTTTATCATAACATTATATCATCATTAATAAACGATTTAATATGTACTTTTGTAAGTATATTTAATTTGTGAAATGATATTTTTTTAATTCCTAGAAAAATGTAAATGATTGCATAATAATTAGTTTAACTAGTCCATGTGTCATGTGTTTTACAAGAGGAGAAACATGTCCGACATCCAACACCATTTGAAAAAAAAAAATTCAAAGCACTTGAAAGGTTTCATTAGAGAGATTCTAGAACTTGGATATTCTCGTTGGAGCTAGGGCTTGTTGATTTACCCTACCTAGTGATTTTTGGATAGTTGGAGTTTTTGTACTATCCTTGACGTAAGGATCTGGTATGTACTTTACTTCATCTTAAACTTATATATACATTTTATATCTTTCATATCTTTAGTAATTTTCAGATATGAATTTTAGATATATATGTTTTGTATGCATTGTTGTTTACAACTATTATGTCTTGTTATTTCATCCTTAGCAACATGTTAGATTGACCTATTTGGTTCAAATACCCCTTCTGAATATAAACAAATCCAAAGGAGAGCCATTTTATATGTTACATATGTATATTGTGCTAAGGATGTAACTTTTGTATTTGCAAAGAGATGATCTTTGTGAAAATAAGTGACAATTTGAACATGGTTTTTAAGCATAAGTGCATCAAAATTGGCATAGTCCTTACTAAATGAGAAATCAAAGTCCTTCCTATGGTCAGTAAAATGTAGGATCATTTGATAGTGTTTATCAAACTATAAGGTCTTGAATATATGGGTTATCCTCCTATATTGTTGTCCATGACAACATGATTTTTTCCTATACCGATTCAACCTATTATTGTATCCGTTCCTTCTTTCTATACACTCTATTTTTTGAATGGTTTCATTGAGATGAATATATAGATTTGTGGTGATTCGGAATGGTTAGATATTTAAAATATGCCTCTGTCGAAATTCAGACATATATGTCGTTGGATTTTGGGTTCAAATATACCCATGCCCAAAGCTTCATGACCAAAGAGGAGCTCAACTATGTGTCTTCTTCTTTCTACATTGTTTTCATCCTTTGCTAAATAAATAATTTGTGTGAAATAAAATGGATAGAATCTTGGAGAATAGGTTTTTATGAAGAACTCAATGAACTCATTGATTGCACTCTACTAAAAATGATCAAAAGGGTTAGAATGGTCCAAATATGGTTCAACCAAGATACCAAAATAATTGACAGCTAAATTGGAGCTCCTTTAACTCTAATTTCCAATAAGAAAATATCACCTCAATTCAACTTTCCAATAAACATTTATGGAAACTACAATATATTGACTTTTTCTACCAAATAGATTCAAACCTTGCTCGAATAGCTCCTTCAATGTCCATGTCACCAAAATGAACACTATCAAAACAACAAATATTGATAGTAACAAACATAAAGAGAAAAAAAAGGTTGGGGGAACCACACACCTAAGTTGGGATGCACCTACAATTCCTAAAAGATGGATGAAAAGATGAATACATCTCCAAATTGGTACTCAACTGAGTAACAATATCAATTTATGGTAGTAATTCATTTTGAAGTATATTATTTAATGTATTGGTTTCATCATCATCTTCTCATGATCGATATGGCAAGGTATATTACAAATGTCAATATATATTTCTGTAAATATTCTATTTAAGTGCATTTTTTTTCAAAGAATATTTTAGTTGGTAGTTGCAATGGATTATGCATGTAATTTCATTCATTTCAAACAATGTTTTCACATAAATAATGGACATATTATTCCATTGGTCAGAGAGGAGTGGCATAGTTTTGAGGCTAAATAACCAATATGATAACTCTATAACTAATGGTTTTTGAAATTTCACATTCAAATCATTGCCAGATCATCAATAAAAAATCTAGTAATTTTATTTGTCTCTGCATTTTTCTAACCATGTGGTTCCTATTGCTGTAACAAATAGTGTGTTGGTTAGGTACTTTGTTTCTTGAGAATTGTATTTCACATGTCTTTGTTTGGATTAACATTTTTAAATTGGGAATATTTTTGGTTGGAATTGTTTTGGTTCTTAGTTTCATACTTGAAATTAAATTATTGTTAGCAAACATATCTTCTATTCATGGCTATTTATTTCGTCCTCGTCAAGAGAGACACATTCGTTGAAGGTGGAGAAGGTTTTGTTTGAGAGCAAGTCTAAATTTCAAGATTTGATGGTATTTCATGTATGTCTTCAAATTATCAGTTATGGGTCTGTGCCAATCTTCATAATTCATAATAACTTAAATTTGAGTCTTTTTATTTTTTTGCTTTTTAAACTTTTATTCAAATATCATTTAATATGTTCATAATGGCTCTTGATATTCTAGTACAGTCTGTAACATATGGGAAAGTCTTGTGTTGGATGGGGTAAATCAGTTGTCTGAGAAAGTTGAATGTGCATACCAAGAGATGATAACTCATCTTCCTCCTTATTCATCCAGCTCCCAAAAAGTTATTTCTATACCTGTAATAATGTCTTCATAATATGTTTATCCTATATGCATCCTCATGGTGTAGATAAACATTTTTTATTGTAATCCAAATTACTGAGTGCTGCAATTGCTTTTATTTCTTAGAATTTCCATTTTTCCTGAAAAATGGAAGCATTCTCTTTTGTTAAACTCTCACTAAATTCCTATGTAGGAAATCACTAGGAATGATTCAATCAATATTCCCATGTCAAGACATGTTCTAAATGGTTTTGGAAATGTATTCCTCATTAAGAATCTTTTTTTACATCTCACAACTTTATCTAAATCATTATTCTAAGAAGCATTATGCAAACTTGTAGCACTGTCAAGTGAAAGGATTTAATTCTAGAAAAATGAAGATCCTTTATTATTTATCTTCAAATATTTTAGGCACTTCTGATCAAAATATGTATGTTATTGGTTGTAGTAGCTTGATTGTAACTTTTGGGTCATCTATTCATATATGTTGTTTTCTATTGTTCAAAAGTAAAAATGTGTAACAAAGTGCATAGAAATCCTCTATTTAGATTATAGTAACAAAGTGCATAGAAATCCTAATTGGTATTCAGGATAAATCTACACCTTGTTTCACTCTTCCTTTCACATATGGAGCAGGTTGATATCCTTTGGGGGAGGATTTCCATGCCCTACCTATCATACCACTAACATTCATCCTCAAAGTGTTGATTCCATATGTATTTTATATTTACATTTGAGGGATCAAATGGCATGATGATGGTTGCTTCATTGTCCTTGTTTGGAGGAGCCACCCTTGGAAGAGGACATCCCTCATGTAGGGATTTTTTTCATTTATGTTTTGTCCACATTATGGAGGTCATGTTTGTATTTGGAGGCTAAATTTAGTTGGAATTTTGACATGTGTAAGTTGCTTGAATAAGGATTTGGAGTTCCAAGTGGACACTACTTGCTATGTGGGAATTTCCTTCATGAGAAAATATATCAGACTTCCTGGAACACTAACATGCATTGTTTTTTAGTTGGAATTTTTATCTTTATGGAAAATATTTGTCACAAATTGATTGAGATTTTACAAAATTCACAAGTCATATGGACCCATAACATATATTGTAGCAGTTTGCTAAATTTCATTTGTAAAATTCTCATGGAGATACCAAAGCAATATTCTAGGTGTTATAGCAGTAGTAGACTATGGAATAAAAAATATGGGCACAACTTAGGGCTGTTATATCCTCATTCCAACAACAACCAAAATATTTAGGTACCTATGCATCAAATCATCTATCAATATCAAGATGTGGGGAAAAAATCACAAGTCTGGGATCTTTTCAACCATAACCATTAGCTACAAATAGAAAATATGGGCGCATATATATGTTTATGGGTTGTCTGAACCAAAAAAAACAACCTTTCCAAGTTCTTTATGATATTGTGAATTAAAATTGTGCTATAACAACAATATGCATTCCTGATATGACTTCTAGGCATCAATTTTGGGCCATGAGATAGCATTTCTTGTGTCTGTTCAATCATCAAAGTAGCAAAGAAGTAGTGATGGGTAGTCATTTCACTTGCAAACAACTCCCAAACGGAATCAAGAAATTTTGATTGGTATTCTAGAGAAATTTGCACCTTATTTTACTCTTCCTTTCACATATGGAGCAAGTTGTTATATTTTTATGCCGTTGTAAAGTATGCACACCATATCCACATACATATGCACATGCCATAGATATCCACAAACTGAGTTGCAGGATTTTTGTTATGCCAGCTTAGTGCCATGTATATTAGCATTCTGAATTAAAGTTTTAAGATGAAACCAACATGAATTACTTGTTTATGACAAGGATATGATGCCAACCTTGAGATTATGAGGCATAGGTACAATGTTGTTCATTTTATCTTCCCCCATAAGGTTGTTTGTGGAGTTGCTTAATTCTACAGGCATTGTATTGATGATCAATGTTAAGTTGCAACAATTATGTTTTAATCATCTCAATCAATCAAGTAAGAGAATGGAGAATGTTTGTTTCCAAATATTATTTCACTTGAAACCTGTTAATAATACTTTGTTTAAGTTTTTGATGATTAGCAAAATTTTGCATATAAGTTTTTGAAAAGGAATAATGCAGATTTTGATTTTTCACATTGTGCTTTCAGGAAGCGTTTGGCTATATCTTGACATGCATGATCTTTACAATGAATATGTCAACTCCAAGTTTGGGTAGATGATTGACTATGCTCCATTTTTTGATGAGTTTCCACAAACACATAATATACCTCGCACAAACAACTTGACTACGTCAAACTTTGATTATGTTATGTTTGGAACAAATTATTATTACAACTGTTTGATATGGGCTTGTAAACATGCCTGAGTTTTGTTCAAGTGGAGAAATTTTAATGGAAACACTATAGGATATGGCTACTAATGTCTCAAGTGATTGTGGTTGCAAACAATACAAGGAGTATTCAACACATTTGTTTGAGTACCTTGTATCTATTTTCCAGCAAACTCAACCTTTGCAAGATTTGGAAAAAATATTTTCAAAGGTTGTATATTCTATGGATGATTCTGGTGTTCGTGCTAGTTAAAATTATTTGAGTCAGTTTATTTTTATGTTGTGACCATGTTCAGTTGAATACATGAAATGACTAAATGCTTATTTCATTTGGTATTAATAGTAATCATTAACATATTGGAAACTATTCAGTAATCGTTCCTTGGATATTTGTATTGGCACCAACCTCCCAAGGGTTTTTTTTTAATTCTCCGATTCCCTCGCTAATCCAATGGAAACTAAACTTGATCTGACGAAGTATCTATACCTCTAATGAAAATTGTCGTCATATTTTCTCTTATCTCTGTGGTTACATACGTTGGATATTCGATGGATTCTTGGTCGGTTTCTGACCTTGGTGTATGTAAATGCTGTTAGATATCTGATGGCTTCTTGGTTTGTTTTCCGACCTTGGCATATGTAAATGTGTCGTATATTCGACGACTTCTTGGTCGGTTATCTGAACTTGGCATATGTAAATGATGTCGGATGTTTGACTCAATTTTGGTCTGTTATTCGACCGTGGCATATGTAATTATTGTCGGATATTCGATGTATTTGTTGTCAGTTATGCGATGTCTAGATTAAAATAAGCATGTAGGTTATTCGACATTGTGTTGTTGGTAATTCGACAAGACCTTGTTGCTGTTGGATATCCGTCAAAGTTTTATCGACGTTTAAAAAAATAATAGTTTGTCGTATTTTTGATGGAGTGTTGTCGAAATTCAAACATATATGTCATCGAGTTTTGGGTTCAAATTTATCCGTTGAGGAACTCAGTTTGAAATGTTTTCTTATCATCATAAAAAAATCAACAATAAGCCTCATTTTGATAGCTTGACACTTGGCACGTAGGTTTTTGATAGTAGTTTGGGTTAGTAGATGGTATTGGGTGGTGGTATGGTGTGTTAGTAGGAGCACCTTTCCTATAAAAGGGGAAGCTCCTACTCACTTCATTTTCATGTTTTGGATGAGGGAAAATCACCCCTAAAGATTAAGAATTGGATCCTTTTGGTGTTTGTGTGAGTTGTTGTAGTGAAATCATGATGAATTCAACAAATGTTTGTGTATTGGTTGGATTTATGTCATGATGAAAGGTTATTGGTGGTGATGCAAGTAAGTTTTTTTACTTATATTTATGAAATGTTGAAAGCATTTTTTGGTAATATGTTTTTTCTTGGTAAGATGTTTTGTATTGTATATGAAGAAGATTAAGAAGACTAAAATACATGTATCATATAGTTCATGAGGAAAAACTACAATTCATACAATTCAAACAATGTGAATGAAGACTAAAATAGAATTCATAAGGAAAAAATGTCACCATACCTCAAGGATTGCTCTTTCATTGCAATGTAGAATGGTATTTTGATGAGTCAACTAGATGTAAACAGAGTTTAAGTGTGTCCAAGTAGCATGAGAATTTAGTCCAAAGAGCCAAATAGAGTCCAACTGGTGTGTGTATTCAATCCAAATTGTCAAATAAACTCCAAAAGGTGTGTAAATTCAATCCAAAATGCAAAATATTATCAAGTTGTGTGTCTTTCATATACATATCATGAGAATTGAGAGAAAAAATGTGGGAGAATAGATCGGTTCATCTGGAATTTGTCATGTTCAATAGGGGCATGCACGCGGGAAGAGTGTGCACGTGCCATAGGTGCACACACACTAATAACATATGTGCGCTAATGTATAATGTTGCTTTGTTCGGTGGGTAACTTTTAGTGCATTTATTTCCCAATAAATCACTAGTTTTCCATTGATTCCTAGACGCATCCCTCGTAAATTCCTTTAAACCCTCAACTAAACCATAATTATGAAGTGCTTAGGTGCTTAGTGGTTTTGGGATTTATGGCTGGTGGTATATGGGGATTAGGTATTTGGGGTTAACTAGGATTTAAGGGTTAGGGTATACAATTTGGGGAAATAATTTATCATCTACTAGTTAGATTCCATTTCCCAATGGAATTATGGTTAGAAGTGAGAAATCTACTAGGATATGAAGGATAGTGGAATTAAATCACTCACTATATATTTCCAACAATGGATGGAGGATGTCTCAATTCAAGGGTTCATAAACTTACCTTTACTTTTTATGTGCATAATTTGTATGTCTACAATTGAATTCATATTTCCAAATGAGCCTCTTTTAGAAATTCAATTATATTTAAGAATTCAATATAATCTTTGAAATTTTATCAGATCAATAGAAAACATATCCTCCTCTATATGAAAGAATTACGGAATTTGAAGAATCTTATGCTCAGGGTTAACTCAATGGGGCCTCCTAGGGAAAATCAAGTAATTGTGAAGCCCCAAGCGGCAATATTTTATCTAGCTATTTCACATATTTTTTTTCTTAATGGACTTAGGATAATATGGGACCAACAATTGGGTAGAATTACAAGCATTGTATCTTATTACAGATCATGAGAGATTTAGTTTCATGTATAGAGAATCACTTGGCCTATGTTTCATACAAACATATAGACCATGAGATCAATTCCATGATAGATGCGTAATTAAAATAAGCAGTTACAACACAATTGGTTTTTCTAAATATTCAGGAGTACATGAATATGGCGCATCCACATCACATTTTATATGAAGGTGGGATTTTGGGATTTTAGGCTTGTGCGTTAGGGGATTTAGGTGTTTGGGGTTAACTAGGATTTAACCATGTTTAAAACTACAACACCATGCATACCTAGTGCACAAAAATTTTGAATGCTACCCATATCCCCATTTGAAGGCCATAAATACCTCAAGAAGTCATCTATGGTGGTTCAGGGCATCATTCGAAGACCATGAGTCCTTTAGCAGTATTTATAAGATCTTAATGCTCGATCTTCCTTCACCAACCATGGTTAACACTCGGGAACCCATTCCCAGTGCTCAAAAACTTATAATGGTACCCATATACACCCTCAAAGGTCAAGGATACACTCAAGAGACTGTGTGTGGTGGTTCTTGGTGACATTCTTAGTCCTAGATGCCCAAAAACTTCTTTTAGGGCCTACTAAGGCCTATGTTCCTACACTCCATGTCTATGCTTCCATGACCCAATCCTAGTACTAAAAACCTTCAAATGGATCCCATACCCGTTATTAGAGGACATGATCCCACCAAAGGATTGACACCTAGATACTGGGTATTAAAAACCTCCTAGTGGAACCAATATACCCACTTCAAGTCCATGGATACCTTAGAAAGGTCCTTTGTGATGACTCGATTTGTCGTTCATGGGTTTAGATGTATCTTTACTTCCTTTCGGATGTAGGGCCCAATTTTACTCACTTAACCATATTTTAAACCCTAGTACCATGCATACCTACTGTACAAAAAATTTGAATGCTACCCA
Source organism: Larix kaempferi (assembly GCA_027924585.1). Taxonomy (NCBI): domain Eukaryota; kingdom Viridiplantae; phylum Streptophyta; class Pinopsida; order Pinales; family Pinaceae; genus Larix; species Larix kaempferi. The sequence continues at coordinate 8,039,942 of BSBM01000003.1, forward strand.
TATCCCCATTTGAAGGCCATAAATATCCTCAAGAAGTCATGTATTGTGGTTCAAGGCATCATTCCAAGACAATGATCCCTATAATGGTCTTTATAAGAGCCTAATTCTTGAGCTTCCTTCACCAACCATTGTTAACACCTGGGAACCCATCCCTGGTGCTCATAAACTAATAATGGTACCCATATCCATCCTCAAAGTTTAAGGATACACTAAAGAGATAGTGTGTGGTGGTTCCTAGTGACATTCTTAGTCCTAGATTCCTATAACCTTCTCTTAGGGCCTATTAAGGACTATGTTCCTACCCCCTACCATGTCTATGCTACTATGACCCAATACCAGTAATAAAATCCTTCTAATGGAGCCCATATACTCTTTTAGAGTCCATAGATCCCACCAAAGGCTTGAACAGTTGAATATTGGGTATTGAAAGCCTCATAGTGGCACAAATATACCCACTTCAAGTCCATGGATACATTGGAAAGGTCCTCTGCAATGGTTGAATGTGTCCTTCATGGATTTAGATGTATATTTACTTCCTTTGGGACCTAAGGCCCAATTTTAATCCCTCGATTCTGTTTAAAACCCCCGTACCATGCATACCTAGTGCACAAAATTTTTGAATGCTTCCCATATCCCCATTTGAAGTCCATAAATACCTTCAAGAAGTCATATATGGTGGTTCAAGGAATCATTCCAATACCATGAGCCTTATAGTGGTCTTTATAAGATCCTAATGCATGATTTTCCTTCACTAACCATGGTTAACACCTGGGCACCTATCCTTAGTTCTCACAAAATAATGGTACCCATATCCACCCTCAAAGGTCAAAAATACACTCAAGAGATGATGTGTGGTGGTTCTTGGTGACATTCTTAGTCCTAGATACTTGGAATATTTTTTAGGGGCTATTAATGCCTATGTTCCTACCCCCTAACATGTATATGCTACCATGACCCAATCCTAGTACTAAAAACCTTTTTGGAGCCCATACCACCTCTCAAAGGCCATAGATTCCATAGAAAGGTCTTGTTTGGTGCTTTAAGTCTTTTCCATGTCCCTTGACCCCTATAAGCCACCTTTAGGGCGTAAGGCCCAAGTTTCATCCACTAGCCATGTTCAAGGCACCATAACCTATACCAAGCGCTCAAAACCTCCATGGTGCCCATATCCCATCTTAGAGGTAGATGATACTATCAATAAACCATTCGTGGTAGTATAAGGAATTATTCTTCGATTTGGATGCCTAAAAGAATCATTTAAGTCACAAGGGTTGGGTTTCCTCCCTTAATAGTGTCTATGGTGCCACAACCCATCCTTGGTACTAAAAACCTTCTAATGGTGCTCGTATTTCCACTCAAAGACAAAGATTCCATAAATAAGTCACGTGTGGTGGTTTTGAGGCCTTGTTGATGATTTTGGGACCTAGGAGCTACTTTTTGGGTCTATTGATTGAGTTTCATTGCTTAACCTTGATCCATTCCTTGAGATCATTTCCTAGTTCACCAAAAAAGCTAATGGTGCTAATATGCTAACTCAAAGGTGAAGATTTCTCTTTGGAGGTCATGCTCGTAGGTTCATGGCACTGTTTTCGACTCTCTATGCACAAAATTAGCCTTTAGGGACTAATGCCTAAGTTTCCTCCCACTACTTTATTGAATGCCTCATGACTTATACCTTCTTCTTGGAAACTCATAATGGTACCCATATCCCATTGGGAGCTCATTTTTTAGATTTGAGGCATCCATATTGAGACTAGATTTCTATCATTTTCATTAGGGCATAATTCCTGAATTGTCTCCCTCAACCATGTCTGAGACCCTCAGAAATATACCTAGTGATCATACATTCCTAATATCATAGTATCACTACTCATAGTGAAGGATATGCTTGAGAGATCATGTGTAGTGGACTAAGGTGTGGTTCTTGAAATTGGATGATTACATTCTTATTTTAGTGATTAAATCCAAGGTTGCATCCCTCAACCATGTATAGGGCCTAAACATCCATACCTAAAATCCAAGACATTAGAAAGGCCACACCCATATTCATGCTTGGAATCAAGGATAGCCTTGGGAAATCCTATGTTGTGGCTTTAAGTGTTATTCATGGAAACGAACGACTAAATATCCTAACCCTTGTGGTTAAGGAGAGAGGGGGTGAGGGAGGGAGGAGGGATTGGGTTGAGTGGAAGAGAGAGCGGGTATTGGGTGGATAGGAAGAGAGAGGGGGTATTGGGTGGATAGGAAGAGAGAGGGGGGTGGGGTTATAGAGAGGGAAGGGGGTTTAGGGAGGAAAAGAAAAAAAATGAGGGTATAAAACAACACCTGCACATAGGTGCATGTGTGCACTAGTACATGTGTGCGTACACATGTTTATATTTAATTTTTTTGGTTCCCTTTCAAGTTTGGTACTAGGTTCATATTCCTAAGCCTTGACGCTCGGACAAATTTATGGAAGAACACACCAATTTCTATAACTTCATTTTTTCACACTTCATTCTGCATATGCTTCGCTTGTGCACTACTGATGAAACTACACACTCTTGTTGAGCTCTATGTGCAGATTCTAACTATATACTTTTTTGAATAAATATGTTATTGTTTTCTATTTTTAATTCATTTTTAATTGCACTCATATCAAATTTGTATAAAACATAGGTCATTTATTTTGGCTATAACTTTTGAGTGGCTTACCTATTTCTAAAATGGAAAAGAACCTACACAAGATTACAAGAATACCTACAAACTAAAAAAAAAGTTTATTGATTATGTTAAGACCATGATAGGGTGGACCAACGCTTGACCATGTAATTTTAAGGCTTCATTTGATTTCTTAATTTTTAAAAACTATAAAAGTAAATTTTAAAATTTTGGAAAAATAGCCCTAAACAAGATACTCCTATTGCCTATGCCTCTACATATTTTTTCCACATAATTTGACAATTTACATAACAAACCGAATGACCTACGTGAACATATGCATATGTTTTACAGAACAAATAACATATCAATCTTAGAATAATGACATTTTAGGGTGGTTATATCAATTTTCCATAAATAAAAGATATATATTCCGAAGGTGATATGATTGTCTACGTTTCACCTTCGTACACCTACTTCTAAAACATGTTATAGGTACCTCGAATAATTCATTTTAATTATCATATTTTTGTTTTTCCAGCATGCCATTGCAACTAATGCATCATAAGTGGGTGTTGGGTGCAGCCCAAGTACAACAATTTTTGAAGGAAAAGTACAGTTAGATGAGGCCTAACATTGACCAGCTTTGGAACAAGCAACTCCACAATTCCAGAGAAGAGGGTATGGAGCGAAGCGCAGTTGACATAAAATGACAAGTTCCCTTAGTAAAGACGAAGTACTAAGGACAAAGATAGGTTGTTGATGTATATGTAACTTCGGAATGTATTTCATATATGTATGTTGTATGTACTCCTATAGAGATGGTATTATTCCTCTATACGGAAGTGTCGTCATTTATATTGTAAATGTCGTAACTTATACTTGATGGGTTATTAGACCACCTTGTTGGGGTCGGCCCTGTATAAGTCATGTGGGTCAAAGGGTTATTAGACCACCCTATTGGGGGTTGGCCATGTCGGTCAAAGGGTTATTAGACCACCCTATTGGGGGTCAGCCCAGTCAGCATTATGTTATGTGGTTAAGTTCGAGCCTACATGATTTATGTAAAAGGAAAGTCAAGTCAAGTATAAATAGAGTGCGGTAGGCACTCTATTTGATCACTCACTTCTCACTCATGCACTCAAGGAGGAGTGGCGCACTTATGGAGGAGGAGGATCTGCTGCTAGGTCATGTCTATCTCTTATGGTTGGATTGTATCATTGCTCTATCTATCTCTGAGGAAGTTATTGGGGTTTTTCACCTTTATGGTTTTCCCCAAGTAAATCTTTGTATCTCTTGTGTGCTTGCATTATTGTCTCCATGATTGATATGCTGTAGATATGCTATACATGTTGTTCTCTCAGTTAAGATCCTAGATCAGATTGAAGTAAATTCTGAAGATTTAACATGGTATCAGAGCTATCCTAAAAGAAGGCATGATATGGCATGTATGACACTTGTTGCACTTACGATGCTAGGGCTTGATATAGAAAACACCAGTCATCATAGCACTTTCTCTATAAATCCATTTTGGCAAATTTTTCAGATCTGAAATCTTTACAGGTCGAATATTAAATCCCCATGTACCTTGTGTCCAAAGGAAAACCTCTAATTCGTTGTACTTTGTGATTTATGATCTGTACAATATAGGGTTTCTGCCTCTTCCAGATCTGAGTCAAAATCAAGTGACCTTGGGAAAAAGGTCATAACTTGGGATAAGAAGCTCCAAATGAAATTTCATAAAATGTGACAGGTAGTACACAGACTGTACTATCTCAAAAAACATTTTTAGATGCCAAAGTTGAACCAGTGACACTGGAATGCCGTACAAGTTCGCTCTCTTGTATTATCCCATAAAACGGTCACGTTGCGACACTTGGAATAACTCTCTCTCAGAGAGTCCAATTGAGGTCAGACCTATTGATATGGAAATATAATAGGGCGATCTATCTCAGGAAAAAATTTCAGAGGCCAAAGTTGAAACAGTGACACGTGGCACGCCGTACAAGTTCGCTCTCCTGTATTATCCCATAAACAGGTCATGTTGCGACACTTGGCATAACTCTCTCTCAGAGAATCCAATTGAGGTCAGACCTATCAAGATGGAAAGATAACAAGCTAGGCTATTTGAAGAAATGTTTTTAGACCCTGTGGATCGACAAGTTCAGAGGTACACCAGAAACAATCAGGTACATATTTCTGTCAAAACATAATTATTTTTGAGTACCTTCATTCATGGCTTCCGAAATTTAGGGCTTCGAAGAAAGTTGGAATTTTTGTAATCAGAGACCAGGGATGGATGCTACTCATCAAAATCAGAATTTAGAGACCAAGATCAGAATTTTTGGTTGGGTAGAAGGACGGGCTTGATCAAACCCTAGTTCGGGACTTTGATCAGAAAAGTGGAAAATTAGGGCTTCTGTAAAAATGGGAATTTTTGAAATCTGTGACCACGGCTGGAAGCTCCTCAGAAAAATAGAAGCTTAGATCTTTGTATCAAACCTTTTGACTGGGCAGAAGAGTGGGCTTCATCAAACCCCAGTTCAGGGTCGCGTCCAGTGAATCCGGAAGTTTCAAAGGCAAAATTGAGGAGTGAAACTTTGCAGTTTTCAAATTTTGAATATACCAGCTTGATCAGATCATCAAGGCGCATATTTCTATCCTTTCGGAAGTTTGAAATTCAAAGTTTGAATTTTTGGGGTTTCTCTAACAAACCCATATCCAGCTCCAAGTCCAGTTCTTACAAATCAAGTGGATTGGGTTAATCCTAGAAGAATATGGATTGGTCACTTGCATAAGTAAAGAAGTTCCTGTTTCAGAGGGAGATGAGGCTAAGGCCTTACATAAGAATATTACAAGCGATCTCGACAGGTATGAATCATCGAGGTATGTTTTGAAATTTGTTCATGATTAAGTTTATGGTATGTTTGTCTTCATGTTATTACGGTTAGTACAATCTTGATTTTAGACTTGTCATAAAATTATGAATGCACGATAGAAAATATTCATTGATTAGGGTGTTGACACTTATTGTACTAATGCATTATGGTGTTGTATGAGGTTTATGTTGTCTACTAACATGAAAGGTACACCAAGAAAGACAAATCATGTTCTGGTTCAAGAACATATGATCATGATGACATGAGGACAAAAATTCATCCATTGTCATGGATCTCATAGAAGATCCATTTATGAGGTATGTATAACTTGGTTTTATAATGGTTAACCTATGAGATATATAGGTTACTAGCACAAGTCATTGAAGAAGAACAAGAAGACATCATGTGAGTATGTTAGACATAACTAGCTAGCATGCTAATCCAGGTATGTTTTTCCTATATCAAGATAGAATCCTACCTTGTGTTAGGATCTTATACTGTTGTGTTGTTGATAATGATTATTCATGAAGTCATAAGTTTGAATAATCATGGGTATATGCATATTATGTGTCTTACCTTAATTAATGATATGACTAACCCGAAGAGTCATAGGTTTGAGTAATTATAGGTTTAGACATGTTATGTTTCTTTTGATTTGACTAACCATAAGAATACTACATAAACCTTGAATGCTAATGCTTATTATTTCTGTTTGAAATGATCATGACTATACATGCTTGAGACTATTGTGTTTTAATAGTATACTAATGAATGTATGATTTTATATGAGATCACAAGGATAACACAATCATGATACTAATAAGCATGCATAGGGACCAAGGATGAATATGAGTTCAAGAACAGGTAATCCAGGAAGCAAAGATCAAGAGGGAGCACACTCCAGTTGTTCCTGCAAGAAAGCAAAGGAACACACTTCAGTAGTTTCTGCAAGGATGCAGATATTCAGAGGGATTTGACCATCTCTCTACATTCCACAACAAAAAGGTGTAGAAGAAGCTACTTCAGATTAGGACTCCAGTAGCTCCTGCAAGGAAGCGAAGACTCAGAGGGAGTCCACCCAACGAACAAACAAAGATAAGTATTTGAATTGTCATTTCTTAAATAATATTGTTCAATAATGTATATATTGATGTTCCTCGAATTAGGTTGTGTATTATGCATATTAGAATAATTGCATTGATGAACAATATACTACTAATATGCATGGGTAAGTAGCCTATGGCACTGTACAACATTCCATTGCTACTTATCTAAAATGAAACCTCTTTGCTGACATGTTGGGAGTTGTGCACACTCTTAACAATGTTTTGGTAGAGATTGGAAGGCATCTAGAAAGTTACAGGATATGGATAAATGTTGTATTGAAGCATTGGCTAAGATAATTGCATGACTATATGACATATTTCTTTATGTTTAAGAATTTGTTCTGAAAATTATGAGATGTTTCTAATCATGCAATTTAACCTGTTTTGTAGGAAAGACCGTATATCTTCACCTACAAAAGGACTACAACATTTGTTCCAGCAACAAAGATATCTATTGAAGATATTGAAGATATTGAAGTTCCCAGGATTTGGAATGAGGAAATGGAATGCCATGATCCGTCGATCATGAAGAATGATGTTTGGGATGTAGTCCCAAGAGCTGAAGGGAAGTCTGTTGTGACTTCCAAATGGAACTATTAGATCAAGCATGTTGCAGATGGCAGCATTGAGAAATATAAAAGTGATGAAATAGAAGATGCACCAAATGGATTTCAAGACATCATGGTGTAGTCATATATGTGTGCAGAACTTGGTATGGCAGGATAGACAGCTTTCTATCCAGTTTGGGCTTTACCAAGAGTAAAGTGGGTTCCAAACTTTACTACAATGTTGAGTAAGGCAATCCAGTGATACTACTATGTGGATGACCTGTTTGTATTAGGTGAGGATAGATTGATTGCCAACACACAGTGGAAGCTTGCTGCCGAGTTCGAGTTGGGGAACTTGGGGATGATGCACTATTTTTTTTGGCATAGAGGTGTAGCAGAGTGATGGAATCTTCCTTGGACAAGGGAAGTATGCGGTAGAGATCCTGAAGAGGTTCGGAATGATGGACTGCAAGGCTATGGCCACACCTATGGCATCAAATCTAAAGCTTCTATGTGATGCTTCATCTGAGCCGGTTGATGTCTCTATGTATCGTTAGATGATTGGGTCCTTGATGTACCTGACGAACACGAGACCAAATATTTTCTTTGCTGTGAACACATTGAGCCAATTCCTGACGGATCCAAGGAGTGTTCACCTGGTTGCTGTAAAGCATGTTCTGAGGTACCTAAAGGGTACAGTGGATTATGGGCTCAAGTATGAAGCGAATCAAAAGTTTAACCTGCACGGTTATGTTGATTCAGATTGGGTTGGCAGTGCTACAGATAGGAAGAGCACATCTGGGTGTTGCTTCAGTATGGTATCAGGTATGATCTCTTGGTTTAGCAAGAAGCAGTCCTGCGTAGCACTGAGTATAGCTGAGGCAGAGTATGTTGCAGCCTGTTCAGCTAGTTGTGAGGTAATATGGCTACAGAAGCTACTGTCTGAGTTATTTGATCTCCCATTGGATGCTACTAGTATATTCTGTGATAACCAGAGTTGTGTGAAGCTGTTCGAGAATCCAGTGTTTCATGACAGGTCGAAACACATAGAGATCAAATATCACTATATCAGGGATATGGTGCAGAGAGGAGCTGTGAAACTCCTGTATGTTGCGACGGACAAGCAGATTGCAAATGTGCTGACGAAGCCACTAGCCAGGGTGAAGTTCGAGTACTTCAGGGAGAGGCTTGGTGTTCTTCAGATTGATGACACTTCGAGGAAGAAGTGATGGAAACATTTTCTGAAGCCATTCCAAGCATGTTGGAAGGAGAATTCTTCACATGGCTGTGGATGTAAGCGCTAGATGATGAGCATCAGGATGATGTTCTAGTTTCTGCTTTGTATGATCATTTGGATCATTTATATGTATGTGTGCATCATATTGGATGCTGGATATGATCAGTTGGATCATTTATATGTATGTACGCATCATGTTGGATGCTGGATATGATCGGTTGGATCATTTGTATGTATTGTGTATATGCATCATGTTGGATGCTTGGACCATGTATCTGTATATGTATTAGGTGGATACATTGTATGGTCAGGTAGATCATGTATATTGATATGTATCAGGTATGATCAGGTAGATCATGTATGTTGATGGATACATTGTGTGGATCATGTATCTATGTATCAGGTGGATACACTCTTTATGATGATATGTATCAGGTAGATACTTGGTGTGCATCAGATGGATGCATTGTATGATCAGGATGATCGTGGATGACGAGCTTCTCTAGATGACATGCAGTAGGATGTTGCAGTGGTGGTGATCAGGGTGATCATGTGTACATCAGGACAATGTATGATGAGTATTAGATGATACTTTGTGGCCGTGGATCAGGTTGTGCAGGTAAGCATGTAATTTGTGCCCTGGGAGATTTGCAGATGGTCTTTCGAGGTTTTTCCTATGGCATGTAATTTGTTCCCTGGGAGATTTGCAGATGGTCTTTCGAGGTTTTTCCTATGGCATGTAATTCGGTGCCTTGGGACATCTGGCAAATGCTCTTTCGAGGTTTTGCTTGGGAGGACATATAATTTGTGCCCTGGGAGATCTGCAGATAGTCTTTCGAGGTTTTTCCTATGGCATGTAATTCGATGCCCTAGGATATCTGGCATATGCTCTTTCGAGGTTTTGTCCTATGGCATGTAATTTGATCCTGGGAGATCTGGACAGGATGAAAAAGGGCTCAGATGCTTCAGCCAAGTTTTTCCATGACCACATGTAATTTTCTCCTAGGAGATCTGGACAGGATGAAAAAGGCCTCAGATGCTTCAGCCAGGTTTTGTGGTGGACCACATGTAATGTGCTCCTGGGAGATTCGACAAGTAGAGCTCTGTGCTCGTAACAGCCTGGGATGCTTCAGCCAGGTTTTGTGGTGAGATCACATGTAATGTGCTCTTGGGAGATCTGACAGGTAGAGCTGTGTGCTCGTAACAGCCTGGGATGCTTCAGCCAGGTTTTGTGATGGGTCACATGTAATGTGCTCCTGGGAGATCCTACAGGTAGAGCTGTGTGCTCGTAATAGCCTGGGATGCTGCAGACAGGTTTTGTGATGCACGTAATAAGTCCTGAGGTTTCCACAGTATGGCCAGTGATGACGAAGACCTGCAGGTGGTGGGCCTACATCTAGTATGAAAAAGGACTGGCTCTGTAGAACTTCCTATGACGAGTAGATTCAAAGATTGATTGAGATAGCAGTAGCAGTGACGATGATCCAGAGAAGATGACTTGTGCTAGAAGACCTGTGCTGAGAAATACCTTCCTAGTTAAGAGGGAGTGTTTACGTATATGTAACTTCGAAATGTATTTCATATATGTATGTTGTATGTACTCCTATAGAGATGGTATTATTCCTCTATACGAAAGTGTCGTGATTTATATTGTAAATGTCGTAACTTATACTTGATGGGTTATTAGACCACCTTGTTGGGGTCGGCCCTGTATAAGTCATGTGGGTCAAAGGGTTATTAGACCACCCTATTGGGGGTTGGCCATGTGGGTCAAAGGGTTATTATACCACCCTATTGGGGGCCATCCCAGTCAGCATTATGTTATGTGGTTAAGTTCGAGCCTACATGATTTATGTAAAAGGAAAGTCAAGTCAAGTATAAATAGAGTGCGGGAGGCACTCTATTTGATCACTCACTTCTCACTCATGCACTCAAGGAGGAGTGGTGCACTTATGGAGGAAGAGGATCTACTGCTAGGTCATGTCTATCTCTTATGGTTGGATTGTATCATTGCTCTATCTATCTCTGAGGAAGTTATTGGGGTTTTTCACCTTTATGGTTTTCCCCAAGTAAATCTTTGTGTCTCTTGTGTGCTTGCATTATTGTCTCCATGATTGATATGTTGTAGATATGCTATACATGTTGTTCTCTCAGTTAAGATCCTAGATCAGATTGAAGTAAATTCTGAAAATTTAACAGAGGTAGTTGAAGCATTTAAAGGCTGAGCTGTGAGTTGAAAGCCACAAGAGCATAAATTAAAGAAGCGTAATTGTGCAAAGCACGCGCCACTGTAGAGTAAGATTCACGATGTCAAAACTAAATTGTCGTAGGAAGCGTCAGAGTCAAAAGAAGCGATGTCAAAGGGCATTGAAGTTATAACGAAATTAAATCAAAACGTGGTCGATAGGAGAACCAAGGGTTTTTTTATTTAAGGGTACTATGGGGGTTGGCCCATAGTTATTCTAATATGTGACCTTCAGGAACATCTATATATATGGGTAATTTTGTATAAGGAAGGGCTAGGATTTTGATGGTTAGAGTTAGATCTAGACTGAGAGTGAAGAGATCTAAGAGAGAACAGAGTCTAGAGCTGAGTGCATAGAGATCTGAATGTAGAGAAGATTCTGCAGCTGAAAGCGTAGACAGGAACTGTTACCCTTCCAAGTAATATAAGAATAGTTCTCGTGGACGTAGCTCCCATATGGGGGGGTGAACCACGTAAATCTATGTCTTATGTGTATGAATCTATGATGCACTTTGTGTACATGTTATGATATATATATGTATTTTCTTTCAGGTGTATGTGAATGGAAATCATATGTTAAGTAAACGGAGCACATGTATATGTATGTCATGTCCCCAATTTTGGCTCATCTAGTACCATGGGTGAAAGGGGACAAGATCAACCCCTAAGTGAATTAAATGGTATTAATTATGTTTGCTTAGAATTAATTTCATTCTAAGTCTCACAAATTGGAAAATTTATTTATTAAAGGTAATTTTGATAAATAAAATTAATGGATAAAGAACAAGTGGGCCAAAAGGGCACCCATGTGGAATATGTTTCCAAAATGGAGTAGGGTGTATTTTTGGAGTCAATTATACAACATGAGTTAATTAATAATTAATCAATTGATTAAATGTTGAAGTGTGAATTAATTCTGAGTTGTAATATTTTTATTAATAAATATTGCTAATAAATATTCGCAAGTGGTGATGACAAGGTTGGAGGAATTACTTGGAGTAGAAGTCAAGTAAACACTAGAGTCCAAAATTTTTGCCAAAATGGAGAAAAGAGGCTTATTTCAGGAAAAGCAACATAAATCTAGGAAAAGCAGGAAAGTTTTGAAAGCAGGAAAGTTTACAAAAGAAAGGAAAATCAGAAAAAGTGGAAAGAAAGAAAAGCCAAGCAAAGCAAAGCAAGGAAAGTATGTCCACTCATGGGTGACCTATTCTCACAGGTCACCAAGCTAAGTAAATTTCTCAACAGGTCAACATGAATTCTATAAAAGAATGATTCCAACTCAATTTCACATCTTTTGCTAGTGTGAGGATTTTATGAATGCATTTATGCATCCAAGACTTGGGAGATGTGCCCCTAGTCAAGCCTGGGAGATGTGCCCCAGCTTTCTGTGAGAGGATGATGGCATCCAACCATTTTCACTAAGTTTATTTGCAGTTATTGATCATCAGGTCGAAATCAGAAGTTCACATCTATCTTCATCAAGTCAGAGATCGAATCATCCATCCTCTCTCTATTCTACAACTAGTTTCATATGTCCAAGAGGAGAGATTATTCCTTCATCTTCTGAGAGTCCTCTTGGCCTGTTCCTCATGTTATAACAGATTATTGAAGCTTCCTAGTTTGAAACATGATTTCTGAACTATCTTCTCCAAAGACAGAAATTGAATCCTCCCTCCTCCTTCTATTCTGCAACTAGTTTCTTATGTGCAAGAGGAGAGATTCTTCCTTCATCTTCTGAGAGGAATATTGGCCTATTTCTGATGTAATAAAAGAGTATGTAATTTTCTGATATCATTCACTTCAAAACAAATTACAGAACTCTGAATTATTCTCCAATTTATGCACCCCTGCTAGATTTAACTAGATTTTGACTAGCTTTCAATGAATGGTTCATAAGTCAATGACTAAAGGTCCAAATGAAGTCATTCAAGTTTTTGTAGTTAGATAATACATCACATGTCATGATCCAACCACTGTTTTAGAATTTATAGTTCCTTTGAGCATTGTTTGGGAGTCTACAAGTCGAGCTAGTTGAGCTGTCCTAAATTGCTATTTTACTAGTTTTGTTATCATACTCTCCTAGATCTGCATATAACTTTATGAAATGTTATTTAATGATACAATTACTGTAAATTAATGATTATTAGCCTCTCTAATGTCTGAAACAACATTTTCCAACCCTCAGTCAATTTCCCTACCCATAATAATCTGCATATGCTGAGAACCCTAGGAGCATTGGAGTAGAGTTCAGCCGGGATTTTCTTGAAACATAAATGGTCTCAGTACATTGTGTAGAGGTATAAAATCATATCAGAACCTTTTGTCCATCCATAGCCTTTGTACTTTCCCATCTCCAGCAATTCTAGCTTCCTTAGCCATTGTTTTGATCAAATTTGAGAATCCTATAGTCTTTGTATCACTTGTATAAGTTGGTACATTAGAGTGGTACCTACATGGACACAAATATCAGTTTATTAATCCTTCCCAACTCCCTGATCTAGTTTTTATATGCGGATGTACCCTGGAAGCTTTGTTGTAGACTTCGGCGATTGCAGATGTTCGAAGCATAAATTGTCTCTGTGCTTTGTACAAAGAATCCTAAACTTTTTCCTTATGTATAACTTGCTGCTGCACACTATCCCATGTAAATTAAATAACCTAAATTCACCCCTACCATACTTTATCAGCGCCCCTGTACACTTCACTTACATCCTACTCACCTTAAAGAAATTGTCTAAAAATTACTAGTGAAAATCCTGATAAATTCGACATTTGGAGTTAGTATTCTGGCCAATTCTTGGTTGGGATATTACAGTGGTATCATAACACTTTCCTTGGCTCATCATGTGGAAAGTAACTCTCAGTTGAAAGGTAGCTTGGCACTATCTCCAAGTTGCAGTTGTAGAATTAGTTCCATTCATGAAAGATTTAGAGTTTGAATTGCATGAAGAAGAAGATTATTTTTATGAAGAGTATGATGATTATGCTGAGCAGTATGAAGAATATTGCAGACAGTGTGAATAAGATAATTTCCAGGAAGTACCTTCCACAAGCATCTCCCATGAGATCATGATTGGAAGAAGAGACTATGGTTATTCTGATAGCCATATTCAGGAAAAAGTTGCATGTTCCACAGTCAAAGGTCAACCTTCTATGAAAGAGATAATAAAAGATATGAAAGCTTTATTAGATGCATGTGACTTCACAAGAATTTTTGGATCCTCTTTAATAAGAGCCTCCAAGAATCTTCATCCTAAGACAACAAGGGAGAAGCAAGACCCAAAAACCAATCATTAGATTGTTGACAGGATGGAAGAATAATTTACTGCAAGATTCTATGATGGGGATCTCAATATCACCTAGAAGAGATTGGTAAGCTTAATGATGGTGAGACATATTTTGGATTGGATCCAAAAGAAGAACCTAAATCAGATTCAAAGTCACCACTTGAGCTTCATAGTGAGGTAGAAGTTGACCACACATTAGTTAGATGTGAACTAGTAGAATTGGTGGTAGAACAAGGCACCATAACTCCACCCATTGAAGAGATAAGCATGATGCCAAGGTATGGACCACATTCATATTTTTGTACTAGTTTGTATAATGATGATGTTGCAAACACATCACAGGATGATTATTGCATAAGGGATTCCCTGGATGCTGAGTCTCGCATCCTTAGTGATAAGGGTGAATGCAGTGAAAGGACTGAATCACTAGAAAGGTTTTTACAAGATGCCCACATGGTTGGAAGAGAACCTATTGAGGAATGTTTTAAGTGTGAGGAATCATCTAATGATGTGTATTCTCATATATATGTGGAAGACATGGAAGTACCCATTGGTGATGGTGTTGTGGATTCAAGATCCATGAATGAAGAAGAAGGTCTTGCAACAACAGAAATTGAAAATGAGAGATTGGTGGAATACCAAACCACCAACACACCATCACAAGGAGGAGAAAACATAACACATGGGAATTTTTTCAATTCTGATTTTTATATGCCTATGTGTCAGCATGATGGGGAAGCCACTTCAGAGGAGAATATGAGCTTGGTTGAACCCCCATGGGTTGAGACTCCTGAATTGGGGAGGGCTGAAAATTGGAGAGAAAGACTTACTAGTGCACCAGAGATGAATGAGCACCCCAGTTGCAGCCAAAGATCTGATATTCATGATCTGAAATATGAATATCTTGCAGCCCCAAAATATGGATCAGCTTTCATAACTTCAACAGAATCAGCTGAAGTTGATCCTAGGAAGCTAGAAGAAGAGAAGTTTCATATGCCAGAACCTCATTTCCTTGAAGGGACACTGAAGATGAATGAATGCAAAATTCAAGAATCCCTTCAAACCCTCAATGACACCCATGCCTTAATTAATAACCTCTGTTGGAATTTGGGGGAGCAGTCTTCCATGAGAGACATGGAAGAGTTTCAGAAAGCCATGGCAAGCATAAAAGGTAAATTCTTGAACCTGCTTTCTGATAGAGATAGTTTGTTGGAGCTTGTAGAATTGTTTCATGGTACATCCTTGAGGGATGATGAAGAGATTAGCAATATCAATGATGAATTAATTGCCACCCAAGATTCTTTGAGAAGCACTCAAAGTTCCCTCCAAGAATCCAAAACAGAAATATTGCAGCTTCATGAAAGGTTGCAAAGATCCCCCCTACCCTCCTACTCACCATTCAGTCAACTTCATTTGGATGAAAGCATTCTTGATCATAGGGAGGAACCTCATGAGATGGTGGGTCATGAGGATCATTCATTTTTATATGTGCTTGAAGAGTGTGCAAAACAGTTTAATGAGAACCAAGGACTTGACTTTTTTCGAAGGGAACATGAGTTGTTCCTTGAAGACAGACACTCTCCCATGGAAGAGTGGGATGAGAGCACCCAATTTGGGCCAGCCAATAATGGAGAAGTTGCAGCCATAAGTCTGATCACTGAAGGTTGCAGACATGCAAATAAGGTTCACAGTTATTTCCCACATGTCCTAGATTTATCAACACCAATGGGGAATGAATAGTGGGTGAAGAAATTCTTCTTGTTTGTGTCACATGTACAACAGGAGGATCATGATCTGTCCCCATGGGCGATAGATCCTATTGCAGAAGAGATGGCTGATTATCGCTCATATAAATCAGCAAGCAAGATCTCTGACTCATCCACTGGATGGATGAATAGAGGCATCAATGAAATGAAAAATCTGGAAGGTAAAAAGTTCACTTGTTTCTGCAATACATTTGTTGTTATAACTAACATTGTCTTGAATTGTGAGCAGCAACAAAGATGTATTTTGCAGCCATTTGATGTCACTCATCCACATATGGATTGGGTGAAAGATTATCTAACAAGCATGAAATCTCCTTGCAAAATTGTTTCTGCTTATGGTCAAGGGAAGGCAGCTAAGCAGGCAAGTTGCCAAGATAAATTAATGATTACTTATAGAAGTTGGCCTATGTGGAGGGAATCCACATGCTCAGACGTATTCTTGCATTTTTTCTCCAATGGCAGAGAGCTGATCCATTGGATGTCTTCACTTGAAGAAGCATTTTTCTCTCTACTTGGTTTGGTTGGCAGTAATGTCCTTTCAGTTATTCCCTGGATGAAAAGGCACATGTTTGATGATAGATTCTTTAAATTGATTCTAAAGATTGGGAAAAGGCAGCTGATACTTTGGGATCTTGGCACTCATGGGAATGACAGATTGCCAAAGGTGACAGAAAATTTTTGGTCATTGCAGGAGAAACAGTGGGATCCAGGAATTCTACTCAAGTTATCCTAACTGGGTTGAAAATTTTGTCCATTGTTGGTTAATTGTGAATATAGATTACAGTGTAGTTTTTCTTTTCTTCCATAGTCATTTTTTTTTCAGACTTTTCAGTGGATGGGGACATTTATAATCAGAGTGATACAGTAGAAGCTTGGTGGAGTCCTAACATTGCATGAGGACAAGCAATCTTGGGAAGGGAGGACTGTCATGTCCCCAATTTCGGCTCATCCAGTACCATGGGTGAAAGGGGACAAGATCAACCCCTAAGTGAATTAAATGGTTTTAATTCTATTTGATTAGAATTAATTTTATTCTAAGTCTCACAAATTGGGAAATTTATTTATTAAAGGTAATTTTGATAAATAAAATTAATGTATAAAGAGCAAGTGGGCCAAGAGGGAACCCATGTGGAATATGTTTCCAAAATGGAGTAGGGTGTATTTTTGGAGGCAATTATACAACATGATTTAATTAATCATTAATTCATTGATTAAATGTTGAAGTGTGAATTAATTCTGAGTTGTAATATTTTTATTAATAAATATCGCTAATAAATATTCGCAAGTGGTGATGATGAGGTTGGAAGAATTACTTGGAGTAGAAGTCAAGTAAACACTAGAGTCCAAAAATGTTTCCAAAATGGAGAAAAGAGGCTTATCTCAGGAAAAGCAGCATAAATCTAGGAAAAGCAGGAAAGTTGGAAAAGCAGGAAAGTTTTGAAAGTAGGAAAGTTTACAAAAGGAAGGAAAATCAGAAAAAGTGGAAAGAAAGAAAAGCCAAGAAAAGCAAAGCAAGGAAAGTATGTCCACTCATGGGTGACATATTCTCATAGGTCACCAAGCCAAGTAACTTTCTCAACAGGTCAACATGAATTCTATAAAATAATGATTCCAAGTCCGTTTCACATCTTTTTCTAGTGTGAGGAATTTTATGAATGCATTTGTGCATCCAAGACTTGGGAGATGTGCCCCTAGTCAAGCATGGGAGATTTGCCCCAGCTTTCTGTGAGAGTATTATGGAATCCAACCATTGTCACTGAGTTTATTTGTAGGTATTGAAGCTCATCAGATTGAAATCAGAATTTCACATCTATCTTCATCAAGTCAGAGATCGAATCCTCCATCCTCTCTCTATTCTACAACTAGTTTCATACATGCAAGAGGAGAGATTCTTCCTTCATCTTCTAAGATCCCTCTTGGCTTGTTCCTAATGTTATAAATAGGTATTGAAGCTTCCCAATTCAAAACAGGATTTCTGAACCATCTTCTCCAAAGACAGAAATCGAATCCTCCCTCCTCCTTCTATTCTGCAACTAGTTTCTTATGTGCAAGAGGAGAGATTCTTCCTTCAGCTTCTGAGAGAAATATTGTCCTATTTCTGATTTAATAACAGAGTATGTAATTTTATTATATCATTCACTTCAATACAAATTACAGAACTTTGAATTATTCTCCAATTTATGCACCCCTGCTAGATTTAGCTAGATTTTGACTAGCTTTCAATGAATGGTTCATACGTCAATGACTAAAGGTCCAAATGAATTCATTCTAGTTCCTGTAGTTATATAATACATCACATGTCATGATACAACCATTGTTTCATAATTTAGAGTTCCTTTGAGCATTGTTTGGGAGTCCACAAGTCGAGCTAGTTGAGCTGTCCTAAATTGCTATTTTACTAGTTTTGTTATCATACTTTCCCAGATCTTCATATAACTTTATGAAATGTTATTTAATGATACAATGAATGTAAATGAATGATTATCATCCTCTCTAATTTCTGAAAAAACATTTCCCAACCCTCAGTCAATTTCCCCACCCATACTAGTCTACATATGTTGAGAACCCCAGAAGCATTG
The DNA here is from genome assembly GCA_027924585.1 of Larix kaempferi. Lineage (NCBI taxonomy): Eukaryota > Viridiplantae > Streptophyta > Pinopsida > Pinales > Pinaceae > Larix > Larix kaempferi. The sequence goes on from BSBM01000003.1 coordinate 8,058,229, forward strand.
GAGTAGAGTTTAGATGAGATGTTCTTGAAACATAAATGGTCTTAGTATGTTTTTCAAAGGTATAAAATCATATCAGAACCTTTCTTCCATCCATAGCCTTTGTAATTTCCCATCTCCAGCAATTCTAGCTTCCTTAGCCATTGTTTTGATCAAATTTGAGAAGCCTAGAGTCTTTGTATCACTTGTATAAGTTGGTACATTAGAGTGGTACCTACATGGACACAAATATCAGTTTATTAATCCTTCCCAACTCCCTGTTCTAGTTTGTATATGTGGATGTACCCAGGAGGCTTTGTTGTAGACTTCGGCGATGCAGATGTTCGAAGCATAAATGGTCTCCGTGCTTTGTACAAAGGATCCTAAAATTTTTTCTTATGTATAACTTCCTGCTGCACACTATTCCATGTAAATTACAGAACCTAAAGTCACCCCTACCATACTTGATCAGTGCCCTTGTACACTTCACTTACATCCTGCTCACCATAAAGAAATTGTCTAAAAATTACTAGTGAAAATCCTGATAAATTCGACATTTGGAGTTAGTATTCTGGCCAATTCTTGGCTGGGATATTACAATGTATGTTTCTAAGTAACACTAAGTGTGATGAAAGCATCTCTATAAGAGTAAATATAGCAACGATTCAGCGTAGTCTGTATACTATTGATAACTATGAAGTGTGAAGTCATAAGTTACTATTGTCATGCTAAGTATATGTTAAGTAAGAGATGCATTGTGAGGTCGTTTACCACATATACGCATCGCCAAAGTTACAAAAACCTCATTCTGTAACACCCCCATCTTCGCTTCGGGTGAGACTTTAGCCTGTTCACAGGTTGATGCTGAAAAGGCCAGTGAAAGGGGTCTTGTTGGGTTTACTATATCTTCGTCGAACCTGGGTCAGCTAAATTGGAACCAACAAATGGTTTTGTTTCCGTGCTTGAACTGATATTTTTGTGATGTGTCATTTTGATGTGGAATCGAGATAAGAAAGAAATACAAAACTGGGTAAGCCAAAAAGAACGTGAGTTTGCAAAGAAAGAAAACAAACATCTGCACCTTACCATAGAATAATGGTTGTAGAGGTATATATTCACTGAGTTGCACAAAGTTTTCTTCACATATTTTTCTAATGAGATACATGAATGGATATTGAGGATAACAAAACAAAAAAACTGTTTTCAGGGTGAAGAACCTACATTTTGGAATCTAGAGTTGATTCATTGGCTTAAAGGGATTGACAACCATATTTCAAGAGCGGTAGAATTTTGGTTGGATATCTTACTGGAAGGATATATTAAAGATTTTGTTGTGGACACTTTGAATTCTTACAGCACATCCAAAGGATACTTTTTCCAAGGATTTAGAGGTAAGTGCCTCAAAAAACTGATTTATGCATTAAAATGGTATTAGCTAAAAAAGGTGTCTTAAAAATGAGATCAGATTCCTAGGGTTTGAGTCTATAATGTTCAAAAACACAGATAGTGACACAAATGAAGACATTGGCATTTTGCATAGTGGAAAAAGATATAAATTTAGCACTAGAAAGAGGTATCGTGAAGCTGAACCTCGCACATTTCTAGAAATTGAGTTAGGAAGTGATAGAAATTCATCTCAAGCTAAGTCTGATAATGAAACAGAACCTAGACACATTGGCTATCAACCTATTACTCCGCATAAACCTATAGTTGAGGAAAGCAATATTACTAGTTCACAGAACACTAGCAGTTGTAATACTGCAAGAGTAGGCAATCAGAATCATCTAAGCAGCAGTCTACCTCCATCATTTCAGAACCCCACACCTCCTAAAAGAAGGATGGAAGATGAAATAAAGCTACCTTTTTTTAAAGGAACCAGTCTAGAAGATCCAGAGAAACATTGGTTTCTTTGTGATTCTGTCTAGAATGTTAAGCAAGTACAACATGATGCTATAAAAAAAGCTCAACTAGTCACCACATTCAGATACAAAGATTTAACATGGTTCATGAAATATTCCGTTGGACAAAACAGAACATTAGCTGATATCAGAACTGTGTTGATTAGGGAATTTAAGAATCCTATGTCAGAATCTCGTGCATTACAGAGCTAAAAGAGATAAAACATAAGCCTAATGAGACTGAGTGGGAATTTGATCAGAAATTCAAAGCCTTGTTGGATCAAGTTAGCTTTGATATAGCACCGCAATAGCTTCAAGAATGGTTTATCGTTGCATTTTTTCCCCACATTAGATTACCATTGATACAACAAAAGGTTTCTTCACAAACAAAATCATTGGAAATTACGATGAAACTAGAAGCTTCTCCCATAGGAGAAACTAGCACACGCATGGTACAAATACAAAAACAACTAGCAAACCCGACATTATAGTTACAAGATATACAAAAAGGAAAAAAAGTAAGAGAAGATGTTTGGTGTACTAAATGTAAAGGAGAAGGACATTCCAAGCAACATTATCCTATATTCAGAGACTACCTTGCTAGTGGGGTGCCGAACCCATTAAATCAACCTCAAGTACCATGGTGCAAGATTTTTTGATGCAGAGAACATTGAACAAAGGAATGTTACCTACTACAGAAGTATGTACAAACTATTACCTGTACTGCACATTTTGTAAGTCAGTTGGACATGATGATACCAACTGTAGAACACATGACCTTATGATAGAAAGAAAAAATGATGTCTATAGAGTCCAAGGAGAACCACAGAATAATAATGAAAATGTGCAATACGATCAAGGCACATACAAAGGACATGGTGGATTCAGAAGAAGAGGACATAACACTAGCCAACGACGAGGTAGAGGTCATATTGTCTGCTATAACTGTGCTCAACTTGGACATTTGGAAAGAGATTTTCAGCACCCTTGAACTACTTGTAAGTATTGTAAATCATTTGACCATATCATTGAAGCATGTCCCATTTTGCTAGGCAAAATGCAAGAAAAAACTCCAGATGGAAAGAACTAGAATATTCAAATGATCGCAGCTGAGAAAAGAAATGAAGACCACAACATCCATGTTGTGACACGAAGTGGAGCTTTGATAGGAAATGACAGTACGAACGAAGCTTCAACTTCTAAAGATCACATAAAAAGACCAAATCCTACTGATGGGCCTTGGGTAAGAAAAGCAGTTGGAAAAATGCCTACATTCAACCCTATCAAAGAAAAAGAAGTATTCATGGATGCAAGAAAAGGATTTCAGGACTCAAAATCTTCGACCACAAGGATCCAATTGCGAAGTGATCGGACACTTGTACTAGACATGCCGACCTCATATGATGGATTGTGAACTTCACCAGAGAAGACAAGTCCTATAACACAGTTTCTACCGAGCTGCATAAAGATGCTAAGGAATGAAAACTCCTCATGGGAATTACAGAACATGTTGGGACACTACGAACATCGTAGTACAATAAACGATGCACATAGAGTTGTGCATCACATTAAGAACCATAAAAGGACAGGAAGAGAAATGAGGCTAAGAATGCAAATTGGAGATTTTGAAATGAACTAGGTCATTCTTAATCTGGGATTAGAGGTGAATGTGCTCACAAAAAAAACATGGGAACAAATGGGGAAACCAAATCTATCTTGGTCTCATATACAGAAGGTTATACCTTTTGGGAGCCTATCAAGTGTTCATGTTGATATTGATGGAGTGTGAAGTAAAGCAGACTTTGAGGTTATTGAGATCATATATGACAGTAATCCTTATACCTCATTATTGGGGATTGACTAGGAAATTGATAACCTCGCAATTATCAACTTGAAGAAAAAACAAATGATATTTGAAGGACCGGATATTATGTTTATCACACCCCTAGATCCTTCACAAGGAACAAGGTATGTTTAGCCAGTGAGATAAGAATGCATAGCTCAAGAACTTGATAACATCTATAAGATGACAGTTAATCAAGCAGATTACATTAACCCTACAGAATATGGAACACTGAGTTGGAGATGTGACAGTTCTTGCATATTAGAATCAAATAGAGGACTGGAGAACTAGCAGATCCGAATGCATGAACTTTCAGTTGGACGATGTGTGAAGATAACAAAGTCACTCTGTTGGATTGGAATAGAGGTAAGCCCAATTCCTACTTATGAAGGTTTGGGTAGTATCCATGCATTCCTTCATGAATATTTAGCATCAGTTCCAGATGAACATAAGCTAGCAGCTTTAGATATAGCATTGCAAGCTACACCTATTAGGTGGTGGGATGCACACAAAGACAACCTGAACACATGGGAAGAATGTAAGAAATTAATGGAAATTAGATTTGCTGAGATAAATGAGATTGTACAAGCAAAAGACAATGTACAGACTAATCCTAGAGATCATATAGGGTCTTTCTTGAAAGCATGGATGCATATACCAAAGACAGAATGGGTTCATATGTTTGTGCACACATTGTATCTAATACCAAAGAATTGGTATCATTGGATCTGAGCATTAATGAGGCTTTACATATCATTGAAAAGAAGGTATTTGATGATGTCCCGTTACCTATGTATAAGAAACTAGATTGGGAAATATAGTTGGAACATGCCCTTGAGTGTTATAACTTCGCATTAGACAAAGATGAAGATGAAGACCCTCACTATGTGAATATACCTAAATATGAAGGAAAACACGATGTACACAGATCTGATTTGGAAATTGCAGATCTGAGTAGCCCTGCGAAGAATAGAAATATCAATATTAGTACCAATGAAGCACCAAATCTTGCTTCTATTGGGGATTACTAGGATGAAGAAATAGTGGGACAGATTGCAAACCTACTACACGAATACCAGGATCTATGCCCAACCAAGTTTTCTAAAATGAAATGCATTTTAGGTGACTTCGGAGTTATGAAAATACCTCTCAAGCATGATGTGAAGCCTATCAAGAAAAGACCTTACAGATTGAACCCCAAATATAAAGAAAGAGTGAAAGTAGAAATTGATAAAATGCTAGAAGAAGGAATCATTGAACCCGTAGAAGAATCAGAATGGATAAGTTCCATGGTAATTCAATACAAGAAAGATAAAGGTGAAATCATAATTTGTGTGAATCTCACAAAATTGAATGATGCATCTATGCACGACCCATTTCCTACTCCATTCTCAGATGAAGTGCTAGATAGCATAGGTGGACAGGAGGCATACTCTTCTACTGATGGATTTGTTGCCAAACCATCAAATCAGAATTGCTACAGAAGACAAACATAAGACTATATTTTCTACTGAATGGGGATCATTTCAATACACTAATATGCCTTTTGGATTGAAGAATGCACCTGCTATATGTTAAATTTTGAGCATTAATTCACAATACTATAGGATCTTTGCTGAGAGAATAACATCTACAGTATATCAATGCATGACAATCACAATATGAAAAGCATCACAAGAATCAAAAGCATAAACACAAGAGACACAGAGTTTCCGTGGGGAAAACCCTACGGTGAAAAACCCCACAACTTCCTCAGAGATAGAGAGAGCAATGGCTCAACCAAAGTACAACCAAATAACACTGAGATAGTCTCCTGATAGCAGATGATCCTCCTCCTCACTAGTGCGCCACTTTTCAAGTGAGAGTGAGTTACTTTTCCGAGTGAGTAAAATAGAGATATCTGATCTCTATTTATACTAACCTTTTTTCCCAGTGACCTTATGGGGCCAACTTGTCTATCTATATACATCCACATTATATTATATATAATTCAGGGTCGACCCCACATGGTGGTCTAATAACCCATCGGCAAGTACACACACTTGCAACACTTGTCAATCCACATGACGACACTTCCTTATAGAGGAATAACACATCTCTTATAAGGGTACAATAAATATATATAAAATACACAGATGAAATACATTCTAAAGTTACATATACATCAACACTCCCTCTTAACTAGGAAGGTATTTCTTGACACAGATCTGCTAGACAAGTCTTCTTCTCGGGATCATCATCATCGATGCATCGTCATCATCATCATCACTGCTGCTGCTATCTCAACCAATATCTGACTCTACTCATCATAGAAAGTTCTACAGATCCAGTCCTTTTTCATACTGGATGTAGGCCCACCATCTACAGGTCTTCATCATCACTGGCCATACTGTGGAATCCTCAGGACTTATTACGTGCGTCACAAAACCTAGCTGCAGCATCCCAGGCTATTACGAGCACACAGCTCTACCTGTAGGATCTCCCAGGAGCACATTACATGTGACCTATCACAAAACCTGGCTGAAGCATCCCAGGCTGTTACGAGCACACAGCTCTACCTGTCGAATCTCCCAGGAGCACATTACATGTGATCTCACCACAAAACCTGGCTGAAGCATCCCAGGTTGTTACGAGCACACAGCTCTACCTATCGGATCTCCCAGGAGCACATTACATGTCGTCCACCACAAAACCTGGATGAAGCATCCCAGGCTATTACAAGCACATAGCTCTACCTGTCAGATCTCCCAGGAGCACATTACATGTGGTCCACCACAAAACCTGGCTGAAGCATCTGAGGCCTTTTTCATTATGTCCAGATCTCCCAGGAGAAAACTACATGTGGTCATGGCATAACCTGGCTGAAGCATCTGAGGCCTTTTTCATCCTGTCCAAATCTCCCAGGAGCAAATTACATGCCATAGGACAAAACCTCGCAAGAGCATCTGCCAGATATCCCAGGGCACCGAGTTACATGCCATAGGAAAAACCTCAAAAGACTATCTGCAGATCTCCCAGGGCTCAAATTATATGTCCTTCCAAGCAAAACCTCGAAAGAGCATTTGCCAGATGTCCCATAGCACCGAATTACATGCCATAGGAAAAACCTTGAAAGACCATCTGCAAATCTCCCAGGGCACAAATTACATGCTTACCTGCACAACTTGATCCACGGCCACAAAGTATCATCTGATACTCACCATACATCATCATGATGTACACATGATCATCCTGATCATTATCACTGCAACATCCTGCTGCATGTCATCTGGAGAAGCTCGTCATCCACGATCATCCTGATCATACAATGCATCCATCTGATGCACACCAAGTATCTACCTGATATATATCATCACACATAGTGTATCCACCTGATACATAGATACATGATCCACACAATGTATCCATCAACATACATGATCTACCTGATCATACCTGATACATATCAATATACATGATCTACCTGATCATACAATGTATCCACCTGATACATATACAGATACATGGTCCAAGCATCCAACATGATACATATACAAAATACATACACATGATCCAATCGATCATATCCAGCATCCAACATGATGCGTACATACATATAAATGATCCAACTGATCATATCCAGCATCCAACATGATGCGTACATACATACATAAAAATGATCCAACTGATCATATCCAGCATCCAACATGATGCGTACATACATACATAAAAATTATCCAACTGATCATATCCAGCATCCAACATGATGCGTACATACATACATAAAAATGATCCAACTGATCATATGCAGCAGAAACCAGAAAATCATCCTGATGTTCAACATCCAGCGCTTACATCCACAGCCATGTGAAGGATCCTCCTTCCAACATGCTTGGAATGGCTTCAACAAATGTGTCCATAACTTCTTCCTCGAAGTGTCCTCGATTTGAAGAACGCCAAGCCTCTCTCTGAAGTACTCGAACTTCACCTTGTCTAGTGGCTTCATCAGCACATCTGCAATCTGCTCATCCGTTGCAACATACAGGAGCTTCATGGCTCCTCTCTGCACCATATCCCTGATATAGTGATATTTGATCTCTATGTGTTTGGACCTGTCATGAAACACTGGATTCTCGGATAGCTTCACACAACTCTGGTTATCACAGAAGATACCAGTAGCATCCAACGGGAGATCAAATAACTCAGACAGTAGCTTCCGTAGCCATACTGCCTCACAACTAGCTGAACAGGCTGCAACATACTCTACCTCAGCTGTACTCAGTGCCATGTAGGACTGCTTCCTGCTAAACCATGAGATCACACCTGATTCCATACTGAAGCAACACCCAGATGTGCTCTTCCTATCTGTAGCACTGCCAACCCAATCTGAATCAACATAACCCTGCAGGTTAAACTTTTGATTCGCTTCATACTTGAGCCCAAAATCCACTGTACCCTTCAGGTACCTCAGAACATGCTTTACAACAACCAGGTGAACACTCCTCGGATCCATCAGGAACTGGCTCAATGTGTTCACAGCAAAGCAAATATCTGGTCTCGTGTTCGTCAGGTACATCAAGGACCCAATCACCTGACGATACATAGAGACATCAACTGGCTCAGATGAAGCATCACATAGAAGCTTCAGATTCGATGCCATAGGTGTGGCCATGGCCTTGTAATCCATCATCCCAAATCTCTTCAGGATATCTACTATGTAATTCCCTTGACCAAGGAAGATCCCACCTGCACCCTGCCACACCTCCATACCTAGGAAATAGTGCATCATTCCCAAATCTTTCATATCGAATTTAGCAGCAAGCTTCCTCTTAGTATATGCAATCAGTCTGTCATCTCCTGTTACAAATAAGTCATCCACATATAGGAGTAGAATCACAGGATTCCCTTCCTCAACCTTGTAGTAAAGGTTGGAATCCGCTTTACTCTTGGTAAAGCCCAAACTAGATAGGAAATTGTCCATCCTACCATACCAAGTTCTGGGAGCTTGTTTCAAGCCATACAAGGCTTTCTTCAATCTGCACACATGTGACTCCCTGTCAGGTCTTGGGACTGCATCCCAAACATCATCTTCATGATCGATGGATCATGGCATTCCATTTCTTCATCCCAGATCATGGGAACTTCAATATCTTCAATATCTTCAATAGATATCTTTGTTGCTGGAACAAATGTTGTAGTCCTTTTGTAGGTGAAGATATACAGTCTTTCTTACAAAACAAGTTAAATTCCATGATTAGAAAAATCTCATAATTTTCAGAACAAATTCTTTACACATAAAGAAATATGTCATGCAGTCATGCAGTTATCTTAGCCCATGCTTCAATACAACATTTATCCATGATCCACAACTTTCTAGATGCCTTCCAGTCTCTACCAGAACATTGTTAAGAGTTTGCACTGCTCCCAACATGTCAGCAAAGAGGTTTCATTCTAGATAAGTAGCACTGGAATGTTGTACAGTGCCATAGGCCACTTACCCATCACATGCATATTAGTAGTATACTGTTCATTATTGCAATCATTCAAGTATGCACAATACATCTCCTAAGTCTAGGAACATAAGCATAATATTATTTAAACAAACAAAATAGGAAAGAAATAATAATTGAAATACTTATCTTTGTTTGTTTGTTGGGTGGACTCCCTCTGAGTCTTTGCTTCCTGGCAGGAGCTGCTGAAGTAGTTTCTTCTACACCTTACTATTGTGGAATGTAGGAAGATGGTCAACTCTCTCTGAAAATATGCATCCTTGCAGGAGCTACTAGAGTGTGCTTCCTCTTGATCTTTGCTTCCTGGATTACCTGTCCTTGAACTTATATTCATCCTTGCTCACATCAATCTTCTTGAACCCAGAAAAGACCTCTTATAGTGTCTTGTTGTCCAATATCTTGTGGTGAGTTATGTTCTGTACATTTACAGTTGTTCTAACTGCTTCTTCCCATAGATGCATAGGTAGATCCTGTTCATGCAGCATTTCCCTTGCTGCTTCCATGACTGTTTTGTTTTTCCTTTCTGCAACTCCATTCTGTTGAGGATTATAAGGAGCAGTTAACTCCCTCTTAATCCCTGAATCACTACAAAGCTTCTTGAAGTCACCTGAGGTGAATTCTCCACCATTGTCGGATCTGAATGTTTTGATCTTCTTGTCAGTTTGATTCTCCATCAAGGTTTTGAATTCCTTGAATTTATCAAACACCTCATCTTTGCTCTTCAAGAAGTATACCCAAGTCTTCCTGGAGAAGTCATCAAGAAATGAGACATAGTAAACATACCCACTAAGAGAACTGGATGACATAGGACCACATACATCTGAGTGGATGATCTCTAAGATATCCTTTGCCTTGCTTTCACTGCTTGGGAAAGCCTTCTTAATGTTCTTACCTTTTGCACATCCTTTGCAAACACCTTCATGTTTGGTCTTGATTTCAGGAAGACCCTCTACTGCCTTGCTTGCAATTGGAAGTGCTCTATAGTGCATATGAGCAAGTCTTCTATGCCAAAGTTCACTTAGCTCCATGGTTTCATGCACCATGGCATGTTCAGGTTGTCCCTTCAATTTATACAAACCTCCCACTTGCTCTCCAATCACTACCGCATCATCTATGTTCTTTCCCTTTGGCCACATTAGGACTTTTCCTTCTACAAATGCAACCCTCATACCTTTTGCATCTAATGCAGAGATGGAGAGTAAGTTCTTCTTGAGCCCAGGTACATAAAGTACTTCTTTCATCTTCAAGGATTTTTCAGAATATAGGTTGTAGGAGGCTTCACCACTTCCTTTGATTAGGTATTGATAATCATCCCCAAGTTTCACCTTATGGGGTGATTCATGTTCAGATAGATTCACAAAAGATTCCTTAAACCCAGTCATGTGTTTGGAAGCCCCACTATCAATCAACCAATCATTACAACCATGGGAGATGGTACCTGTGAGAGCAGAGATCAGAACATACTCTTCTTCACTTGATGAGTCATCATTACTATCACTTTCTGTCCTAGCCTTCTTCTTTGGGGGTTCATCATCCTTAGTAGCATGAGCATGAAACCTTCTTTTGCTACCCTTCCTCTTCTTGATGGAGTTGTTGTTGACCTTCTTCTTCTTGGGACAATTTATGGAAATATGTCCTTTCTCATTACAGGTGAAGCATATTCTTCTTTCTTTGAAGTGATGTGAAGATTTCTTGGAGTGAGATGTCTCTCTCTTGAACTTCCCTTTCTTGGTGTGAGGTGTGAGAGCTTGATCTTCATTCCCCATCTTTTCTTCTCATGCCATAAGCCTTTCTTCTTCTTGTGAGCATTCTTCCCATAGTCTATTGAAGGAGATCAACTTCTTCCTTGCACAAATTCCTTGGATAAAGGAATCCCATGACCTGGGTAGGCCATTTAGAGTGGTCATCACCACTTCACCATTCTCCACCATTTCATCCACTGCTTCTAGTTGTTCCTTGATCTGGGAGACCCTTGAAAAATAAGATTGAATGGTTTCTCCATTCTGAAATTTTACTCCTTTCAATTGGTTCCGCAGGGTCATCTTCCGATTTATGTTCTTCCCTTCAAACAGCTTGGTCAAAGAGTCAAACATCTCCTTGCATGTATTAAGAGAAGACACATGGGGTATGAGATGGAATTTGATAGAATCAGCAATGATTCTCTTTTCCTTGACCAAGTTCTTCTTGTGCAATACCTTGGCCTCTTCATCCTCTGGGATAGGGATGTCTTCTTTCACATATGAGTCCAACTCATTCTCTTCCAGGATTAACCCAATTCTATACTTCCAGGCTCGGAAGTTATCAGCCCCTTCAAGCTTATCCTCAAGCTTGGTGTGGAGAGACATCTTAAAGAGTACTTCAAATGGAAATAGAAAAGATTTAGATCTTACCACTTGAAGTGTTGAAAACTGGATCTAGTCCCGGATTAGGGTTTGTCAGAGAAACCCTAAAAAATCAAAATGTGAATTTCAAATTTCTGAAAGGATAGAAAGATGTGTCTTGGTGAGCTAATCAGCCTAGTGCATTCAGAATTTGAGATCAGCAAAGTCTTGCCCTTCAGAATTGCCTTTTTGTCCTCCGGGGTTCACTGGGGAGAGCCCTGAATTAAGGTTTGAGTTTCCCGGAGATCTACCTAGCCAAAAATCTTGATCCAAAGCTCTAAACTTCGATTTTTGCAAGGAGCTTCCAGTTGTGTCTTCAGATTCTAGAAATTCCTATTTGTGTGGAAACCCTAATTTTTAGGGCCAAATCTAAAAATGCTCGTAATTGAATTCTGATTGGACAGATAGATGCGCCTTGATGAGTAGAGTCAATCTACTATATTGATTTTCCAAAATCTGTGGAGAGAAACCCAATAAACAAGGAACTCAAGCTTCCGTCACTGCAAAATGTCTTCTTCTCAGGTTAGCTCTGATACCATGTTAAATTTTGAGCATTAATTCACAATACTATAGGATCTTTGCTGAGAGAATAACATCTACAGTATATCAATGCATGACAATCACAATATGACAAGCATCACAAGAATCAAAAGCATAAAGACAAGAGACACAGAGTTTCCATGGGGAAAACCCTAAGGTGAAAAACCCCACAACTTCCTCAGAGATAGAGAGAGAAATGGCTCAACCAAAGTACAACCAAATAACACTGAGATAGTCTCCTGATAGCAGATGATCCTCCTCCTCACTAGTGCGCCACTTTTCAAGTGAGAGTGAGTTACTTTTCCGAGTGAGTAAAATAGAGATCTCCGATCTCTATTTATACTAACCTTTTTTCCTAGTGACCTTATGCGGCCGACTTGTCTATCTAGATACATCCACATTATATTATATATAATTCAGGGCCGACCCCACATGGTGGTCTAATAACCCATCGGCAAGTACACACACTTGCGACACTTGTCAATGCACATGATGACACTTCCTTATAGAGGAATAACACATCTCTTATAAGGGTACAATAAATATATATAAAATACACAGATGAAATACATTCCGAAGTTACATATACATCAACACTATATTTTCAAGAGTGGTTGTAGCTGCATTTAAGGATTATATACATAAATTCCTAGAATTTTATTTTGATGATTGGATAGTATTTGTCCTTTTGAAGGACCATCATGCGAATTTAAGGATGACTTTAACAAAGTGTAGATAGTATCAGATTTCCTTGAACCTGAAAAAATGTGTCTTCTGTGTTCCTTACAGTATTTTGATGGGGCACATAGTATGTAATCAAGGATTGATGGTTGATCCAGCAAAGCTAGAAATCATAGTAAATCTTCCAGCGCCTAATATAGTTAAGCAGTTAGGCACTACATTGGGACACACATGATACTATAGAATATTCATTAAAGGATATGCGCAGATAATTGTGCCTATGGAGAAACTATTGAAAAAAGAAGCGATGTACAATTGGATTGAATATTTCCAAAAAGGATTGGACACATTGAAAAAGAAAATGGTTACAATGCTTATTCTCGTCTTTCCTGACTGGAATAAGCCATTTCATGTACATGTAGATGCTTCATCTATAACACTTGGCATTGTACTAGAAAAACCAGGTGATTGAGGCATCGATCATCCCATTGCGTTTTCAAGCAGAAATCTATCTTCAACAAAAAAGAATTTTACCACAACAGAGAGGGAAGGCTTAGCTATGGTGTACACTTTGCAAAAATTTAGACACTATTTGATAGGTTTGCATTTTTGCATTTTCACTGACCATTCAACTTTGAAGTACTTGGTCAATAACCTAGTGTTAGGGGGGATAATATGTAGATGGATTTTACTATTTCAGGAATATGATTTTGAAATCATTGTGAATCCAGGAAGATTAAACACAGGACCTGACCATCTTTCAAGAATCGAGTCAGGAGAAGAACCTAATAATTTGGAGGATAATCTACCAGATGCGCACTTGTTTGATATCCAGATAGCAAATGACTACTTCAGAGACATTGCAGAATTTTTAACCATGGGGTTAGCACCTACAGAACTTACTACACAGGAGAAGAAACTATTAGTAGTAAGATCAGCTGACTTTACCCTAATTGCGGGACAATTATACAAACTGGGACTAGATGAAGTATTGTGTAGATGCACACTAGAACATGAGAGACCTATCATACTTGATGAAGCACATTCAAGAGTATCTGGAGGACACTACATAGGAAAATCTACTGCATAGAAATGTTTGAGAGCAGGACTATGGCAGCCTACTATACACAAAGATTCAAAAGAGCATTGTTGGAATTATGATGTATTCCAGAGAACAAGGAAGCCATCTCGTAGAGATGAGATTCGATTGATGCCATAGTTTACTTTACAAGCCTATGATAAATGGGCTATCGACTTTGTGGGACCTATTAACCCACCAGGGAAAAGAAAGGGCTCGAGATATATCATTACAACTACAGATTATCTAAGCAAATGGGCAGAGGAAAAACCAATGAAGGACTGTAGCTTAGTTACAACATCACAGTTCATTTTTTAGAACATCTTGACAATGTTTGGATGTCCAAATATTCTAATGAGTATTCAGGGAACCCATTTCCTGAACAAAACTATTGAATCCCTGATAGAAGAATTTCATATCTACATCAGAAGAGTACACCATATCATCAACAAGATAATGGATCTATAGAAGATTTTAATAAAGTATTGGAGAATGCATTAACCAAAGTATGTAATACAAACAGGGATGATTGGGATCTTAGAATACCAATAGTATTATGGGCATATAGAACAACTTGTAAAAATTTGACAGGACATACACCTTTCATATTAGCATATGGACAAGAAGCTGTCATAACCATGGAATACATAGTACCAAGCTTGAGGATTGAAGCATTCACAAATATGGATGATAATGAAACAATGGATGAAATACTATTACAGTTGATTGGATTGGAGGAAGATTTCTTCATTGCAGGTTCCCACCAACAAGTCTAGAAAGTAAGAGAAAAGGTATGGCATGATAAACACATCAAGCACAAATTATTCACAGTAGGATACCTTGTCCTTCTTTATGATAGAAAATTTATGAAATTTCCTGGAAAATTTAAAATGCATTCATTAGGGCCATACATTCTCAAACATGTCACTAATGGAGGTGTAGTTCATCTAGCCACATTCCGTGGAGAAAATTTGAAAGATCTTGTCAATGGGAGTAGACTAAAGAATTACACAGATGTCCCTACTCCTATAAAAAAAGTTAAACAATGAAAGAAAGTTTAAGTTTCAAGTGCAGTTGAAATTGGACACTAAAACAGAGGGCAAAGTCTACATGCAACAATTTGTTAAAATGCACAGCTTTACAATATATGAAAATGTGCTACAAAGCACACATAGAAAGCCAAGTTGTGAAGTAAAAGAAGGGAGTAGAGATGCGAAGTTTAATAAAAAATAACGGAAATGCAAAGTGAGCCTCGCCACTCACCTAAACCGTCAGCGAATCTAGATAAACCTAGTCGTTACAGTTTTGTTCAAAAACTAGACGTTATACAGTACTTTTGGGAAACCGTATTTTTCCGCTTTTAAGGCATATTTGTCCATTCAAGACACATTCAATAAAGGGAAAGGACCAATATATAATCAATATTTGGCCAACGGAAATGTCATTTAATGTTAACTTAGCCATTTTTGGGCACATCTTGGTGAAGTTGTGCCTATAAATAGCAAGGATCGCACAGTTATTGGTTTTACCATGACTTTTAATTTTTACCACACATAATTTCTGAGTTTTTCTTACCATCTAAGAACAAGAGTAGTCCGATAGTATATGTTTGACCAAGAAAGTCTATAGGACATATTAAGATAATTCCAACATTCTGGTTTAGAGGGAAGTATGAAGACTCCATTAAAGAAAATAGTTCTAGAGAGAGGTGGTGTGACTCACAATCTAGCAACTGTAACAAACGCACAATCTAACTCTCAGGATTATTTGCAAAGAAGAAGAAGCATGCATTCATTAATCAATCATAAACATAGAATAATGGACAATGTCAATATCATACGATGAATAATGAATGTAGAGAATGTGTTACAATAATCAATGATGAGCCATCATATAGGATTCGAATTAGCCAAGTAGGGAATTTGAATCTGAGATCATATTCTAGCTTAGATATCAATGGAGATGTCATCCAGTCAGCAGTATTAGTCATAAATGGTAAGATTCAGTCACGTGTGTCCAACTGAGTCTAACAAAACCATCTAGGCATAAATCAGGGAATCGATACTCCAAGGAGGGAACATGAGGTTGTCAAATAGTCAAGTGCAACTCCAGAACTAGCTAACTAGAAGCTACAATTAGTCAGCATGAGAAATCAGTGGAAGAACTACTCAATCAATGCACTAACTGAAGGATAACTCCCACTAGGTGAGATAAGGCATCCTAACTGAGTGATAACTAAAGGTAGGTGAGTAAGGGTGCACTAACTGATAGTGGTAGGTGAGAAAGGCTCACTTGACATGCACAACAGTCAAGAAGGGTGCATTAGGTAGGTATGAGGCCTAATGGGGGCTGTAGAAAAGCTCCAGAGAGCTAGAAACAAGCTCTAGGTGCTGGGGAGACCACCATGATGATCATTGGATGCATGCAAATTTCCATGCATGCATGAAAAATGCAAAAAATGATGATGTGAATATTCCAACACCCCCCACAAGCTATACTATGAGAGATAACTGAAAACAGTAAAAAAGGGCCCTGGTAACTAAGACCAAAGGTCACCCAGTATAATCAATCTAAAATAAGCTAAGTGAGGAAACAGGGAAAACCCAGTGCGAAGAAATCCCTCCCTCAAAGTAGATTGAAGGATGCTATGTTGATGTATTTGTAAATTCAGAAGATATTCACTTGTATATTATGTTTGTACTTTATTGTATCCCCAACGGAGATGTATTATTCCTCCAGTTGGAAGTGTCGTCATTTTTATTTGCAAGTGTCTCAAGTTATATTTGATGGGTTATTAGACCACCTTAGACGGGTTGACCTAGTGTGGGTCAAAGGGTTATTAGAACACCCTAGTGGGTTTGGCCCAGTGACAAGTGGTAATGGGTTATTAAACTCTCCTAAGGGAGGTCATCCCAGTTAGAGTAAAAGGAAATTCAAGTCATCGTATAAATAGAGAGTGTGTCTCTCTCATTCTATTCACTCACTCACTCGCTCACTTCGAATTAGTGAGAGAGAGGAAGAGTGCGCACAAGTGGAGGAGGAAAAGATGCTAGGAGACTATCTCTTGTTTTGGGGTTTGATCTTTGTGATCTTTGTATTGGTGCTCATTCTATCTCTGAGGAAGTTGTGAGGTCTTTCACCTTCTTGGTTTTCCTCGGTGAAATGCTTTGTGTCTCTTGTCTCTTGTGTTTGATATGTTGTACATGTTGTTATCTCAGTTAAGATCCTAGATCAGATTGAATTAAATGCTAAAAAGATAATATGGTATCAAAGCTAGCCTAAAGGAAGGCATTGTATGACATTTATGACACTTGTTGCAGTTGAGACAAATTGGAAGCTAGGGCTTGGTATAGTAAAAACCAGTCATCATGGTACCTTCGCTATAACTCTGTTTTGGAGAAGTTTCGAGATATGAAACTTTTACAGGTTGAAGATGAAATGTCCATGTACCTTTTGTCTGAAGGACATCCTTAGATTCATTGTACGTTATGAGATATCATCCGTACAAGTTAGGGTTTCTGCCTCTTCTAGAATGCAATCCTAAACAGGTGACCTAGGAAAAAAGGTAATATCTCAGGATAGGAAGCTCCAAATGGAATTCTGTAAAAACTTACAGTTAGGGCACAGACTTCAGTTTTACAGGTATGGGTTTCAGAGGCTGAAGTTGAAACAGTGACATGTGGAACTTCCGTACAAGTTCTCTATACTTTTTCATCCCATAAATAGGTCACATTGCTACACTTGGCATATCTCTCTCTCGGAGAATCCATTAAAGCTTAGATCTATGGGGTTGGAAAGAAGACAGGTCATTCTATCTCAAGATGAAGTTTCAGACCCTAAGGATCCTAAATTTCAGAGATACATCAGAAACAATATGGCATATATTTATGTCCAAACAGAATTGGATTCTGAGCACTTTCATTTTTGGTTTGTCACTACTGCGGGATATTAGGGTTTATGAAAAAGTTGGAATTTTTGGAATCTAAGACCACAACTAGATGCTCCTCATCAAAATCAAAATTTAGAGACCAAGATCAAAGTTTTTGGTTGGGTAGAACCTCGGGCTCTATTAAACCCTAGTTTGGGATTTTGACCCGAAAACCAGAAAACCAGAATTTGCCAGAAGCTGCAGATCCTAAACTCACAGGTCAATTTTGAGGAGTCCATTTTTGGAGTTTTCAAAATCTAAGCACGCCAGCTTGCTTGTCTTAGTCAATTGCATCTCCCTGTCCAGATAGAAGTTTGAAATTCCAAGCTTGGATTTTTAGGGTTTCTCTAACAAACCCTAGCCAGCTCCAGATCCAGATTCTGCAAGTCAAGTGGTAAGATCTAAATATTTTATTTCCATTTGAGTTTCTCATTAAGGTGTCTCACCACACCAATCTTGAGGATAAATTTGAAGGGGATGATAAATTCCGAGCATGGAAGTATAGGATTGGGTTAATCCTAGAAGAGAATGAATTGGACACCTACATAAGTGATTAGGTTCTAGTTCCAGAGGGAGATGAGGCTAAGGCCTTACATAAGAAGAACTTGGTCAAGGCCGAGAGAATCATTGCATATTATATCAAAGACCATCTCATTCCACATGTATCTTCTCTAAAGACACCCAAGGAGATGTCTAATTCCTTGGCCAAGCTGTTTGAAGGAAAGAACATAAATCAGGTATGACTTGAGCAGATACAGGTATGTGTCGAAATATGTTTCATTTATCTAATGATCAAGTTTATGATATTTTTGTCTTCATATTATTGAGGTTAGTACAATCCTAATTAATTTTAGACTTGTCTTATCACCTTAGTACAGGTATGAATGCATATGAATGATGGAAGACATTCATTGATTAGGGTTATGACACTTATGATTGTACTAATGGATTGTGGTGTTGTATGATGATGATGATGTCCGCTAACATGAAAGGTACATCAAGAAATACAAATCAAGTTCTAGATCGAGAACATATGACCATGGTGACATGAAGACAAAGACTCATCCATAGCCATTGATCACATAGAAGCTCTACTTATGAGGTATGTATAATTTGGTTTTACAATGCTTAACTTATGAGATATACAAGTTACTAGCACAAGGTTGAAGAGAAAAAAGAAGACATTGTTTGGGTATGTTAGACATAACTCGCAAACATGATAATCCAAGTATGTTTTTCTTATATAAAGTTAGAATCCTACCCTATGTTAGGGTCTCATATAAATATACTTTCGTATGATTGATGATGATTATTCGTGAATCTAGAGGTTTGAATAATCATGGGTTTATGCATATTATGATTCTTAGTTTGATTAATGATATGACAAGCTAGAAGAGTCCTATGGTCAAATAAGAATATTGCTAGGAACCCATGTCAACCCTTCTCTTTACTATGTTAGTATATTGTTGTTGGATGCATATGCTTTGTAAGTCATCCCATAGTATTTGTTGATCCATAGTTTCTATTAGCCCATAGTATTGGACGCATATGCTTTGTAAGTCGTCCCGTAGTATTATATGTCCCATGGTTTTGACTCATTGTATTGGGCATAGACTTAGTATATAAGTGTGTGTTGAGGTCATTGAAGGCATGGTGAAGTTAATTGTATTGAGCTTGCTCAAAGGAGGTTGCCCCCTCGAAGTGGCTCGTGATCAATATAAAAGTGATTCTAAGTTCTATTATTTCTGATATCTCGTGTATTTGCATTAATTAATTATTGCAGGTTCTTCACAAATATGTATGAGTAAAAGAAGTACTCCTTGAAACCTTGATTACTAACGCTTGTGATAAATTACTTGTGTATGAAATGACCATAACCATACATGTTTAAGATTATTTAGAATCATAATTTTTTGATAGTATTCAGATTATACTAACGCATGTATGATTATGTATGAGATCTTGAGGATGACACAATGATGACAGTAGTGCGCACTTAAGCATGCATAGTGGTCCAGGATGGATATAAGTTCAAAGACAGATAATCCAGGAAGCAAAGATCAAGAGGGAGCACATTCCAGTAGTTCCTGCAAGGAAGAAAAGATCAAGAGGGAGCACACTTCAGTAGTTCCTACAAGGAAGCAAAGATCAAGAGGGAGCACACTCCAGTAGTTCCTGTAAGGAAGCAAAGATTGAGAGGGAGTCCACCCAACAACCAAACAAAGATAAGTATTTGAATTGTTATTTCTTGTATATATGATTACTTAAATGATGTTTTTCAGTCATGTACATACTTATGTTCCTAGATTTAGGATGTATACTATGCATATTAGAAAAGTTGCATTAATGAACAAGATCCATATTAGAAAAGTTGCATTAATGAACAAGATACTACTAACATACAAGTAATGGGTAAGTGGCCTATGGTATTGTACAACATTCCATTGCTACTTATCTAGAATGAAACCTCTTTGTTGACATGTTGGGAGTTGTGCACACTCTTAAAAATGTTCTAGTAGAGATGGAAGGCATCTAGAAAGTTACTGTATGAATACAGGATATGGATGAATGTTGTATTGAAGCATTGGCTAAGATAATTACATGACTATATGACATATGTCTTTATGTGTAAGAATTTATTCTGAAAAAACTATGAGAAGTTTTTAATCATGCAATTCAATTTGACTTGTAGGAAAGACCATGTACCATCACCTACAAGAGAGACTTGTTTCGAAGAACAAGCGACGAAGACTCAACAAATCCAGAAAACTACCTAATGAAGATATTGAAGAATCTGAAGTTCCCAGGATATGGGATGCAGTAATGGAAGGATTCCATGATCGAGGAGTACCAGTCGATCATGAATAATGATGTATAGAATGTGGTCTCGAGACCAAAAGGGAAGTTTGTTGTGACTTCCAAGTGGATCTACAAGATCAAGCATGCTGCAGATGGCAGCATAGAGAAATACAAGGCAAGGTTTGTGGCTCGTGGCTTCTCCCAGAAAGAAGGGATAAACTATGAAGAAAATTTTGCACTTGTATCCAGATACACTTCCATCAGAACAATACTTGCTCTAGCTGCAGTGATGAAGTGGAAGATACACCAAATGGATGTCAAGACAGCTTTCTTGAATGGTGTAGTCAAAGAGGAAGTGTATGTGGAGTAGCCACTCGTTTTGAGACACATGACAGGGAGTTATATGTGTGCAAATTGAATAAGGCCTTGTAAGGTTTGAAACAAGAACCCAGGACATGGTATGACAGGATAGACATCTTCCTATCCACCTTAGGATTTACTAAGAGTAAAGCAGATTCCAACCTTTACTATAAGGTAGAGGAAGGCAATCCAGTGATACTTCTACTATATATGAATGACCTGTTTGTGACAGGTGAGGATAGGTCGATTGTTGATACAAAGAGGAAGCTTGCTGCTGAGTTCGAGATGAAGGACTTGGGTATGATGCATTACTTTATAGGTATGGAGGTGTGGCAGAGAGAAGATGGAATCTTCCTTGGACAAGGGAAGTATGTAGTAGATATCCTGAAGCGATTCGAGATGATGGACTACAAGGCCATGGCCACACCTATGGCATCGAACCTTAAGCTATTGAATGATGCTTCATCAGATTTGGTTGATGCCACGATGTATCGTCAGATGATTAGGTCCTTGATGTACCTGACGAACACAAGACCAGATATTTTCTTTGCTGTGAACACCTTGAGCCAGTTCCTGACGGATCCTAGACATGTTCACTTGATTGCTGTAAAGCATATTCAGAGGTACCTGAATGGTACGGTTGATTATGGGCTCAAGTATGATGCGAATCAAAAGGTTAAATTGGAGGGTTATGTTGATTCATATTGGGAAGGCAGTGCTCCAGATAGGAAGAGCACTTCGGGGTGTTGCTTCAGTATGGGATCAGGTGTGATCTCTTAGTTTAGTAGGAAGAAATCCTACGTAGCACTGAGTATAGCCAAAGTAGAGTATGTCACAGCTTGTTAGACTAGTTATGAGATAGTATGGATAAGGAAGCTACTATCTGATTTATTTGATCTCCAGTTGAATGCTACTTGTATCTATTGTGACAACCAGAGTTGTGTGAAGTTGTTAGAGAACCCGGTGTTCCTTGACAAGTCGAAGCACATCGAGATCAAATATCACTATATTATGGATATGGTGCAGAGAGGAGTAGTGAAGCTCCAGTATGTTGTGATAGATGAGCAGATTGCAGATGTGTTGACCAAACCACTAGCCATAGTTAAGTTCGATTACTTCAGAGAGAGGCTTGGTGTTCTTCAGATAGAATATACTTCAAGGAGGAAGTGATGGGACACATTTGTAGGATCCATTCCAAGCATAGTGGTAGGAGGATCCTTCCCATGGCTGTGGATGTAAGCATTGTGTGATGAGCATCAGGACGATGCTCCAGATGATGTTCTACATGATTATGATCAGGATGATCATATGTGTTGTATGCATCACGATGATGTGATGATGATCAGGATGATCATATGTGTTGATATGCATCAGTACGATGCTACGATAATGATCAGGATGATCATGTGATGATATGTATCAGGATGATACTATGATGATGATCATGATGATCATGTGTGGTGAGCATTAGGTTGATGCTCCAGATGTGGTACATCAGGATGATGTATTGTATGATGATGATCAAGACGATCATATGTGATGAGCATGAGTTCGATGCTCCAAATGTTGTGCATCAGGAGGATGTACTGTATGATGATGATCGGTATGATCATGAGCATCAAGATGATGCTCCATGCAAAGGAGATGATTAGTGGGATCATAAGTATCAAGATGATACTTCATGGCCATGGAAAAGTTGTGTAGTTGCATAGAAAAGATCCTGGAGATCTGGACAGGTTGTGCTATGCACGAAAACAAATTTGGGATTCTCTTTAGAGATCTTGCAAGATGCAAGATACTCTTTTAAGGTTTTGCAAGGGTCACGTAGAAAAGATCTTGGATATCCGGATAGGTTGTGCTAGGCACGAAAAATATCCAGGGATGCTCTTTAGAGATTTTGCAGGATGCAAAATACTCTTTTAAGGTTTTGCGTTCACATGTAAAAGATCCTGGAGATCCGGACAGGTTGTGCTAGGCACGGAAAAGATCCTGGATGCTCTTTAGAGATCTTGTAGGTTGCAAGATACTCTTTTAAGGTTTTGTGAAGGTCACATGTAAAAGATCCTGGGAGGTCTGATAGGTTGAGCAGGAAGCTCGTAAAAGTCCTGGGATGCTCTTTCGAGGTTTTGTTGATATACGTAATCATCCCTGAGAATTCCACAGGATGGAACGCTCGCAGATATGATGAAGAACTATAGGAGGCTAGGCCTACATCCAGCATGAAAAAGGGTTGGCTCTGTAGAACTTCCTATGACAAGAAGAATTGAGAGATAGCACCAGTGATCAAGATGACGAGTACAGCAACATTGACAATGATGCTCTGTGATCCAGTGATGATGATCCAACTTCAGAATTGAAGACTTGTGCCTATATGTATTGATGACCTGTGTCAAGAGAATACCTTCCTAGTTAAGAGGGAGTGTTGATGTATTTGTAACTTCATAATATATTCAGTTGTATATTACATTTGTACTTTATTGTATCCCCAATGGAGATGTATTATTCTTCCGGTTGGAAGTGTCGCATGTTATATTTGATGGGTTATTAGACCACCTTAGAGGGGTCGGCCAAGTGTGGGTCAAAGGGTTATTAGACCACCCTAGTGGGGTCGTCCCAGTGATAAGTGGTAATGGGTTATTAGACTCTCTTAAGGGAGGTCGGCCCAGTTAGAGTAAAAGGAAATTCAAGTCATTATATAAATAGAGAGTGTGTCTCTCTCATTCTGGTCATTCACTCACTCACTCACTTCGCATTAGTGAGAGAGAGGAGGAGTGCGCACAAGTGGAGGAGGAGAAGCTACTAGGAGACTATCTCTTGTTTTGGGGTTTGATCTTTGTGATCTTTGTATTTTTTCTCATTCTATCTCTGAGGAAGTTGCAGGGTTTTTCACCTTCTTGGTTTTCCCCGGTGAAATTCTTTGTGTCTCTTGTCTCTTGTGTTTGATATGTTGTACATGTTGTTCTCTCAGTTAAGATCCTAGATCAGATTGAATTAAATGCTAAAAAAATAACATGCTAATGAAGCATATCATCTCTCACCCCAAGAAGTGATCTAAGGTAAGTGAACCTCTTCACCGTGAAGGTCTTGGTGAATATATATGCAATCTGCTCTTCCGTTAGAAGGTAGAGCAGTGAAATGATTTGATCATGCACTAAACCTTTGATGTAATGCGTGTGTATCTCAATGTGTTTGGTTCTTTGTCTTAGAACCGGATCTATGGAAATCCCGATGGCACTCTGATTGTCACAATAGATGACAGGTAGAGTACTGAATGTAATCCCAAACTCTGAGAAGATGCCTCTCATCCAAATGCACTGTGTGGTTGCATATACAACACCTCTGTACTTGGACTTTGCTGAAGAAAGAGATAAAGTAGTCTTCTTTTTGCTCGACCAACATATAGGTCCAGATCTAATCATGAAGACAAAACCAAATGTAGAATTCTGATCTAAGCTATCTCCATCCCAATCAGAATCAGTATATCCAACTAGGTTCAAAGGACACCCAACTGAGTAGTGAATACCATGAGTCATGGTACCTTGCACATAGTGCAAAATCCTCTTTGTTTCCTTCCATTGAATCTCATGAGGCTCCTGCATGTATCTGGAGACAAAACTAATTACATAGGATAGATCAAGGCGAGTGTGTGTTAGCAACAAAAGGATACCAATATACTGCCAATACAAAGTACAGTCTACCAAAGGTGTAGACGATCCATCCTCAAGGCTAATCCCTGAAATAAAGGGGAATGCAACTGGTTTGCATTCGCTCATGTGGAACCTATCAAGAAGATCGGAAGCATACTTGGATTGAGCAACTTTGATTCCTGAATCACTCTGAGTGACTTCAAGACCAAGAAATTGTTTCAACAATCCCAGATCTAACATGGAGAATGAGTTGTGCAAACCAGACTTTATAGATCCAATACATGAAAAACTGCTCCCTGTAATCAACAAATCATCAACATAAAGTACAATGAGAAGTAAGGAGTACCATCATGTCTCATGTAGACATTCGAATCTGATTTGAACCTCTGAAAGTCTTCTAAAAGCAAGAAGGAGTCCATTTTTGCATACCAAGCTCAGGGAGCTTGCTTGAGCCCATACACGGACTTCTTCAATCTACAAACAAGTGAAGAATCATCAATATCTCCCTCAGGTTGCTTCATGTAGATCTCCTCCTCTAGATCTCCATGAAGGAAGGAACTCTTGACATCCATATGATGCACTTCCCAGTGTTTGGATGCAACAAGAGAAAGAACAAGACGGATGGAATCCATCTTAGCAACATGAGAGAAAGTCTCACAATAGTCAATCCCATGAACTTGGGAAAAAACTCTTACAACCAATCTAGCCTTGTACGTGTGGGAGGCTTCATCTGAATCCATGTTAGTTCTGTAGATCCACTTGCATTGAACAAGTTACCTTCCAGGTGGGTGTGAACAAAGCTCCCAAGTCTCATTTCTTTGAAGAGATTGGTACTCTTCTTCCATAGCAGCTACCCATCTTGGATCTTGGGAGGCTTCAAAGTATGATTTCGGATTATATCCTAACATAAGAAAACATCTGTCAACTAGAAATGGATTTGATGGAGAGAGTGTAGTTCATGTATCCTGATGATCAGATCTACCTTTCAGGTTGTTCATTGTTACACAGTTTACAATTTAAAATGGCGGACGAATACTGTGTTTTGTTGGAACGTTTCGGTCCTCAATCTAGGACCATCCTCAGGAGACTAAATCAGCCCAAATAAAGCAATCGATCCTCATTGTCTATTTATGTTGATCAAAGGTGAGAAATTAGCTTTTGGAGCCGACTTCAATCAACTTTTAGACTTCTTTTATTCTTATTAAATTTAATTCTTTTTAATTTTATTGAGTACAGGTTTCTAAGCTTCACTAATTTGCAGTCCATCGTCTCTATTTAAGTTATTTTTCTGTAGCTCTATTTCGAGAGCTTCCCATATTTTTCTTTTCTCATAATGATCGATTTTTGCTATGAATTTAGTGTCCTCTATGCATAGATGGTGTCCCATGTGGTGGTAGTGCTCTGCCAAAGCTGACTTCTTAACTCTGTTGTGTTTAATGTCGGCTATGTGTTCCTTTAATATTATCTGAAAAGATCTACCGGTCTCCCCAATGTATTGTTTGCCACAGGTACAAGGAATGGAGTAAACCCCTCTGTGTAGGCTAGGATTTATGGAATCCTTTGCATGGTCCAACATGGTCCTCAGTGAGTTAGGAGGGGAGAAGGAGACTTTGATGTTTTCCTTTCTTAGAATCTTAGCAATCTTCTCTGTGGGACCTTTTATGTATGGTAGGTTAATATTTCTAGTCACCTCTTCTTTGTTATTTTCTGTTCTAGGTGTTTTCTTTGCCTTCAGGATCGCTCTATTGACTTGTTCCTCGTTGTACCCATTCGTTATAAAGACCTCTTTAAGGTGTCTTAACTCTTGTTCAATGTGCTCTTCGTCTGATAATCTCATTGCCCGGGTGACAAGGGTGTTAATGACACCAATCTTTTGCGCCGGGTGGTGGTGTGATTTGGCATGTAGGTAGCGATCCGTGTGCGTCTTCTTTCTGTGTACTTGATGTGACAAGGTACCATCATTGCGTTTGGATATGAGGATGTCCAGAAAAGGTTTTCTTTCATTTTCTTCTAACTCCATTGTGAATTTTATGCTTTCGGACTATTTATTTAGATGTTCAAAAAACGCCGGAATGTCTGTTTTATTATGTGGTCAAATTACGTTTGTATCGTCTACATATCTTTTCGACATATCTGGTTTAAGTGGATAACAGTCGATTGCGAGTTTCTCGAATTTTTCCATAAATAGGTTAGCTACGACTGGAGATAGGGGAGATCCCATCGCGACACCTTCCACCTACTCATAAAAACATTCACGAAAAGTGAAAAAAGTTGACTTTAAGCACACACTCACCAATTTCGTTGTTTCCTCATCTGTGATTTCCTTGATGGTTTTAATGGCTTCTTCTATCGGAATTTTAGTGTAAAGTGAGACCACGTCGAAGCTCACTAAGGTGTCCTCCTTTTTAATTCTCTCCCTCTTGATCTCGTCAACCATGTCTGTAGAGTTCTTTACAAAGGAGTCTGTGTGTCCAACCCACCGCTTTAGTTTACCCGCCAAGTATTTCGCCAATCTGTATGTTGGCGACCCTATGGTATTCACAATTAGCCGTAGTGGTATGTCTTGTTTATGTACCTTCGGTAGTCCATAAATTCGAGGAACGATAGGGTTCTTCGGTAAGAGTTTCTTCTTTGTTTCCTCGTCCAAGGAAGAACTCATAATGGCCACTGTCACCTCTTTGACAATCCTTTTGCTTGGGTCGCTCATCAGCTTTCTATAACTTTCGGTGGCAAGGTGCTCTAGCATTTTTCTGTCATATTCTTCCTTGTCCATCACGATTGTGGCATTCCCTTTGTCAGCTTTTACGACTAGAATGTTCTTATTGTTCTTCAGGGACTGTAATGCGTTCTCCTCCTCCTTGGACAGGTTCATTTTTGGTGCCTTGGCTTTCCTCAAAATTACTGCACAGTCCTGCTTGATTTCCTCTGCCTTCTCTGTTGGAAGGTCTTTAATAGCGTGCTCGATATCACATATTAATCGCTTGAATGGAACCTTCCTTGGAGCAACCGCAAAATTTAAACCATATTCTAATACGTGCCATGTTGTCTCATTTAACTCCACGGCTGACAGGTTGACCACGTTTATTTTGGATTGCTTCGGCGCCATATTATCCTCGTTCTGACTATCATTTCTTAGTAGGAGTTTAGCGAGTTTTCTGTCTTGTTTCTGGGATATCTCGTCCAGCTTCCTCTCCATTTTGCATGCCGACGAAGCCTCAACCTCTATCCATAAATCTGTTCTGATAGAATTAGCCAGTCTGAGATGCAACCCGAATAGTTTCTCTGACAACGCGTTGATGCATTTCCTTACGTGTCTGATTTCTGATCTTATTAGGGAAAAGCTTGCATTTTTGAAGACTTCACTGTTCCTGGGGAGTGCGAGGCGATGTTTGATAGCTGCGAAGCATGGAATTACCTTATTATCTCTAGATTTCTTAAGGAATGAGAGATCTGATACCTTTTGAGCTAATTTTATCCTTTTTTTTCGAACAGACGGATATCCCTTAGCGCTTCCCTTCCGTGGAGGGAAACTATCAGGTTGTTCATTGTTACATAGTTTACAATTTAAAATGGCGGACGGATACTGTGTTGTGTTGGAACATTTCGGTCCTCAATCTAGGACCATCCTTAGGAGACTAAATCAGCCCAAATAAAGCGATCGATCCTCATTGTCTATTTATTTTGATCAAAGGTGAGAAATTAGCGTTTGGAGCCGACTTCAATCAACTTTTAGACTTCTTTTATTCTTATTTAATTTAATTATTTTTAATTTTATTGAGTACAAGTTTCCAAGCTTCACTAATTTGCAGTCCATCGTCTCTATTTAAGTTATTTTTCTCTAGCTCTATTTCGAGAGCTTCCCATATTTTTCTTTTCTCATAATGATCGATTTTTGCTATGAATTTAGTGTCCTCTATGCATAGATGGTGTCTCGTGTGGTGGTAGTGCTCTGCCAAAGCCGACTTCTTGACTCTGTTCTGTTTAATGTCGGCTATGTGTTCCTTTAATCTTATCTGAAAAGATCTACCGGTCTCCCCAATGTATTGTTTGCCACAGGTACAAGGAATGGAGTAAACCCCTTTGTGTAGGCTAGGATTTATGGAATCCTTTGCATGGTCCAACATGGTCCTCAGTGAGTTAGGAGGGGAGAAGGAGACTTTGATGTTTTCCTTTCTTAGAATCTTAGCAATCTTCTCTGTGGTACCTTTTATGTGTGGTAGGTTAATATTTCTAGTCACCTCTACTTTTTTATTTTCTGTTCTAGGTGTTTTCTTTTCCTTCAGGATCGCTCTATTGACTTGTTCCTCATTGTACCCATTCGTTATAAAGACCTCTTTAAGGTGTCTTAACTCTTGTTCAATGTGCTCTTTGTCTGATAATCTCATTTCCTGGGTGACAAAGGTGTTAATGACACCAATCTTTTGCACCGGGTGGTGGTGTGATTTGGCATGTAGGTAGCGATCCATGTGCGTCTTTTTTCTGTGTACTTGATGTGACAAGCTACCATCATTGCGTTTGGATATGAGGATGTCCAGAAAAGGTATCAATGGTGGAGATAGGAGCTGTGGTGGCCCATGTAGCAAAAGGAGATGAACCTTTAGGTGCTAGCTATTCAAGTTCTTGTGGATTTGGATCTAGAATTCACACTTCTTCAAGAGTCTTTTTCTTCATCTTATTTTGTGGATCTTTGCTCTTTAGGAAACCTTTGCAGGTACCATGAGAAAACTTATCATCTAGAAGGCCTTAAACCACATCTTGGGCTTCCATGTTCTGTAAACGCTTGTAGTTTAAATGTTCAAATCTCTCATGCCACAATCTACTTTCTTCATTGGCATGAGTATGGAGAGAAGATGGCTTGGAGAGCGGTAAGAAGTGTGAAAACTCATAGAGTTTTGAAGTATGATTTGCAACTCCTTTTGCAATGATTTCCCATGAAACCATGTGTTGTATCTTGACTTCATTTGGAGAAAATATTACTCTTTGGGGCTCTCCAATATGATTCATTTGATACACTGAAAGTAAATTTGCTGCAAGAGAATGAACATAAAGCACATCATAAAAGTAACCATAGTCAAGATTGATTCTTCCACTTCCCTGAGAGGAGGCTTCTGAATCATTGCCCAATCTGATGGAAGGGCCAACTGAGCTTTCAAAACTTGAGAAGAGATCTTTGGAGGAAGACATGTGTCTTGATGCTCCTAAGTCTATAATGAAAGAATAATCTGTTGATGCACTTGTCATGAGTGCATGAAATCTTTCTTTATCTTCGGATCTAGAAGGTTTGGTACCAGGATCTTTCTTCCTTGCACATGCAAGTACATGAAGATTGTTCTTCTCAAGTAACTGAGCCATCAAATCTATAGTATTCTTCATGCAAGAACTCTCGGGATGGAACTCTTTATGACAGTATGTGCACTTGGATCTTCTCTTCTGAGAATGCTTGGTCTTCTTAGAGTTCGAAGCCCCATCTGACTGATATGGAGTATCTGTATGCTTTGTACCATTCGATCTCTTGTAATAAATCTTTTGCTTTCCTTTACCATTCACTCTCTCTACAACTATAAGGAATGAATCCAATTTGGGTTTGATCATTCCCATAGATATCAACTTCTCTTCCTCTTGAGTAAGAGATTGGATGAAATCATCAAGTGAGGGAAACTTCCATCTTGGAATGGACAACCTAGCTGATTGGAAAGTAGAGAAAAAACTGAGAAGTTTGCACCCAACTTCGAGAGGATGGAAAGTATAAGCTGCTTTTCTTCTTTCACTATCTCATATCTTTTCACCTATGATATCAAGCTTTTGAACTTGGTGAGGAAGGCATTGATAGATTCGAAACTGTCAGGACTCAAACATGTGAGCTCATCCTCCAATTTATGTCCTTTCATATCATCTTTATATCCAAAAAGGGATTCGAGCTTGTCCCAAACCTCTTCAAGAGATGTAAGATCGATGACATGGAAGTGAAGATATTTAGAAATTGAGAGAAATAGGAGACCAACTGCTTCATCAACCCTATCTAAGTACTTGGACTTTTCAACTGCACTAAGAGGTTCTACCATCGTTTCGTTGAGTATTCGGGTGAAGCTCTTGGATCTCATGAAGAGAGCCATCTTGGATTTCCACTCAACATAGTTGGAAGATGTGAGCTTTAGATCCATCTAAAATAGAGAAAGTCGAATAGTTGAAGAAGATTCCGAACGGGTGAATAAACCTATAAAACAAGATAATTTTTGCTAATGGAGAATTCTACACTTCGACGGAACACTAACTTAAGGACACATGGTACATAGACTAAGTCCTTCACACCTAGATAGACCTCACTGGATTTCTCCAATGAATTCAAGTAATAGCACTAGGATTTGCTGTGGAAAATCAGAGGCTTCTGGTGCATAAGTGAAAATATAGTTGCTCAAAGAAATGTTGCAACTGCTGCAATTCGAATAGCTGCTGACTGCTCTGATACCATGTGATAATTTGTAGGGATCTAGCAACTGTAACAAACTCACAATATAACTCTCAGGATTATTTGCAAAGAAGAAGAAGCATGCATTCAATAATCACTCATAAACACAGAATAATGGACAATGTCAATATCATACAATGAATAATGAATGTAGAGAATGTGTTAGAATAATCAATGATGAGCCATCATATAGGATTTGAATTAGCCAAGTAGGGCATTCAAATATGAGCTCAGAGTCTAGATTGGATATCAATGGATACATAATCCAATTAGAAGTATCAGTCATAAATGGTAAGAGCCAGTCAAGTGTGTCCAACTGAGTCTAACAGAACCATCTAGGAATAAATTAGGGAATGGAGACTCCAAGGAGGGCGCATGAGGCTATCAAATAGTCAAGTGCAACTCCAGAACTAGCTAACTAGAAGCTACAAGTAGTCAGCATGAGCAATCAGTGGAATAACTACTTAATCAATGCACTAACTGAAGGATAACTCCCAGTAGGTGAGATAAGGAACCCTAACTGAGTGATAACTGAAGGTAGGTGAGTAAGGGCGCACTAACTCACACTGGTAGGTGAGAAAGGCACACTTGACATGCACAACAGTCAAGAAGGGTGCATTAGGTAGGTAGGAGGCCTAATGGGGGTTGCAGAGAGGCTCAAGAGAGCTAGAAACAAGCTCTAGGTGGTGGGGAGACCACCTTGATGATGACTGGATGCATGCAGTGGGATGCAAAGCATGTAGTTTTTCATGCATGTATGCAAAATACAAAAAATGATATGTGAATATTCCAATAGGTGGAACCTCTATAGGTTCACCATGGAATGCACCAGAGCAGAAACAAAAGGATAAGAAAAAAGCTATAGAGAAAGAGAAGCCGAAGCCCACATAAATTCTGAAAGAGTATGAACCAGAGAGACCTCGCAAGAGGCCGATTTTGCTGATACCCGAATACATCCGTCCATGAACAGATGATGTGCCAGTATTAATACTGAAAAAAAAAATTGCAATATGAGATCCCATTACCGACCATGTCAAGTCATGTTCGCGAGAAGGAGAATTCTCTAGGAAATATTCCCAAATGCAAGTTCGTAGATCATGATTTGTTGTACTCAACAAAGTATCCATAATTTCAGCTGGACCAGTACATGTGTAGACACTATGATGAAGCCACTAAGAAAACAACAATTCAAGCGCAGGACTGGATTGTGCCATTACAACCCTCATGATTGTTGAATTTACTGAGAATTCTTTATTTCAACTGAATCCCAGAGCTTACACCAGTTGTGTGAACATTGTTGTCATGTATGCACCAGGGATACTTGTGGTTAGACCGCAAGATCGATATCAACATTGACCTCATCTACAGAATTATGCACTTAAGAAAATGAGGCATTTACCTTGCAATAGAATTCGTAGGCAAGAACAAAGACAAAGAACTTGCAAGGAGGTTGAAGAATGAATTTGTAGTCGAATTTTATGCAAAGATCCAAGACTGCAAAGATGATCCTGAAGTAGAAGCGACCATGCTTAAGATTGTTGCTGCAATAGACAATCTCAAAGAAAAAATGGAAAATATGGATATTGGTTACAAAGAAAATATTGTTGACTTAGAGTCTAGGAAACAAACTGGAACTCCACCAAAAAAAAAAATTGGCAAGAGCTAAAGAATTGAAAACGTCAACCGAGAACATCTCCATAGAAGCTGCGAGGTGTCAATACTTTCTAGAAGAAGTCACTAAGGTATGGGCTATACTGCCAGAGGACCCCAAATTACAGAAAATTCAGGATGAAGTCTAGAACAAGAAGAAGGGCCTTTATTCTATGAACATGGCCATGAAGGATTTTTCGCCAAGGCAAAGTGTTCAAAATTTCATAGAAACGAAAGAGCTTCAGAAGGAACTGGAGGCACTTAGGACAAAGGAAGCTGAAGCTTTGTCAAAGTTATAGCCTATGCAAGAAGAAGCATTGGAACTCTCTAAACAGATCGAGGAGAATTTGCAAGAGCTTCGCCTGACAGAGAGTACAGTAAAAAAACAAATGCAAGAACCCATATCCGCGATGTTGCTCGAGAAGATAAAAGAATATGAGCAAGAGACTGAGGAATCTCTTGCAAAGTTGATCATCCCAATTGATGCACAGTTGAAGAACCCTACTGTAAGTGGCTCAGGGATGAGCCACAAGTAAGTGTTAGGGGCCTGTTTGGTGTATCCCAAGTATAGGAAGTTTTGAAGGAAAAGTATAGTTAGGTGAGGCCTAACATTAACCAGTTTTGGAAACAAGAAACTCCACAATTCCTAGGAAGAGGGTATGGACCAAGGCGTAGTTGACAAGAAAGGATCTGTTCCCTTAGTCAAGATGAAGTACTAAGGAGAACCAGAGATAGTTGAAGCAGTTAAAGGTCGAGCGACGAGCTGACAGCTATATGAGCAGAAAATAAAGAAGTGGAATAGTGCAAAGGATGTGCCACTATAGAGTCAGAGCCATGATGTCATAACTGCGTTGTCATAGGAAGCGTTAGATTCACCCATAATAAAACACATAATAACAAAATACAAGAGAGATAGGAATATACATTATTCACCCAATATGCAATACATACACAAATAAACAACCAATCCTTTTTATTATTTCATCCAACAAATGAAGGGATACAACCCACAACACATCTGATGACACATCCTCTTCACTCTCTCATAGTCTCTCTCTCTCACACACTATTCTTTCACAATACTACATCCAAAATACAATGCCTTCCGTTTAAAGAGGGATAACCATGTGAAAATACCATGGGATACTCAAAACTATGGGGCCGGTAAACTACTAAGTAAACCCATTATTTACCAAGTCAAAAGTGGTACAGATGACACAAAATTACAACAATTTACAAGTCATTTAAAAAAATTCTGCAACAATAGGGGCTAGATGCATTAGGAACATAATCAAGCTCCACAACCAACACTATTCCCTATAATAACATTAACCTGAATTCCTATAATCTTTAACTTAAATCAAATAAGTCCATATAAAAGAAATCCCTCTAGAGAAATTATGCAACCTTCAATCAACCATGAATTCCTCCTCTATAATAAAACACAACACACTGTCTAAAATACTTCTTCTTTGCTACATAGTACTTCTAGAAGTATATCAACTATAGTATTGTAGTGTAATCAAGAAAAATAAATCTTTGAATGTAGTGGATGCTCCACACGAACTTAATGTGGAACTAGTCGACTTCCGAGCCGGATTATAAAGGGATGAGAGAGCCACTGAGTGGGTCTACCTACTTTAGAGTATTTTCAATAAGTGGTTTACATAAGTATATGAAGTTCGAAAATAATAAGAAGCCAGTCTTTTCTATACATCAAATCTTTCCGGATTGACTACAAGCAGAGTTGAGGTTAACTCCTAACCAAACAGGTGTAGCCATAAACCGCCACAGCAGACAGGGATGCGAAACTTAGAGATCCTCAACAATCTGGGCAAATTTTCTTATTTTCTCATCGTTGAATACAGTAGTAGTTACAGTTTGAGGTGGTCTTATCATAAGTAGGCTAACTCTGAAGATCAACAGAGTCATAAATGTGGTTTTATCATAAGTAACTAACCTTGAAAATCAACAGATTCATAGAGATTTCGATCAAAATTATAAAAAAAAAGAATTGCTCAGTAAAGAAAGACCAGGGTAAATCAGTAATAGAGTCATAGCCATGAAAGCTTACAAAAAAAACCAGCAGTATAGTGCACAGTGAAACATACTAAACAGACTAAGAAACATAAAATACTGTTAAAAAACACAGGGAAGAACCCTCCTTAACGAGGTTAACGGGTGCTGAAGGTGCTTCTGCATCTAATTTCTTTCTTCCAGGATGGTCGACTAAAGAGGGTAATCACTAAGGTATTTAAAAATAGAAGCGCTGTCAAGTGTGAAATTCGATTTTATAAGGAAATTCGGACAACCTTGCTCAAATTGCCAAATTCAGCATTAGCGTCCAAGATATATACCCAGGCTGTGATTTGAAGCTTTCCCCATGCAATAAATTGATTTCCAGAACTTCTGCGTACCAAAATCAATGACAGATTCCTTGGTTTTTGATACACGGGTTCCAGGTAGATGAAAGGAGTTCAACCCCATGTTTGCACAAAAATAAACAGACGAATCTTCTTAAATCAAGTATAAACCAACGAGCTGGAAAGTATGAAAGCATTGTACAGGTTCCAGAAGTCGACACACCCTCGATGGAAAGTATGAAAGCATTGTACAGGTTCCAGAAGTCGACACACCCTTGATTGAACAACAACTGGTCTTAATAAGTGGTATAATTATGAAGATAGAATGCAACCGAATATCTCATAAAACATTTACACAGTCATTAACTAAAAGGTAACCGTGCTTTCACGGAGATGTCTTCAGGAAGGCTAAACGAATACCTCTACAAATCTTTGTAATAGGGAAAATAATCGAAGGGATTAGTCATGAAGGTCGATTCAGTAGATCAACTAGCAGAGTCTTTTAGATCCAGTAAAAAATATACACCCAAACATAATTTAGATCGAAGTGCAAACTTTTTGCCAAGGTTTCTGTACTTTACAAAAGGAGTGCATTTTGAGGAATTTGATCTATGATCAATATAGATTTAAAATGGACCTATGCTAGTATATATCTGTCACAATCATTCTTAGGTGGAATAGACCATTATTCCTTCTATGCTGATAGCTAAATCTTAGTGAAACCCATGGGATTTGTGAGATTTATCCAGTTCTAGGTTTAAAGTTTAGTTTAAAGTTTAGTTTAAGGTTTACTAAAGGTCAAGAAGTCCCATGGGATTTGTGGGATTTGTCAAGTTCTAGGTTTAAGGTTTAGTTTAAGGTTTACTAGAGGTCAAGAAGTCCTTTTCCTAGATTGGAATATTCCAAGTGCTTATCATTCCTACCAATCTTATCAAATAATTGAAAGCCTTAACTTGTGCGTATGAATGAGACATTAAATGGTCTTGAGGTTATGAATGAGTATGGATGGGACATTAAATGTGAGCTTGATCTAGACAGCACATTAGTATTTCCTATTACATTATCTAATTTGAGTGAGCATCATGTGAAAGATAGATTTCTTGTTGTCTTGGAATTGGAGGAAGGAAGGAAAGTAGGGCTCTCCATGATATTTTGTGTTTGACTTGGAAGCTTCATGAATGTAATTTGCAAACCAAGAGGTTTTACTTTACAATATGGTGATGTTGGATAGGAATGTGGTCAAATTTCCCATAGGTGCACAAGTATTGTAACAATTTTTTTTCATTAACAATAATTGGTTTTCATGGTTAAGAACAAAATTACCTTATACAAATTTTCTTAACTCTTTGCATAAATAACGAATGAATCCCACACCTATTTAGTTTCTTAAACATGTTATTCACAAACACCAGGAAGCCAGACACGCGTGTCCTACATTTCACAATCCAATCATTATACTAGTTTGGTCACATATTCACATTTTGACAAATGGTTTGGTATATAAGGTTGAGTGTAGGATAAAAATGATTTTTTGTTTTGGCAAAAATATAACACCATAGTTTCATAAATCAAAATTCTAAGAGTATACTTTCTCTACATCTCTTGAGATTTTCAAGGTTTTTACAACTACTAACCAAATTAAAAAATCCTTAAAAATTTGGAACTATAATTTCTTTACAATGGAAATTTTCCAAACCATTTTAGATAAATGCTATAACATCTCCAGAGTATCGGGGGGATCACACGCGGCGGATGTACTTCAGGAACCGGAAAAACTATCTGCAACACAATTTAATCACATAAGTATGCATGTATTTGACGACGAAGAAAAATAAGTATTTATATGGTTGGTGAATCGAATACCTGAATTAGGAGTAACACGACGATCACCATCACCGCAGCAAAGACGATGCACCCCAGAACACGGTATTCATGGAATGATCCTCTCCGTTGCGGCAGGAATGTATATTGCATAACACAAAACAAAACCAAAGCCAGTGCAATCGCCGCCTTCAATTCACTCCGCCCTGTTTCATATTTCGAAAACATTAACAACCCACAGCATACCCACTTTGTTGGATCAAACAGTCACAGAACATAATAGACATAATAGGTAGGGGAAGCAATTAAAATAAGCAAATAATGATACACACATAAATTATACGTAGAGATTTACTTGATAAAACCTTCTAGAAAATTACTCATAACTAACCATACTCACATAGTCACCGAAAAATCGGTTGTCACTAATTTCCAACGCACTTTATACAATTTCATACATCAATTTTTTAATGGACGGGAGAAACCAGAAAAACAAATCTTACCTTTTAGTAAAGCACAACCGAATAGTAAAGAACCAGCTGCGTAGGTGCCAAGTATCTTGAAGCCAAAAGAGTTGCCCCTCTTAGTCCAAATATAAGTCATACAAATCCCTGTTAAAAAGTGAAAATATTAATTACATTTATAGGTGAACTATCAAATATGTTTTTAGAGGATGTGATACGGATTTTATAACATGTTTCAAATTTTAAATAAACAATTAAAAAAAATATTAAATATATTTGATAGTTTTCTATAAAGATAAGTTATAAATAATGATACAAAAATAACAACTATACACAAAATAATTTGTTTGTTTTGTTTGATACATTTAAATTGTGACCTATTTTTATTCACAGTCCACACGTTCAACGAATAAGATAGTATTCAGTGTTAAATATTAAAAAAACTCAATATAAGTAACATTCCAAAAGTGAATAAAGCACAGGTTGACAACTTACAAATGAAAGGGAAACATCCAAGGAACATGTACAGTCCAAGTAGGAGTCCAGCCCAATTCAGTTGAAGGAATCCATAAGCTGGATTAAAGAGATCGCAAAGCAAAAAGAACACGAAGGAGTAGATATGCACAGCAACAAATGGCACAACCAATCTTTCGGGAAAAGTGCTTACTATTGGATCAAGATCATAATCACGGTAAACTATTGGATGATAGTCACGGTAAAATCTTGGATGATAATCATGGTAAAGGGCCCCGTCAGCTGCCTCCAAGTCCGGATAGCCTCTTCCGATCAAGGCTTTATCCATGGCTGATCCCACTTTGCGTCAATCACAGTGCGAGCTTAAACACAGTTGAGAATTAGTAAGCAGAGTAGTATAGTAGAAATAAGAAAAATGATAGCTCAGTGACATATAAATACCTTCCATGTGTATAGTGGATAAGAAAGGGTGGTACTTGAAAGACTTCAAATTAGTCGGCTTTAATGCACAAGCTTTTAAATCTTGATGGCTTTAAAGTCGAAAGTATTAGAAGTTATTTACTACATTTAAAAATATGGATCATTGAAAACAAAATTTGGATGAAAAACTAGTCTTTCGACTTTAATTCAAATTTTATGTCATCATCTATTAACTAATCAAAATGTTTTAAAATTGGAAAGACCCCAAAATTATCTTAAATATTGATAATGAAATAAATATACTAACTGATTTTACTTAATAAGTGACCCATATATGATATATAATAATAATAATAATTAATATTATAACCAATAACTAATATATAATATATAATAATTAATATTATAACTTAATATATAGTAGTAATTAATATCACAACTAATATATTCATCCTTTTTTTAAGTAATACATCGACAATACATATAATATATATGAGTAATAGTAATTAATATTATTGGGGTTAGGCACGCACCGGCCGCAGGGTGGAAACTCTTTCGGGGCGGGTCGACCGGAAATTATTTCGTGAATGTAGCGGTCGGCTAAGCTGATTAAAGTGAACCACATGGAAGAAAAAAAAAATAGTAATTAATATTATAACTAATATATAATAATATTGTATTTTAATTAATATATTCTAATATTAGTGAAAAATTGGGTCCAATAACTAACTAATATAGTATATAATTAATATATACTAATAACTAACATCATTAATAATATACTCATTCATACTTTAAGTAATACATGACTCATATATAATAGTAATATAGTAATAGCAATTAATATTAGCACATTCACTTAATTTGTGGTTGGTGAATACCAATAGGCCAATAAATACCTATGAGTGTAATTATAACTAATATAAAATAATATTATACTATAAGTATAATATTACTATATATCAAAATTACTTTTAATATATAATTAATATATAATAGTAGCTAATATTGTTAGTAATATATAATAGTAATTAATATTAAAACTAATGTAAACTAATATTATATTATAATTAATATATTCTAATAATACTATACACTTGAAAAATTGGGTCAGATAACTTTTAAGATGATACTGTGTATTTAATATTCCTTCCTTATTTTGGGTCAAACTTCCTTCTCATAAATTGATTTTAATATAAAATATATATTTAAAATAGCTTTGATAAAAGTGAAATAACCTTGGGCAACTTCAATAAAAGTAAAATAGTATCAATATTTTATCATTTTCCTTAGGAGGCAAATTTTTTTCTACATGACAATATTTTATCATTTTCCTTAAGAGGTCCATTTTTCATCCAAATTTCCTCTAATTTTCTAGTACAACCACACACAACCTCGTGGGGGTATTAATGGCTTGAAAGTTGAAAGCATTCTAAGCCATTTAGCCATTTAAAACTATGGATCACTAAGAACAAGTACAAGCACACACAACCTCCTCGAGGTATTATTGGACTAAATTGAGGATGATGGTATCATTGGGTGGTTTTGAACAATATGCATGTGGTGTTGAAAATGTTCCAAGGAAGAAGGTCATTCCTTAGTCTCTAAAGTAACCACTAAATCATCTAGAGGCATGAAAAGTGTTTTGAAGCATTACATATGGCTTATGA
Source organism: Larix kaempferi (assembly GCA_027924585.1). Taxonomy (NCBI): domain Eukaryota; kingdom Viridiplantae; phylum Streptophyta; class Pinopsida; order Pinales; family Pinaceae; genus Larix; species Larix kaempferi. The sequence goes on from BSBM01000003.1 coordinate 8,098,177, forward strand.
GGGATATCCTTAGCATTATGTATGGGTCTTCGGGCCCTAGGGGCTTGGACATGGTTAGGGGAGAAAATATGAACCTTAATCCCTAAAGGACTCTTTTATCCATCAAGGGCCAAGAAGGTTCCCTTAAACAACCACAAATTCCCCTGTTAGGGTATCATTGGGCTATGATTGAGGGTGTTAGTGCCATAAAGTGGTTTTGAGTGGTATGTATTTTTGAAGGAATTGGAAATAAACTAGGGAATAAGACCATGCATTTGGCCATAAAGAAACAATCGAGGCATCTAGATCCATCCGCAATCCCTTGAAGCATCACACCTGACTTCTTGAGGGTATCCTTGGAACTATGTATGAGTTTTGTGGCCTTGGATCCATTGAGATGGTTAAGGGAGGAGAGCTAAACCTAGGCCCTAAATGAATGTTCTATCCATCCAAGGTCAAGAAGGCTTCCTCAACCAACCATGCATGGCCTCTTGAGGGTAACATTGGTCTATGATTGGGAAAATTAGTGCTATTAGGTGGTTTTAAGGAACATGCATATATCAGAATCTTGTAAATGTTTCGAAGGAGAACACCATGCTTTAGGTCCTAAAGAAACCATTAGGCATCGAGATCCATGAAAAATGCCTCAAATTACAATCCATGATTTTTTGGGGTATCCATGGCATTATGTATGGGTCTTGGGTCCTTGGGGCCTTAGGCATTATTAGTGGAGGATAATTGATCCTAGGCCCTAAATGAGTAATATAGTAATCTACGGCAAGAAGGTTGCATATTCCAACCAAACATGGCCTTATGAGAGTATCATTGGCCTATGATTAGGGATGTTGGTGCCATTATGTGGTTTTTAGAATTATGTATGTCTCTTAGGTCCTTGGAAAGGTTAGAGGGAAGAATAGCATGGCTTAGGCATTAAATAAAACATGAATTCATCCATAGACATGAATAATGCCTCAAAGCACCACACATGACTTCTCCAAGGTATCCATGGAATTGTTTATGGGTCTTGAGGCCTTGGGTCCTTAGACATGGTAACAAGAGTAGACCTAAACTTGAGTCCCTAAAAGGAAGCTTTTAGCCATCAAGGACCAATAAGGTTTCCTTTATGTGGACTAGGGAGGAAACATAGACCTATTATTGGCTTATGATTGAGGGTATCAATACCTTGATATGGTTAAGGAAGGAAACACAATTATTAGACCATAAACACATATTCAAGGCAATCAATGCCAAAAACGATGCCTCAAATCATCATACACAACCTATCCATGGTTTTAGATGAGTCACCTTAGGTTGCAACATACATGATTTAAGTGTTATATTTTAATATTACTAAAGGTTTTAACCCATAAATGAATCCTCTTAGCATTTAGGACCAAGCACGATGCCTTAAATCACCACATTTGATCTTGATACCAAATCTAACTATGCAAATCCTATAGACCATGCCCATATTTTACTAGTACAAATTGAAAAATTTGTGACTACGTGACCAAAAAGTTAGTCACGACATTTTTTATAAGTTAAATATTACAAAATTTGATTAGTTTTAAGCGATGTAGCTATAAATAACAAAGAAAAACTACTAATATAATCCGAGATAAACATATACAAATAGATAATGATTATGTGAATATAACTAATTAGTAGTATTTCTAACTTATTAATCATAAATTATAACTTATAAATTTAGGAATTAAAGTTAACTATTCATGACTCCATCCACCTCTCCTATATATATTATTTGATTAAAAGAAACAGGGGAGCATACAACACTTTGACACTATCTTCATCCCATCATTTTTACTCTTGAATCCTCCTAGTCTAGTCTCTCCTAGTCTTCCTCCTTATTTTTTTATGATGGTTTCCTCTTTGCTTTACATGTGCAAAGATTTTAATTTTGAAAAAAATATACATCCTACTTTTCCATATCTTAAGTGGTTTATAGACCTATAGACACACTTCTAGGTCCAAATGGACTTATGTAACTTAGGTAAAACATAGTTTTTCTAATATTCAATATTTTATTATAATTATTATTTAGAATATTTATTCATGGGTTTCCACGGATAAGGATGACTCCAAGTGGATAAACCGCAATTGCAGTTGTGTCTTGCATGTGTCATGCATACTTGAATTACAACCATGTCCATCTCAACAATGACTACGATTGGTTTCCACTTACATGACCTTGGTTACCCCAAGGGGCTTGTCCATAGGCATAGTGTCCCTGACCCACCATTTGATTACCATAACCATGTCTTGCATGACCACATGCATGTCATGACCCAAGTATTGCTTGGGACCTTACGTAGAGGGAAACCAGACCCCCAATGTCCCACTAACAAAGGTTAAAGGAAACCAATTTACAACTAGTTAAATGGTTCTTATTACTACTTTGAATTTATGAGGATCACAGAATTTATCCCTAATAAGTACCTCTGGTTGTAAATATTTTCCCACATAATCATGATTTTTTCCTAATTTCCTCTTTGGTGAGGTCAATAGCCTCTTGATCTTTCTTTACAAACAGGCCCTTGGCCATACTATGCATGACCCTGCGTTTGGAAACTCCAATTTTTTTCTTATTTCCATGCATGTATTTTATTACTACTTCAAATTTATGAGGATCACAAAATTTATCCCTAATAAGTACCTCTGGTTGTAAATATTTTCCCATAGACTCATGATGTTTTCCTAATTTCCTCTTTGGTTTCCCTCTTGATTTTTTATATTTAGGTTTTGAATTTTCAGTTTCCCTCTAAATACTTTGTTTCTCCTTTCTCCTTTGTAGGGTTCAAGGTTGAGATTCATTTTCTATCTGAGGTTCTAATTGTGCATTTTGCATATCATCTTGTTTAGGATTGGTCTCCATATAGCTGGATTGATAAATCCTTGAGCTAGAAACCCTAACTTTATCTGTCTTATATTTCGAGGCTAAACTTCGTGTTGAACACATGTTTCAATGAAATGATTCCTGGCAAGAAAATTATCCCAATTATCATTCATTTCCAATAGTATATATTCAACTAGTATATTAATTAGACAATATAGAAACAAACTCCTATCCAAATTTTTAGTACCCTTTTGAACAAACAAATCCATTTTCTTCACATTGTTAAATAAATAAAATGACATATATCAAGTTTATGTCCAATCAAAATCATCGGGAACCTAACATGATAGTAAAACACACTACTGGATATTCACTCATAAGTGGAATACCTCTATATCATGAACATCACCAATCTCTGTTTATTCCTTAAAGCTTTGACAAGTATGCCCTTATTCCACTCAGCTGCTTACATAGGGTTTTTAAGGAATTTTTTCCATGAATCATCCCTAATCCTCTTGTTCTTGAACCATTTCATACCTCATTGAGGCAATCAAGTGGCATGTGATATAGACATCTCAATCAAATGAAAGTTGAGTTCGCCCACTTAATCCTTAACAGCATCGAATGTGAGAGAAAAAGACTCAGTCACTTGAGTGTTATACCCTTGGGACTTTTGCAAGAAGGGAAAACAAACTTCTTGATGAAAGCGTTACATACATTTATCATTGGCCTCGAAAATATTAAAACCACATGGATCTAGTCTTACTATGGGATCCATTTTGAAATGCAAGGGTTTGAACAATTATGGATATTAAAAACTCTCTTAAACTAGAAGGAAGTGGGAGAAAAGATGAAGATAAGACCATTTCAAAAACCAAAACCAGACTTGAAATAGTAATAAAGAAACCACAAACCCCATTGTGATCATCATTAACGGATAATGCTAGGCCAAGACTATTATTTCCAGCTGACATGATATCAATGTATAGTCTAAGCATGATTGTAAGGTTAAGACATTTAATCAATTGTTGAGTTTAAACCTTATGTTGAAATATCATTTTGACAAATGTTTAATCATGAGTAATAATAATAGTTGGATGACAACAATCAAACACTCATTACAAATGTTGTTCATGGAGATAAAATCAAAAGAAGGTGCTACACATAGAGGTATTGAACATGAACCTTAGAAACATAGGATTAATATGTTAAAAGATGCAATATACCCTTCATAAAATCACTACAATTTATAAATAGGGTACGTTAATCATTTTAATCGAAAATCCTAGATAGATCATAGTTCAAAGAAGGCATTACCTTTCGATCTTACCCATAACCAAAAACCAAAACATTTTAAGCTAAATTTGAAGCATGTATATTTTGAACATGTAATATCCCCTCTGATACCTCGATTCTTCTACAGCAGAAATACAAATAAAAGGTACAATGTACAAGATATTGGAAAGAAGATCAAGGTTATGCCTTTCTAGTAAAGCACTATAAGTATTGTTAATGATTTTCCTAAGTTGTAATTTGATTTATGGACATAGGATACTGAAGAGATTGACACAAATGAATTATGAGGGCATGAATCCACTAGGGAAAGAGGTAATGGCTAGTAAGCCATGAGTAGATGGCATGTGTCATCTTAGTGCCTCCAAGACTACAAGAAGAGGGAATTATAGATGTTCACTTATTAACCTTAATTACCGCTAGGAGGTGTCAAATATTTACCCTAAGAACATCTAAAAGAATGAATCTAAAGACTATGTTATAATCACCTTTGAAATAAGGTGCAGAAAGACAAAATTGATATGTTTTTCTATAACACATAGGATTGAGCAAGTAATTTCTATTGTATATTATGTGTAAGTATTATCTATTTGGAATCACTATAAAACTAATACTAATATGAAATGTATAAAATTATTAAAATAAAATAAAAGAGAGGTATTCTTTATATAATAAAAGATAAACACTTTCCCTATTGTTGGACTCTCCTTTGAGTGGAATATTAAATGTAAATTAAAATAAATATTCGGTTAGGGGATCGCCAGGAGACCAGAAGGGATCCCTTTTGCTGCGCTGAATCGGATGAATTTCCTCCATTGGTTTATGACTTTTTAAATTATGTATTCACTATCATGATATGTTCTTTCGATTCTGGAGAATCCTTTGTTGCAAGTTTTATCTCATGATTTTGTTAGTCCACTGTATCAGATGACTTTCCTCCTTTGGTTTATGACCGTTGAAATGATGTATTCATTGTCATGCTATGTTCTTTCAATTCTAGCGAGTCCCTTATTGCAAGTTGTATGTCATGATTTTTTTTAGTGCACTGTATCACAATGATGTATTCACTCGCATGTTAATGACAAAGGAGAAATAGAGTGGTGCAGTGTCTTGAAAGGATGGCTCACTAAGAAGGCCGGTCCAGCCGATCCCAACCCTCATCATATTTAATTTTTCTCCTAATATATTATTTACTTGTGTGGGAAGAGGCAGCCTCTCAGAAAGAGGGTCTATCCCCCTTTATTTTGGTTAGAAATTGAATTAGATTCGATATTGAAAGGAGAAGAGTGGACACTTGACTTCATCTTCACCTTTTTAAGATATTATTCTATAAGTAACTTTTTATATAACAAAACCTCCCCTTTTTATTCGATTATGGAGGATTTCCATATACTTGTTGTATAGTAAATAATAGATTAACGATATATATATTGTTGGTAAATGTCGATTCCTTAGGTGTAATAGTTGAACTTTATTTAAAAAGGATGACTAGAAGTTCTAGGAACAATCTTAATGGAGAAAATTATATTAGCTGAAAGAATGATTTTATTTAAAAAACTTACGAGTACACTTAGTGGTAATTTCAAATTTGGGTTTGTCATTATAATATTAATCCTACATTGAACCTAATCGTGATGAAACTTAACTTATAGTGCAAACCAAATAAAATGGTTAAATTTATGTGGTGGCCAAAATTTTGGCATTTTAGATCATATCTAGAAATATTGTGTCAAACCTCTATCTTAGTGGATTCGTTAAGTTTGGGGTGACCTCTTGATGGGAAAACATATGCTGGACAGAGGTTAGTTGGTTGGGTGTGTTAGAACATTATTACACCTTAGGACCTTAGTCATACATTAATTTGATAATTAAATTGTCCAAAATAAGGTTAATGATGACAATCCAAGGTTGTTAAAAGTTAGTTGGGACAATTATGACACAATCCACCACTTATGGGCCAAAATCCAGTCAAACTAGTTGTTAGGTGCCTTATTAATGGACACCTCCAGCATTTATTACCACTACCTGAGCTAAGGCACCCTATTTTCCTTGTTTTAAGGAACTGTCTTTGAATTAAGGTGCCCATGCAATGTATGTGGACATTTTGTCCCTTTTTGGCTATTTTCGCCTATCCTTGGCCACCCACACTCCAACAAATCCTAACCACCACATGTGTGACCATCATTATTGCCATCCCATGCCTACCCAATGTTCACATTGACAATTCGTAGCTGTTAGAAGTGATTTGGGAACCTATTGGTCAACCTAGGGGGGATTGGGGTCCAATGTAAGATAGCCACTTGTAGCTGCCTCCAAAGGAAAATGAATTTTTCCAAATAAAATATAAATGTATTCACAACTCATTTCTAGGTTGGACGGTTATAATAAACCTGCTATTTGATCATTTGTGTTATTTGTTACTGATTTGTTATCATTTGTGACTAGTTTTTTTTATCATTTTTGTTTCCATAATTCTTTTTACACTATTTTCTTGCATACTTAGCCAAATTTCTTAATTGTGAGGTAATATTTAGCTATTAGGTCCTACTATGACTTAGATTTCACATGGTATTAGATCTATTGGAGCTTCTATTCGAACCAACACTGCTTCAAAAGTGCACCAGAAGTAGTGGAGAAACCACAGAAGTCCCTGGGGCCATTTCCTTGAAGCCATTGGAGAAATACTTTGAAGTCTACCCAAGGTCTGACACTCTCCCGGATGTTCCTTCTATCAATGCATGGTTCGAATTATCTAGTTAGGATCCCCTCGAGAGTGATTGAGAGTTTACATTGCAGGTACACAGTGTTCTTTGTCACCTAATGTGCAAGCTACAGAATGGAGAAGTCTCATGTCTTACTCACTCGATTCAACTATTTTGAGTGGAAGGTCGAAATGGTGATCCAGCTGATATCTAAGGGTCTCTTGCGAGTGACCATGAGTACAGAAACCGAGCAAAATTCTACAGTAGAGAAGTCTAAGTTCTTCAATAGAATGGATTAATATTTTGACATGCTTCATCTTAGCACTTCAAGAGACCTCTCGTTTCACATTGACAGTCTCACTACTCCAAATGAAGTATGGCTCAAGCTTGAGTCATTAATTGGGAAGACTGATGAGATGAGGGACCACCAACTTGAGAATGAGTTGATCTCACTGATCCCAAGTAATTTCAAATCCATTGAATACTTCTTCACCAAGTTCAAATCCTTGGTCTTGCAGATCAAGAAATGTGTCATTGATAGGAAGGAAGAACAGTTGATTTTGTCCATTCTTTCAAATTCGGGTCCAAAGTACTCAGTGTTTGTTTCTACATTTCACTCCACAAAGATTACAATTTGAAACTAGAAGATGCCATATCTGCAATAATTTATGGAGATGCTCACTCTAGAACAATATAAAATGTTTCTAATGGGTTCCATTAAGCAAAAGGACCAATTTCTTGCAGCTAGAGATTCAAAGCAATAAAGAGGAAAGAAAAATCCCAAGGGTTCGAAACACCAAGAGAAGAAGAAAGACAAGGAGAGGCTCAAAGCTTTTGATGGGGGTTTGTATCATGTCAAGGAGAAAGGAAAAAATAAAGAGAATACCAAATGCACTTAATGTCAAAAGGGTTGGCACCTTGAAAGTGCATGCATGAAGAAAACTATTGATATGATGACCCATCTCCTCCAGAAGAACAACATTCCTCTTGCAGAAATTTCAAAGAAGAAGGAGGGTGTTTCTAAAGACAAGGATAGGTGCCATGCATTGATGACTATTACCTTAGAATCTTCCTATTTCATCATAGATTCATGTTCCTCAAGGCACATGGCTTCTGCAAGATATTCTTTCTCTAATATCTCACCTTAGAGTGGTCCTTCCATTCTCATGGGTGATGATTTAGAGATCCTAGTGACATGAAAATGAATAATTGAAATAAATTAAATAAGATGTATTAAAAAAATAACATGTTGTAATACTTACCTTTTCTTGGGACATATCTCCCCCACGAGAGGGATCACTACTAACAAATTCTTGCCCCTCTGCAGAGCCAGATAACAAGGTAGGCAAGTTTAAAGATTATAAATGTTAGCAATCTATAAAGGAGTACACTAATAAAAAATAACTTGAACAAGATTAAGTAATGAACCATGTACTTACATTCCTGAAAAAATAATAGAAGCTCGTTGTGGGGAATTCGCTAAGATCAATATCTCCCACATCTAGTTGAGAATGTGGTGCCTGCAACTTAAAAAATTGTAGATATTATACCATCTAATAAATTAATCAACTAACATGTATTAACGAAGTGACATGTATTAACAAAATGACATGTTGAAAATATGACCTCTATGTTGGTTGTTGCCACCTCAGATACAACAACACCAGGTACACTACCACCCATTGCAGAGGCATCAAGCTCCTGCAAGATTAAGAATTGTATATATTAACAATATTTTAATATGTACAATATGGAAAAAAATAATTTGAACAACAAAATAATGTTTTAACTATGTCCTTACCTGAACAAAAGTCATGATCGTAGGGGTGACATGTGTTGGTCCATGACCATAGTAGGTCTGGCCACACGCATGGCTCAATATGTGGCTCATGTGATGTCAATCTATCCCCACTAGAGTATGGTCATCTGATGCTAGAGGCTGATGGATGTACCCCACCAGAGGAAGAGGTCCCTGCCTAGTCAATAGTTGTATTGTGGCGTAAAATGACTTGAGCTAGCATCAGAAATTCCTCATGTGTCTGGGGTATCATCGTATGTGCAAAAGAGACTTATGGCCTCGATAGCTGGGTACGAGGTGGAGGTATCGGTCGATTAGAATCTCTATGCCTAGAATTGGGACGGTTTTGGGGCATCCCCATACCAGCGCCTTGGAACCCAAACATATTGAAATAGTTGCATGTTTACCCATCACAAACTCAGCATAAGGTTTTCGAACGAAGTATAGAGGTACTTCCCTATTGTTGTGTGGGGGAATGTCAAATACCATATACCATCCATCCATCTAGTTATCTTTGATTGGGAAAACCACACCACTCAATTGAAATATCTACTCTAGTACTCTCTTGAATGGCATCTGCCCCAGGAAATCTAAAAACTGAATACATTTTCTCTTTAGTTATTTTTAATTTCTTAACCTCATTGTAACTCAATCCATTGGCATATTCTTGTTGTTTTTTTTCTCTGTACGATGATAAGTTGTACAATGCATCATTTGAGCGACTGATAGTATCCACAATAGCATATAATGATGCTTCCAATGAGCAGCAAAGTTCATCTCCACCCCTCCAAGCTGTATCGATCTCTCTCAAATGAGCGATCTCTCTCAATATCTCTGCATTCTAATCCATAATAGCCACTATAATCATAAATACAAAAAAAAATATCTTTAGAAAAATAGATATGGTGTAATGACACTCTAAGCAATGGAAAATGTAAAACTTGTGTACAACAAATAACAAGATGAATTCTTTATAATTTGAAATTGAAAATTGAACAAATTATACACTAAAGACTAAACATTTAGCATTTTTCCATCTTAAATTCATGTCGTATGTGTGTATTAATTTCAATTGCCAGGTACATACATTAAATGTCCTAAGTGTATATATGTTGATTGGGAATCTTCTCTATGTTAGTTTTAGGCTTAGATTACGAAGTTTCATCAAAACTATAGGGTGTTGAGTAATTCCCTTGGAGGACCAACTCCGAGATTCCGAGTAAAGGAAATGGCTATATCATACACCATGGGGCACATGGTGCTATTGATGAATAAAATCCCAATATAGGAAAGGATTTTGATATATGTAATTATTTATTGTGTTGTGAAGTTTTTTGGACTCATAATATTGTTTGATCTCGGTGCTACAAATATTTTTATTTCTCCATATGCATTAGATAAATGTGGGTTGGCAATTGACGAGCATGACGACTTCAACCTAGTTGAAATGGCTTTAGGGGTAAAACAAGCAGTATGACCTAGTGTTGAAAAATGTATAGTAGATCTTGGGGTGTGTGTTACACAAGTCAAAGTATACATCACCACCCTTGGAACTTATGACCTTATCATAGGTATGAACTGGCTTTAGGAACATTGATCCTTCTTGGACTATTATGGGAATAAATTTATTTGCTTTGATGACAAAAGAGAGTCCATTGAGATCCAAGGTATCAAAGTGAAGGTGTCCCTATGTTTCATATCAACAATGAACGTAAAATGATGTATGAGGAAATGGTGTCGGTTGTATATCGTTGAAGCAGTAAATAATGAGAAGGGACCCTCCTTTTATCAGTACCCAATGTTAGTCGAATCCAGTGACGTCTTTCCAAAGGAATTGCCTAGGTTACCTCCTGAGAGAAAACTTGATTTTACCATTGAGGTTAAACCTGGTTCGAATCCAACATCAAAGACACCATACATGATGACGGCCCTAGAAATTTGCAAGTTTCAAATACAGTTGAAGGAACTGCTAGACCTAAGGTTCATCAAACCAAGTATTTCACCATGGGTTGCACCAGTAATTTTTGTGAAGAAGAAGGATGGGTCCTTGCATATTTGCATAGATTACAGAGATTTGAACAGAGCCACAGTGAAGAATAGGTACCTGATAACTCGAATTGATGACCTATTCAATCAAATCAAAGGGCCGACAGTATTCTCAAAGTTCGACTTATGATTAGGTTACCACCAACTTCGAATTAAGGAACGTGATATACCTAAGACTGCTTTTCGAACTCGTTTTGGGCACTATGCGGTTTTAGTGGTACCCTTTGGTTTCAACAATGCCCCAGCTATATTTAGGATCCTCATGAATAACGTATTTCAGAAGTACTTATATCGGTTTGTGCAAGTCTTCTTGGATGATATCCTTATTTATTCCAAGAATGAACTCAAGCAGGAGGAACACTTGTGAATGGTGTAATCAGGCTTAAGAGAGAATAAGTTGTATGGTAAGTTGTCCAAATTCTCTTTTTATCAAAAGGAAATCCATTATCTAGGGAATATAATTTACAAAGAGGGAATTTCAGTGGACCCTGAAAAGGTGAATTCCATAATGGATTGGCCTGTGCCAAGCAAAGCGCATGAAGTCAGAAGCTTCATGGGTTTGGTCGAGTACTATAGAAGGTTTATGGAATGTTTCTCAAAAATCGAGAAACCCATAACTACCTTACAGCGTAAAGGCATCAGGTATGAATGGACTGATGAATGTGATGTCGCATTCAATGAGGTTAAAATACTACTAACCAATGCACTGATTCTACGAGTGTCAGATATGTATAAGGACTTCACAGTTTGCATAGATTCCTTAATCCATATTTATGCAGGAATGCAACAGAATACACAAATATCCATAAAAACAAAGATGCAGCATAAATAACACTTCATTTCATTAATCAAAGAACTGAAACTTGTTTACATACAGGATGGAAATACACTAGCTAGAGTGGTAGTAGCTTATCTCTAAGGAGAGATGTGGAAGCTACATGCCTCTAAACTCTGTGTTACAATGAGGCTAGAAGGCCTATATATTATTGAGAAACAAGGGAAACCCTAAACATCCAAAAACCTAACCCTAGGAGGTGAAATGCCACACTATGGGCCGCGCTGGGTAACTTGGTACATCAATTTTTCCGGGGTCGTAACTTTGGCATACTACCTCCATTTGACGCACATGATACATTGTTAGAAAGATCTATTCAAGGACTACATCCAAAATTGGAAAATATAGATTCTAGAATGGACTCATATTTATCGGACCATCAGATGCTGAAAAAACGTCGTTTAGGGCCTCAAAATGGCTTCGGAAGTTTAGGACCCAAAAACTGCCAAAAATAGTAAATTGTGCTACAATTAAGGAAACTGAAACGCTAAAGAAATAATGGTGGGGGTCCAAGTGGAATAGGTGGGTGGCCACCAATATCCTCCTTGATCATGCCTCGAGGCATGGTTGGGGTGCAATATTGATGCAGGAAGGTGGGTAATAGATTATGCACCGAGGAAGTTAAAACCACATGAAGAGAATTACCCCACCAACGACCTAGAATTGGTTGTCGTGATGTTAGCTTTAAATCTTTGGAGACATTACGTTACTAGACAAAGCTTTGAGCTCAAATTGGATCACCAATGCTTGAGATATATCTTCACTCAAAGAGACCTAAATGCTAGGAAAATGCATGGAGTGAATTTATGAGCGAGTGTGATTTTGGATTTCACACATAAAAGGGAAGGAGAATGTGGTATCTGATGCCTTAACTAGAAAACCAAGGATTTTCTCTCTCATACCTCTAAAGGTTGATTTGAAGGAGATAGTATTAGGGAAGCTAGTCGCATATAGTTGGTACCTAAATGTCTCATCAGCACTCCAGAATGGGAAGCAAGTGGAACCTAAGTTTGAGGGATATGAGTTGGAAGCTAATGGGTTGTTATCATATCAAGGGAGGATGTATATTCCCAAGGAGGGAGATATTAGAGAAACTATACTTAATGAATCCCACAGAGCAGTATATTTTGTGCACCCAAGAATAAAGAAGATGTATGTGGACAAGAAGAAACTCTTCTTTTGGAAAGGAATGAAGCGCAACGTGGTCAAATTCATCGCTAAGTGGCTTGAGTGTCAATAGGTAAAAGATGATCATCACCACTTGGCATGAATATTGAAACCTCGGTAATAGCCCTGATCATTCTATGTAAGGGAGCTACCTCAGTCTTATTCTTTTTTTAGTTTTTTTCTTAATATATATATATATCCAAAGGGAGGCCCAGTAGCCAGATTGGTTTGGCCCAGTGGCTAGCTTTTCAATTTTGGCTATTAAAGCAGAAATCGAAAAGTTGTTGAATGTTGGTTCCCTTTATCCTATCCCCTTGATAGATTGGGTCTCTAATATCATTCTTGTTACAAAAAATCAAGGAACCATCAAAGTCTGTGTTGATTATCGGAATCTAAATAAGGCCTGTCTAAAGGAAAATTAACCTACCCCATTTATCGACCAAATCATTGACAACTGTGCTGGTAGTGTCATATTCTCATTCATGGATGGATTTCATGGCTATAATCAGATTGACATCCACCAAGAAAACCAACACAGGATTGCGTTCTTATTCTAGTGGAGTGCATTTATGTACCATAAATTACCTTTTGGCCTTAAAAACGTTGGTGCCACATTCCAACGGGTCATGTCATACACCTTTCATGATATTAAGGATTTTGTGGATCCCTACCTCGATGATTTTCCAGCTCATTCAAATCATTGTGAGTTTCACATCAATCATCTGACGGTTTTTTTCCTCAGATGTCTGTTAGAAAAACATGATCGCAGAGCAATAACAATAAACAAAAATGCAAATATAATCACACACACATTACAAGAGAAACACAGATATATCATGGTTCACCCAACTTGGACTACATCCACACTGAAGTTTTCAGTCCTTACTATTATTTCATCCAACAAAGTGAAGGGATACAACGTGCAGCACAACCGCTGCACTTCCTCTTCACTGTCTCAGAGTCTCTCTTCTTGATCTCAAAGATATTTACAATGCATAAAACCTAATACATCAACCCTAGCTGTATTACAATGTCTTTCTTTTATAAGGGAGATACAATGGGAAAATACCACGGGTTACCCAAAACCATGGGCCAGTAAAACAACCCCAAAAATTTCCTTTGGGGGCGCTGCCCCCAGACCCCCCAGCTGAGGTGAGTGTATAGTCCACCTACATATCATATAATACTGGGGTACAAACATAGCTGAATAATAATAATATCTCTGAATTTGGAGATCAAGCTCCACAACCAACAATGTCTATGCTATAACATCCACCTAAGTCCTCACAAATGCATAATTTGCGTGGATTCTGGATGTCTCCTTGGCTTCATCGTCTCAAAATATGGAATCCGCATAGATCCCCTCAAGGAAGAGGCTATCCTATCCCTACCGCCACCTATGGACATCATTGAACTTCAAAGTTTGCAGGGGATGTCAAAGTACTTGAGTCGTTTTGTGTGTAACCATGCGGAAAAGACAAAACATTAGATGCGTTTGTTAAAAAAGGATGTCCCTTTTGTCTGGGATGATTATGCCCAAAGTGCAATTCACAATCTCAAGCACGCAATTACCCATGCACACGTTTTACAACCACTTGATTATACCAAGGATTGTATCCTTTATCTTGTTGCATATACCTCGACTATTGGTATGGTTTTAGTGTAGGAAGATAGCAATGCACAAGAACATGTGATTTATTACCTTAGCAAGGGTCTTATCGACTTAGAAACTCCGTATTCACATGTCGATAAGTTGGCTCTGGAATCTTTCATCGTCATCCATAATTTCCATCATTACATTATGTTCCATACAACCACTATCATCTCCTATTCAAACCCTATGTACCACATCTTAACTCATCAAGTACTAGGGGGGGAATATTCATGATGGATCATGATTATTCATGAATTTAATCTATAGTTTGAAAAGGAAAAATCTAAAAAGTTGTTAGTATTCACGGAGCTAATTTCTGATCTTCCCCATATTTATCAAGACTCTGAGCCCATTAAATCTCTTATCGATGAGTCGTTGTTCCTTATCAGGAACTCCGATCCCTGGTACAAAGATATCACCTTGTATATCCAGAGACAATGCTTTGGGCCTTACCTATCCTGCAACAAACGTCGCCATATCTTCCATCATGCCAAATATTACCTAATTATCGGCGACACCCTATATCGTTGTGGTATTGGTTTGATATTATGATGATGTTTGACTCATGACGAGGCTAGGCATGTTCTGAATGACTGGCCCTCAATGGCATGTGGAGGTCACCTCTCTAAAATGGCTACAACACAGAAGATATTATGTGTTGGATACTTCTGGCCATCCATTTTTAAGGATTGCATGGAAGTCGTTAAGAAGTGTCCTCCTTGCCAATTTTTCCATTCCAAAAAGCGCACTCATCCTACCCGTTTACACTCCATTATTTTTGTCAGCCCCTTTGCAAAATGGGGCATAGATTTCATTCACAATAATCCTACCTTCAACGAGGGGCATGGATATGATGTTGTAGCTATTGATTACTTCACAAAATGGGCTAAGTCTATGCATACATATAAAGAAGATGAAAAAACTACCACACTCTTCATGTTCAATCATGTTATTTCTACGTTCAGGGCTCCACGAGCCATTGCCATAGACCATGGATCAAACTTCCATAACTGAATGGTAACTAAATTGTTCACTAGATTGCACACCAGTAGCTAAAAATTTTCGAAAGTTGTCTCCCTCACTGGAAGTGGGGAGAGGTGTGGCCTTGGGGGCAAGCAATGAGCCAGGTACTGTCACCTGAATCCTAGCTCCTCCGTTTAGGCTAACTCCTAACGAAGCCAAGGGGGGTAGTCCCTACAAAGAGTTTCACTAAGGCTCTTTTGTTTTATATGTTTTAAGTGTGGTGTGATGCGGATGGATGTTATTTAGGAGTTTCTGTATGATGATGAGAACACAATTAAACACACAATCCATATTGCAAATTCTACAAGATACAATTTAGAAGATGAACAATATACTTTGACTTAGAATTAAAACAAAGCATACACAAGATAAAGATCAAACAAATGACAAGCACATATGGTCTAGATTCAGAAGATACATAAGAGTTTTTAAAGACCAGTGCCAAATGGAGTCAAAAGAAATGCTTGTGATACTGGAAAATATAAGTCAAAAGTATTTGTTTGTGAGATCGTTTTGAAATTGTTCTTGGTAAATTTTAAGTGTTTTAGGTGTTCTTGATTATTAGGCTAAAACCAAGGATATCAAAAGAGTAGAACCTTAACAAGGAAAAAATACTAGCAACCTCTTAGATGATAGGTCGGGAGCACCCAGATTGCAGAGGATAAGTGTACAATGGCTTGACCACCCTCGAGTCTGATAGTGGATTCCCGGCACCACCTGTTTCAGGAAGCAACCTCAGTGATTTGATGTTGGTTTTTGTTTTTGGGTAAAGTTTTAATTATGTTATCACTTGTAAGTTTAGCAAGTCCTTCACCTTTCTGAGTACTAGCCCAACCTTTGCAGGTTGGTAGAGCATACGGGTGTTGGATAATCAACCAAAAAATAAATTAATTAAGGGGGATGTGAGTTGAAATGTTTTATTATTAAGAGCACCGTTCAACTCTCCGATAGAGAGCACTCTTGACTTAGTCTTAAGACAAAATTTCAAGAGACTTTTCTAATCTAATATGCCTAATGCAAGGGGAAAATGCAAATCTACAATGCTCTCCGACAGAGAGTGCTCTTGACTTGGATTTGGCCAAGTTCAAGAGGCTTTGTTTATTTTATGAAAGAAAAGAGAGCAGTTGTGAAAAAAATTTATGAAGCTTTGTAAAATTAAACCATGTGATAGCTCAAATGATATAAAAAACAACTAGCATGCTACTTGCGAAATGAAATAAGATAAAAAGACTTAGTGCTCTACCAACAATTTAATCTAAGGTGGGGTCTTCCTCCAAACAAGGTCAACCTCTAAGAACTGCTAGCACTTGAGAACTTCCCAGCTAGCTGATATTTTGACCAAGGCAACCAACGGGGAGAGAGGAGTAACCACAAAATTATGTGGTCCTGCCCTTGAGATGAAATCCCAAGGATACTACCTCAAGTCAAAACTTGGAAGAGAGTACGAAAAAAAGAAAAAATTGATTACTCTAAAGCAGAAAATGAAAGATCTAATCTAAACAATCACAACACTCTTCACCAAATGGGGAAGAAAACCAAAAAAGCGAAGGCCTCCTCCACTTGTACTTTTATTAATTTGATTACAACTTGCCTTGGGAATCTACCCTTCAAGGACTTTAGCAAAAAGATAAAGACGGAAATACTACAACACTCTTATGAGTATACAAAGGAGAGTGAAAAGATCTAGTCTTTTTTGGTTCAATGAATGTTCCAAGTCTCTTCTTGGTTTTATTTTCCAAAAATCTTGCTTTTGCTTAAGAGTATTTTCCTCTTGCTTTCCTACACATGAAACCAACTCAAGCACCCATTATTCCATTAATCAAATCAAATAAGATTGAAAACTACTAAGTCTAGTATTGAAAACTGAGATGTAAAACATGAAAAACATGAAATTTTGATTTGGAAAACTTAAGATGGTAAAACGGACCAGCAAACGAACAATGCCTAAAAATTGCTAGGAATGAGATCTAAATCACAAAAAAAATTTGAAATATTTTTATGGAAAAAACTTGTCTTTTAAATGGAAACAAAAGTTTGAAAAGATGCAAGTTATACTAAGATCTTGGAAGGAGATTAAACTATAGTAAAAAAGCACAAGATCTAAATCATAAAAATTATTCTAACACTAACTATCTTACTCTTTTTTGACTGTTGTGTGTTTTTGTAGGTTGGTGGGAGG
Source organism: Larix kaempferi (assembly GCA_027924585.1). Taxonomy (NCBI): domain Eukaryota; kingdom Viridiplantae; phylum Streptophyta; class Pinopsida; order Pinales; family Pinaceae; genus Larix; species Larix kaempferi. Next base: position 8,115,707 of record BSBM01000003.1, read on the forward strand.
GAAGAAGGGTAAGACGAGAAGAGGTGGAAAAGGAGAAATGAATGGATGGAGGAGAAGATGAAGAGGAAAACAAGAGGAGGAAGAGTAAAACGAATGGGTGAAGGGAGTTTGAGGATGAGGAGAAACGAATGGCTAAGGAGGGGCAAAAACAAAAGCAAGAGAAGGCTTCTAAGATGGAAAAAGGAAAGCTAGAAGGTGGGTGGATATCAAGGCAAAGAAAAAATCAAGGAGCAAAGGTGAAGCTAGAAGAGATAAGCTTTGGGTAACCAAGTTTGAATAATGAATTTTTGTTGATGGAAGAAGCAACTTTTCCACTTTGAATGCCAATCCTTAGATCTTCCTCCTATGGAGGTTTCCTGAAAACAAACTATTAGCAAAAAAAATTTGTTGGTGGAGAAGAGGGAGATACAATCGAGTTCATCTCATCTCAACCATTTGAGGATCTGCAATACATAAACACTCATACAAACAATGCTTGATTAAACTTAGAGAGTTAGACAAGAATGAAAAAAGAGACAAGGTAGTAAGACCGATTACAATTTGTACTCTTTAAACTATCCAAGCCTAAGCCTAGCAAACAAATTGGACCATCAAATGCTTTCCCTACGCTCTTAATAAAGAGATCCAAGAATAAATTATAATCAAGATTGAAATTGCATAAATGTAAAAAATCATAGATATTACCTCAACAATGAACCATTAACTCATAAACCAATAGAAATGCACACCATTTGCCTCCAAAGCCAACTTTATTTCCACAAGCTCTTTACAAATATGAGCAAAGTAAGTTTACAACAATTCTCCATGAGGAATGATGAAAAATAGCCTCATTATATAGCAAAACCAACTACTAAAACCCTAATTCGAATTTGGCATAAGGAGAGCCAAAAACACTTGACAAAACTCCAAATTCCAATCACAAACCAATCAAATCTTGGCTTGGAGCAATATACAATCACATAAGTCGAGTTTCAAGGAGTTGCAACTTGAGAGGAGCCCATAATTTGAGGAAGGAGCCCCACATGCATTGATTTCAAAATCAACCAACCCATTAATCAATTGCCAAATCACAAAAATGAATTTGCATGAAGGTGGGCGAGTTTCTGAACTGTAGATCACTCCCAGTGCTCTAAAACCGATCTAAATCAGGTGGGTGAAGATTCCAATCATCATAAATTCTTTTTGCCATGTCATTTTGACTTTTACTTTATTCAATTTGGCCTTTTTTGGAGAGATTTAAATTATCTCCAATTTATTATTTTTTGAAAATTTTAATTAATATTTCTCATTTTTTGATTTTTTGAGAAAATATTAACTATGAGGCCAAATAATTGTCTGAAACTTAGGGTTAGCTGGTCCGGGGATCATGAATTATTTTTGGCTTAAGGTTCAATCCTTCAATCACTGAATTCAGATCCCGGATGACTGACATATTACAAATTGAAATTTATCTATTTAAAGTATAGAGAAATTTATTAAAATTTAAAAATAATTAAAAACCCAAATTTCAACGGACCCAGTAAAAAATTTTCGAAATTTTTTCTGGGGGTCCTAGAGACCTAGGACATGACCAAAACCTATTCGAGTAGTGTCTAGTAGGATTATATACATTAGTTGGACTCTAATAACCCCCCCATGGCTAAAATTTTCCAAATCGGGCATTCCAACTTAGGAGGAAGCGGGAGAAAACCTCATCGATTATAGCTCGGCTATAGGCAAAGTATAATTGACAAAGGAAAAAACTCCCTAGAATACCTTAGTTGCTTAATCAATTCATGGGGAACCAAGACACTCAGATCCTACTAGCACACTTTATTACAAACCCCCATGGGGCCATGGTCATATTGACTGAAAACAAAAATTGGCTAGCAAAAATTGGCCAACTGCGGGAATCTGAAACCCAAATACTCTGGAAGTGAACATTGATGTGTTCCAACACTGGCAGCTCAATAAGGTTTCAACGATTTGTACAAAATAGGTGATAACAGGGCATATAGAACCTCCATAAAAAATAATACCAGGTTCACACATTTTCAATTAGTATACGGGCTGGAAGCAGTATTTCCTATAGAGTGCAAGATCTTGTCTTTGAAACTAGTCATCGAACTCTTTCCAAACACCATGGTTGAAGAAGAATGCTTCATATATTTAGCTGAACTAGAATAAACCCATCGTGACGTTTCCCTTGCCAATGAGGCACATAAGAAGTGCATCAAATCCCAGTACAATAATTCTATCGAACCTCGCATCTTCAATGAAGGCAATTTGGTCTTGGCATATGACCAAAAACATGATAAAATGGGGGCAAGTAAGTTCGATTCCATGTGCCACAAGCCCCACATTGTGAAACATGTGTTATAAAAAAGGGCCTACAAGTTAGTTGACTATGATGGGACACCGTTGGCGGAGTTTAGAACTGGGATATACCTCAAGAGGTTATATGCTTAGAGAAATATTGCATAGGTACCTTGTACATTTTGTATATGATGTATGTCTAATATGGTGTGATGTTTTTTTTTTCTCATAGGTTAGGACCTCATCTCCATCATGATTGCTTATACTATGTTTTACTTGAATGTGTAGATGAAAACCTATTTAGGATTTGCATATGGTGCTAGCCGGCATACTCAAAACCTCGACTTGGAAGATTGGGTACTTTATTCCCCTGCCGGCGAACTTATAAACTCGGGAGGAACTTGCCTAGGTCCCGCAACTAATAATATCATTGAGTATCACATGGTGATTGGATTGTTAACTGACGCATTTTCCCTTGGTTTGGACCACATTGTCATCTATTTGGATACCCAACTAGTGGTCTCCCATCTAAACTGATTCTACAATGTTTGTAACCCTACACTACTCTTTCTTTTTCAACAAGTATGTCTATTGGAGAGGTCTTTTGAGTTCTTTCAATACCTACATATTCTTAAACATATGAATACAGTTGTTGATTCCTTGGACAATTTCATTTTAGATTGGTACGTCTCACATTCTTAAAAAAAATTATGAACAAGCATAAAATGTAAATTTTCCATACATAAGCAGCATATGTGAAGCCCATGCTCACCATACACACATTGTATATAAAACCTCCTTGATATTAATTATGATAAAAGTTCCACAAATTAGTACTAACTAGACAAAATATGAATCCCATATCTTTCAGTAAATCACAATGGAAAAATTATGAATCTCCTAGATTTCAGTACATCACTACATATAGATAACGGGACAAGTCATGGCGCTCACGATAACATATCACCACTCAAGCTACCTGACGGAGAAGACGTTTGATAATCATAGAAAATCCCACCGTATGGCACTGATAGTGCCGAGGTAGATCATCCAGTGACATGTATCGGATATTATCAATCAACCTCTCTAAGTTCTGCTTGTTCTCCGCGAGTATGTCGCTCACTTCTCGATCACGAGAACAAATGGACCTACCCTCTACTCGCCGCGTTATGGAGGAAGCTCAAGGTGGCCTCTTTGGCCCCACATATTCATTAGTAAAACATAAGAATCCTTAGTACACCAAAAAAATGATATATTTAAAAAATACATAAACACTTGAAATAGCATGAATATACTTTCTTGTATATGTTGCACCAGACTGGCCCCTCTTGTAGCTCCAAGTTGGGATCTCCTCGAAAAACTGTTCCTGCGTAGGCATAATCCTCTACCATAAGAAGCTTCCTGCGCATCCATCAGAAGAAACATGGCCCATAACTATGGATCGGACCACCATGATGGCCGAACAACTCGGTCCACCTACTCATGCGTTGCTTTCTCGGATTGGGGATAGATATCTCTATATGATGAGGGAGGAAGTGAGGAACCCGCTCCATAAAGAAGGATACCAGGATAGTCCCATAACCAAACTATTTAGTTGTACCTGTCTGAAACTTCTTCAATTGATCTTTCATGTTGCTTAGGAGGCTCTCACACCAATTAAACACAGTAGGTTCCATGCAAGCTATGGAACATAGCATCTAAGATCTATTTTCCTAGTGGTGGGACTTAGTCCCCGCTACTTGAACCATTATGAAGAACACAATACTCAATGGTAGACTATAGACCTGTGTGATTGGGATCTTCCTGGAAAAATTCATTGTCCCGATCCCTCAATACTGGTTGATCAGTTCATCCTTATTTCCATCACCTTCGTTCTGCTAGTAATCATGGCTCGATCCCCTCTTCTTGAAATCCAGGTCAAAAAAAATGTAATCTATCTCAAGGGTAAGGATGTGGGTCCCTATTCAGAAATAATTTTCATCGGGATCCCACATATCAACTAAATACCCCAACACAAACACTTGGGCCATCATATTTGAAGTAAGGAAGAGTTTCTTTAAGCCACATTCTTGAAGTGCCAACATTATATTGGATTCATTTAATCCTTCCAAATACTCCAATTTGGGGTCTCGTTCCTTCCATTAGAGCACCATTTTCTTTGCTTGAGGACCTGGAAGACCAAGCATAAAGATTAAAAACCCTTCATATCCAAGAAAATCCATGAAATTTTCATATATTTCATATTTGGGCTCGCCTTTCATGGTCGATGCAACCTGACTTTTCACACAGTGCGCCATTGACGTGCCTAGCCTTTTTGTGGGCCACATCGATCAGCTACAATGCAGTTCCCGAAAAAGGTAGGTCGCGTCAACGAGCGCACGCATTCTAGGCTCAAAAAATGACCCCAAATGCATAAAAAATCATGGAATTTCCAGCATTTTAGCTTAGAAAATGAAAGAAGAAGGTGAAGATGGTTACCTGGAGTTGACAGAGCTTGAATCCATAGCCTCAAGTGCCCACAATATTCAACACAAATTTACTACCACAAGGAGTTTTTTACCCTTCTTGGTAAAAGGAATAAAGATAGAATGGTAAAATAAGTCACTTTCACTCCCTTTTATAGAATTGAGGGTGAATATTTTAATATTTTACTTTGCGATTTTTTTTATTGCTTTTACCATTTCAATTTATGAGAATCTTTGTTGATTAATTTATATAGTCCTTTTTTAACAACTTGTTGTTGAAGTTACCGATTAAAAATAATAAACAAGTTATGTCCCAAACTGTCTTTCATGCTAGAAGTCATTATTGGAGTTTTCTTTAAGCCCTTTTTAGACTCTTAAAATATGAAAATATGGCTAAGAGAACTTGCTTCCTTTCACGCTCATAAAATGATTTGAAAGGGAATCTATTCAGTTTTGGTTTACCCCTTTTTCGGGATGAGTAGTATTAATTATGAAAAAGGAATACCTGAGTCAAAATTTGACTAGGAAAATTCTTCTAGCTATTGTTTTGCACTTTTTTGGGCTTGGGGACTAAATTTACAAAAAGGTATACCTTGGAGTCTTCCTTATACTTTTCAGGATCTCTAAACATGAAATGCCATCGATTTTACCTTTTTTGGACTCGTTAAAATTTAACATTGAAGGACCCTTATAGGGTCGAACCCTTCCTTTCTCAGGTTTGTAAAACATATGAGATCATACTCGTCTAAAGGATAAGATATATCGAGCATATGTTACCCTCCTCAAGCTCATTAATAAACAAAGAGGTACTCGTCAATCATGATGGGGAATAAGGGAAGGGAAATGCATCTATATTCACATTTATGGCAGCCTCTTGTTTCCCTTGCACATGGAACCTATTTGTATTTCATATGAACAGTTGGGTAATCAACTTGTCTTTGAGTCGTGTCAAGTCTATGAGTCACTTTACTCATTTGGGTCATCCAAAGAATGCTCCACTCATATTGAATCATGTATTTATCTCTCTCTCAGCGATTCCATGCTTCCGGGTCATTAGTCGTGCCGTAAATTGTTCAAGGGGAGTCCTCCACTTGAGTCAAACTTTGGAATTGTCAAGTTCTCTATTACATCAGTTATCCTTAAAGTCCATATACCTTGTGTCAGTCCACACTCATTTGTTTTACCACTCGAAATATTCTTCCTACATTGGTTTCGTGTCAATGATGTGGGATACATCATGGCCCTCCTTTGACAAATATATCCTTGTCGACACCAACACATCATCCAGGGATTATATTTAGAAGCCACCTAGTGCCTTGAATCCTGCATGCCTCAATGGCAGGTTTTCTTGCTTTCGATAATGTGTTCACATCATTAAACTCTGAGTGAATGATTCCTCAAACATTTGAATCAACCTCATTCATTCACATTCGTTGGGATGTACTATAATACCTTGCATATCATTATCATCAATGGTGATTTCCCTCGCACTCGCTAATGGTTCACATCATTGGTCGGTAATCAAGTGGTTTCTATTATGTTCAACTTCAACACCTTGTAATCACATAGTTAGATTCGTATCGATTCTAGATTGGGTAGAAGACCTTGGGGACCCTCATTATGTGTTTACCCAGGTTGCGTTGGATATATTTTGAGTAGATTCCCACATGAACATCATGCCGGTGACCTCATTAATGTACTATCACACAAATCCCCTCTTGTATTGGTCGTGGATGTGTCATTATCTCATAATGGATGTATGTTTGTATTTTAATATCCATAATTGTGTTCAATCAGCAAGTATCAACATGGATCTGCAGTGTATTGGTCGACAGGCGTCTTTCAAGTCATTTAGCTCCAAAGAGTTAGAGCTTGTATTACAAAGTCCTTAGTTATTATCAATAGTTCTATGATCAATGGTTCCTTGCTCCTATCACCATACCAACATACTTCAACTATCATATTTCTCTCTACATGCATACTTTGGGGGGGAATTTGTTATACAAAATTTTCATCAGTTGTGGAAGACCATGTGACGACATGTTTCCACAATCCCTGAAGTTGTTGCCATGGTGAATGATCCTTAACTCTTGGTGTCATGTAATCATCTTTTTGTGACTTCGACGCACTTTGCTTCATTAGCAACATGCGTTGAAGTTCGTCAACGTGTTTTTCTCTACTAGAAACCTGCATCGATGACACAGCTTGCCTTCACATCAACTCGCGTCGAGCTCCTTTAGAGCACGTTTCTCTATGTAATACCCCCATTTTGACCCTTTAGATGTATTGGATTTTAATGTAATTATCGTATATATGTGATTTATGATTCCTAGTGTGGAGCTCAAGGCCAAGCCCCCACTAGTGAATGCTCAGCCTTGAAGGGATGGTATTTTATGTTGTGCTATCCATGTGCTAGTAAGCAATGGGGAAATTGTAAAAATGATGTAAATAATTAAAATTCAAATAAAATACCCAGGGGATGGTTATAGATGCAACTAAATGAGGGGGGCTATGTGTATCCACTAGGGATAGGTGAGGGGGTTGTGGGATTGAACCCTAGGCTACCATATGTCATCTTGGGAACCCTCTTTGACTGTCCTAGATGTCATTTAATGTTGTTGTAAGGAGGTACTTCACAGCGTAATTTTTAGGGGCAAAATTTCACCAATTGGCTATTTTTTGGACTTTTTTTCAAAAAATAAATTCGCTATTTGGTCATTTTTAGTCTCTAATATCACCTATATTTACATAAAATATTTTTTTCATCATAATATTCGCCAAAATTTAGAAGTTTAAGTAGGAAATTGTATGTTTCATATTTAATATTCACCTACCTATCTATATATATGTTTTTCTCAATCCAAAATAATTGCCTAGAATACTATACTTAAGTAAAATATTAGAATCCTTACAAAATACCCTGGTACTTCATAAATCTTCTCATGAGGTTGATGGAGTATGGGCAGCCCTGAAATTCATGAGGCAGGGTATGGGCTCTATTTTGCTTGTCCCATAATTCACTCCACCTCTAGGGAGGATTTTTTCCTCATTCCCCATTCCATGGTGCCTACGCATCAGTTTGGAAGGAGGATGCAAGTCCAACAAGGAAAGGAACATGAAATCGTGACTTGGAATGAAGCCATGATTTGCAGAGCCAAAAATGCCCAGAAACTTGCGTGGGAAGTGAAATATTTGGGGAATCCATAGACCCGAACCTTAGGGATATATTGAGAGGATTTGATGCCCATAAATATATGGGGAGACCCGGATTTGATAGTCAAAAACCTAGCTGCAGCACATAACCTTTCGACTGCAACCTTGAGGAAGATCTAAGAGAGGATCGTAGTGGGAGAGAGACCGGGGGGTTTATACTTCATGGTAGAGTGAGTGAGGGATCATTTAACCTTGGTTTAGAAGTTGAGACTATCCATACCTGCCTAGGTTAGTGCTGAGGAAAGGGGCGCCTGAGGGACTATGTAGCAGAGAAGGTGACCTTACTTAGGCTCAGAGTAGAGGTGATTGGGGTAGCACTGGAACAGGCCATGAGAATAAAGAAATGGCGGGGTATTTTTGAAATACCCAGGTTGTGGCCACTGGATCAGTTCCTTAGTTATCCTAGTTTCATACGCAGATGTGGCTAGACTGTCTAAAGGAAATTGGATATGCCTGTAGCTTTGTGGTTGAGCTGATTGGATTACGAAACATCTTCCCTATCTCCCCACTTGCTTAACAAAGCCAGCTGTGTGCTGGATGATCCTGAATGACTGTGCCTAAGGCTGTGAGTGAGCCTGTTAGTTCCTCCTTAATGGATACACAACCCAAGCTCGGGGGTGGTCTCTGAGTGATGAAAGAATATAGGTTGGGAAGAGACCTATGGTTGGGTTGGAACGTTGCAGTACATATCCAATTGCTTGGATATTTCAATGAAAAGATAAGTGTTCTCTATGATTTATATCATGCTCATTTTGTGTTCTGAATGCCTAATTGTTCATGTTAATAGGAATTAAATGATTATCTTAAGTTAGTCAGCATAAGCCTGTGCATAGCATGAGAAGAGGACTAATTCCCTGTAGGTTGTTTCATCATTTTTCCTGGGAGAAATGTGTTGATGCGTTCCCTTATATGTGTGTGGACAATAATTCATTCCATTGTGTTTAATTGAGTATGCATATGCACACCTGTGTTTGTATTTATATGAATCTATTCATTGATGAATAGGGGTAAGTCTTGTGAAGGCCTGGAAATCCCAAACTGTTAGTCATGGACTTGGGGGAGAAATAGACACCCCCCTATTGTGTCCATGTTCCCTCTATGGGTCAGATGAATGGAGGAGCCATGATAGAGTGGATTAGAGCTCTTTACAGAGTGGTAAAGAGGTGTGGATGAGGTTTGGGGAAACATTTTGGTTGGATGAAGGACAAAGTCAGATTTATCAAGTGTGGCAAAAGATCACACCATTACATAGAGATCACTGATATCTTTCGAACCGTACCATGTTTCCCAAAAATGGACTTACGATGAGGAAGTTATCATCCTGAGAAGTTGGCAGTAACAAGGGTATGTGGTCACCTTTCGACTTTCCGAACCTGCATTGCGGATTGCGGATTGCGGAAGTCGAAGGAATAAATATTCAGAGTTTCACATTGTGGTTCCAACTTTCTGATTCCCGCAAGGCGGATTGCTGATTGCGGAAGTCAAAGGCATATTCATTCGACTCTGTATATTTGGAGTTCTGACTTTCCAACTCCCGCAAGGCGTATTGCCGATTGTGGAAGTCAGAGGTGTATTTCTTTGATGTTGTATATTTGGTGTTCAGACTTTTGATTTGCGCACTACGGATTGCAGATTGTGGAAGTCAAAGGTGTATTTCTTCAATGTTGTATATTTAGTGTCCCAACTTCCAATTCCTGCACTGCACATTGCGGATTACAGAAGTCAAAGGCGTATTTCTTCGATGTTGTATATTTAGTGTTTCGAATTTCGACTCCCGCACTGTGGATTGCAGAAGTCAGAGGCGTATTTCTTTGACGCTGTGTATTTGGAGTTCCGACTTGTGACTTGCGGATTGTGTATTGCGAACTAAAGTTGTTGCAACTATGTAAAAGTGTAGAGTTGTAGATTCTTTAAAAAAAATTAGCAGGTTGTTTCTAAAGAGCTCCCCCATCACCTCTAAAAAGAACCAAGAGGATCGAGGACATTACATTCTATGTCCAGGTCATGTCGATGTCTATAAAAGCAGAAAAAAGAGCCTTTCAAGAAGTCTCTAAAACAAAATCTTATCTAGATGAGATTCCCTCCCTATTTGGTAAGATATCACTAGAATTCCTAACTTGTTGGGATCACATCTCATCCATTATCCCAAAATATCTCATCTTTCCCCTATCCATATTGTTCTGTAAATTAAAGGCGTGGCCATGGGTGAGGGTGAGGAGGAATTGAGAATAGGGTTATGCTATATAAATTACACTAGGAGTGATAGACTTTTGATCTGTGTCCTTCCTTCATTGAAGTGACATCTTGGAGCAAAGAGGAACCCATTGGAGAGGATATATGACACCAAGGATTAAGTGGTTGTACTCTTTACCATTTCTGTTAATACAATATTGTATATCTCCTTGTTCATATATATAACTTAATCTAATATTGTATCTAGTTTTATTCTTGCATTGCTTGGCTTACATGTTTTGTAGATGCTTGTTATAAGCGGATGAGCAAGCTTGTTGGAGTATTGGATCATTGAAGACAACTAACGGTTGAAGCTATGTCTTCTATCTTTCAATTTTTTATGGGATCAAGTTAGGGAAATGTATGTATGATTGCTTGCTTTATTATGGTTTAGTGATTAAACTAGGGAGTTAAGCTTATGTACACATTTGCAGACTGGTCTGAAAAACATTTAGTGAATCTAAGAGAGTATCTGTTGGCCATACACATATGACCTAATTTGATTTCCTACCAAGGGGATTGATAAATAAGGTGATGATTTGATGAGAAGGATTATATTATTTAGTCAAATCCATGAAATGATATCTCATTCTTAGTTGGTTTCTCAATTTCATATTGTCTTTAGTCGATGTGTCTCTGAGTATTGATTTCTTCTAAGTTAATTCATTCAAGTGGAATCTATATAGTATTTACAAGTATAAAATATGTAGTAACCTTGCATTTGTATCTTAGTGATCCACAAATAAACTAGTGACAAGCTTAGTAAGTAGATCCTGTTGTTAGATTGCATTTTCACATAAGATAGGCTATGATCCTACATATACTTTGCTTGTATCCCATAATCTTAAGAAACTCGGATTGATATTCAAATGTAAGATGAATTAAGAAAATTAATTTGACTAACATGCAATGTAAAAAAAAAGGATCTAATGTGTAATTAAATATAATATCACTTATGAGTGTGTATAAAATACACACTAATGTGTGTTACCAATATGAGAACCTAAGATAAAAACCCTTTCCTGCCAATTTTTATTTATTTATAGGGAGTATCCATTAAAATTTCTATGAAAACCTTTGCAATGAATTATGAATGTTGTAGGAGAGGTTTTTCCAAAAAATTTGTCAGATTTTGTAACAGTAAAATCCTCTATAAAAACCTCTACTACAACTGAAATGTATTTCATTTGTAGTAATTGTATACAAACTCTAACTAATAAGATGAAAACTTAAGTGACGTGGAAAACGCAAACACATGATATAAGACTCATGTAGATCACGATGAAGGTAATATCATTGAAATCAGAACTATATGGTAACAAGTTGTGGTAGTAGGAAATATGTGCGTACCTCGAAAGGCATGTTGTTGAATAGCTCTAGGAAGTCTTGACGACACATAGAGAAAACAATATTAAAATAAAAACCATTTTAAACTTGTAATTAATACTAGGATACTTTAATACAAGTTGGAAAACCCTACCTAGAGTCTCTCTAACCATCGAATGAGTAATGGAAAATTATAACCCTCATACAATGAAAGCAATTTGAATGCAAATTGATTAAAATAAATAAATATGCTGTTAGCTGGAAAAGACCTTCAAAGGAATTCCTGGTATATACAAAATATATTCAATGTCAAAACCTAACCTCTGCTAAAATTTATAATTTAGCATAATTCTATTAATCTATTCAAGCATTATTTAGCATAATTCTATTAAGCTATTCAAGCATGGACTATTACTTTACCTGATAAAAGTGTTGGTTTGAAACCTCAAGGTGAACTTGTCGAGCCGAATTATTACAGAGATATATAAAATAGCCTTAACAGCCATAGCACCGAATCCTTCACCATATTCATTTTACACTCGAATGAAATATAATAATTCCAAATGAGATTTAATCACTTCAATAAACTAGAATGATACTACAACAAAACATGTTAAGACTTCCAGTAAATTCATTATTTGGATATGAAATGGCGATACAACACATTTATTTTAAGAGAGATAGAAAGTACCTATAGTTGTAGAATCAGGGCACCAACACAGGCCAAGCCTTGGCTCAGGCCAAGTACCCCAATGTAAACCCTCCTCTTGAAATATCAGACAGTAACAATCGGAATAGGAAAATAATGGTGGAATCTCTATGAAATATCCTCATATCTACTACAATTGGTGAACAAAATATTCTTTGTATATAAGAGACACTTGTCAAATCTTGATAATAGCCAAATCATATGCACATAAAACTATACACGAACCTCATTAAGTATGTAACATCTAAAGGATAGCAGTAAAGAGGGTGTTGGGTAGATCAAGGAAAATATCTGGATAAACAAATTGTGGTTGGTTTTCCAAGTTCAATCCATAGTCGTCGATCTCACTTTCCCTACCATCATTGAAGCATTAAAATCATCTATTAACACTTTGTGTTTAGTTTAATTGCCTATCTTTGATCATCGCTAGAGTCACACCATGTGTCAAATAGTGACTATTAATTAATGAAGTAATGGAATATGATAAACCAAATATGTATTATATATGAATCCATTGGGAAATTAATATATTTTACATCAAAAATCGTGATTGATCATAAGAAGAAAAAGCTATACAAGTTGTAGCTGAGATCCCTGAGCATTCACGTGTCATCTAGACTCTTCCAATATGCATACTCCATGCTACTACTCACTTCGCACCACCATTCAGCACACCACATGATGGAAGTATGTTTTCTTCGACATAAACTAGAGTTTTTCAAATAGGTTTAGAAAGCTTTTGTATTTAAGCTTCAAAGCTGGACAAGCGAGTTTAGCGTGGCACCCTTCTAATTATGATACTATCCTGTTTACTTTGAACACTTACAATTTAAGAGATACTTTTCTGCAGGTTAACAATTTCTACATTTTAACGGAAGAAGTGCTTCTTCTGGCATACATCTAAGTAATATTTTGTTCTTGTATGACCTTGGATAGGGCCCATCCAAAAGGAATTACAGAAACTTTTTTCATTAGAGTAGAATAATTCTTTATATCATTTTTAGTCAAACATAATAGTTGCTACTATAGAATTTCTTCATTTTGAAGATGTTACTGCATTTCCAATTAAGAATGTTGTTTTTAGTTACTTATGCACAGAGCTATCATAAGATTGTTGTCTTAAATGCAATTTCCAATAAAATTTATGTCATTTCCTTTAATAGATAAGATTTCATCATCAATACATGGTTTAAGTTAGGCTATTTGCTTGTTTTGATCATTTGCATGGAACTCATGGCTTCCGAATGTCTGCATTTAATAAATTTAAGGTAGAGTAATGAATGGATTTCACCGAAGGTTATAAATTGAAGTCAAAATCACGTTGTGCTTGTCTCTGATGGTATTGATAAAGAACTAAGTACCATGTAGGGAATTTGAACTTTATGCCCTGACAACCCATAGTTATAATTTATTCAGCTCTTACCATTGTGATTGTTTCACTGGTTAAATTGGGATTTTCATAGTACTATACACATTTAATTCCTTTTATATTTGCATATATTTTGAAAGACCCACATAAGTTTGCCCGAATCTCCCAATTGACAATCAAGAGGAAAGGTTTATATACAATAATTTTTTTGGTGTCTTGTTTAACTCGATATAGTATTATTGTTGATATTACAGTCCATTAGAGTACCTACCAATAGATATGGATCCCATGGATTCAATGTTACAAAGCTTCTCTAGATGATCCAACTGAGTTGAGTTTACTTTAAAGTGATCAAATATTTCACGATCCACCTCATGACAAGAATCAAGGGCCCCACTATTAGTCCCCATCGAAATTGGCATGTCTCCAACAAAACTTCTTGTAGAAGGTTCAGCCTTAGCATTGATCTTGTTCTCCTCCAAACCAAAACCAAACATAACTTCTAAATCATGTGAAGACTCCAAATCCTCTAAGTTATTTTATGTCTTCTTCCCTTCAAGTGCTTTCTCACACTTCTCTTCACGCCTCTTCAACGTCAATACTTGTTGTGAAAAGAATTGAAGACACTAGGCCCCCACATGTCCATAAATGTCCCTACGAGCATAAAAAAAAGGGTACATTCTAGTAGTGTAGAGATTGACAATATGTTCAGTCACCCATCACCAAATTTATGGCTTCAAACATCCCTTGATGACTATCAATTTCGATAAGGATTCTTTCCACCAAATGCACCGAAGAGTCCTCGCAACATTCATCAATTGCTTCAAACTTCTCTAATATGTCATAGATGGGTTTCAAATACACCACTTTCCTATGGAAAATTTTAGGGGTGAAATTTATCCCATGGGCTATTTTTTTACCCTTTTTTTCTGAAAAATATTCTCTAATTTCAATTTTTTCTCAATTGATTCACCCAAATTCCACGTGATAAACTTCTTTTACTCTAAAAATCACCCAAATTATCTAGAACTATATAAAATCCTTAGAAAATTGAATCATTTTAGAAAAATATCACCCAACAATTTATGGTTGGAAATTTAAGATATAGTAAGATTCACCAAGATTTCTACACTTTACAATAATTATGGATCCTTAAAATTTCCTTGCATTATCCAAAAATCCAAAGGGATTCTAATCAATTTCATCCTTACAAGATTGCTTGAAAGGGCCTCCTCTTCTTGGTCAAAACTGGGTGCCACATTTTCAGAGCCATTAAATTCTTCCTAGGATACCAACAATGACCAAAATGTGTTGTGCTTCCTCCTTTTGATTGAACGAAAACCTTAATTATCCTCTAGCTAGGGTATGCATGAGTAGACAATATCCCACCATCAGGCTACGAACTGCTTGCAATCACAACGATAGAGTTTCCATACCAACTCGATGACCACACAAATTCCCTACCATGGATTGACCCTCTAAATTTGTGGTATCCATCACTTGAACACCAACTCAAACAAACAATGACATCTCACCACCTTTCTATATTTTCTCTGCATATTCTATGCTTTCTATGAGCACAAAATTAGGAATTATTCCACCTCAATCCTCTTTCCCAAAATCCCTAGTCCTAAATCTACAAAGCATTTTCACCTGAAATGTCATGGTAATTGTTAAATTCATGTAAATCCCCTCAAAAACCTACCACAATCCCATCCTATAGGTGATAGCTAGAAGACTTCAACTCAACAAATGTTTTTGTTGCATGTAAAACCCCATCTGGAAAATTCAACAAAGAATCATTGACAACTACTCACTCTATGCTAAAGGTATATTCCCTATTAGATCGTTAAAGGTATATACCCTATTAGATTAACTAAGGGTATGGCCTACTCGAAGTCAGGGAACCCCACCGACGATGGTTTTTTCACTCCCTTTTGTAATGTCACTCAAACAAATCCATTGGCTAGTTCTCAAAACAAATAAATATATAATTTTTTGTCATACTACTATCATCTAAATTATCATTTTAATAATCGACGATTAGTCCAACTATGACCCCAAACAATCCAATGAATAAATAAATAATATTTAAATACATTATAATATTATATGAACATCAGTTTTAGATTTAACCCAAGGTATATCAATATTTGTATCTTACATTTGTTACAAGTATAATACCTATCAATGTCAATGTTTTGACTATAGAATGTCATATCATAAGAGTAAAAACCCTCTCTCTATATAGATATCCATGTTATCATTATAACAAAATAGAAAATACATATACCTTAACTATTAATAAACAACAAGATCAAGTATGTCAACTTGAAATCCTTAGAAGGTAGCAAAAACTAGTATATTTATGCAGTTCATAATCACCAAAAGAACAATGTTTCTATAATCTAAAATAAGATCATATGTATGCAATTCTTTTTGCTCTTATTAAATTGAGTTAGACATTGAAACTAGAAAAGAAATCATGTTTGTAAGTTTTAAAAAATAACTAAAAATTATAATAAATATTTAACAAAATTGATGTTAAAAAAACAAAGTTACATAAATTTTTCAAAAAATCATTATAATAGGAACAAGGAGATATCTCTATATAATCCACATATACCATGGTTATTAATAAACAAAAAGACCAAGTATGTCAACCTAAAATCCTTAGCAAGTAGCAAAAACTAGTATATTTATGCACTTCATAATCACCAAAAGAGAAATGTTTTTATAAGCTAGAATAAGATTAGATGTATGTAATTATTTTTTCATTTATTAAATTAAGTTGGGCATTTAAAAATATAAAAGAAATCATGTTTGTAAGTTAAAGGATTTTTTTTCAAAAAATTATAATAAACATTTAAAAAAATTTGGTGTTATATAACATTTTTCAAAAGATCATTGTAATAGGGACCAACATAGATCCATCTTAAACCCATATCTAGTATCTATCAAGCACCGAGAGGGATCCAATTTCTTGAGGTGTATTTCTTTTTTTAAATTTAAACTCAAGACATTTGATATCTCTTGATTGATAGACCCTGATTTAAGTTTTAAATTTTTATTTTATAAACGAATATCGATTTTTTAAATACTTTTCATAATATTTTATTTTATGAGTCAACATGGATTTTTTTAAATACTTTCATTAATTTTTTATTTTATGAGCCGACATGAATTTATTAATGGCCAACATAATATAATTTATTACTTTTTACTATTAGATGTAATGCTACATCACACATGTAACGGGACACATACACGTTACAACATCTCCCCCATACTGGGCTGTAGAGCACCTCGTTCCACTCAGTGCAACAAGGAGATCTCTCTTCTCCATTGTACATTAAAACTAAAGGAAAATATTTATTAGTTTCAAAACAATTTGTTTAAATATCATGGTAGCTAATTCACCCCTAATTGACAAAACTAGAGCTTGGGGCATCTTGATGGTGATATTCAAGGCACCCCAAGGACGAGTGGAGCTAGAAGCATTATTCACGTCATTGATATGGTCAAAACATATTGGCTATTTTTTATTGTAAAATATAATTGTAAACCTAAAACACCAAATTTAATCGCCAAATTTAATGAATATGTTACATATAATTATAGTTTAACAAATTCATCTAAAATGTTATAACTCCATTTGCTTTTAAGGCAATTTTGTATGATTGGATCTCAACTTCACAAAACATATATCTATTTATTTATCTATCTTTGAAATACTTAGAAAAGATAGACCACAAAACATATATCTATATATCAATTTATTTATCTTTCAAAGGCTTAAAAAGTATGAACAAATTTGATGCAATATAAGTCTTTAGTATGAACACTTCACCCATCAACAATAAATTTTAAATTACTTTTCATAAAATAAAATATAATCAAAACATATTCAACATTTTTTATTATAAAATATCACTGTAAACTTTGAATAACAAATTTAATAAATATTTAACATTATAAATTATAAATATAATAATAAATTCATTAACATTGTTATGACTCCACTAGCATTTATGACAATTATAAATGATCATTCACACTTGCAACTTCTATGACAATTATAAATGATCATTCGCACTTGCAACTTCTCTTTGGTGCCATATAAAGTATATCATATAATTTATGAACACTTCATCCATCAACTATAAATTTGATATTACTTTTAATAATATAAAATCTAAATTATAATAAGAAATGCATCTATTAATAATTTTTTCTATTTTCACTTAAGTTTTTAAAAAGGATGAATAAATTTAATACTATATAAAGTTTATAGTATAAAGTCTTTATTTGTCTATTGGATGTAGTTTAGGTGGTTGGGAGGAATGATTGTTACTCAGTTCATTGGTCCATAGCTTGGGTGGTTGGGAGAAATGATTGTTACTGGGTCCATTGGTCCATAGCTTGGGTGGTTGGGAGGAATGATTGTTACCTCTCCACTCAAGTCATATTCGTGTAAGTGATATAATACTCTTGTTGAACCTGTTGACGACCCAACTTACAATTATGACAAATACATATCATTATTAAGACTCACAACTTTTCTCTATATACACTTAGACTTTTAAAAAGATAAACAGATTTAATACAATATAATATCGCATATGAACACTTCACCCATCAATAATAAATTTAATATTAAAAAAATTAAAAACATATTAAATAATTTTTATTATTACACCACTAAGTGTTTAGATATTATCTAAGATCTGTCCACATAAAACTGTAACCAACATTCAAGCCAATAACATCATTAATTAACCACTGCTAAGTTATTAAAATTCTCTCAATATATCTTCCACTCCACACTATAAATAAATAACCCACATCCTTCCCTTCCAAATTACTTCTTCTCTTTTCCTTCCGAATATATCTGTTGAGTCTCTGTCCATAACTTGGCCTACTTAACAATGGCAGCTTTTTCTTCTTCTCGTTCGGTTATGTCAAGCATCATCGTGGTGCTTTGCTTAACCACCTTAGTCTTCCTGAATGCCGTCCCATTCTCAGAAGCAGCACGAATTGAATTCCAAGACAGTCAGGAGATGAAAGGTATCGTAATTTCCATCTTACTTCACAAGTAGACTCTGGCCTTACCGTTTTCACAGAATTTTATAAACTTGGCTTTGCTTAATTCGGTTATTGTGTATTAGAAATCATTGTTCTCTGTGGCTAAAACGTTATATTTACTTATACGTCTGCGCAGCTCCAACACCGGCTCCAACACCAGTAGCGGGCGATGTTGTGTTTGAGGAAATGAAGTCGAATTCGCAGCGGGAGTGGAATTTGAAGATGTGCACATGTTGCCTGCTTACGGTTGGCCATGTGCACTCGTGCTGCCATTTGTGCCACCCCATATTCCCCCCACCCGCCAAAGCGCCAACGCCAAGTACACCAACCCCAGCTCCAGCCACTGCCACTGCCACTGCGCCACCAACCGTAACCCCAGCCTCTGCCTCTCCGGTACCAACCACAAGTAAGCCACCACCAATCCCAGCCCCAGGCACTGCCAACCCAACAAAAGCGCCAACGCCGCACCAACCCCAGCCCCAGCCCCAGTCCCAGCAATAGTATGAACGCAATCCCGCACCAACAGATGAATTTTGTTTGATAGATCATCGTTGTTTGGTGACTAATACTTGTAATTTTGGCAATAGAACAAGGCATCTCCATATAATGTTACTACATAAGCTTAATGCTATGAGTAACCTTGAAACTGCAAATCTTATGTGTAATGCGATGAATAATCTTGAAACCGCAAATCTTCACATGCAACATTTTCAAATTGCATCACATTGTGTCTATATGTTCTCTTGAAAATTTTCAAATAAGTTGGATTTTTGTGATGTTCTTTTCATGCAACTTTTTTAGGGTTTTTAAATTGTTATTATTGCCGATCGACTTCAGATACTGATAAATGCTCAACCTCACAGACTATTATCTTCGCAGATGCCGCAACCTCACATACTGTTATACATAATGCATACTATTAGTATCGTCAATAGCGAAGACTGGTGTAACAAATTTTTTATTGCTGCATTTTTTTAGAATGGGATTCTTCAAGTTTGTTGCAACATATGCTAAATCCATTGTCAAACATTCGCGTATAAATCCATATTAAATTATGTTTTTAAAATCCAAACTTTAGCATTAGACTCTTCTTAAAAAAATTATTTATTCATATCAAATTTTTATACTATATTTTATTTACTATATTTTATTTACATTGTATTAAATTGGCCTTATACTATATTTTATTTACATTGTATTAAATTGGCCTTATTTTACTTGTGATCTAGGTGAAATGTGATAGACTTCCATCTTTGGTAGATTATATACCTTAATGTTTGGTAGATTATTTACATATTAGATTCATCACTACAAATAACTTGTTTTTTAATTAAAGCTTGCATTGTTACATGATAGGAATTACTATTATAAATTATTTGACTGTGTATTATCAAAATTGTTTTTCAAATTAATTTAAAAAAAAGTTTGGTATACATTTCTATTTTTTATTTAGTGTTGACATGAAATTATTAATGTAAACCATATAAAATGATTGTATTAAATAATTTTACTATAATATATTAAAATAATTTTAAATAGAATATCTTAGAATGATTTTAGAAACCAATAAATGACTTTATAAAGTGATTATCAACTTTTGTTTAATATTTTATCCATGGATGTAGAATAGAATAAACCATGCGTAATTAGGTTGTATTGGTAGTTTGTGTATGAAATTGAGAACATTATGAATATTCGATGTAGGTGTCATATTAGAATTAGTCTTTCACACTTCCATATTCCAGGTTGAGATTTTATATTTTTGTTTTTTAAATATATGTTAAATTGTATTATATAAATGTCTATGTATATTTATGGTATATTTGTGAATATTTAATTAAAAGAACTATACATAAGCAAGCTAATTCTGTATTTTATTGGTACTAGATTTTTTCATTACCTATCAAATCATATTCATATTAATATTTGTATATTATGCTATTATGATACTAACTCATACACTAACATATTCCATGTTGTTGAGATCTTATATGGGTATGTTAGGTAATTTGTTAAAAACTGCGTTAATATTAGTTTGTATAAAAAATATTGTTTAATACCTTAATTATTTCTCAAAAGTCTATTAAAATATTAATTATATGCAAAGGACATTAATATAAAAAAACTCCATCTAAAATTGATTTTTGCGCCGAGAGGCGCTCTACAGCCCAGTATGAGGGAGATCTTGTAACGTTTGTCCATGTTTGTCAATGTTTGTCCATATTATTGTCGGCCATTTATAAAATGTAATAATAAAAAGTAAAAAGTAATAATATGATGGGAAATCTTGTAAAGTTTGTCCATGTTTGTCCATATTATTGTTGTCCATTAATAAAATGTAATAATAAAAAGTAAAAAGTAATAACGTTTGTCCATGAGGATGAGGATGAGGATGAGGATGAAGATGTCGATGAATATGATGATGATGAGGATGATGATGAAGATGTCGATGAATATGATGATGATGAGGATGATGAAGATGAAGATGATGGTGATCATGATGAGGATGATTATGATGATTATTGATCATCATCATCATAATCATCATCATCAGCAGCAGCAGCAGCATCTTCATCACCATCATCTTCATCTTCATCATCCTCATCGTCATATTCATCATCATCTTCATCATCATCATCATCCTCATCACCATCTTCTTCATTATCATCGTCATCTCCGTCTTCCTCATCATCATCATAATCATCGTTGTGGTCATCATCACCATCATCTTCATCATCATCATCATCATCATCATCCATTAGAGAAAATTTGGGTAAAAAATGGGCCTCCTAAGGAAAATAATAAGAAACTAATAAAATAATAGTAGAGAGAGTAAAAAAACTACTTTTTTGGATCGTATTTTCAACTTATCTCCTTGTAGGTTTACTCAAATTTCAAGCGGGAGGACTCATTGGATGCATAATTAAATTAAGAATCCAACGAGTACCCATGTTGCATACTTTTACAAACAACCACACCATAAAAAATTGAAAATACATTTAACAACGTGTTTCTAGTGAGAGAAAACACGTTTTTTAATGTATTTTCGATTTTTCATGGTGTGGATGTTGTTAAAAGTATGCAACAAGGGTACTCATTGGATGCATTTATGCATCCAACGAGTCCTCTAACTTGAAATTTGAGTGAACCTACAAGGAGATAAGTTGAAAATACGATCGAAAAAAGTAGTTTTTTATTTTTTCCATCCAATTTTTTTAGGTGCTTCCTTTTTGAATTTTAAAGTATTTTGATTGGATAATACATGATGACATGGAAATTGTATTATTTTTCGAATGCCCATTTTAAATTCAAATTTCCTCTAATGATTATGTTCATCATCATCATCACCATCTTCATCATCATCATCATCTTCATCATGATATTCATCATCATCATCATCATCATAATCATCATCATCGTCGTCTTCATCATCATCATCATCATCATCATCATCATCGTCGTCGTCGTCATCACTCTCTCTTCCCTAGTTTTACACTTCTCTCTCTCTCTCTCTCTCTCTCTCTCTCTCTCTCTCTCTGTAAACCCCCTCTCCCTCTCCGTAACCTCTCCCCCATTCCTAACCATCCTACTCTTTCTATCTCTATGCTACTCCCCCTAGCCCAAAACCCCCTCCTCTCCCTATCCCTTACTAACTCAAGCTCTCTCAGTCTCTCTCTCTTCCCTACACCTCCACCTACCTCTAACCACACCTACCATCTCTCTTTCTCGCTCCCTACAACTAACACCCTCTCCTCTCTCTCTCTCTCCCTCCCCCCACCAACCATTACTAACCCCCTCTCTCAGTCTCTCTCTCTCTCTCTCTCCCCCCCTCGCTAACCCCCCTCCTAGCCCCTTACCCCTAACTAACCCCCCCTCTCTCACTCCCTCTTCCTTGCTTCTACACCTCTCTCTCTCTCTCTCTCCCTCTCTCTCTCTCTCCCCTCTCGCTCTCTCCTAATCCCCCCTCTCCTACCACTACATGATGATGATGGTGATGATAAAAAATAGGACAATGATGATGATGATGACGATGATGATAAATCGTCAATCATCAATAATCATCAATCATCAATGATAATCATAATCATAATCATCATAATCATCATCATCATCATCACCATCATCTTCATCTTCATCATCCTCATCGTCATATAAATCATCATCTTCATCATCATCATCATCCTCATCACCATCTTCATCATCATCGTCATCATATCCATCCTCCTCCTCCTCCTCCTCCTCATCATCATCATCACCATCGTTGTGGTCGTCATCACCATCATCTTCATCATCTTCATCATGATCATGATCATCATCATCATCATCATCTTTGTCATCATCATCATCATCATCATTATCTTCATCATCATCATCATCACCATCTTTATCATCATCATCATCTTCATGATGATATTCATCATCATCATCACCACCATCATCATCATCTTCATCATCTTCATCACCATCATCTTCATCTTCATCATCATCATCATCATCATCGGCATCACTCTCTCTTCCCTGGTTTTACACCTCTCTCTCTCTTTCTCTCTCTAACTGTAAACCCCCTCTCCCTCTCCCTAACCTCTCCCCCATCCCGAGCCATCCTACTCTTTCTATCTCTCTGCTACTTCCCCTAGCCCAAAACCACCTCCTCTCTATCTCTCTCCCCTCCTCTCCCTAGCCATTACTGACTCGGGCTCACTTAGTCTCTCTCTCTTCCCTACACCTCCACCTGCCTCTAACCACACCCCCCATCTCTCTTTCTCACTCCCTACAACTAACACCCTCTCCTCTCTCTCTCTCTCTCTCTCTCTCTCTCCCCCGAACCATTACTAACCCCCTCTCTCAGTCTCTCTCTCTCTAACCCTTGCTAACCCCCCTCGTAGCCCCTTATCCCTAACTAACCCCCCGTCTCTCACTCTCTCTTCCTTGCTTCTACATATCTCTCTCTCTCTCTCACTATCTCTCTCGCTCTCTCCTAATCCCCCTTATCCCTAACAAAATAATGTTTTAACTATGTCCTTAAATTACCAGAAGTCATCATAGAGGTGACATGTGTTGGTCCATGACCGTAGCAAGTTTGGCCACATTCTGTGCACACATGTGGATCAATATGTAGCTCATGTGATGTGAGTCTACCCCCACTAGTGGATGGCCCTCTGCCTCCGAAAGCTGATGGTTGTACCCCACTAGAGGAAAAGGTCCATGCCTGGTCAATAGTTGTATTGTGGCATACAATTACCTGAGCTAGCATTAGAAATTCCTCATGTGTCTGCGGTATCATCGTATGTGCAGAAGAGACATCTGGCCTCGGTAGTTGGGTATGAGGTGGAGCTATCGGTCGATTGGCATCTCTATGCCTAGCATTGTGACTGTTTTGGGTCATTGTAACATGCCCTTTTTGCTGAAGAACATTTTATGTTGGAAACATTATGTTAACTTTTATTGTAAAGCTTTTATGTTAGACAAGTGTCCAAGGATGACTGTAATTTGCACAATATTTTATTATTTAATAAATAAAATAGGAAACAAACACCTAAGGGGACTATTGAAAGAGTGGTTACTGACCCACTAGGTGGAATGGAATCTGGGGTACAGGGCAATGGACAAGTGGCAGCACCATGATGCAACTAACTAGTTGTTGGTATGGGAGAACTCCCTTGAAATGTGGTCATAGTGCCCTGGAAGGTGGGACTGGAGCTTGAGGCTCATTTATTCAAAAACTAACAATTAAAGACCTAGGCAGTCTATATAATAGCCATCAAATTGTGAACTGAGGTTCATCACTTTTCCTGACGAGAAAATTTACCTTGGGTTTTACTGTGCTTGCACCCAAGAGATTTGATGAGGGGATATGCTAATTTTTTGACCATGTTGTGAGTCTGCCTATTATTGATGAGCACAGAAGTTACATTGCTGAGTGCAAAAGGCATATTTTGAGTGCAAAAGTTATACTACAGAGTGCAGAAGTTATATTACTTAGTGCCTTTACACAGATTCCATCTACTTAGTGGTTCAGTAAGCAGGCTCGGGGGTCCATAGGAAGCCAACAGTTTGGTTGCTTCTTCTGGAGAAAGTTGGGAGGAACAGGACTCCTTGGGTGTTTGTCAGCCCTATCTTCATCTATAGGTTCTATTTGTTTATCTTCCATTAAGTAGTTAAATTTGTTTATCTGCAAGTATTTAATTCCTATTTACAGAATGTATTCTTGTTCAGATGCATCTATTTTTCAGTTTCTAAACCTAATTAGGATTGTTGAATAGTAATGATAAATATAATAGAATATTCCTCTGCATTTTTCCCCATGCAAATGGTTCTGCATCGTACTCTAGTACATAGGAAGAAATTTAAGGTAGATAAACTGATAGGCAGATTGCCAAATAAAAGAGATAGTTAATTCTGCTATGTTTCACCAAGGATAATTTTAGGGGTGAAATTTAGCCCATGGGCTATTTTTCCATGTTTTTTTCCAAAAAATGATTCGCCAATTTGCATTTTTTGAAGCCCCATATCGCCCAATTTTGATGGGGTAAACTTTTTTCACTCTAAAAATCGCCAAATTATTATATAAACTATTTAAAATCCTTATAAATTGAAATAATTTTAGAAAAATATCGTCACATATTTTATAGTTGACATTTTAAGAACTAGTAAGATTCGCCAAGGTTTATACACTTTTAAATAAGTATGGGTCCTTAAAATTATCCCTGTGTTTCACTAGTTTTGTTTTTATCATTGACATTCCGTATCAGATAATAGAATTCTGTCTTTCTTTCTCTCATCAATTTAATGTTTTAAAAATTCATTGTATT
This sequence comes from Larix kaempferi, assembly GCA_027924585.1. Taxonomy (NCBI): domain Eukaryota; kingdom Viridiplantae; phylum Streptophyta; class Pinopsida; order Pinales; family Pinaceae; genus Larix; species Larix kaempferi. Next base: position 8,141,213 of record BSBM01000003.1, read on the forward strand.
TCTTTTCATCAAACTGTATTTAAATATCAGCTGCAAAAACATTTAATCTTCCTAAGTACACATCATTTTTACCATTACTGTTAACAAGTACATATAACTAGAAATAAACAGTTTTAATATTCCTAGTATTAAAAATATTTGTCAAATTACAGAGCATTAAAAGAAAATTTAACATGTGCAAAGTAAATAGCATCCTCGGAGTAATTGATTTCATTCTACTCTAACAGTGACAGTTTGGTCTGAGGTTTATATTGTTTTCATGTGATCTTCTAACTTTTATAGCAGTTTTTCTATTTTGAATTCCTATTTAATAAGTTATGCAAATATCCGAAGTATCCTAGAATTACATTATCAGAACTTCATAGAACTAATTTATAATAGTTTTGATAACATTTTAAACATTCGGCAGAGAAATCCTAAAAACACTTAAACATTCTTTTATTATCATTTTTTTCCTTATCCAGCGAAATCATTAAATCCCTTTTGTAAAACAGTCTCAAGGATTTGGATTTTTTTTCACATTTATCTTTCTGGTCAATCAACCTGGGGTTAACACCTTCTCGGCAAGAAACTCCTCGCTCTAAATCAAATAAAATCGATGCAAATAATAATCCACTCATTAGGAGGGAGTCATCGATTGAAAATAGATTATTATTATACAATTGTGGAAGCAAAAGCATCTCGTATAGATTTCATTACTCAAAAATTTTGCAAATATGAACAGCTAGCAGAACGAGATAGCCTAAGACTCTCGGCTTCATCAACGACGTAGCTAAAAACCAAAGTATATTATATTTTAAAACATAAAACTGTATTATTAATGTTTTCCAAATCATAACACTGTATTTTCCATCATTATATCTGAGGGTTCATCCCTTAACGTTGTTACATGTAAGCCATCGCTAAATCAAAACACGGCTAGGCCAGTACGCAGGACAAGTTGAGGAATTCATCCTCTGTCCTAAATAAAAACCTAACATTATATATTATTTTACATTTAAAACTCATTTCGTTTATGGCCAAAGCGATGCCAAGAGCCAGTATCGAGCTCTGACGAGCTTTTGTCTTTGAATATTCATGCCAGGAGAACCTACGAGCAGTTATGCCACCGAGGCTTACTGAGTGGAGCGAGCCACCAACTCCCTTTGATCTTTTAGCACTGCAACCTACAAGATGATGTCATTACCTACCATGAAAACCGTCATGAGGTTAAAACCCATTTAAAAATAAGAATATGCATGAAGTTCAAACTTAAATCATTTCAAATAGTAACCGTAGAGTCGAAAAAAATTACCTCTTTAGCAGAAGGATGAAGCTGGAAGGTCGCTAGCACCAAGATTTAAATCCACCTAACAGCCATTGGGAAAGTATCAGACATTAGGAATTTCATCATCGAGCTCATTAAAAGACCACATGTTCTAAATAAAAACCCTAAACCACAGCAGAGAACCCTGCGAACCCTCTAACAAAGTGCACAGCGAAAGATACTGATCATGCAACACTTGAACTTCATGTGGAGAAACCTAAATTATCACCATTATAACTAGAGATCCCACCATCGAACCTGAGCAATGAAGTTCGCTCACAACCTGGTATCAAACCGTATTACTATGCGGCTTGTCGGCCTCTCCCCTATCCCAGTCTCTCCAAATGAATGCCAAGAAGAACCACAAGCAAAACTATAGTGGGAGAAGTTAGGTCAAAACCCAAGCCCGAGGAAAAAACGAGATCAACGGAGGAGGTTAAGCCACCTGGGGATCACGAATTTCTAAGCGTTGGTACCTACAAAGCGTATTTAATAACTTCTTAACGCGGAGTCCAGCTCGGAGAGGATTCATCCAGTTACTACCACATAACTCAGATTTATCATCATCATTTGGTACATAAGTTCACGTGGATCCTGCCACCTAGACTTCCAGTGAGACATTCCACTGAAGGATTGATAGGGAGCATTAAAAACACAGCTCGGACGCATTAATAGCAACCATCGCAGGATTGAAAAGCAGTTAAGACCTGTCAACAACCATAAAGATTTTTAATGGCGCGATTTTTTTTATATATAGTGTTATATTTCATGTTTTCAAGGTTGTATGGTTTCGTATCTAGGATTTGTATAATATTAATGTTTAATTTCATATTGCCACCATTTGCATAGTGCGAAAGCATTTAATTGTTCCATACAATGCATAGGTCATAATTCATGTGTAATATTTGGTCGTCGCACTATACGTAACCTACAATATTGCCTTTAGAATTAGAACTCCCTATAAAGAGCATCGCATCATTTTGATATCTATAACTCAAACTATATCAAATACACTATTAATAATAATTAGTGGGGCTATTAAATAAGGGAACATTTAGTGCATAGTCAATTTATATGATGCACACGATTCTAATTAACATTAAGTCACATTCATATTGCATGGATCTTAACATATGGGTTAAAGATCAATACGTTTGCACATAGTAATGTCACATTATTAAACTATTACCTTACTACATTGTTACACAAAAACCATAAATGATATGGATATAAATCAAAGGATAAATTTTAGTCTCTGTGATTTCTGCATTAGTAACCTCATAATATGATGGATACATTACATCGAACTCTGATATGATAGTAGTTAAATCACCCTATACATGTACTTTGGAATATAAAAACTATCTAACCCTTGCAGGTATTAGAATAAAAAGTAACTTATATTCCACGACGTAAATCAATATAAGAGTTGGAGCGCCCATGTATTTAAGCAAATAGTGATAATAGTGAATTCCGCAGTTTGTACAAATAGCCAGGTTAACATTTGTTGAAATAAAAACTGAAGATCCATACCATCAATACCTTTCATGCATAGAAGTATTCATATTTATCTTAATGCATTGACGGCTAGCTGAAGCATATACCGAATTACTTGAAGTACTTGAATTGTCATAATACCTTACATGTGAATTTGCGAAAAGAAACAAGTTCAATGCTTTAGCTATCAAATCTAAGTAAACCCTAGGGCACCCCATAGGAACCCCTTCATCAACATTCAAACATAGCTGTCAGTATTTATTGTAAAAATTGTATCACAAAGAAATTAAATATTGTTAATAGAATTACATTATATTTCAAGCGAATTGTTGTCTTATTATGTGTAAGAATTATGATTTGTCATTTGTGTTAAACTACTTTTAGTTAAGTAGTTAACAAACATATTATTTCCGCAATTAGTATTCTTAGTAATTAATGCTATTTTTAAAAAAATTTAATTTTAGTGAAATTTTCAGGACGTTACATGTGATATCAGAGCACGAGTTCAAACTCTAGGCCTAAATAGGCTCACGCGAGCAAAACAAAAAATGAAAATCAGAAAGTTTATGTTGCTAACTTTTATCTTGTATTATGTTTCTACACAGAACAGATTGACCTTTAATTTGCAGGTATGGAAATACCAGAGGAATCAACAAAGGACAGATCTCCTCGTAATGAACGTATTAATAATAATAATCATGAAGGAATATATGTTGAATTAAATAATCAGTCTTCCGAACTTTTACGTACTGTACAAGATTTAAAATCTAAGTTGAGAACTGTTAAAGAAGAGAATGAACGGATTCTGAGGGTACAGGAGGAGCTAAAACAGAATCAGAGGGAGAACTGTCAAACTGATGAAAGAGGTAGAAAGTCAGAAATGAAGTCTAATTCAGAAACAATGTCCCACAAACATAAACATAAGAAAGCAAGAAAAGGTAAAAGTAATTGTTACTCTTCATCTGAATCTGATCAAAGTAGTCATAAATCTGATCATGACAGTAGTCATAGTGATTTTTGTTCTAAAAAGAGAAAACATAAGCATCCTGAATAGATTACGGGAGAGTATAAAAAGATTAAGCCACCAACCTTTAATGGCGAAAGTGAGAAGGGTGAGACAGCTGAAGCATGGTTGTCTGGAATGAAGAAGTACTTTAATATTTATGACTACTCTTCTCAATTAAAAGCCAAGATGGTTATTTACAATCTGACCGGGAAGGCATATATTTGGTGGCAAGATCTTAAAAGAATTAAGAGTATAAAAGAAAGAGAAGTAACCCGGAATATGTTTAAAAATTTGTTTAAGAAAATTTTTTTGTTAGAACAATACTGTGAAGATAAGTCAAAGAATTTTATGATTTGAAGTTGGGTACAATAAACATGAAGGAGTTGTGCAGCAAGTTCCTTAGCTTGCTAAGGTATGTACCCTATATGGTCGAAGAGAAGCCTAAGGTACAAAGGTTTCTAAGTTGTCTACCTTTCAACATAAAAGATAGGATCGAGTACGATAACCCTTCCACCTTGGAAGAGGCTATGAGGAAGGATAATTTATGTTTTGATCAAAACAGGAAAAGAGAAGGAACAACTAGCTGGAAGAGTAATAAGTCTAATCATTTTGATCATAAAAAGAAGAGTTTTCATCAAAATTCTGGAAGTTTTAAGAAAAAATTTAATAACAAAAATTTTCCAAGTAATAATAATTACAGGGGTAATGCACCACAGAATTTTAATGCTGCAAAGAATGTACCTAATAATAATAACAACAACATGTATGCTGAACAAAAAGGACCTTTGAAGTGTTTTGACCGCGGTGGACCACACAAGAAAGCTGATTGCCCACGCAACAAAAAGATAGTCAACAATATTCACACTATGCAAGCAAAACCTACAGTTGGAGATATCGCAAGATAAATGCCCAGAATAAATGCAGCGTTGGAAAATCGTCAAGCTGAACATCAAACATCTATGGTCAAAATTGAATGTATGATACAAAACAAATCTATTTCCATTCTGATAGATCCAGGTGCAAATTTGAGTTATATTTCACCTACTTTAGTGAACAGTTGCAAGTTAAAAGTAGAGAAATTTGATAATGCATGGTTAGTTCAGCTTGCAATAGGTACTAAAAGAAAAGTTACAAATTTTGTCAAAGATTGTGAAGTGTTTATAAGTCAGCTGAAAACGCAAGTTAATCTGAATGTTTTACCATTAGGTTCATATGACTTATTGATTGGCATGGACTGGCTTGAACAGCATAGAGTAATACTTAATTGTTATGAGAAATGTTTTACTTGTTTGAATAATGAAGGTAATACTAAAACAGTAAAAGGAATTCATAGGAAGATTTCTGTAAGATAGATTTATTCTTTACAAGTTAAAAGAGCTGCAAGAAAGGGTTGTAAAATGTTTGCTGTTAAGGTTATTAATGATGAATGTTCATATAAAGAAGATAAAGTAAAACTGGAGGATATACCTATTCTTAAGGACTTTTCTGATGTTTTCCTGGAAGAAATTCTAGGATTACCTCCGAAAAGGGAACTTGATTTCACCATTGAGGTGGTACCAGGGTGCAGTACCAAACTCAAAAGCTCCTTACAGAATGAATATTATGGAATTGAATGAACTAAAATCTCAGCTGAAGGAATTAATAGATAAAAACTACATAAGGTCGAGTGTGTCTCCGTGGGGAGCACCAGTTATCTTTGTTAAAAAGAAGGACGGTACCATGTGACTCTGCATAGACTACCGTCAGCTTAATAAAATGACCATTAAGAATCGATATCCCTTGCCCCTCATCGACGATCTATTCAATCAGGTACACGAAGCAGAGATATTTACTAAAATTGATTTAAGGTTAGGGTATCATCAAGTTAGGATAAAAGACGAAAACATATTCAAAACTACATTCAAAACTCGATATGGACACTACGAGTTCATAGTTATGCCTTTTGGGCTAACTAACGCATCGACAGTTTTCATGTGTTTGATGAACAACATTCTGCATAAGTATTTGGATAAGTTCGTAGTTGTGTTCATTGATAATATTTTGATTTACTCAAAAACTAAAGAAGAGCATGAAGAACATTTAAAAATAATTTTGCAAGTATTAAGAAAACATCAGCTTTATGCTAAGTTCAGTAAATGTGACTTTTATAAAGATAAAATACAATATTTAGGTGACATAATTTCTAAAGACGGAATTTCTATCGACCCTGATAAGATAAAAGCAATTAATGAATGGCATGTCCCTAAAGACCTAACTGATGTACGGTCATTCATGGGGATAACAGGTTATTACAGAAAGTTTATTGAAGGGTTCTCTAGAATTGCTAACCCCGTCACTTCTTTGCAGAAGAAAGGGAAGAAATTCGTATGGGATCAAAACTGTCAAGAAAGCTTTAAATAGTTTAAAAGAATTATTAACTATGGCACCAATCTTAAAAATTGTTGATCCCAATAAGGATTTCGTCGTATGCACTGATGTATGCAACGATGGACTTGGAGGGGTCTTAAGTCAAGAAGGTCATGCCATTGCTTTTGAGTCAAGGAAGTTAAAAATTCATGAAAACAATTATGCAATTTATGATCTTGAGTTGGTAGTCATTATACATGCTCTGAAAATGTGGCGCCATCACTTGATTGGAAGAAAATTTATACTAATGACGGATAATAAAGGCATAAAGTACTTGTTGGATCAAACAAATCTTAACATGGGGCAAGCTAGATGGCTAGATTTCCTTAGTGAGTATGATTTCGATATTCAACACATTAAGGGGAAAGAAAACAAAGTTGCTGATGCCTTGAGCATAAATGCCAAATTAAACTTTGTGGCAGCAATCAGCATGTTTAAGACAAACCTAGAAAATCATATCGAAGAAGGAATTAAGGAAGATGAAAATTACCGAAAGTTACATGCTAAAGTGGCTGAAAATTTATTTGAAAATTTAATAACAGATTACAGAATTAATGAAAAAGGCTTCTTGATTTATAAAAACATAATTTATGTGCCTAATATGTCGAAAGTTAAGCTGTTGATTTTGGATGAAGTTCATAAGAGTCCTTATTCGGGACATCCTAGTTATCAGAAAATGATAATTATGTTAAGAAAAGATTATTTTCGGCCCAATATGAAGAACAAAGTGGCTGAGTATATAGCTAGGTGTTTCAAATGTCAGAATGTAAAGGCTGAACACCAACACCCAACTGGATTATTGCAGCCATTGCCAATTCCGGAATGGAAATGGGAGATTATAAGTATTGATTTTATTACAGGTTTGCCTAAGAATAAAAAACAGAATAATTCTATAATGGTTGTTTTGGATAAATTGAGTTAGGATGCTCATTTTATTCCTATCAAAACTACTTTTAAAGCTCCTAACATTGCAGAGGTGTTTATGAAGCAAATTTTTCGCTTGCATAGGATTCCAAAGGTAATTATTTCTGATCGAGATTCCAAGTTCACTGGAAAATTTTGGATAGCACTGTTTAAGGGTTTAAATACTAAACTGAATTTCAACACTTCTTTCCACCCACAAACTAATGGTCAAACAGAAAGAGTAAATCAGATTTTAGAAGATATGCTTAGGATGTATGTCAAAGATCATCCATCTAAGTGGGAAGATTGCTTACATTTAGCAAAATTTGCATACAATAATCATTATCAAGCATCTGCTAAGTTTAGTCCATTTGAAATTTTATATGGAAGAAAGTGTAGCACTCCTATATCTTGGGATAATCCTGTTGATAGATTGATGTTGGGACCGGAATTGCTAAGGGAAATGGAGCTAACCGTGAAAGAGGTACAAGGCAACTTAAATGCTGGACAAGATAGACAAAAAAGTTGTGCAGATCATAAACGCATTGAAAGAGAATTTCAGGTCGGAGATCATGTCTTTGTAAGAGTAAGACCCCAAAAAATTTATTTGAGGCTGGGGAGCTGTGCTAAACTAACACCATGGTATTGCGGTCCATTCAAAATCCTATCAAGGATTGGACCGGTTGCATATCAGTTAGCATTACCATCTAATTTCAAAATCCATAATGTTTTTCACGTATCTGTTTTAAAGAAATATGTGCACAATGCTACTCATGTGCTGAATTGGAATGACATACAGGTGGAACCCGAAGGATATTTTCAGGTGGAACCGGACTGTATTCTCGACAAGAGGGAAATTATGCTTCGGAATCGTAGAATAGGGCAGGTAAAGGTGCAATGGAAGCACCTTAGCCTTGATGAAGCTACTTACACTACTACATTTTTTTCCTTTAGGGGGGGTTGTCTTCTGCCCCTAAAAGTGATCTACGGGGGGGGGGGGTTTTGGCTTTGGGGGCGATTTTTGCAAAACCGCCCCTAAAGGAGCCGATGTTAAAAGTTTTTCCCTTTAAGGGCGGTTTTTGACGAGATTGGAACCGCCCCCAAAAGTGACTTTTGGGGGTGGTTTGTCACCCCCCTCGTAGACGTCTACGGAGGTGGTCTTAAACCCCCCTTGTAGACCTATTCATAGAGACCTACGAGGGTAGTTTTGAACCCCCCTCATAAACCCCCTCATACAAACCTACAGGGGCAGTTTGGAACCCCCCTCGTAGAGGACTATAGGGGCAGTTTCAAACCCCCCTCGTAGAGGCCTATAGGGGCAGTTGTGAACCCCCCTCGTATAGTCCTATAGGGGCGGTTTGGAACCCCCCTTGTAGAGGCTTATAGGGACAGTTTAGAACCCCCCAAGTAGAGGCTTATAGGGGCGATTTTGAACACCCCTCATAGAGGCCTATAGAGGCAGTTTGAAACCCCCCTTGTAGAGGCCTATAGTGGCGGTTTGGAACCCCCATCTTAGATGCCTATAGGGGTAGTTTGGAACCCCCCTCGTAGAGGCCTACAAAGGTGATTTGAAACCCCCCTTAAAATTTCTTATTACAAACCTTTGGAGGTGGTTACAAACCCCCCTTGTAGGAAACTATGAGGGTAGTTCTAAACCCCCCTCATAGGTACCTACGAGGGCGATTCTAAACCCCCCTCGTTGTAACATACAAGGGCAATTTCAAACCCCCTTCGTAGTGACATATGAAGGCGGTTTAGAACCCCCCTCGTAGCAACATACAAAAACGGTTTTAAACCCCCTCTATAGCCATAATAAATCATAATAAAATAATTTTATTAAAAATATCAATATTGCAATATCAATAGGGCATGGAGGAATCGAACCACCAACCTCCTGCTTGTAAGGCAGGCACTCTTCCATTGAGCTAGAACCCTTTCAGAATTGGGGAGAAGAACATATGAACACCCAAATTGCATCATTTGTAATTCTAAGAAAAGACAATAATATCCAAAGACAACCATGCTTAAAATCCAATTTATTTTTCAAAACACATTGATAAGCACAAAAATCTATCATAATAAGCCTAGAGCTCCTTCTAACTTTTGGAACTGTTTTAAGAGACCCCAAAGATGTCTAACCACAAAAATCTACATAAGGAATCTCATATAGGATCTATGTTGGTAAATAAACTGGGATTTAAGTCTCTTGTTTACAGATAATTAACATTGATCATATACTAGATCCACGAGGTATAATTCAAAATTGTTAAACACCATAACCATAAAATCATTACAAGATTATATTAATCCAATGAAAATGAATGGAAATGAAAGAAATCATAAAATTGTTAATGAACTCACCTTCATTCAGTACTTATACTCAAAACTTAGTATGTATACTCAAAACTCGGTAACCCAACACATGGAAGGAAGTTATCCACCCAGTTTTATTTTTACAAACTTGTAATGTCACATATCTCATACATTATATACTTTCACTTTACCATAAAGACATATCTTGCACAACACAATTCCACAAGGTGGTAAAGGTGGCCTCTAGCAAAAGTATATAAGAAGGATCCACCAAAGCATATTGAGAGTCATCCATAGAATCATCTACAGAAGATGGTGGGAAGTATGCCTCACATCGCTAAGAAGTATGCCTTGCATCACCAACCAAAGCATTCACTATAAAACAATGAAGTCCTATAACATAAACATCTCCAAATGTGACAAGATCAATATCAACACATCCTAAAACTAGAAAGGCCCAAGGTGCAAAATGCACTACCAAATGTGCATCATAACAGGAGTCCTTCTGATTCGACAATAGTTCAAAAGAAGTCTTTATATAACGTCCATCAATAAGGTCCAATCAAGTTGCCTCTTCCTTGAAAATGTTGTTTAGTCTAGAACATTTTGTACATTTACCATTTTCTTCATTGTTGAGATCATCCATTCCCCTATGCAAGTGCCTTGAATAGACAACACACTTGTGAAAAAATGTAGTGATAGTTAGGCCTTGATTACAACTAGTATAGCTTTTAAACCACACTATCCATAAAGAGGGGGAGGAAATAGAATAGTTGAGATTAAAATTTAGCTAAAATGCAGAATGTTGAGAACCTATGGTGGAAATGGTATAGAAGGGAACAATTTTCTGATATCAAAATATTCACTAAACACTTTTTATGGGGATACCCAAGCAGATTACAAAAAAATGGATCCTTCTAACCTGGTGTTCAACAATACTAGAAGCTTTTTCCTCAAGATTCCCAAAACCTACTTCCAAACGAAAAAGACAAACATACATTTTCTTAGAAACTGAAAATAAGCAAAAACTCAACTGTAGCTCAAGTCAAAATGTGTTTATGTCTAAATCTACAGAAAAGCAAGACATTCAAACCAGTTTAGTTCAAGTGGATCAACTAAAATCTACTGAAAAACAAGCTATTCAAAGCAGTTCAGTTCTAATACAACGATTAGCATAGTGTGAGTCAAGGTGCATGCAGGACAACAACCTTGCAGAATCTACTGCGGGGATCAGAAAACAAACTGTTGTACACAAGTCAAGAGAGGCCCAGCAGGACAATATGTCTAAATTAAAAGGGAATGAGAGTTCTATGAATTCCCAGAGTAGAGATGATACTAGGTGTATCGCAAGTGTACCCTCACATGGGTCCACATCTTCAATGAATATTTTAAATAGGGAAAACAGTTGCAAGTGGCCAATTATGCATGCAAAGGTTTTCAATGCCACTGATTTACCAGAGGCTGGCTCTCAACTAAGAAGATATTTAAATGACTTGAAGACCTTAAGGTATGAAGAGAATGCCTTGACTTCACACTCTATTGATACAGGCTTAACAAAGTAGACAGAGACTAGGGTATTTCGTCAGTCAAGCAGTAGGAGACTGGATATAGACAAATTTCTAATTAACTCTACTTTCAAAGTGCCAAGTGGTAATTTTGTCCCAACTACAAAAGCGTAGAGTGACACGGTCTAGTCTACAGTTTATAATGAGGATTCTGCTATGGAAGTTGGCATTGATTCCTTTGTAGATATTCGTGAAAATACAAATGTCATGCCATTTGGTGCGTCAGACCATGCTACACCTGCAGCTGAAGATAGAACATGTGTAAATCAAAGTGGATGTTCAAAGAACCTAAAAGGAAGAGATCCCATTTGTATTTCGCTAGAGTTAGTTTCACCTTTGCATGATAACCCTCTAGCTACTGAAATGGATGTGAATGTAGACAATATGCTTGCATTAGGAATTATGAGAAAAGAGCAATGTTGTCAATCTGATGTCAATTTAATCTTGGAAGCACACAACCAAAGACATGCTTGTACTGGAAATTGTGATTTGTCTCAAAATGGACACCCCTCCTCTGAACAAGCAGGAGAGAATGCATTTAGAGATTCAAAGCAGGCAGATCCACAGCCTCCTGAACATGATAGAGAAAGAGTAGAAAATGGTTGTGATTTGTTGTTGGTTAGAAATGATAGCTCTCTGCAGATCTCAACTGATGCTGGTATCTCAAATGATGACAGCAATAGTCAAGAAAGGGTGGCAGATGGCTTGCAAGAAAGTGACAAGAGCTCTCAGATTGAAACTATACCCTCCCTTGTTGATCATAGTAATTCAAAGATACCGATAGAGCCTTCTACTTCAGCCACATCATAAGAGAATACCCAATGTGAAGATGTAAGCACAAAACATCCTGAGAGAGACAGTTGTAAGGCAGATCCTGCCCATGTTTCACAAGGTATGCTCCAGTTCTACATTCTTTATGGCTCATTAATGGTTCCACATGGGAAGCCTTTGTTTTGATCATCTTGTATTTCAAGTTCGTTGTTTCCTTTCAGTTGAAACAATTAGTAACAAGTTGAATCTGATTTAGTAGTATCTATGGGCAATCATACTTGCAACTAGGATGTTTGTTCAGATATTATGTAAAGGCCAGTTTAGAAGTTTACTATTACACATGGTGTTTGGAGGAAGATCGAGAGTTGTCAAATGTTACTCTATTTGACCCTTAACTGTGCCTATATATTTTAATGTTTCTATTCTCTTGTCGCATGGTCCTTTGAAGAGCTCGGAAAGCCATATTTTGGTTTTTATTTACAGTTCATGTTGTGGAACTTACCCATCCTAGACCTTTCATTTATTGCATGTTCTCTTTTTTACTAGATTTTGCTTGGCTTTGAGAATCCTATATGTGAAGTTGTTTTATAACTATATTCAAATCAGGGGTCTTTACCTGATCCTCAATCTGTATGACACATTGCTGACTTATCAAATGAAATAGGCACACAATATTCTTGTTTTAGTAAGCTCCAAATTACACACATGCATTATTTTATATAGTTTCAACATTCATGCAAAGTGAGAGTAAAGAGCTAGGATGTAGAGTCTAGACTTCGGATTAGAGTTTTGAAATGAACCCTACTAAGGTAGAGAATAGTTAGGATCCAACCTTCTTAGAAGACAAGCAGGTCACGAAGTGTGTGCCGTCAAGAGTTCCAATAAAGGTAACTACAAAATAAAGTATACAAATATAGAGAATAGGCAGGGATCCAATATTTTCAGGTCGGCTTTGAGGTTTGGAGTCTTGGACTATGGGGAGTTCATTTTTCTCTGTCAAAACAACTTTGTGTGGTGTGAATAAACTAATTTTACCACTTTTAGGTTGTTTTGCTTTTTCAAGAAAAACATTTCAGATAAAGAAACCCTTCTATGAGAAATATCATGAAGACAAGCAGGTCATGAGGCATTTGTTGTCAGGGGTTCACTTTTCTTTGTTAAAGTAGTGTCTTAGAATTTAATAAAGTTAACTGCAACATAATGCCAACAAATATAGAGAATAGGCAGGGATCCAATATATTCACATTTAGGTTGGCTTTGAGGCTTGAACTGTGGAGTGTTCATTTTTCTTTGTCAAGGCGACTTTGTGTGGCATGATTTACCACTTTTAAGATGTTTTTTTTTCAAGAAAAACAATTCAGATAAAGATACCCTTCTATGAGAAGTTTCTTGAATTCTAACAGAAGCAAAGTAAATTTTATAATTTGAGGTGCACCAGAAGTAGAATGGCCTTTTGGTCAATCCTGACTGAAGCTAGAGTGCCCAACCTCACTGAATCTAGAGTGCCCAAAGGTTGGATATGGTTGAACTGAAGAGATTTGAATTGACTCCAATCAAGGGCATATAGACCTGGGATTTCAGATATATAAGTAAAAACAGTTCATTCTTGATGTCCCAGCATCCAACATCTAGTAATTCTTGACTGCTGAGGCAGCTATTGCTACAAATCTTAAATAGAATCTAGTGTGTATGAGATTCATTCCATATCCTGACCTCACTTTTATCATGGACAATAAAGTTAAATATCTTAAGGAGCTATAGTAATGGGACACCCTTGGGTGACTTTGGAGATTTCATCAAGTTTCCCAGCACTTTCTTCTTTCATAGTATGAGTATTCAATGTGCTCACACTTAACAGTCTTAACTTTCTCGCCAGAAATTTGTTGTTTCTTTTGCTGACGTTGTAAAGGCTAATATGTCCATTCCATTCAAATGAGGATCTTGAATTGCATGCTTTATGGATTTGAAGTGAAGGGTTTTATACCCATGCTTCAAGAACACAGTAATTGTGTCCATGTTGCAATGGGAAGAAATTTATTTTTTTCTTGAAACATCTACTTATCTAAAGAATGAATTAAGTATGGGTCAATTCTTTAATCATGTTTATTACATAGTTTCAAACTAGAAAAATAACCATATGGTTTGAAGCTGGCCGAGAAAATAGATGATTTGAAATGTATTCTTAGGGGAGCAATGGATATTACCTAAGTAACATGAGTCATCAGTGGAAAGTGCTAGAAGTCAAACACTCATTGTAAATTGGTATCTAATTTAGGTAAGATACCAAGGGATCGTAATGTGTTTGTTCTTCAAAATTGTTGTAATACTTCTTCAGGACACCTGTGTTTAAATGCAGAAGATTATATAGAATGCTAAGAAACATGGCAGCATTTTTATTTTATTTAGTTATTTTTAACATAAATAAAATGAAATTTATTTATAATTTACATCAATTCGATGCCTTCCTTCCCTTGGCCATATCTTGATTGAATCATCATCAACAGTTGTAAGTTCAACTACATCAGCATAAGCTCCTTTCAGGCACTTTTGAAATGATTTGCATGCTAGTGCACCTAATTTGTGTACACTATTGAGAAAGGATGGGAACTTCCACTTGACTTCATTAATTGCATTAACTAACTCAAAACCCTCCATGCGTCTAGAGGACGCCTTCCTTAGACTTGGTTTACATAATTACTCTATTTACTATATAGATTTAGCAGACTCAAAATTTCCAGTAATCTGGACTGTGGGTGACAATATGTAAACAAAATAATATCATGATACAAATTCTAACTTGATAGGATGTGTTGCTGAAATACATCGTTGAATACATTTGCAACCAACTTGAACTGCTAGTTGGAAATTTCACATGTGAAAAGAAAGGGATTTCCTAGTGTTTGTTTCGAGTTTAATTCTATTGACTTGTGCTCTGTTAAGGCAGAAAAATGTACAAATGCCGCTAAAATACATCGTTGGATACATTTGCAACCAACTTGACGTGCCAGTTGGCAATTTCACATGTGAAAAGAAAGGGATTTCCTAGTGTTTGTTCGAGTTTGATTCTGTTGACTTGTGCTCTGTTAAGGCAGAAAAATGTACAAATGCCAATGTAAATGGTAAATATAGATTCTAATCCATGATGACAATTGGAAAGGAACCGTAAACGCATCAAAACATCCAATCACCTCCCAGTCGGAGACCTTATCCGAAGCCAAGCTCAACTATAACACTTATGACAAGGGAAATTTTATGTGTTGGTCCAAGCAATCAAGCAATGGTAGCACTACATCTTTGGCAAGGAAACTATTCTCCATACTTATCATCAACCTATATAGTTAGTCATGTTGTCAACTAAGATTGTCCTTTGTGAGGTGCTTGAAAAGTTCAAATGGACAATGTCTAAGGAGTGTTCCAATGTTACCTCACAATCTCTCTCTCGCTTTGGAGTTAGTGCATTCTTGTCATAGGAGAGTTTTCTTGATGAAAGCAGATCTGAAATAAGTGTGTTAGCAACCAATTTAAACCAAATGTGAAGCATATATTCACTGGTTGATGTCCCAAGGCTGAAATTCTACATAAAATCTATCGTACCAATGTTAAAACTATGTTATCTATGGATACAGATTGAATATTCGCACTGCTTATAGCCTTATACCCTAAAAAATGGAAGATTTGTTGTTTATAACAGTGAAATGAATGGTAGCATTTTTATCTGGGATTTGGTTCTTTCAATCAATGCTTCTTCCAAGTGTTTGGAAATCAGATCTGTAAACCATACTTCCATAGATAGAGTCGTGAAATAATGAGGGGATCAAACAGAAGCAACAACTAACCCAAAAACCTGCCAATAAAATAAAAAAACAACACTAAAATTGTGTGTTGGAGGCTGGAGCTCTCCATTAATGTGCCAGGAAGAATTTCAAGTGCACGTGTGAGAGAAAAAACAAAGAAAAAACTAGAATGCATCAATACTAGATATGGGTACCAGTAGGCTTAAACACTTCATATTAGAGATCCTTAGCTCAATGATAAAAAAATATAATTTACAAATGAAGCTTGAGTGGTGTATTTATACCATTCAAGTAAGTTGGGTGTCGACCAATCAAGAGGGTTACATGCCCACATAAGTTGGGGCACACTCCCAAAGAGGGTACTTGAGCATACATATCAATGACTATGCCTGCCTTAGCCACACCTAGTAATACAATAAAAGAATAAAGTATGGATTATCCATGATTGCAAGTGCACTAATGATACATATGACTGCCCAATGGCCAAATGTACAATGAACACATTGCACCAATAATTCCAACACCAAGGCTATGGATTCAACCAAAGTGTAGTGTGAATCAAAAAATGAAGTGAAAACCGATTAAAAGATTGGCTGAGGTATATTAATGTCAAAATATCATAACAGTAATCTAAGAGACAAATCTGAACCTACAAATATTTATGAACCATAAATACTTTGCACAAATTCACATAAATACAAACAACTAAGCACTAAAATATATGATACTTGTATTAGTGGAGTTGTCAATTGACAGAGTTTGGATGATACATCTATCAAAAGAACTCAATCACATTGAATCCAATAAGATATACCAGATACAAATTAAATCCCTCCATATATTTTATCCTTGAAAGGTACAATATATAAGAAATATACAAGAATAACAATTCCCATTTTCCACATATTCAGGCTGATACAATCAATTTCCTTGCAAGATAATCACCGGGAAATCAAACCCCTCTTCTACCGGTGAATCAAATTTTTATAGACCAACACTCTTCTCCCTTGGGATCTCCAAAAAATAATTAAATTAATTGAATTATATTCAACTAGGCCCTATCTATGCATACTAGGTCTTGAATATATAGCTCTGATTTTCAAAACTGGAAATGATTGAAACACTACACATGCTGATTTTATAGGCTAATAATAGAGGATAGTAGTTGAAGATAATAGCACTGATTTTACTAAGTGTGAATGTGAAGTTTAGAATCTCAATAACTGAAGTAGAAATACTAAATGAGGCATCCTTACCCAAGGAATTGTGTGCATGAATAGATTTGAAATGATACCCATCATTAATGTGACTTGAAAGCTAAATTTTGAAGATAAGATAAGATAATTTTATTAATGTTCAACAAGTGATCGCAAAAGTAGGTCAACAGGACTACCCAGTACAATCATGTCTTTACAAAGAAGGAGCACCAAAAGGTCTCTTATAAAAGCAAGATGCAGAAAGTAAAGTAAACCAAAATAAAGTAGACATTTCAACATCTTGAACATTTGGTAAACAAGCCACACCAATATTTTATGACAAAATTTAGCTATACTTGAATACTTTGTATCTTGATGATGCAATTACTCAAAATATATTTTTTGTAAATCAAAAAATGAGTCTCATGGACAAATTTAAGATCATTGTTGATCATAAAATATCTACTCTCATAAGCTAACTCACAACATTGTTGGTTAGAAATATTGCTACGAGAGAAACAAATAAAGAAAAATCAAGATGTATAAATCCTACAAAATTGAATATGAGGAAGAGTGAAATACCCTGAGTCCATCTTCATATGATGCGCATTAAAGAAGAAGATTGTAGAAGGTATCAAAGTGATGTCAAATTACTTGAGACAAACTTGGGTTTCCTCCACATCAACATCCACTAAAGCTATTGATGCAAACTTGGACACTTCACGTACAATTTTTGCAAGATGTGGCCACAGAAAAAATCAGAGAATACGAAACATAAATATAATATAGCCAAAAAATATGCATATTTAATCAATACTGAAAAATGGATTAGAAAGCGGAGAAGAAAGAGTACAATTTCATCAAGCTGCATGCAAACAACATCTGCGACCCTTCCAAATTGGAGAACCAAAACTTTGTCCAATGTATCCTTGATGAGCTTGTCAACATCCTATCTTCTTGCAAGATTCTGTAATAGGTAGCTCATTTGTGTAGTGGAAAAAAGTCAAATTTCCCTCTCTTCCCCTACACATAAGAAAAGTGAAACAATTGATCCTATAAATATTAATGCAATAGTAACTCATGAGACAAGTCAATCAATTGTATAGCATACAATATAGAAAACTGATTCCTAAAAAGAAACATATATTCTATGAGGATAGCCAATATAGTGTGATCGCCCAACTATTGATGATGAATTTTTTTAACTTAGACACCATAGGAAAGTGTGGGATTCACTGATCTAGTGAAGCAATAGGTGCATCGAGAGGTCAACAGTGAAACTAATAGCCAAGGTCAAAGGATAACAACCATTTTTCCATTATTTTAATTTATTTCAAGTTTGCACTATTGTTCTTTTTAAGTTGTCATGAAAATGATATATGCTTAGTAGGTATGATTCTCCCATCCAACAAGGAGACACTACCCAAATTCAGGTCTTCATACATTCCATCTGGCCCACTTTTTCAAAAGATATGCACAACTTGTGGCTTAGCATACTCTCCTCACACAATTTACTCAAATACAATTGGAGAAAAATGAAAGGACTGGGGATATTAATTTGAGATTCTTATGGATGCTACAAAAGAACCTTGAATACTAGCATCCTAATGAGCCTTTCAATTTTGGTTGTGAAAAAAATGCGATGCCAACAAATGTCAAATATGACCTTGAAAGAAAATAGTATGTAAGATTCCAAGTAGGAATTACCTACTGTATGTGTATTTTCCTTTCTATTTTTGTAGCTGCTAGTTTTATCTGACTCCTACCACTGTAATATCCCACTCAATGTCACAAGGTTCGGGTTCGAGTTCGGGTTCGGCGACCTTCAGGTTCGATTCGGGTTCGAATTTTTCTATGAAGTTCGGATGGGGTTCGGCATAGGTTCGTGTATATACAATTTAAAAATATATATACATTATAAAACATTTACATTACATAATTGAATTATAATTATAAATCATTTAGATTATTGAATTATAAAACATAAAACATTTACTATATTGAATTATAAAACATTTATGAATAAAACATTATAAAACATTTACTATGAATTATAAAACATTATAACATAAAAAATTTACCATAAAATATTTACAATGTTACATTATGAATTATTACTCTCTCTCTATCTATATTAAGAATTACTATTATTAATTGTCTGCAGCTTGGAAAGAATCTTTGAGGGTCGACGCTCCGAAGGGTTGGGTGAATCTTATCGGGCCCTACAAATGCCTCCAATCTCTCGGGATGAATCTTATTGGCCCCCTGTGAATGCCTCCAATCTCTCAACTGTCGTGGCTAACATGTTGGCTAGCACGCAGCAGCTCGAATGTCGTTGGGTGCTTGCAACTCGGGAGTGTGTCTTCACCGTCGAAGGACTGTGTGTTAACCCTATCCGCCGAAAAGATGAAAAAACCCTATCCACCGAAAAAATGAAAACCCGAGCCAAATACGTGAAATCCCCACCAAATGTGAGTCCGAAACATTTGCTAAACGTTAATTTTAAGAGGTTCGGCGAACCTGATGGCCGAACCGGCTCTCCTTTAGGTTCGACATGAGGTTCGGCTATCAGGTTCACTGAACCTAAATGAATTTTTCAAAGTTTTTTAGGTTCGCCGAATTCCGAACCTGGAGGTTCAAGTTCGGCGAAGCCTGTGACATAGATCCCACTGAATGGAACCACCCTTTTTGTATGTGCTTCCTAGATTTAGGTTTATGTAGCTGATTAGGTTTGGATGGTATTGATCTTAAATATTTGTTCACCCCAGATAATTGCATATATATTTAACAATAAGGTCTCATACATAAATTAGCTCACACGCTTATAAATACTCCAGGTTATTAATAGTGGAATTATTCTATCACAAATAATTATAAATTACTTCCAAACTGTCCCATAACAATTTAAATATCATACCTATATTAAGGCTAACCTGTGGAGTTAAGACCGTTGATTTGAAGATGGATGTCACAAATTTTGTGAATTATTGAGGCTGATGTGGAAGTGCTGAGAATGTTCTTAATGCCCAACATAGAGCAAATGGTATTCATGAATAGATCACGTCCTTCTTGCACGCATGCATCCTTTCTTAAGAGAATCACTATTTATGTGTGGTTTCAAGATGATCCAGAGACTGAGATTGTAGCTCCTCAATAAGATTCACTTTCAGCTATTACACGCCCTCCCATGAACAGATGGAGTTCCTAATTGTATGGATTGTTCCAATAGTTCTGAGGTAATATATTCTGACAAGCATTCATCCTGGGAATGGATCCAAGTGGATAGATCGCTGCTAGAATGAAGGGATGACCCTACTGCAATAGAAACGTTAATATAGATAATAGGTTGCTGCCCCTTGTGTAGAAGTGGAGCTACCCAAGAGTTTCATGTATTCCACAGTTCCCACACAGATCTTTGGTAAGAATATGCTGCTCCTTTGAATACCCACGACTTCCAAGATTGTTAGATAAATAAAAAATGAAATGCATCATTTGAGAAGGAATGAAGAATTGAAACCCTAACTGCAGTAGGGGACACAAGGAGTAGGATCACTCTCGACCAAGAAGCACTGCCGAAATACTAATAAAATGAATGAATTTGGTCCACAAAGTAAAACACCGCATTTTCACCAGCCTAATGCAACAGTACTAGATGAATATTATATTGGTGAAAATATACCATATGACACTAAATAATTCCTTAACTAAAGCTATCAATACGAGGTGAGGCGCCACTAGGCCAATCTATAGACTCCACTAAATGGGATTATTGGATGATGGCCACATGTGAGGGAGGCTTATTTGAAGAAGAATGATTTTTGGTGATAAAGAGTCTCAGCCCTCAATAGTGACAAAATTGACTTTTAGATTTCAATATGGAGGAACAAGGTGGTTATCCACCAAAAATACCTAATACGAATAATTTACACCAATTTGGATCTCTTTTCTGAAATCCCAGTAAGAAAGTTCCATCATTCTTCAGTTCTTTAGAAACTGATGATCTCATCTTGCACAATTGCATGTGAACAATGATGCCACCAATAACATCATGCCTCTATCAGTTCTGAAATCAATGGGGTTGGAATTTAACAAGTACTATTAAGTAGGGGAAGGAATCTATGCCATAGATTCTAAGAACTAACCCCCCTTATTCACCCCAACATAGAAATAAAATACCTGCAATTACAACGCCCTCAAAATTAAAACTCAATGTAATGCTCTTACTTCTATCTATATTTGTCTTACAAATTTTGTTGTGAGCAGCCATTTACCAAGAGATATTATTCAGTACCATGGGAAATCCTACCTTTCTATTTTTCTAATAGTGTTATGGTTTTTACCACAAGGACTATAGTGGATTGTATTTCTCATTTGAACTCAAAGAATCAACATAGAAAAATAAGAATTTAGATGTTTGAAGGTGGAGATCAACAACCATGAATAAATCCACAAGAAACATGAGACAAGGATTAAAACTCGTAGAAGGACACCTTGAAGAAGATTAAGAGAAGGATAATCAAGCTTGGTAAGGGAGTCAACTATGGGCTTACAAAACTAAAGAAGAACTAAAGAATTAAACTGTGTCTTGAAGAAATTGGGCGATTTGAGATGGACAACAACTGGAAAGAGGTATGCTCGAAGAGTCTGACAACATGAGGGATGAAGATGACAAAGACAATTCCTAGTCTCCTAGACCCTTCCCAATCACTAACCAAATTTCAATCATGGAAACCAATTTAAGCAATTGTGGAGGTGATGGTATTAATCTGCCCACCAGGGTTCCAATCCCTTTGAGACATGAACATATCATTATCCTTTTATGGGATGACTGGACTGCTAAATTTTACCATCAATAGGATAATTTCCACAGTCAAAAAAAGTATGCGGGGAATTCTTCTTATGTTCCAATGTAACATTCTTTAGAGAATTATGGCAACCAAATTCACAATTTGCTAAAAAAAACTCAATAACATAAATGAAATGTCACAAAAATGGCCACATTCAAACCAATTAAGGGCTTGAAATCACTACATCCACCATCAACTTCATTGAAACAAAAAACATCAATAACGATATTATTTATTTTCCTATTTTAAGAATAAAATGCAATGGGCTAAGTATTTTTGGTAAATATACACGATATTTCTTGCAACCAATTCTAACATTTTTTAATGGACTTTAGCTGAAAACCAAAAATTTCCTGCAGTATTCGATATATACGGAATACAAAGAGATATACAAAATAGAAATTGTTGCACAGAGTTAGAAATTATCAAACATAAAAAACCTAAAACATGACAGAAAAACCTATAAGTATAATAGGGTGAACCCTAATGATTTTTAACGGACTTAGCATCATCCCTGTCTTCATCCAAATCCTAGCTCAAATTCCCATCATCTTTAGCAGAGCAGCAACACTCATTATCTTCGAATATCAACGATCCTCAATCCCTTGACCTTCTGAGAATTTCCCATTCCACTCAGTTTCTTTACAAGATCAAGATCACTCGAATCTTTAGTAGCATTTCCCCACCTGTCCTCATCTTTGGCATCATATTTCCCTTTGTCGAGATTAGTTCAAATTTAGGGATATCATCGAGTTTCTTCACGAATCTAGATGGGAGTGATGAAATTGATTTTTTCCCTTGTGCGACTACCAGTCTTTCAAAGGCGTCAATCTCAGTGGGGGAAGGAGAGGAGGATTCCCCTCCTGCATCTATTCCGGCAGCTATTTCCAAACCCTTTCTACAAGCCCTGTCAAGCACTCTATATGCAGATAAATTACTACCAAACACACAGAGCATATGAAATTTATTGTCAACCCAAGAAAGTCTTTTTATTTCAAAGGATAAGTGCACGGTATATGCTTAAACACAAAACCATTAGAAGTGAATGCTTTTATCTTCTACCATCCATATTCATCCCAAGAATCTATGCAATCCCAATTGCCTTCTAACTGCTATACTACAATCCTTTTCTATTATGCATCAACAAGAAATGGTATCGAATCTAATCAACAATTGCAAAAAGGAAATATCATTCGCATTCTAAAATAATCACTTGTCTGATCTAATCAAGCTGGAAATCACAAAGCATAAACTGAACATTACTCTAGAATTTCAAATGAAAGAGATTGAAGCAACTGTTCTAAGAAACTGAATTACAGAATGGAAATCAATCAACACATAACAGGAAAGCTAAATTGTAAGAGCTCCTGGGATCACGTATCAGCTGTAAGATGAACATGGCAGTGTGAACAGAAATTGAAATGCATAAAGCAACCCTGACTCAGTCGACTGTTATTTTATACCATTCACCAATCTCACAGAATGTAATCTTTTACTGAAAAACCCACACAATAAATATTGCTGCTGCGTACAAAGAAAAGAATAAAGCATCACACAACAAGAAAGAAATCATATTTTAACTCAGCAATCTCTGTGGAAGACGGGCCCAGTCTTCGCACAGAGACGCTGGTTGAACAACACCCTCTTTAACTCAGAAGTAACCCCTTTATATTAACAGAAGAATGAGTACACAAGTTGGCTCGGCTGCTAATACAAAATGAATTAATTGTTTGTTGTCCAACCCCTGGGTCGAGGCAACTCCCCATATTTATACATACAAATTGTAACATCTAATCCTATAATTGGGAAGCCATGAAGATCTCTGATCTTCAGGCGCCCTAAATGACTCGCTGTTACCATGCGTGGCAGAACAGAAATATCCAAATATGAGAAAGTTATTAATGGACCCAAGAGTGACGGTCCTTCCAGCTTACAGCTAGACTCGAGCAGCAACATACTTAAGATAGCAAATTCTATTACAACTGCCCTGTCACAGCTGTGTTTTGACTGATGATTCGAGCCCCAAGGATCCCTTCTATAAGCAATGAACGTCCCTTCCTTCATGACTTGTTCAGCTCCGATCTTCCTGCAGTCTATTTGTCTCAACTACCTTCATAAATCGCATCATGTTAGCACAAATTAAGAGATGCACAGCTTTAATTATCACAATCATAAGTATTAATACAATAAAACAATAATCGGCCATACCTTGGTAATTTGGGGAATAAGATGAGGACAATAAGTCTAATTGCCAAGATAATTGGTGTAGGACAAGGGCAGGGAAGATGATAAATGATGATCAAAAAGGGCCAATTCTGGGCTCAACATCTCCCCCCAACTACCCTGTTGCATGTCCTCATGCAACAACCTGCATCTGAATCGTGAACTGAGCTCTATCCAGGAGAGAGGAAGGAATGTAGGGAACTCAGGCATCTCATCTATCTTTTAAAAGGATTCTGTGAGTGACCCAGCATCTTCCAACTTCACTGTTTCCCTTCCACTGCTACTTGCTGATATCTGGGAATGCACTTGGTGTGGTGGGAATCTTTCTGCAGTCTCATTATGCTATGCCTGGGGGAGTTGAAAAGAAATCCTCAATCTGAATCCAACTCAATGACATCTCTAGGAGGTGGAAGCACTGGTTCTTGTGGGACAGTGTCTTCCAGCGCATCTAATTTTAACAGGAGAGTTGCTGGTTCTTGTGTAACAGCAACATCCTTTAAACCTTCTTCAACAGCTACCTTTATTGCTTTTGGAGACACTGGTTCTTGTGTAACAGTGTCTTCTTTGTCCTTCTGCTGCTGAGACTGGATATCCTTTTCAATTTGCAGCTCCTCCTCCAAGATTTCAGTGTCACCTGAGCATGGTGTCTGTACCTGTTCATCTTCACTCCACTGTGTATCAGGAATGATATCCACTCCCAGGTTATCTTCCAACTGCAATTCAGGAGTTCTTGCTGCAGCTTCCAAGGATGTTGGTTCTTGTGTAGCAACATCCTGGCTTACCTCTTCATCCTTCTTTTGCTGCAACTCCTCTTCTATGAGTTCTGTATCATGGGAGTCCTCTGGGGTTACAAACCAGAGTTCATCATTAAATTCCAGAGTATCCTCTGTCCCAGCTTCTTCTCCTGTCTGCTTGGTCGGTTGGACAATTATATTCAGGGTTGCTGGTTCTTGTGTTACAGCATCCTGTTCCATTTTATCACTGTCCTGCCTTTCTGTCTCTCCTTCTAAAATTATTGTGTCCTGGGAACGTTCTGGGGTTACAGCATAAAATTCTTCACTAACCTCCAGAGTATCCTTCAGCTCGATGATCTCTGTATCGTGGGAACATTCTGGGGTCTCACTATATTCTTTTATAAGCTCCAGAGCATCCTTCATTCCAAGTTCTTCTCCCATTTGTTCTATAATCTCAATGTCGTGGGAACATTCTGGGGTTACCATGCATTCCTTATAAATCTCCAGGGCGTCCTCCACACCAAGTTCTTCTCCCATCTGTTCTATAATTTTTGCATCATGGGAAGTGGCAGCTGCAGCAAGGATGTTTAAAAGTGTTGGTTCTTGTGTGACAGCATCTTCTTTTTCCACTGCTTTCCCTACTGTGGCTATAGGCTGTTGTGCTGAATAAGTGCTAAGTAAAATTTTATGGCCTGCTTCCTCAAATATTTCTCCATAGGTGGGGCAGAGTATTCGCTCATCCTTTTCTCCAGCTCCAGCAGAAGCTGATTCCTCCACTTGGTCTGCAGCCTCTATTAATGTGTACATTTTTCTTCCACCCTGCTTTCTGCAGGTTTCCTTCCAAGTTTCCAGTTCCCTTCTAAGTGCTTGGAGGTCCTCTTTCAGAATTGCATTCTCATACAAGAGTCCTTCAATTTAAGGTTCTTCCTCCACTGGCCTTTGTGGGGCATCCATCGGTCTTGGTGTAAGGATTGGGGGCTCAATCTGTGTCTCTAAGGTTGCCCATCTTTTCCTAGCTGCCTCTGCTGCTGTGATTGATCGAGTTCGTTTCCTTATGATTGGTGCTATTAGATCAAATTCATTGGTGGCTCTCTTCCTTTTCTGTGGCGTTTTCTTTTGTGATTTTTCTTTTTGTGGTGTTTCCTCTTGTGGAGCTAGAATATAGGGGGGCAAAACTGAAGTCAAAGGAATATTTCCCTGCCCCTCATGCTGTTCTTCTTCAATCACAGCTCCTCCTCCTACCCACTCAAGTGAAGACTCAATTGTAACCAGCTCAATGTCTTCTTCCATTGCCCTAGCTCCGTCATCTTCAGGTTCCATTGTCGCAGCATTTGATGCTGCTCCAATTTCACCTTCTGCTGTCGGAGCTGTCCTGTTATCTAGGTTTTCCACGAAGGTTTCATCTACATTGTCGCCTGATGGCTCTGTTTGTGCTTCCCCTTGCTCTCCTTCAAATGCAGTGTCATCCCCCACTGGTTCTGCTTGTGCTGGGGATTCATCCACCTCGAATGGCTCTGACTGTGTCCCTGGTTGTTCTTCCTCTGTGGTTTTACCCACCCCGGATGGTCCTGCCTGTGCCCTCGATTACTGTTCTTCTCCCATTTCATCCCTCCCCCCAACTTCACTGGAGGAACTCCGGTCCTCCTGTTGTGGTGGAACCTGTAATTGCTGCAATGGGATGACCCTCAAGGGAACAGGTTGCTGTGGTCGGGTTATAAATTGTTCCCAAGTTATATTATGTTGGGCAAGGGTTCTTACAATAATTAACTTGATAAGGCCATGGTGGGTGAGAGAGGACAGTGGGTGCTTCGCAGACTGAACAAATGTTGCCATATGACGCAAGTCATGCAATAAATAAAATGGAATATTCAACAAAATGCCATGGCGGAGATGAGAAAGCAAAGGAAGTTCAGAGTTATACACAGTTTGGTATCTACCTTCGCAGGTAATGTATTTCTTGAGGAAGACAGCAACCTGGTCCCATGGCCGCGACAGTGACTTCAGTGCAATCCCTCTCCTGGATGCTTCAACTTGCTCTCCTGGAAGTAAAAAATCTTCTCGTGCAACCGTTGCAGGGACTCGACGGTTAAACCAAGGTTTTCCCACCATTGGGATGGCTGTAACCTCGGATATAATGACCTCAAAGACGTCTATACACAGCCCCCACACCGTGGAGTGAGTTTTGGTAAGATTCAAGGCAAATTGCAGGGCTGCGTCCCGATCGAATCCGTCCAATCGCTCAAAGAACTCGACCCAGCCAGCAGCTTGAAAAATGGCAAGAACTTGCGGATTCCATCTGAGTTCCCGGGTATTGAAAGGTTCATGGCGAACTGGAATGCCCATGGTCCTGGCTGCAAACTGAACCTGCTATTCCACAAATTACCGAATCCCAGAATGGAGGTTGCAGCATAGAGGATGCACAAATCGCTGAGCGGAGATGTTGAGAGAATGACCAAATTTGGAAAGTTAAGCACAGAGCAGTGTTTGAAATTTTCATGCCGAATTGGGGAAGGTGGCAGTTATTAGCGTTTACGTCGTACGAGGGAAAGGTTTAATCAGGTATAAATGGTGGTACGAGTGAAGGTATGACCAATATCGTTTAAATGATATCAATGCTTAATCACGTGATAAATGAAAGCCATACCTCATAAAACTGTGCGTCGGAAGGCTGCGGAAACTGGTGGAGCATGCAGTTGGTGATGTCACGGAGCCGAACGCGTGCACAGTCAGACGTGGGATCATGATGACTCGGATAAGGCACTAATTTCTTTCTCCGATGAAACACAAGCCATCGCGTCCTCGGGGTTGGAATGATGAGTTTGCCGGCATGACTGGGATGAATCAGCATCATGATTAGCAGGTTGAAACAATTCTTCTGTTAACACAGGAGTTACTACTGCAAGTTGCCAAAGAAATGATAGCGCGACCGATGAAAAAGCTGTTGCAGCTGGTGAGAAAGAAGTTGCAGCCACCGGAAAAGAATTCACGGCAGCCGAAAAAAAAGAATTTACGGTATCAGGGAAGATTACGGCTGTCACGGAAAAGTTTTACGGCGGCGGGAAAAAAAAAATTTACGACTATGGGAAATATGTTGCAGCCGCTGGAAAGAAATGGCAGCTGCAGGGAAATGATGTGGCAATGACTGGTCAATGAGGTGGCAGCCGCTGGGAAATGAGGTGGAAGCCACTGGGAAATGAGGTGGCGGCTGCGGGAAAAAGATGTTGCAGCTTCCGATGTTGCAGCCGCCGAAGTTGCAGCCGCCGAAGTTGCAGCTGCCGGAAAAGATTGACGGCTGACGGAAAAAGGGCATTACGGCTACTGGGAAATGAAATGGCCGTGGCTGGTGAATGAAGTGGCAGCCGCTGGGAAATGGGGGTGGCAACTGCGGGGAAGATGAGGTGGCAGCCGCGGGGAAGATGAGGTGGCAGCTGCGGGGAAGATGAGGTGGCAGCCGCGGGGAGTGGTGTTGCAACTGCCGATGTTGTAGCCGCCGATGTTGCAGCCGCTAATGTTGCAGCCACCGATGTTGCAGCCGCCGATGTTGCAGCCGCTAATGTTGCAGCCACCGATGTTGCAGCCGCTAATGTTGCAGCCACCGGAAAAAAAAATCGACGGCAAGCGGGAAAAGGGATTTTTCAGCTGCTAGGGAAAAGGATAATGTGCTTGCCGGAAAAGGATATACAGCTGCCGAAAAATATGTTGCAGCTGCCGGAAAATATGTTGCAGCTGTCGGAATTTTTTTTTTTTTTTTTTTTTTTTTTAAGCAAGGACGGCACAAGGAGATTTTCATTAACGGGCCCAAACTGATCGTTCTCCTGGCGCTTCCCTGAAAATTTTTCAGCAAGCAAAGAGATCAAATGCAAAAAAGAAAGAAAACAACAACTATACGCTACAGCAAGAAATTATTTATGTACAGCAAATACAATTTTCAGTTTAAGGTTTGGCAAAGGTAGAGAAAAGTTCCTGCTCTGGTGCCAATTGATAGTCTGGATCAGCAGCAATTTGTGAAATGAATGCATCTTTCAAAATGGGCTTCCGATACAGTCGCAGTCTGTGGACGTTAGCAAGTAATGGTATACGGTTTTCATCAATGGTCACCAGGTGAACAGTGCCGTTGTCAAATACCCTGTCAACCAAATATGGACCCAGCCATCTTGTGCGTAATTTTCCTTTAAAATCCTTCTTGAATCTGGAGTCGTATAATAGTGCCCAGTCTCCTTCACGGAAGATTTTCTTTTTGATGAATCGGTCATGCCAGTTAGATCTCTGTTGCTGAAGCAGCACAGTTTGGTCTACTGCAGCTAACCATTTCTCATCCAATTCATTTAATTGATTCAATCTTCTTTTCTGGGCTTCTGTTACATCCAGGTTCATTTCAATGGCTGTTTTCAGGGTCTTGATCTCAAATTCAATTGGAAAGATGGCACTCTTTCCATACACCAGATCATAGGGAGAAAAGCCCGTGGTGTTGCGCCAAGTTGTACGATATGCCCACAGTGCTTCTGGAAGCCTGTCAGCCCAATCCCTTCGATGGATTTTAACTGTTTTAGTAAGGATTGCTTCGATAACTTTATTAGTGCTTTCCACCTGACCATTGGCCTGTGCATGATAAGGTGAAGCTATCTTGTGCTGCACATGATAGCTCCGGAGCAAGGATTCAAATTGGTGTGAGGTGAATTGCGGTCCCCCATCGGTAACCACTTCCTTTGGTACCCCAAAGCGGGTAAAAAATTCACTGTACAGAAAATCAATCACCGCTTGGTCATTAGCCTTAGCCAAAGCTACAGCTTCCACCCACTTGGTCATGTAATCTGTACACACCAAAATGTAAACCTTCTGTCTGGAAGGAGGGTTGATAGGACCAACAAAGTCCAATGCCCATCTATCAAACGGTTCTAGTACCACTTGGGGCTGTAAAGGCATCTGATCTGTCTTATTAGGTTGGCCCATCCTTTGGCAGCTGTCACAGGACTGAACATATCTTTTAGCATCTCTGAACAGTGTCGGCCAATAATAGTCCATCCGCAACGCCTTATGCCCTGTTCTTTTATCTGCAAAGTGTCCTCCGCAAGGTTCATCATGACAAGCCTTCAGTATATGAAAAATATCATCTTCCCTTACACATCTTCTAATCTCAAGATCAGGTCCTGTGTAAAAGAGATGGCCCTTGAGCCAACAATACCTGGCACTTTGCTGAATAATTTTTCTTTTCTCTCGTTTAGACATATGTGGCGGAAGCTTTCCTGCAACCAAATAATTAGCAATGTCTGCATACCAGGGTGAATGAGCTGAGAGTGCGAATAAATGTTCATCCGGGAAAACATCCTCAACAGGTGAACTGTCATCACTGTTAGTAAATCGTGATAAAAAATCAGCAACAACATTTTCTTTTCCAGGTTTATCTATAATAGTAATATCAAATTCCTGTAATAATAAAAGCCACCTGGTTACTCTGGCATTAGTGACAAGTTTGTTCATTAAATACTTAATGGCAGAGTGGTCAGTATGCACAAATGTAGGATACCCAGTAATATAATGCCGAAACTTATTAATAGAATAAACAATAGCAAGGAATTCTTTTTCAGTAACAGTATAATTTAGTTCAGCAGGGGCTAAGTTTTTACTAACATAATAAATAGCATAAGGTACTTGACCATCCTGCTGTCCTAGTACTGCTCCAATGGCAGTATCAGAAGCATCTGAAGAAATGTGGAAAGGTATGGTCCAATTAGGTCCCCTTAAAATAGGGGCTGTGGACAGTTTCTCTTTAAGCTTATCAAATGCTGTCTGGCATGCTGCACTCCACACAAACTGTGCGTCCTTCATTAACAATGAAAACAAAGGAGAAGCAAGTTTGGAGAAGTTTTCTATGAATCTCCTGTAATATCCAGCATGTCCCAGAAAACTTCGCACCTCTTTCTGAGTTGAAGGAGTTGGTATATTTTTTATCACCTTAATTTTTGAAGGATCCACTTGAATACCATCAGTAGAGATGAAATGTCCTAATACCACCCCCTCACTCATCATCATGTGGCATTTTTCAGTGCTTAGTGAGAGGCGAGCCTGTTCACAGCGAATTAAAACTTTCTTTAAATTTTCCAGTGCTTCCTCAAAATCCTTGCCATAGGGATTAAAATCATCCATAAAAACTTCCATGCTATCATTAACCAATTCAAAAAATATGCCAATCACAGCTCTTTGGAACGTTGCAGGTGCATTGCACAAGCCAAAGGGAAGCACCCTGTAGGCGAACGTTCCCCAAGGGCAAGTGAAGGTGGTCTTATCCTGATCCTCTGGAGCAATCTGAATTTGATTGTACCCACTGAACCCATCCAGGAAGGAGAAGTACTTCTTCCCTGATAGGGTATCAAGTACCTGGTCAATAAAGGGCAGAGGAAAATGATCCTTTTGTGTAGCTTTGTTCAGCTCCCTATAATCGACACAGACTCTCCATTTACCATTTTTCTTGGGCACAATTACAAGTGGGGAAACCCACTCACTATCTGAAATAGGATAGATGAATCCTGCTTCCAACAGTTTCTGGATTTCCTCCTTCACTATATCCCTCAAGTTGGGGTTCATGCGTCGTTGGGGTTGACATACAGGCCGGGAGTCGTTTTTAATGTAAATATGATGAGTGCACAGACTGGAAGGAATACCCTTCATGTCTGTATACTCCCAGGCGAATGCTCCCTTACGTTCCTTCAAGAGATTGGTTAGGAACATCTGTTCTTCTGAGGAGAGACCAGGGTTGATGTTCAAAGTTCTTCGAGGCTCTACCTCAATAGGAATGCTTCTCGAGTTTTTCAAAACTGGGATTATGTTTGTGTCATTGACTAGCGCTTCCTCCATAAGCTGTTCTTGTTCTTCTTTACCAAGGGTACTGTTCAGGAGTTGATAAACTTCTTTATCTACTGAATCAGGTTCGCTAATGAAATTATTAATGGCATCGTCTTCTGTTTCATTTTTGAAGGTTAGTGCCTTCCCTATTGTTAGTAGTGGCTGAACATCCTCCTCCTCTTCCTGTTCTATCCAAAGGGAAGTTTCAGTTTCTAGACTCGGCCGTGCTGGAGGATACAGGGTGAGGTTTTTGGTTTCCATACCATCAGATATAGTCATAGATCCTGATCGACAGCTGATGCAAGCATCAGCTGTAGACAACCAAGGCCTCCCCAAGATCAATGGGTGTCCCCCCAGCTGTGATTTTGGTTGTAATACCAGAAAGTCAGCAGGGTATTCCCATGAGTCTACTGAAATGACAAGGTCATCCAAAATCCCTTCGGGTCTGATGGTGGATCTATCTGCCAATTCCAAGATGGTAGGGGTCGGTCTAATATTGGTGAATCCGAGCTTCTTTACAGTCTCCATTGTTATAACATTGATCGTAGCTCCTAAATCTACTAGTACGTTGGGTATCTGCGTTTGTCCTATGTGTACAGTGACAGTAGGATTGCCAGGATCCTCATACTTGGTTATAGGGGTTTTTCTGGTCATTAAAGCAGATAAATTCCCTATGACATGAACAGTAGGAGGATCTCTGGGTTTCCTTCCCAGTCTTTTAGTGCACAGGTCCGGAACAGTTCTAGCATAAATAGGTACATCTTGAAGAGCTTGCAAAAGGGGGATCTTAACATAAAGGTTCTTCAATTCTCCTAAGAGATTGAACTGAGGTTGCGCCCCTATTTTTGGCAGCATCAGTCTCTCATGGTAGGGTGGTTGCCTTACCAGCTGGGTAGGCTGCATATTATCTGATTTATCGTTTAATGTTTCAGCCGTCCCATCTGAGGGATGCTCAGCACCTTCAGTGATAGGAACCGGATCAAATGGATGCTGGGAACTCTCTTCTTTGTCATGCACAGACGGTGGAATATGTTCTACTATCTTCCCAGACCGTAAGCGAATATCATTACAAGGTACAGGGGAGAGAGAGTAGACCGGCATATTGAGAGCCTCCAATTGGTGGACTGTTTTATTATTTGGGTTAGGGTTAGGTTGGGCAGGCAGCTGAGGCCGTATTGGTATATTAGGAACAGGATTATTTTGCAGCTGCAGCTGCGACTGCTGAGGTGGGTATTGAGGATATTGATGAAATTGAGGATATGGAGGAGAATACGGTAACTGTTGAGGTGGAGGTGGTTGAGGAAACTGGTTCCCAGGATGGAAGTTCCTCCATCCAGGAGACCATGATGTAGGTTGATGTGGTGGCTGTGTCCAAGGACTCCATGAGTTATAACCTTGCATCGCAGGTTGAGGAGAATTCCACTGAGCATAATTTGAAGGGAATTGTGTATTCACATTTTGCATATTAGTATTCCAATTATTCAAATTATTCAAAAATGGAAATGAATCGGGAGACATACCTTGATTTCGAGGCTGCCAGGGTTTCTTCTGTGCAATGAAGTAGGTTGAATCCACTTCTGGAGTTGATTCCTGCAGAACAGCCTTCAGTTGGGGCAATGTGGGACATTCTTTCATATCATGGTTCAGCTCGCACAGCTGACACACTTGTATTTTGTCAAGAGGGCATTCTTTCAGTGGATGAGTCTTCCTACATCGGGGACAGAACACGCCTAGTGTAAGATCCTCCACTGCCTGTCTTTGCTTGGCCTTCAAGACATCAATCTCTGAAGAGATAGAGCTCATCATTTCTGTTTTAAAATTTTCAAGAAGATTGCCTATCTCCGCACGTGTAGCCCCCCCATTGGATGACTTCTGAGTTCTGTCGAAGACATCACGTTCCAGCTTATCTCGTTTATTCTGCTTGTTATGCCTAGAAGATCCCCTGGAGTATCTCTTACATAATTCCACAATTGTCTCAAAAGATTCTTTAGAGATATCTCCTTTTCCTAGCAAATTTAACATGTCTAAACAATCGTCCCTGATCCCTCGAAGCAGGATTATCTTGAGCACATCTAGTCCCATGTTCGTCTGCCCAGCTCTCTACACATTGTACAGCAGCCTCTCTACAAAATCCTCCAAACTTTCATCCTCCTTCTGTACCATCTTGAATAAATCCTCCCTTTTGTCCCTGGTGTTACAATATTCTTGATATTTTTCCAGGAATACTTGCTTCATCTTATTCCAATTAGCAACAGTTCCTCCCCCAAGGCTCATGAACCATCGTAATGCATTGTCCTTCAGGGTGGCAGTAAAAAGATTCAACTTTTGGGCATCTGTGACGTAATCATAGCTGCGACAGAGGATATCAAATTCAAAAAGGAATTCGTCTGGATCTTCTGTCGCCCTGCCATGGAAGCGAGGCAACACCGATGGTGAGATGTTTTTCATAGGAGCTGTCCCTTCTAGCTGCTGGATTGGGAATTGCAATGTAGCCATAGTTTCTTCTGGCAGGGAATCATTTTCATGATGGTATTGTACCACTGCTTCTTCCTCTTCGTTCTCATGTCTGTTATTCATCTTTTCTTCTGTATCCTCTCCTTCGTTCGTTCCTGCGTTCCTTACCTCGGTTGTAACAGCTGCGTATTCTTCAGTTGTAACGGCTGCGTATTCTGCAGTTGTAACAGCTGCGTATTCTTCATTTGTAACAGCTGAATCAGCCGTTCCTTCTTTAGCAGGGGTATATGCAGGGATCACAGCTGCTCCTGTATCTTCCACTGTGGATCATGATGCTGACGCTCTAGGATCAGCAGGGCCTCTTCTGATAGGAGTCTCCTGTTGACGAGTTTTGACAGCTGAATCAGTTTTGTCAACAAGGTCGTCGATGAATGTTCTTCTACCCAGCGGTGGACCTCGACCACGACCCGAACCACCTGCACTGTTAGTAATTTGTGGGGTTTTGGGGGTTGGGAGGTGATCGCGTTTTACCCTCCTCATATTCATGCGAAGCAGATCATTCAAAAACATACAAAAAGACTGTCTAAAAGCGATTATCAAATACGACTAATTACTAGTGTTTTAATTTTTATCCTTCCCCGGCAACGGCGCCAAAATGTCAAGCACTCTATATGCAGATAAATTACTACCAAACACACAGAGCATATGAAATTTATTGTCAACCCGAGAAAGTCTTTTTATTTCAAAGGATAAGTGCACAGTATATGCTTAAACACAAAACCATTAGAAGTGAATGCTTTTATCTTCTACCATCCATATTCATCCCAAGAATCTATGCAATCCCAATTGCCTTCTAACTGCTATACTACAATCCTTTTCTATTATGCATCAACAAGAAATGGTATCGAATCTAATCAACAATTGCAAAAAGGAAATATCATTCGCATTCTAAAATAATCACTTGTCTGATCTAATCAAGCTGGAAATCATAAAGCATAAACTGAACATTACTCTAGAATTTCAAATGAAAGAGATTGAAGCAACTGTTCTAAGAAACTGAATTACAGAATGGAAATCAATCAACACATAACAGGAAAGCTAAATTGTAAGAGCTCCTGGGATCACGTATCAGCTGTAAGATGAACATGGCAGTGTGAACAGAAATTGAAATGCATAAAGCAACCCTGACTCAGTCGACTGTTATTTTATACCATTCACCAATCTCACAGAATGTAATCTTTTACTGAAAAACCCACACAATAAATATTGCTGCTGCGTACAAAGAAAAGAATAAAGCATCACACAACAAGAAAGAAATCCTATTTTAACTCAGCAATCTCTGTGGAAGACGGGCCCAGTCTTCGCACAGAGACGCTGGTTGAACAACACCCTCTTTAACTCAGAAGTAACCCCTTTATATTAACAGAAGAATGAGTACACAAGTTGGCTCGGCTGCTAATACAAAATGAATTTATTGTTTGCTGTCCAACCCCTGGGTCGAGGCAACTCCCCATATTTATACATACAAATTGTAACATCTAATCCTATAATTGGGCAGCCATGAAGATCTCTGATCTTCAAGCGCCCTAAATGACTCGCTGTTACCATGCGTGGCAGAACAGAAATATCCAAATATGAGAAAGTTATTAATGGACCCAAGAGTGACGGTCCTTCCAGCTTACAACTAGACTCGAGCAGCAACATACTTAAGATAGCAAATTTTGTTACAACTGCCCTGTCACAGCTGTGTTTTGACTGATGATTCGAGCCCCAAGGATCCCTTCTATAAGCAATGAACGTCCCTTCCTTCATGACTTGTTCAGCTCCGATCTTCCTGCAGTCTATTTGTCTCAACTACCTTCATAAATCGCATCATGTTAGCACAAATTAAGAGATGCACAGCTTTAATTATCACAATCATAAGTATTAATACAATAAAACTATAATCGGCCATACCTTGGTAATTTGGGGAATAAGATGAGGACAATAAGTCTAATTGCCAAGATAATTGGTGTAGGAAAAGGGCAGGGAAGATGATAAATGATGATCAAAAAGGGCCAATTCTGGGCTCAACAAGCCCTGGAACCCGCTCTACTCCATCATCATGCCTGCTCTGCTCCAAACCCTTGTTGTGTACCTTAGGGATGTTGTTTATTCCAAAACTATTGTGATGTGCCTCGCCAACCCAATTACCAGCAATGTTAGCTCAAATTCTCATCGTCTTTAGAAACAACACTCATTATCCTCGAATATCAACAATCCTCAAGCCCTTGACCTTCTGAGAATTTACTGTTCCACTCTATTTCTTTTCAAAATAAATACCAGTCGAATCTTCAGCAACATTTCCCCACCTATCCTCATCTTCGACATCATTTTTCCCTTTGTCGGGAGTAGTTCAACTTCAAGGATATCATCGAGTTTCTTCACGAATCTACATGGGATGAAATTGATTTTTTTCCCTGGTGCGGCTACCATTATTTCAAAGGCATCAATATCAGTGGGGGAAGGAGAGGAGGATTCCCCTCCTGCATCTATACTAACAGCTATTGCCAAACCCTTTCTACAATCCCGAGAACTTGCTCTACTCCATCAATGTTTCTTCTCTACTCCAAACCCTTGTTGTGTACCTTAGGGATGTTGTTTATTCCAAAAATATTGTGATGTTCGTCACCAACCCAATTACCAACAGTGTTATGAAATTTTTCACATCTTGATCAGGAACCATTTACTATATGATTCCAGTTAAACCATTCCCAACTGCTCATGATCATCATCCCAAGATCTATATGTTTGTGAATCCACAAAGAGATGGTTGAGATCGATATAATAAAAAAAATATTGAGAAAGTTATAAGGATTGATGTAATAAAAGAAAATAGTATTTTTATATCAAATATGTGTAGTTATTTTTAACTAAAATAATAAATAAAATACAAATAATAATAACTTATAGAATGCAATGAAGAGTTAAATCACATTTATCTTTAAGGTTACAACTAAAACTTTTAATTTTAGGGTTATAAAATATAATATTTTTTAATGATTTGTTTTTCAAAGTTTTCACTTTAGTATCCATACCAAGTAATGGAATTGTGACAAGATTCATTATGGACTAATCCTCACTTTGTTTAATCCTTCATTTGTCTTCATCAGTGGATTGTGAATAATTAGGTTTGGATGTGACTCTATATTTAGACAGTCTAGTAATATACATATTTTCTTATATTTTCACACTATTAACTTGATTTTAATATGCAAGACATTTTTGTTACAAAAACTTGGACCCTTTAGTAATCTACGGTTTTTTTTTTCTTTGTAAGCATGTTTCTCTATTGAAATGGAAATCCAACATCTAGCAAAGACAGGCCATAGATTAAGTATATAACAGTGCAAAACAAAGTCATATCCAATCCTCACACCTCCAAATGTAATTTACAGTAGAGAGAGTGTCCTGTTACAAACAATACTGGAAAAGGACCATCTAAGTGACCACCTAATGATCTTGTATTAGCATCTGCTAAAATATACCTTTCGAATTACACCTTCCAAGTATTGTAGACTTCAATCTTCTTCTAGTTGCATATATAGATAATCGATAAGTTGGAAAAGCAATCTTCCCAATGCTGAAATACATGGTTAAATGCAAATGCATGCACCACCAAAGATAGGGCATCACAAAATATTTGTGCCACTCCTTAATAAAAGTGATTGTGATATATGTGGCCATGTTGTTTCCAGCATAATAAATAGTGGGAAATGGAAACAACTGTTACATGGCCATGTTGTTTCTAGCATAATAGATAGTGGGAAATGGAAACATGCGCAAATGGATAGGGAAATGGAAATATCCATGTAGAAGGACCAAGGGGATGAAGTGGAACTAAAATATTAATGGTGCTAAAATGTAACAAATGCCTTAAATTGGAGCCTTAAACTCCGAGTCAGAGTTAATCATTAAACAAAGCACTCTCTAGCATAGCAATTTCATGAATCTGAAAGTCCTTCCTCCTTATCGGACCTACTCGGGCCACGTGAAAGAGATGGAAATAGAAACAACGGAATGGGAATGGGGACATACAACCCACTCCGACTAACTAGCTTGAATGGAAACCTGAACAACTCACTAGGAATCAAGACGAAATGGGTATGGATCATGGCGGGAATGTATGGATTATGGATGTGATGGGCTCAAGTATCGATCGATTGGTTCCCATTGATCGATATTCGTTAGTGATTGGCAATAGTCACTTGTTAATGCTTTTGGTTGGGCTCTTGCCTCTGTTTTTGTTGGGCTCTTGACTATTTTTAAGTTTTGAACTATGTTAATGAAGGTTATATTTATAGCTCATGTTTTTTTATATTAAAAATTTGTATCTCTATAATTTATAACACTTTGTTACAATCCTTAAATATTATATCCCCTAAGTTATATAACCCCAAAACCTTAAAACCACTAGTAACTTGAAACCTTAAAATATTTTACCACTATGACCATTATCACCATCCTCAATGTTTAACTTTATAATGCATACCATGAAAATCCTATAAACCATATTATTGTTCTCTTGATTTCCATATAATGCTAAACAAGTAACCCTTGAAATCCCTAATTAATAACATATATCCCCCTACTCTTACAATTATTAACATCTAACCTTTATCAACACCAATACATATAACCCTTAATTTGTGTCTCTTGTCACTCTTAAGCCTTAATCATAAAACATATAAACCAAATGAGAGACACTTATAAACCATCACCGTCGTCGTCGTCGTCATCATCAACATCATCATTTTAAGATGCATGCATGGCATGGGATTAATCCTTATATGGTCGACTATTCAAACCTCATTTTCATCATCATCATCTTCTTCATTGTCATCGTCGTTAACATCATCATTGGCATTGTCAATGTCATCATTCCCAACATATCCTCAAACATGTAACCCTCAACACGTGTAACCCCCAACAACTCAAGAAAAACTTAAACAAATCGACATCATCATCATCATCCATGTCATGATCATATTCATCATCAATGCCATCATCATTATCATCATCACCATCATCAACATCATCGTTGTCTTTGAAATCATCATCAACACCATAATCGTCATCATCATCATCATCATCATCATCATCATAATTATCATCATCATCGTCGTCGTCGTCACCATCATCATTGTCATCATCTTTGTAATCCCCATCCTCATCATCATCGCTGTCATCGTGATCATCATCATAATTGTCATCATAATCATCATCGTCATCATCATCATCATCATCATAATCATCATCATCATCATCGTCCACATCATCATCTGCATCATCAATGTCATCGTCATTTTCATCATCACCATTATCACCATAATCATAATCTTAGACATCGTCATCATCACCATAATCATCATCATATTCATCATTGTCATCATCCTCTCCATTGCCATCATCATCATAGTCATCATCCTCACCATCCCTGTCATCATCATCATCATCATCATCATCTTCCTCGTCCTCATCATAATTATCATCGTCATCATTGTAATCGTCATCATCTTCATCATGGTTGTCATCGTTTTCTTCGTCATCATCCCCTATAACACCTAAATGTGTAACCCACAACACTTATAAAACCCCACATCATTGTCATATTTATCATCATCATCAATGTCACTGTCATCATCACCATCTCCACTGCCATCATCATCATCATCATCATAATCATAATCACCATCATTTTCATTGTCATCATCATCATTATCGGGGTCATCATCATATATACCTTCATCATCATGACCCTATACATCTTATCACGGCCATGGACCCTGAATTCCCTATAAAATATAACCCACATAGCCCATGTCACGTCATATAACCCTCAAAACTAATCCTTAACCCCTAACTTCTAAACACTACACAATTAACACTCTTATATAGCCTTATAATTATAGAACATATCCCTTGTAATAATTAAATCTTATCAACCCTATCAATCTTAACCATTATAACCTCGAATAACACCTTCTCTCTATAAACCCCTCTTAACATATAATCTTATAACCTCTATAAGGGTTATGTGATCACCACTAACCTAATACCTTATAATATTTTACATCATGCTTAAAGTTTCACATTTATCCATTATAACCTCTATCCCCAAAACCCTTATCACCATTGATTGTTATAACACACAATTCATACTATGTAACCCCTAGAGGACTTATTATTGCACTCTAACTAGGGATCGTTACATGTTTGAGTCTCGATAATCTACCTTTTAAATTGAACCAGAACAACAAAAGAAGTTTGTTAATGGCTCGATTTGTGAAAATTCTAGATACATGAGTAATTAAGAGCTCGAGGCTCTAAAATTTGACGTGTTTTTTAGAAATCCACGATTCGGTGAATTCATAGTCACTGGCATGAGATTTAAGTTATTTAATGAAAGAATTAAGGTATCTACCTCTATGTCAAAACCATTTTCCATGCTAATGCAGGCCACTGCCCTCCTTATTGTTTTACCAAAAGGCATGAGAATGAGGAAGAAGACTTAAAATTATGGACTTCACCATCAAAGAAGCCTTACAATCACACTGGTAAGGAGTGATAAGAAGATCACAACAATCCAACCTGTCAAATATCGGACGACAATGCCAATTAAATACTTATATGGTAAACTTAATATAAGACTTACTTATAGTTGTCTCTTAATCTTTGTGTCTTGACACATTTGATAATTTATGGTTGTCTCTGCGCCTTGACTCAATTGATATTATAAGGTGAGGATGTGCATGCATAATAATCCTTAGTTATGACTATGCGATGAGGATTTAAATGGAAGAGGATGAAAATACATGTAATTTTTATACGTATTTTGGTGGTGAGTGTCAAAGACAAACGTGATGATAAACCACATATGTTTGTAAGGACGGAGGGAGATTACATGATAATGATCATACCACTGTAATGTCCCTTGTTAGGAATTTTATTAAAATGGCAATTTTTCACTTTTTTCCCTAGTTAGACCTTTGACTAGTTTTGATCTCTAGGTCCCAAATTTGCCCCAAATGATCCCAAATATTCTGAGAAGGTATATGAATGATATTAGAACATAAATATGTGTTTCATAGATGCCTTTGGACCTTTAAAATACTTCTACAAATCCTCTTTCAATTCTGATCAATGTAGGTAACTTTACTAGTGATTTTCCTTTGACTAGTATTGGTCTCTAGGTCTCAAATTGACTCCAAATGCCTTCAAATCTTCAAGGAAGGTGTATGAATGATATTATAAATTGAATATGATATTTATGGATGGCATATGTCCATGAAAAGACCTTTTCAAACTCTCTTAAGATTCTGGACCAATTATGCAATTTTACTAGTAATTTGGGGTTCAAATCCCCCTGGGGTAAGTACGGAAAACGGCTTCCCAAATGCCTCCAAACCCACTCAAATTTATGAACAGAGGTATGTAATGTGTTAATTATTTTATTAAAGTCTCATATGCACCATTAATGGATTATTACAACTGTTCTCACCCTCTCCCATTCAACTGCAAAAATCTCCAATTCAACCCTTGGGGAAATGGCACTATTTCACCTCCCAATACAACTAAACTGAGTAAAAAT
This sequence comes from Larix kaempferi, assembly GCA_027924585.1. Classification (NCBI taxonomy): domain Eukaryota; kingdom Viridiplantae; phylum Streptophyta; class Pinopsida; order Pinales; family Pinaceae; genus Larix; species Larix kaempferi. The sequence continues at coordinate 8,182,698 of BSBM01000003.1, forward strand.
GCTTCAAATGCTCACGTACAGTACATGAAACTTGTATAAGACATCCATGGCAGTATATTGATCACAAATATATTAGATAATCATCCATTCATTCAAAATCATCATCAATACATTGGCTCACAACAAGGTAGTGGGGAAATGGCATTGTTCTTCCATTAAAAATGAGATTTATACATTTCTACTTGGAATTTCAACCTGAAACCTTTTGTAGATGAATAACAGACTATTTACTTCATATTAAAAAAGAAATGGGGCATTAAAAGCTTCCCCAAAGAGTACAATAGCTCACCAAAAATGCCCTCCCTCAAGGATCAAGAATATGGCATCAAAACTGGAAATGGTTGAAGGAGTGAGCTGCAATAGAAGAAAACATGAGCTTCCCTGTAGCTTACACCTGCAAATAAATACTCCATTAAAGCTCCAAATGAAAGTTCTGAATGGCCTTTCCAATTACCAACTTGGATGGGAATCTTTCACCCTCGAAATTGGATAAGGCAAGAAACTAGTCATCCACTAGCTCTCCCTCTTCACAAATGCAATTGCAAATTCTACAAATTATCAAAATATGGTTTCATTCTTTGTTATTGAAATTTATAAAGTTCTAATGTCCTCCATGGGTCGAATTCCTTCCAAGAGACTCATGCCAACTCAAGTTGGGAAGAGATTCCAAAGAACGCCACTTGTACAACAATTCCTAGTTTCCCACTTCCACCAAATCACATGTAGAAGCATCTTAGCTTCCCTAACACCCTTGAGCACCCTCTTGGAGTCTAGTTTTAGCCCTGACATGTCATATATGTCATATGTCAGCCTTCAGGTCTGATTTGTGTCATAGGTGTCGTAGCATCTTCATCATTGTTGTCATAAAGCTAGGGAATCTAGCCCAAGTGTCTCACTAACTCCAAATTGCCTCTTCCTCTTCCATGGGAGTTACTCTTCCTCTATATTTATACCTTGGATGATTCATGCAATGAATAATACCTTTTGGACTCCCAAAAGTATTTTACCATTCACCTTGAATTCGAATTGGTGAGAGAATGATGCCAAGTGTAGTGGGAAAATCTAGCCATATGTGGGTCCCACTTTCTCCATGTGTCTTCATGATCAAATGCCACTTTGATTTTCACTTGTATATATTTATTTAGATCCTTTATTAAATATTTATTCCACTCTAATGTTCAAACATCATTTATTATCCCCATTATTCCAAATCCCAAAGCTTCCACCCCAAACCTAGGAAACTAGTAATTTTCCTCCTTGGCAATTATTTGACCTTTAACATCAATTTTACAAAATCTAACGAATATGGCCAATGTGATTAGGCCATTGTGACCCAATTCCAAATTTGGGACATGAAAAATCCTCCCTTCCCAATATTGCTTGTCCTCAAGCAATTTCAAACATGGGTGTTGAAGAACCTGCTTCCTGTATAATTCTTTGAAGTTGCCATTGAATTGCCCAACCTTGAGTCTTTGAGTTTCCTTGAAGATTTTAGAGAGGAACCACCATGCTTGCTTCTGCACTACTCTGATTAAAATCACTTTATTAAGTGGGGAATCCATCTCCCATACTACTTTCTTCCCCCAAAAAATGAAACCAATGAGACAAAAATTATTCTAGGGTCCCATTGCTTGTATTGCACCCCAACAATTAAGAGTGCTCTCCAACCCACACCATTAGATAAGAGGATTCCTGGATCCCATTTTCTTGTATGCATTCTTCCAAAAATCATGAGTACCAAATATATATCATCAAAGTACATAACAACATAATGAAAATGTACGTCAAGGATATGCTTCATCAAAGAGTCATGAAAGTGCTTATACCTCCAAGCAAGTAGACCACCATTTTCCAATTGCATACAAGCTTCAAGTGACCAATCAAATATGCTCCAATGACATAGGTGAGGATCCCATGTCCTATAATGCTGCTCCAAAAGGATTTGATATGCATCATCATCCATGTACTCTTTCATCCAAGAAGTGAATGAAGAAACTCCACTAAAATCTGAACCAAATAATGAGGAGAAAAAACAAGGAGACTTCAAATGACTCAAAGAAGTCTCACCCATACATCCATGAATGTTAGAATCATAAAAATATAACAAAGTATGTGGCTGCCAACAAAAATGTTCTCCCATCATAAATCTATTCTCCCAAGTGTTGGATGAAGTTCCTCCAACATCAAATGAATCAAGTGTTGAGCAAGAAAAACCATGAGTCTTCAAGTGACTCAAATGCATATCATAGGTGCATCCATGTAGATTTGCATCATCATAAAGTGACAAATAATGTTGCTACAAATGTGAATAAGCGTGTGCTCCAACCATGTCATCATAAAAGGTAAATCTAGGAGTTCCATACTCCTCATGCGGCACCATAAAAAAGAACCCTTTCACCCATACTTCATTGAGACTAATACTGCAAAACATGGAATTGTAGGATGTAAGAGAATGAACTAACTCACCCAAATGATCAAAAAGTGCAGAAGTTTCATCATGGGAAGGATCCATGTGGGTAGTATCATGTAGCTCCTTCAAAAGTGGGAAACCTTTGTCATAGATTGGTTCCAATGTAGAGGAATCATGCTCTTCTTTAAAAATTGCATAACCTTCATCAAGAGACAATTCAAGTTCCTCTTCCACCACATCAAGTGTTTGGATCTCTTCAAGTTCATCTTCAAACACATTAAGCACATTCAAATTCCCACATTTCTCATGATCCACCATGTCATGAGAATCCTCCAAACAATCTACCATTTGACCATCTGAAACATAGGAGGAAAAACAAGTATCTTGCAACTTTTCAAGAAGTTGCTCATTTTGAATTGTGAGCTTATGAATATCCTCATTATTCTTCAAGTATGCATCATGTAACAATTCATTAAGCTCAAACAAATGGTTTCTATCAAAAAGCAAAGACATGAAATTGCCTTTGATGTGGCACATTGCTCTTTGAATCTTCTCCATGTCTTCAATGAAGGATGTTTCCTCCAATGAATTAGCTCTCCAACAAGAATTTGACACCAATGCTTGGGTGTCATGGAGAATGTTGAGGGACTCTTGGATCTTCTTTTCATTCATCTTTAAGGACCCTTCAAGAAAATGAGGCTCTTGCAAATTAACCTCCTCATCTTCTTCATTTTTTCTTGGACCAACTTCATGAAGCTCAAGTGGTGATCGATAAGTTGATCTTGGTTCTTCTTCAACTGCTACAAGGTCTTCATTATCATGCTTAATGGAGCTTGAGCTTGCAGCAACACTTTCAAAATTGATCTCTATGTCACCAACATAGAGGTGTGAGCACCCATCAGTAGGTACTCCTTCATAGTTTAAGCATCCATCAGTAGATGCTCTTTGGTTCATGTATAAGCTAGAAGGTGTCTCGAAATGATCTTCCATATTTTCAATAGAATCTTCTTCATGCTCTTGTGATGTCTCTTCATTTTTCTCCTTCAAGCAAGCTGATGTATTTTTCCCCTTGTTTTCCTTAGGATCAGTATATTTAGAATCTCTTCTTAAATAAATCTCAAAAGCTCTCCTCAAGGAGGACATTATTTCATGCACACATATATGATACTCGCTCCAAGGGTTTTTACAAGAACGGCATAAGCCTTTCTTCACTAACTCCACATCTTCATTTTTGGGCCTATTTTCAAAAACATGTTCAACATAGTACTCAAAAGACATGGCATTTTGTGTATTTTTGCTCGAAGCAAGATATTCTTGATATTTTTTATATTGTTGGGGCAAGGTTTTATATTTTTCTCTCCATCTTTGGAACTCGCTCATAGAATTATCCTTGGTTGGTGTGACACACTCATATTCATCAGATCTAAAGTCATAAGAATAATATTCATTTCTCTTGAAATTGTAATAAGTATTGCATGATGGCACCTCTTCCTCGTACCATTCACATTCTGCTTCATATTGCTCATAAGCATCTGCATATTCCTCGTAAGAATTGTACTCATAGGATTCATCATAATAGTAAGACATGACTGCCAATTATTCTTAAATGTATGTACCTAATCCACAGTTGCAAGGACCATTCTCTGATACCACTGTAATGTCCCTTGTTAGAAATTTTATTAAAATGGCAATTTTTCACTTTTTTCTCTAGTTAGACCTTTGACTAGTTTTGATCTCTAGGTCCCAAATTTGCCCCAATTGATCCCAAATCTTCTGAGAAGGCATATGAATTATATTAGAACATAAATATGTGTTTCATGGATGCTTTTGTACCTTTAAAATACTTCTGCAAATCCTCTTTCAATTCTGATCAATGTAGGTAACTTTACTAGTGATTTTCCTTTGACTTAGTATTGGTCTCTAGGTCTCAAATTGACTCCAAATGCCTTCAAATCTTCAAGGAAGGTGTATGAATGATATTATAACTTGAATATTATGTTTATGGATGACATATGTCCATGAAAAGACCTCTGCAAACTCTCTTAAGATTCTGGACCAATTATGCAATTTTACTAGTAATTTGGGGTTCAAATCCCCCTGGGGTAAGTACTGAAAATGGCTTCCTAAATGCCTCCAAACCCACTAAAATTTATGAAAAGAGGTATGTAATGTGTTAAGTATTTTATTAAATTCTCATATGCACCGTTAATGGATTATTACAATTGTTCTCACCCTCTCCCATTCAACTGCAAAAATCCCCAATTCGACCCTTGGGGAAATGGCACTATTTCACCTCCCAATACAACTAAATTGAGTAAAAATGCTTCAAATGCTCAAGTACAGTACATGAAACTTGTAGAATACATCCATGGCAGTATATTTATCACAAATATATCAGAGAATCATCCATTCATTCGAAATCATCATCAATACATTGGCTCACAACAAGGTAGTGGGGAAATGGCATTGTTCTTCTATAAAAAATGAGATTTATACATTTCTACTTGGAATTTAGACCTGAAACCTTTTGGATATGAAGAACATACTATTTAATTCATATTACAAAAGAAATGGGGCATTAAAAGCTTCCCCAAAGAGTACAATATCTCACCAAAAATGCCCTCCCTCAAGGATCAAGAATATGCCATCAAAACTGGAAATGGTTGAAGGAGTGAGCTGCAATAGAAGAAACCATGAGATGCCCTGTAGATTACACCTGCAAATAAATACTCCATTAAAGCTCCAAATGAAAGGTCTAAATGGCCTTTCCAATTACCAACTTGGATGGAAATCTTTCACCCTCGAAATTGGCTAAGGCAAGAAACTAGTCATCCACTAGCTCTCCCTCTTCACAAATGCAATTGCAAATTCTACAAATGATCAAAATCTGGTTTCATTCTTTTTTATTGACATTTATAAAATTCTAATGTCCTCCATGGGTCGAATTCCTTCCAAGAGACTCATACCAACTCAAGTTGGGAAGAAATTCCAAAGAACGCCACTTGTACAACAATTCCTAGTTTCCCGCTTCCACCAAATCACATGTGGAAGCATCTTAGCTTCCCTAACACCCTTTAGCGCCCTCTTGGAGTCTATTTTTAGCCCTGACATGTCATATATGTCATATGTCAGCCTTCAGGTCTGATTTGTGTCATAGGTGTCATAGCATCTTCATCATTGTTGTCATAGAGCTAGGGAATCTAGCTCAAGTGTCTCACTAACTCCAAATTGCCTCTTCCTCTTCCATGGGAGTTACTCTTCCTCTATATTTCGACCTTGGATGATTCATGCCATGAATAATACCTTTTGGACTCCCCCAAGTATTTAGGGGTGGATTTCCCTTGGATGATCCTGAGATTTCTCTCCCACCATATTTCCCATAGTAAGAAACATGGGAAGAGTTTCCAAATCCAGTTGACAATTGGGTTTTGGAAGGGTTTTTCAGGCCATTCCGCAATTGATAGATCTCAACGGACACAGAGCCTGCTAGAACATCAATAGGAGACTACACCTATGTCCCAAAGATGAGAAGCAAAGTGGAAAGCATCCATAAGATGAACAATTCTCTCTTTCGTTCGTTCTCACGGGTAGCATCGAAAATGTCCTCCCATCCCTCTTTGCATGAGGTTTTCTTTAGTTAGAATTTGTCTTTTGATAATCAAGCACAAGAAATTTGCAGTTTTAGGCCAAAGTTGGGATTTCGATATTTTCTTCCATACCACCTCTCTAGGAAGGACGTGGTGTCCTGACCTAATTTCATAAGCTTCCTTAATTGTAAAGATTCCTTTAGATTGAAACCCCCAATGGAGTTTTTATGGTCCCTGATGAATTCTAATAAAATTGCCCCGTAGAGCCTCCCATAATTGATTAGCATCCTCTTGGTTGCAAATTATGTGCCACCATTCTTATGGAAGCCATTCATGGAACTCCCTAGATCCAATCATTTCCATCTAAAAATATTTAACTTTTTGTCTATGTTGGAGCTCATAAGCACATTGGGTTCTGGAAAAATACACCCAGCTTTGAAGCTTAGGCAATTGTTACCAAGAGTCCTCCCAAAATTTTGCAGACTCTCCATCTGGAATCTCTTAGAAACCATTCTCTTGAAATAGATTCCTGCCTTGGATTGTCGACTACCAAATGTGGTTTCTTGGCTTGAGATTCGCGGATCTGATGAGATCCTACTTATGCCAACATGAATCATATTTATGAATCCATAATTTTTCCCGAAGGTTCATCATCATGGGTTACTCATCTCCACCACACTTTGGAACCCCAGACTTCATTAGATTTTTTCAAGTTCCTAAGACCAATCCCACCAACAATAGATTTAAAATTACTTTTCATAAAATAAAATATAATTAAAACATATTCAACATTTTTTGTTATAAAATATCACTTTAAACTTTGAACATCAAATTTAATAAATCTTTTACATTATAAATTATAAAATATAATAATAAATTCATGTACATTGTTATGACTCCATTAGCATTTATGACAATTATAAATGATCATTCACACTTGCCACTTCTCTCTTAGAAAATTTGATGCCATATAAGGTATATCATATCATTTATGAACACTTCATCCATCAACAATAAATTTGATATTACTTTTAATAATATAAATTATAATAAGAAATGTATCTATTAATATTTTTTTCTATTTTCATTTAAATTTTTAAAAAAGTGAATAAATTTGATATTATATAAAGTCTAGAGTAGAAAGTCTTTATTTGTCTATTGGATGTAGTTTGGATGGTTGGGAGGAATGATTGTTACTTGGTCCATTGATCCATAGCTTAGGTGGTTGGGAGGAATGATTGTTACTCGGTCCATTGGTCCATAGCTTAAGTGGTTGGGAGGAATAATTGTTACTCTCTCCACCCAAGTCCTATTCTTGTAAGTGATATAATACTCTTGTTGAGCCGGTTGACCACCCAACTTACAATTATGACAAATACAAATCATCATTAAGACTTACAACTTTTCTCTATATACACTTACACTTTTAAAAAAGATAAACAGATTTAAAGCAATATAATATCTCATATGAACACTTCACCTATCAATAATAAATTTAATATTAAAAAACTTAAAAACATATTGAATATTTTTTATTATTGGTGTTTAAATATTATCTTAAACATTCCCGCCACTAACATCATTAATTAACCACTACTAAGTTATTAAAATTCTCCCTGTATATCTTCCACTCCACCATAAATAAATAACTCACTTCCCCCCTTCCAAATTACTTCTTCTCTTTTCCTTCCGAATATATCTCTTGAGTCTCTGTCCATAACTTGGCCTACTTAACAATGGGAGCTTCTTCTTCTCGTTCGGTTATGTCAAGCATCATCGTGATGCTTTGCTTAACCACTTTAGTCTTCCTGAATGCCCTGTCATTCTCAGAAGCAGCACGATTGAATTCCAAGACAGTAAGGAGATTGCCCTGTTATTCTCAGAAGCAGCACGAATTGAATTCCAAGACAGTCAGGAGATGAAACGTATCGTAATTTCCATCTTACATCACAACTAGACTCGGTCCTTACGGTTTTCACAGAATTTTATAAACTTGGCTTTGCTTAATTCGGTTATTGTGTATTAGAAATAATTGTTCTATGTCGCTAAAACGTTATATTTATTTATTCGTCTGCGCAGCTCCAGTAGCGGGCGATGTTGTGTTTGACGAAATGAAGTCGAATTCGCAGCGGGAGTGGAATTTGAACATGTTGCGTTCTTACGGTTGGCCATGTGCACTCGTGCTGCCATTTGTGCCACCCCATATTCCCCTCACCAGCCAAAGCGCAAACCCCAAGTACACCAACCCCAGCTCCAGCCACTGCCACTACACCACCAACCGTACCCCGGCCACTGCCTCTCCTGTACCAACCACAAGTACACCAGCACCAATCCCAGCCCCAGGCACTGCCAACGCCGACTACACCAATGCCAGCCCCAGCCCCAGCCCCAGCAATAGTATGAACGCAATCCCGCACCAAATTTTGTTTGATAGATCATCGTTGTTTGGTGACTAATACTTGTAATTTTGGCAATAGAACAAGGCATCTCCATATATATTGGCAAAGTATAGTGTTACTGAATTTTGTTTGATAGATCATCGTTGTTTGGTGACTAATACTTGTAATTTTGGCAACAGAACAAGGCATCTCCATATATATTGGCAAAGTATAGTGTTACTACATAAGCTTAATGCTATGAGTAATCTTGAAACTGCAAATCTTATGTGTAATGCGATGAATAATCTTGAAACCGCAAATCTTGGCCTGCAACATTTTCACATTGCATCACTCTGTGTCTATATGTTCTCCTGAATTTTCAAATAAGTTGGATTTTTGTGATGTTCTTTTCATGCAACTTTTTTAGGGTTTTTAAATTGTAATTATTATTGCCGGTCGACTTCAGATACTGAGAAATGACTCAATCTCACTATTATCTTCGCAGATGCCGCAACCTCACATGCTGTTAATACATAGTTTATACTATTAGTATCGTCAATAGCGAAGACTGGTGTAACAAATTTTTTATTGCTGCATTTTTGTAGAATGGGATTATTCAAGTTTGTCGCAGCATATGCTAAATCTATTGTCAAGCATTCGTGTATAAATCCATATTATACAATTGTGGAAGCAAAAGCATCTCGTATAGATTTCATTACTCAAAACTTTTGCAAATATGAACAGCTAGCAGAACGAGATAGCCTAAGACTCTCGGCTTCATCAACGCCGTAGCTAAAAACCAAAGTATATTATATTTTAAAACATAAAACTGTATTATTAATGTTTTCCAAATCATAACACTGTATTTTCCATCATTATATCCTAGGGTTCATCCCTTAACGTTATTACATGTAAGCCATCGCTAGATCAAAACACGGTTAGGCCAGTATGCAGGACAAGTTGAGGAATTCATCCTCTGTCCTAAATCAAAACCTAACATTATATATTATTTTACATTTAAAACTCATTTGGTTTATGGCCAAAACGATAGCAAGAGCCAGTATCGAGCTCTGACGAGCTTTTGCCTTTGAATATTCATGGCAGGAGAACCTACCAGGAGTTATGACACAGAGGCTTACCGAGTGGAGCGAGCCACCAACTCCCTTTGATCTTTTAGCACTGTAACCTCCAAGACGATGTCATTACCTACCATGAAAACCATCATAAGGTTAAAACCCATTTAAAAATAAGAAGATGCACGCACTGCAAACTTAAATCATTGCAAATAGTAACCGTAGAGTCAAAAAACATTACCTTTTTTGCAGGAGCACGAAGCTGGAAGGCCGCTAGCACCAAGATTTAAATCCACCTAACAGTCGTTGGGAAAGTCTCAGAGGTTACGAATTTCATCATCGAGCTCATTAAAAGACCACAGGTTCTAAATAAAAACCCTAAACCATAGCAAAGAACCCTACAAAGTGCACAGCGAAACTACTGATCATGCAACACTTGAACTCCATGAGGAGAAACCTGAACTATCACCATTATAACCAGAGATCCCACCATCGAACCCAAGCAATGAAGTTCCGCTCACAACCTAGTATCAAACCCTATTACTACTTGGCCTGTCGGCCTCTCCCCTATCCGAGTCTCTCCAAATGAATGCCAAGAAGAACCACAAGCAAAAGTATAGTGGGAGAAGTTAGGTCAAAACCCAAGCCCGAGGACAGAACCAGATCAACGGAGGAGATTAAGCCAGCTGAGGATCACGAAGTTCTAAGCACTGGTACCTGCAAAGCGTATTTAATAACTTCTTAACGCAGAGTCCAGCTCAGAGGGGATTCATCCAGTTACTACCACATAACTTCGATTTATCATCAGCATTTGGTACATAAGTTCACGTGGATCCTGCCACCTAGACTGCAAGTGAGACATTCCACTGAAGGAGTGATAGGGAGCATTAAAAACACAGCTCAGACGCGTTAATGGCAACCATAGCAGGACTGAAAAGCAGTTAAGACCTGTCAACAACCATAAAGATTTTTAATGGCGCCATTTTTATATATATATAGTGTTATATTTCATGTTTTCAAGGTTGTATGGTTTCTTAGCTAGGATTTGTATAATATTAATGTTTAATTTCATATCCACCATTTTCATAGTGCGCAAGCATTTAATTGTTCCATACAATGCATAGGTCATAATTCATGTGTAATATTTGGTCGTCGCACTATAGGAAACCTATAGTATTGCCTTTAGAATTAGAATTCCCTATAAAGAGTATCGCATCATTTTGATATCTATAACTCAAACTATATCAATACACTATTAATAATAATTAGTGGGGCTATTAAATAAGGGAACATTTAGTGCATATTCAATTTATATGATGCACACGATTCTAATTAACATTAAGTCATATTCATATTGCATGGATCTTAACATGTGGGTTAAAGATCAATACATTTGCACATAGTAATGTCGCATTATTACATTATTACCTTACTACATTGTTAAACAAAAACCATAAATGATATGGATATAAATCAAAGGATAAATTTTAGTCTCTATGATTTCTGCATTAGTAACCACATCATATGATGGATACATTACATCGAAATCTGATATGATAGTAGTTAAATCACCATATACATGTACTTTGGAATATAAAAACTATCTAACCATTGCAGGGATTAGAATAAAAAGTAACTTATATTCCAAGACATAAATCAATATAAGAGTTGGAGCGTTCATGTATTTAAGCAAATAGTGATAATAGTGACTTCCGCAGTTTGTACAAATAGATAGGTTAACATTTGTTGAAATAAAAACTAAAGATCCATACCATTAATACCTTTCATGCACAAAAGTATTCATATTTATCTTAATGCATTGACAGCTAGCTGAAGCATATATCGAATTACTTGAAGTACTTGAATTGTCATAATACCTTACCTGTGAATCTGCGAAAAGAAACAAGGTCAATGCTTTAGCTATCAAATCTAAGTAAACCCCAGGGCACCCCATAGGAACCCCTTCATCAACATTCAAACATAGCTGTCAGTATTTATTGCAAAATCTGTATCGCATGAGAAATTAAATATTGTTTATAGAATTACATTATATTTCAAGCGAACCGTTGTCTTATTATGTGTAAGAATTACAATTTGTCATTTATGTTAAACTGCTTTTGGTTAAGTAGTTAACAAACATTTTATTTCCGCAATTAGTATTCTTAGTAATTAATGCTACTTTAAAAAAATCATTTTAGTGAAATTTTCGGGATGTTACATGTGGTATCAGAGTGCAAGTTCAAACTATAGGCCTAAATAGTCTCATGCGCACAAAACAGAAAATGAAAATCAGAAAGTTTAGTTTGCTAACTTTATCTTGTATTATGTTTCTACACAGAACAGATTGACCTTTAATTTGCAGGTATGGAAATACCGGAGGAATCAGCATAGGACAGATCTCCTCGTAATGAACTTATTAATAATAATAATCATGAAGGAATATATGTTGAATTAAATAATCAGTCTTCCGAACTTTTACGTACTGTACAAGATTTAAAATATGAGTTGAGAACTATTAAAGAAGAGAATGAACGGATTCTAAGGGTACAGGAGGAGTTAAAACAGAATCGAAAGGAGAACTGTCAAACTGATGAAAGAGGCAGAAAGTCAGAAATGAAGTCTGATTCATAAACAATGTCCCACAAACATAAACATAAGAAAGCAAGAAAAGGTAAAAGTAATTGTTACTCTTCATCTGGATATGATCAAAGTAGTCATAACTCTGATCATGACAGTAGTGATAGTGATTACTGTTCTAAAAAGAGAAAACATAAGCATCATGAACAGATTACGAAAGATTTTAAAAAGATTAAGCCACCAACCTTTAATGGCGAAAGTGAGAAGTGTGAGACAGCTGAAGCATGGCTGTTTGGAATGAAGAATTACTTTAATATTTACGACTACTCTTCTCAATTAAAATCCAAGATGGCTATTTACAATCTGACTGAGAAGGCAGATATTTGGTGGCAGAATCTTAAAAGAATTAAGAGTATAAAAGAAAGAGAAGTAACCTGGAATATGTTTAAAAATTTGTTTAAGAAAAAAATTTTGTTCAAACAGTACTTTGAAGATAAGTCAAAAGAATTTTATAATTTAAAGTTGGGTACAATGAACATGAAGGAGTTGTGCAGCAAGTTCCTTAGCTTGCTGAGGTATGTGCCCTATATGGTCGAAGAGAATCCTAAGGTACAAAGGTTTCTAAGTTGTCTACCTTTCAACATAAAAGATAGGATCAAGTACGATAACCCTTCCACCTTGGAAGAGGCTATGAGGAAGGCTAATTTCAGTTTTGATCAAAACAGGAAAAGAGAAGAAACAACTGGCTGGAAGAGTAATAAGTGTAATCATTTTGATCATAAAAAGAAGAGTTTTAATCAAAATTATGGAAGTTTTAAGAAAAAATTTAATAACAAAAATTTTCCAAGTAATAATAATTACAAGGGTAATGCACCACAGAATTTTAATGCTGCAAAGAATGTACCTAATAATAATAACAACAACAGGTATGTTGAACAGAAAGGACCTTTGAAGTGTTTCAACTGTGATGGACCACACAAGAAAGCTGATTGTCCACGCAACAAAAGGACAGACAACAATATTCACACTATGCAAGTAGAACCTATAGTTGGAGATATCGCAAGAGAAACGCCCAGAATAAATGCAGCACTAGAAAATCATCAAGCTGACCATCAAACATCTATGGTCAAAATTGAAGGTATGATACAAAACAAATATATTTCCATTCTGATAGATCCAGGTGCAAATTTGAGTTATATTTCACCTGCTTTAGTGAACAGTTGGAAGTTAAAAGTAGAGAAATTTAATAATGCATAGTTAGTTCAGCTTACAACAGGTACTAAAAGAAAAGTTACAGATTTTGACAAAGATTGTGAAGTGTTTATAAGTCAGCTGAAAACGCAAGTTAATCTGAATGTTTTACCATTAGGTTCATATGACTTGTTGATTGGCATGGATTGGCTTGAATAGCATAGAGTAATACTTAATTGTTATGAGAAATAATTTACTTGTTTGAATAATGAGGTAATACTGAAACAATAAAAGAAATTCATAGGAATATTTCTGTAAGACAGATTTCTGCTTTACAAGTTAAAAGAGCTACAAGAAAGGGTTGTAAAATGTTTGTTGTTAATGTTATTAATGACGAATGTTCGTATAAAGAAGATAAATAAAAATTGGAGGATATACCTATTCTTAAGGACTTTTCTGATGTTTTCCCGGAAGAAATTCTAGGATTGCCTCCGAAAAGGGAACTTGATTTCACCATTGAGCTGGTACCGAGTGCGGTACCAAACTCAAAGGCTCCTTACAGAATGAATATTCTAGAATTGAATGAACTAAAATCTCAGCTGAAGGAATTAATAGATAAAAACTACATAAGGCCAAGTGTGTCTCCATGGGGAGCACCAGTTATCTTTGTTAAAAAGAAGGACGATACCTCCGACTATGCATAGACTACCGTCAGCTTAATAAAATGACCATTAAGAATCAATATCCCTTGCCCCGCATCGACGATCTATTCGATCAGGTACACAGAGCAGAGATATTTACTAAAATTGATTCAAGGTCAGGGTATCATCAAGTTAGGATAAAAGACAAAGACATATTCAAAACTGTATTCAGAACTCGATATGGACACTTCGAGTTCGTAGTTATGCCTTTTGGGCTAACTAACTCACCAACATTTTTCATGTGTTTGATGAACAACGTTCTGTATAAGTATTTGGATAAGTTCGTAGTTGTGTTCATTGATAATATTTTGATTTACTCAAAAACTAAAGAAGAGCATGAAGAACATTTAAAAATAATTTTGCAAGTATTAAGAGAACATCAGCTTTATGCTAAGTTCAGTAAATGTGACTTTTATAAAGATAAAATACAATATTTAGGTCACATAATTTCTAAAGACGGAATTTCTGTCGACCTTGATAAGATAAAAGCATTTAATGAATGGCCTGTCCCTAAAGACCTAATTGATGTATGGTCATTCATGGGGATAACAGGTTATTACAGAAATTTTATTGAAGGGTTCTCTATAATTGCTAACCCCATCACTTATTTGCAGAAGAAAGGGAAGAAATTTGTATGGGATCAAAAGTGTCAAGAAAGCTTTAATAAGTTAAAAGAATTATTAACTACGGCACCAATCTTAAAAAATTTTGATCCCAGTAAGTATTTCGTCGTATGCATTAATGCATGCAATGATGGACTTGGAGGGGTCTTATGTCAAGAAGGTCATGCCATTGCTTTTGAGTCAAGAAAGTTAAAAATTCATGAAAAGAATTATGCAACTTATGATCTTGAGTTGGCAGCCATTATACATGCACTGAAAATGTGGTGCCATCACTTTATTGGAAGAAAATTTATTCTAATGACGGATAATAAAGGCCTAAAGTTCTTGTTGGAAGAAACAAATCTTAACACGAGGCAAGCTAGATGGCTAGTTTTCCTTAGCGAGTATGATTTTGAGATTCAACACATTAAGGAGAAAGAAAAATAAGTTGTTAATGCCTTGAGCAGAAATGCCAAATTAAATTTTGTGGGAGCAATCAGCATGTTTAAGACAAATCTGGAAAATCAGATTGAAGAAGGAATTAAGCAAGATGAAAATACCGAAAGTTACATGCTAAAGTGGCTGAAAATTTATCTGAAAATTTAATAACATTACAGCATTAATGAAAAAGGCTTCTTGATTTATAAAAATAGAATTTATGTGCCTAATATGTCGAAAGTTAAGCTGTTGATTTTGGATGAAGTTCATAAGAGTCCTTATTCGGGACATCCTGGTTATCAGAAAATGATAAGTATGTTAAGAAAATATTATTTTTGGCCCAATATGAAGAATGAAGTGGTTGAGTATATAGCTAGGTGTTTCGAATGTCAGACTGTAAAGGATGAACACCAACACCCAGCTGGATTATTGCAGCCATTGCCAATTCCGGAATGGAAATGGGAGATTATAAGTATTGATTTTATTACAGGTTTGCCTAAGAATAAAAAACAGAATGATTCCATAATGGTTGTTGTGGATAAATTGAGTAAGGCTTCTCATTTCATTCCTATCAAAACTAATTTTAAAGCTCCTAACATTGCAGAGGTGTTTATGAATCAAATTTTTCGCTTGCATGGGATTCCAAAGGTAATTATTTATGATCAAGATTCCAAGTTCACTAGAAAATTTTGGACAGCACTGTTTAAGGGTTTAAATACTAAACTGAATTTCAGCACTTCTTTCCACCCATAAACTGATGGTCAAACAGAAAGAGTAAATTAGATTTTAGAAGATATGCTTAGGATGTATGTCAAAGATCAACCATCTAAGTGGGAATATTACTTACATTTAGCAAAATTTGCATACAATAATCATTATCAAGCATCTGCTAAGTTTAGTCCATTTGAAATTTTATATGGAAGAAAGTGTAGCACTCTTATATCTTGGGATAATCCTGTTGATAGATTGATGTTAGGACCATAATTGCTATGGGAAATGGATCTAACCGTGAAATAGGTACAAGGCAATTTAAAAGCTACACAAGATAGAAAAAAAAGTTATGCAGATCATAAACGCACTGAAAGAGAATTTCAGGTTGGAGATCATGTCTTTGTAAGAGTAACACCCCAGAAAAGTTATTTGAGGCTAGGGAGTTGTTCTAAAATAGCACCACGGTATTGCAGTCCATTCGAAATCCTATCAAGGATCAGACCAGTTGCATATCAGTTAGCATTACCATCTAATTTCAAAATCCATAATGTTTTTCATGTATCTGTTTTAAAGAAATATGTGCACGATGCTACTCATGTTATAAATTGGAATGACATACATGTGGAACCCGAAGGAGATTTTCAAGTGGAACTGGACTGTATTCTCGACAAAAGGGAAATTATGCTTCGGAATTGCAGAATAGGACAGGTAAAGGTGCAATGGAAGCACATTAGCCCTGATGAAGCTACTTAGGAATAGGAAAGTAATATGCGGGCAGCATATCCAGTTCTATTCCATGAGGAATCTGATGAAGAATAAGCAACATCGAGAATGATGCTAAGCTTAAGTGGGGTTGTTTGTAACATGCCCTTTTTGCCGAAGAACATTTTATGTTGGAAACATTATGTTAACTTTTATTGTAAAGTTTTTATGTTGGACAAGTGTCCAATGATGACTGTAATTTGCACACTATTTTATTATTTAATAAATAAAATAGGAGACAAACACCTAAGGGTACTGTTGAAAGAGTGGTTACTGACCCACTAGGTGGAATGGAATCTGGGGTAGAAGGCAATGGATAAGTGGCAGCATCATGATGCAACTAACTAACTGTTGGTATGGGACAACTCCCTTGAAATGTGGTCATAGTGCCCTGGAAGGTGCGACAGGAGCTTGAGGCTCATTTATTCAAAAACTGACCACTAAAGACCTAGGCAGTCTATATAATAGCCATCAAATTGTGAACTGAGGTTCATCACTTTTTCTGACGAAAAAATTTACCTTGGGGTTTTGCTATGCTTGCACCCAAGAGATTTGATGAGGGGATATGCTAAGTTTTTTATCATGTTGTGAGTCTGCCTATTACTGCTAAGTGCAGAAGGCATATTTTGAGTACAGAAGTTATAATACTCAGTGCCTTGCTTCTACACAGATTCCATCTACTTAGTGATTCAGTAAGCAGGCTCGGGGGTCCATAGGAAGCCAGCAGTTTGGCTGCTTCTTCTGGAGAAGGTTGGGAGGAACAAGCCTCCTTGGGTGTTTGTCGGTCCTATCTTCATCTACAGGTTCTATTTGTTTATCTTCCATTAAGTAGTTAAATTTGTTTATCTGCAAGTATTTAATTCATATTTACAGAATGTATTCTTGTTCAGATGCATCTATTTTTCAGTTTCTAAACCTAATTAGGATTGTTGAATAGTAATGATAAATAGAATAGAATATTCCTCTGCATTTTTCCCGATGCAAATGGTTCTGCATCGTACTCTAATATAGAGGAAGAAATTTAAGGTAGATAAACTGATAGGCAGATTGCCAAATAAATGAGATAGTTAATTTTGCTATGTTTCACTAGTTTTTTTTTATCATTGACATTCCGTATCAGATAATATAATTATGTGTCTTTCTTTCTCTCATCAATTTAATGTTTTAAAAATTCATTGTATTTCTTTTCATCGGACTGTATTTAAATATCAACTGCAAAAACATTTAATCTTCCTAAGTACACAACATTTTTACCATTACTATTAACAAGTACATATAACTAGAAATAAACAGTTTTCGTATTCCTAGTATTAAAATTATTTGTCAGATTACATAGCATTAAAAGAAAATTTAACAGCTGCAAAGTAAATAGAATCCTCAGAGTAATTGATTTCATTCTACTCTCACAGTGATAGTTTGGTCTGAGGTTTATATTGTTTTCATGTTATCTTCTAACTTTTACAGCAGTTTTTCTATTTTGAATTCCTATTTAATACGTTATGCAAATATCCAAAGTATCCTAGCATTACATTATCAAAAATTCATAGAACTAATTTAAAATAGTTTTGATAAACATTCTAAACATTCGGCAGAGAAACCCTAAAAACACTTAAACATTCTTTTATTATCATTTTTTTCCTTATGCAGCGAAACCATTAAATCCCTTTTGTAAAACATTCTCAAGGATTTGGATTTTTTTTTTTCATTTATCTTTCTAGTCAATCGACCTGGGGTTAACACCCTCTCGGCGAGAAACTCCTTGCTCTAAATCAAATAAAATCGATGCAAATAATAATCCACTCATTAGGAGGGAGTCATCGATTGAAAATAGATTATTATTATACAGTTGTGGAAGCAAAAGAATCTCATATAGATCTCATTACTCAAAAATTTTACAAATATGAACAGCTAGCAGAATGAGATAGCCTAAGACTCTTGGCTTCATCAACGCCGTAGCTAAAAACCAAAGTATATTATATTTTAAAACATAAAATTGTATTATTAATGTTTTCCAAATCATAACACTGTATTTTCCATCATTATGTCTGAGGATTCATCCCTTAACACTGTTACATGTAAGCCATCGCTAAATCAAAACACGGCTAGGCCAGTACGCAGGACAAGTTGAGGAATTCATCCTCTGTCCTAAATCAAAGCCTAACATTATATATTATTTTACATTTAAAACTCATTTCGTTTATGGCCAAAACGATGCCAAGAGCCAATATCGAGCTCTGACGAGCTTTTGTCTTTGAATATTCATGCCAGGAGAACCTACGAGGAGTTATGCCACCGAGGCTTACTGAATGGAGTGAGCCACCAACTCCTTTTAAGCTTTTAGCACTGCAACCTCCAAGACAATGTCATTACCTACCATGAAAACCATCATGAGGTTAAAACCCATTTAAAAATAAGAAGATGCACGAAGTTCAAACTTAAATCATTGCAAACAGTAACCGTAGAGTCGAAAAACATTACCTCTTTTGCAGGAGCACGAAGCTGGAAGGCTGCTAGTACCAAGATTTAAATCCACCTAACAGCCATAGGAAAAGTCTCAGACGTTACGAATTTCATCATCGAGCTCATTAAAAGACCACAGGTTCTAAATAAAAACCCTAAACCACAACAAAGAACCCTGCGAACCCTCTAACAAAGTGCACAGCAAAAGCTACTGATCATGCAACACTCGAACTCCATGAGGAGAAACCTGAACTATCACCATTATAACAAGAGATCCCACCAACGAACCCGAGCAATGAAGTTCACTCACAACCTGGTATCAAACCCTATTACTACGCGGCCTGTCGGGCTCTCCCCTAGTCCAGTCTCTCCAAATGAATGCTAAGAAGAACCACAAGCGAAAGTATAGTGGGAGAAGTTAGGTCAAAACCCAAGCTCGAGGACAGAAGCAGATCAACGGAAGAGATTAAGCGAGATGGGGATCACGAAGTTCTAAGCATTGGTACCTGCAAAGCGTATTTAATAACTTCTTAACGCAGAGTCCAGCTCAGAGGGGATTCATCCAGTTACTACCACATAACTCGGATTTATCATCAGCATTTGGTACATAAGTTCATGTGGAACCTGCCACCTAGACTGCCAATGAGACATTCCACTGAAGGAGCGATAGGGAGCATTAAAAACACAGCTTAGACGCATTATGGCAACGATCATAGGACTGAAAACCAATTAAGGCCTGTCAACAACATAAATATTTTTAATGGCGCGATTTTTTTTTATATATAGTGTTATATTTCATGTTTTCAAGGTTGTATGGTTTCGTAGCTAGGATTTGTATAATATCAATGTTTAATTTCATATCGCCACCATTTGCATAGTGCTCAAGCATTTAATTGTTGCATACAATGCATTGGTCATAATTCATGTGTAATATTTGGTCGTCGCACTATAGGTAACTTATAGTATTGCCTTTAGAATTAGAACTCCTTATAAAGAGCATCCCATGATTTTGATATCTATAACTCAAACTATATCAATACACTATTAATAATAATTAGTGGGGCTATTAAATAAGGGAACATTTAGTGCATAATCAATTTATATGATGCACACGATTCTAATTAACATTAAGTCACATTTGTATGGCATGGATCTTAACATATGGGTTAAAGATCAATACGTTTGCACATAGTAATGTCAAATTATTACACTATTACCTTACTACATTGTTACACAAAAGCCATAAATGATATGGATATAAATCAAAGGATAAATTTTAGTCTCTATGATTTCTGCATCAGTAACCTCATAATATGATAGATACATTAAATCGAACTTTGATATGATAGTAGTTAAATCACCATATACATGTACTTTGGAATATAAAAAATATCTAACCCTTGCAGGTATTAGAATAAAAAGTAACTTATATTCCACGACGTAAATCAATATAGGAGTTAGAGCATCTATGTATTTAAGCAAATAGTGATAATAGTGACTTCCGTAGTTTTTACAAATAGCTAGGTTAACATTTGTTGAAATAAAAAATGAAGATCCATACCATCAATACCTTTCATGCACAGAAGTATTCATATGTATCTTAATGCATTGACGGTTAGTTGAAGCATATATCGAATTACTTGAAGTACTTGAATTGTCATAATACCTTACCTGCGAATCTACGAAAAGAAACAGGTTCAATGCTTTATCTATCAGAGCTAAGTAAACCCTAGGGCACCCCATAGTCATCAACATTCAAACATAGCTGTCAATATTTATTATAAAAACTGTATCGCATGAGAAATTAAATACTGTTTATAGAATTACATTATATTTCAAGCGAACTGTTGTCTTATTATGTGTAAGAATTACGATTTGTCATTTGTGTTAAACTGCATTTAGTTAAGTAGTTAACAAACATTTTATTTCCGCAATTACCATTCTTAGTAATTAATGCTACTTTAAATATTTTTAATTTTAGTGAAATTTTCAAGATGTTACAGTCATCCCCATACCAGCGCCCTGGAACCCCAACATATCGAAATAGTTGACATGTTTACCCATCACAAATTTAGCATAAATTTTTCGAAGGAATTAAAGTGGTACTTCCCTGTTTTTGTGTGTGGGAATGTCAAATACCATATACCATCGATCCATCCATCTATCTTTGATTGATGGAAAAACACACCACTCAACTAAAATATGTGCTCTAGTACTCTTTGGAATGGCGTCTTTCCCAGGCACTCTAAAAACTTAATATATTTTCTCTTTAGTTATTTTTAATTTCTTCACCTCATTATAACTCAATCCATTGGCATATTCTTGTCATTTTTTTTCTCTGTATGATGCTATGTTGTACAATGCATCATTTGAGCGACTGATAGTATCCACAATAGCATCTAGTGATGCTACCAATGGGCGGCAAATTTCATATCCACCCCTCCAAGCTGTATCGATCTCTCTCAAATAAGTGATATATCTCAATATATCTGCATTCTGATCCATAATAGTCACTGCAATCATAAATACCAAAAAAATATCATTAGAAAAATATATATGGTATAATGACATCTCTAAGCAATGGAAAATCTAAAACTAGTTTACAAAAAATAACAACATGAACTATTTATAATTTGAAATTTAAAACTGAACAAAATATACACTAAATACTAAACATTTAACATTTTTCCATCTTAAGCTCATGTCGTATGTGTGTACTAATTTCAATTTCCATATATACATACATTAAACTTCCTAAGTGTATATATGTTGATTGGGAACACGGGGGGTTCACTCGCGAGGCAATATCATATCACGTCCATTCATATTGGGGGTTTGAATACTCTTAAAAACCTAAAAAATATATTGCCTCATATCAAGGGGTCAAGGGGGGTTTTTAATTTGACATAGTAATATAAATATTGGGGGTTATTTTATTTGGGTGGGCTGAGGAATAACCTCCAAATCGTGGGATGGATTCATACCTCCAAATCATGGGCTCAATTCATACCCACCTAAAACTTAAGGACCCTCCATTTTTATTTGATATTGCTTATGATCCTAAGTTTTGCATAAATCTGATAATAGTGTACCAATGGTAATATCGATGGAAGTCTCTTCAGATTACTGGCCTTGATCCATACTCATTTAATAGCCTATTTAGGATTGGTTTGAATTGATGTTATATTGCTTTTCATATTTAAGTTAAGAGATGTAGCTAATTAGGAGTCCCATAGTTGAACAATTGTATTGTCTTTTTTGTAGCCATTCGATTAAAATGTCTAACTCTTAATTTTAGTATTCTTCTTTAACATTTTTGCATTGCTAGTTAGTAATAGTTGTTATATTGAGTTATATTTGGCACATTCATAATTGTAATTTCAATTCTTACATGCAAGGCATATGTCTTAATATTGTATTGAAATTGACATGAACATAGGTGAAAATATTAATCCTTATTTACATTACCCTATGTGTTATCGTTACCATGAAATGGTATCATATAAGTTTCACTATTTGTGTATCTTTATAACTATTCCATGCTTGAAACCTAATAATGGAGATTTTTCCCTCTCCAATAAAGATTAAAAAAAACTAGATATAACCCAAGAAAAGGTAACTAAATGTGGTTAATTCCCTTGATTGCAAGAATAAACGTAGAGGAAGTGGAGGAAATTCATTACATATTGTGAGTGACCCAAATCCAAGCTATGCACATGATCATATGGTGTTATTGGAAAGTAAGAGAAATTTTTCTATGTTCATTTGGGTTCAAACATCAATGATGTTTGTTTTGATAGGAAGGTAGGGGAGCCCATCCACGAAAAGGTTTTATTTTTGAATTTTTATGGAGTTTAATTTATTAAGCTTATAGGAAACATGAACTCTCTATGACTATACTTATATTTACAAGATATAAAATTGGTAGATTGACAGACTATGGTGTGAAACATCTGTAATTCTCATCTTTTGTAAGCATTGCACTAACTATTGGACTATCATCCTTTTGCATTCTTTGTTATGTTGATCTCTTGACTGGGTTTTCTTTTACAAATTTTCCTTCCCAGTACTATTTCATTGGGTCTTCCACTATCCAACGCTACAAATTGATCAATCACCCTTGCAATCCTGGTGGGAGTTAGGGCTCTTGTTTGTTACAACTTGATAATATGATACAAAGGGGGTATTAAAAATGGGTTGATAAAAATGGATACATACAATATTTGGTGAAACTAGGGATTTTGTTAATTTGAAAGGCATATTGGGAGGGGGGTTCAACAATTAAATTTTAGGAGGAATTTTCCAATATTTAGTGAAATTAGGGATATTCTTTAATATCATGCGAACGATCGTGCTATGTAACAAGTTCACTGGGTGAATCCCCCGTGATTGGGAATCTTCTCTACCTTAGTTTTAGGCTTAGATTATGAAGCTTCATCAAAACTATAGGGTGTTGAATAATGCCCTTGGAGGACCAGCTCCGAGATTCTGGGTAGAAGCAAGGGATAGAGCCTACAGCAAGGGGCACAAATATGAATTGATTTGCTTTCACACTCATGTGATGTCATTCTATCCCCACTTAAACCTCATTGATGAATATGTTTGGAGAAGATATTTTAAACAATTTTAGAAGTGTTGCACTCATGTCTTTTTTTTTAATCAATTTATTTTTGAGCTTTGATCTATTTCATTTAGTGAATCTAACAGATTATCTGTCGGCCATACAAATATGAGATGATTTGGTTTCCTACCAAGGGGATTGATAAATAAGATGATGATTTGATCGGAAGGATTATATTATTTAGTGAAATCGATGAAATGATATCTCATGCTTAGTTGGTTTCTCAATTTCATATTGTCTTTAGTGGATGTGTCTCTCAGTATTGATTTCTTCTAAGTTAATTCATTCAAGTGGAATCTATAGAGTATTTTCAAGTACAAAATATGTAGTAGCCTTGCATTTCTATCTTAGTGATCCACAAATTAACTAGTGGAAAGCTTAGTAAGTCGATCCTATAGTTAGATTGCATTTTCACATAAGATAGGCTATGATCCTGCATATACTTTGCTTACAGTATCTCATGATATTAAGAAACTTGGATTGATATTAAAATGTAAGAGGAATTAAGAAAATTAATTTGACTGACATGCAATGTAGAAAAAAAAAGGATCTAGTGTGTAATTGAATATAATATTACTTATGAGTGTGTATAAAATACACACTAATGTGTGTTACCAATATGAGAACCGAAGAAAAAAATTCTTTCCCGCCAAATTTTTTTTAGTTATAGGGAGTATCCATTAAAAACTCTATGAAAACCTTTCCAATGAATTATGGAAGTTGTAGGAGAGGTTTTTCCAAAAAAAATTGTCAAATTTTGTAACACTAAAATCCTCTATAGAAACCTCTGATACAAGGTCTTGTAGTAATTGTATACAAACTCTAACTAGTAAGATGAAAACTTAAGTGACATGGAACATGCAAACACATGATATAATAATCATGTAGATCACAATGAAGGTAATATCATTCAAATGGTAACTATATGGTAACAAATTTTGGTAGTAGGAAATATGTGTGTACCTAGAAAGACATGTTGTTGAATAGCTCTAGGAAGCCTTGAAGACACGTAGAGAAAACAATATTAAAATAAAAACCATTTTAAACTTCTAATTAATACTAGGATACTTTAATACAAGTTGGAAAACCCTACGTACAGCCCATCTAACCATTGAATGAGTAATGTAAAATTATTAACATGATACAATGAAAGCAATTTCAATGCAAATTAATTAAAATAAATAAATATGCTATTACCTAGAAAAGACCGTCAAAGGAATTCTTGGTATATACAAAATATATTTAATGTTAAAACCTAACCTCTACTAAAATTTATAATGACTATTTAGCATAATTCTATTAAGATATTCAAGCATGGACTATTACTTTACCTTATAAAAGTGTTGGCTTGAAACCCCCATGGTGAATTTGTCGACCCCAATTATTGCAGAGATATATATAATAGCCTTAATAACCATAACACCTAATCCTCCACCATATTCACTTTACACTCGAATGGAATATAAGTATTACAAATGAGATTTAATCCACTTCAATAAACTAGAATGATACTACAACAAAACATGTTAAGACTTCCACTAAATTCATTATTTGGATATGAAATGGCGATACAAGTTGCGGACTCATGGCACATTCATTTTAACAGAGATAGAAAGTACCTATAGTCGTTTAACTCGATACAATATTATTGTTGATATTAGAGCCCATTAGAGGACATTCACATGGATTCAATGTTACAAATATTATCTAGATGATGCGACTAAGTTGAGTTTAGTTTAAAGTGATCAAATATTTCACGATCCACCTTGTGACAAGAATCGAGGCCCCCACTGTTAATCCCCATAAAAATTGGCATGTCTCTAACAAAAATTCTTGTAGAAGCTTCAGCGTTAGCATTGAGTGTGTTCTCCTCCAAACAAAAACCAACCGTAGCTTATAAATCATGTAAAGACTCCAAACCCTCCAAGGTATTTTGTGTATTCTTCCCTTCAAGTTCTTTCTCACACTTTTCTTCACGCCTCTTCAGCTTCAATACTTGTCGTCAAATGAATTGAAGACACTATACCACCACATGTCCATAAATGTGCCTACAAGCATAAGAAAAGGGCACATTCAAGTAGTCTAGAGGTTGAAAATATGTTCAGTCACCCATTACCAAACTTATGGCTTCAAACATCCCTTGATTAATATCAAATTCAATCAGGATTATTTCCACCAAATGCACCGAAGAGTCCTGGCATCATTCATCAATTGCTTCAAACTTATCTAATATATCATATATGTGTTTCAAATCCACCACTATCTTAGGGAAAATTTTACGGGTGAAATTTAGCCCATGGGCTAATTTTTTACCCTTTTTCCCAAAAACATTCTCTAATTTCCATTTTTTTCTCAAATGATTCACCCAAATTCCACGTGATAAACGTCTTTCAATCTAAAAATTTCCAAAATGATCTAGAACTATATAAAATCCTTAGAAAGTTAAATCATTTTACAAAAATATTACCCAATAATTTATGGTTGGAAATTTAAGATATAGTAATATTCGCCAAAATTTATACACTTTACAATAATTATGGATCCTTAAAATTTTCTTGCACTATCCAGAAATCGAAAGGGTGTCTAGGAAATTTCATCCTTACAAGACTTCTTGAAAGGGCCTCCTTTACTTGGTCAAAACCGGGTGCCACATTTTCAAAGCCATTAAATGCTTCCGAAGATACCAACAATGACCAAAATGTGTTGTGCTTCCTCCTTTTGATTGAACAAAAACCTTAACTAGCCTCTAGCTAGGGTATGCATGAGTAGACAATATCCCACCATCGAGATACAAACTTCTTTCAATCACAATGATAGACTTTCCATACCAACTCAATGACCACACAAATTCCCTACTAGGGCTCAACCCTCTAAATCTGTGGTCTCCATCACTTGAAAATCGACTCAAACAACCAATGACATCTGACCACCTTTCCACATTTTCTTTGCACATGTTGTGCTTTCTATGATCATTAACTTAGGAATTCTTCCACCTCAATCCCCTTTCCCAAAAATACCTACTCCTAAGTATACAAACCATTTTCAGCGAAAATGTCACGGGAATTGTTAAAGTCATGTAAATACCCTAAAAACCCTGCTACAATCCCATCCTACACGTGATAGCTAGAAGACTTCAGCTCAACATATGTTGTTGCATGTAAAACCCCATCTCAAAAATTCAACAAAGAATCATTGACAACTACTCACTATGTGCTAAAGGTATATACCCTATTAGATTGGTAAAGTTATATCCCCTATTATATTGTTAGGAACTAAGGGTATGACCTAATCAGAGAGTCACGGAACCCCGACAGTGGTTTTATCACTCCGTTGTGTAATGTCACTCAAGCAAATCCATTGGCTACATCAAAAAACAAATAAAGATATCGTTTTTTGTCATACTATCATGTGAATAATCGTTTTAATAATCGATGATTAGTCCAACTATGACCCCAAAAAATAAAACTAATAAATAAATAATATTTAAATGCATTATAATATTATATGAATATAAGTTTCATATTTAACCCAAGGTCGATCTGATATCAATATTTGTATCTTACAATTGTTATAAGTATAATACCTATCAATGTTAATTTTTTGACTATGAAATGTTATATCATAAGAGTAAAAAATCTCTCTCTAAATATATATATCCACGTTATCATTATAACAAGATACAAAATACATATACCTTGACTATTAATAAACAACAAGACTAAGTATGTCAACTTGAAATCCTTAGCAGGTAGCAAAAACTAGTATAATTATGCACTTCATAATCACCAAAAGAAAAATGTTTCTATAATCTAAAATAAGATCATATGTATGCAATTCTTTTTGCACTTATTAAATTAAGTTAGACATTGAAACTAGAAAAGAAATCATGTTTGTAAGTTAAAGTTTTTTTTTCAAAGAATTATAATAAACATTTAATAAAATTAATGTTAAAAAAACTAAATTGCATATTTTTTTCAAAAAATCATTATAATAAGAGCAAGGAGATCTCTCTATCTAATCCACATATACCATGGTTATTAATAACCAACAAGACCAAGTATGTCAACCTAAAATCCTTAGCAAGTAGCAAAAAATAGTATATTTATGCACTTCATAATCACCAAAAGAGCAATGTTTTTTTATAATCTAGAATAAAATAATACAATTCTTTTTTGATTTATTAAATTAAGTTCGACATTTAAACTAGAAAAGAAATCATATTTGTATGTTAAAGGATTTTTTTCGAAAAATTATAATAAACATTTTAAAAAAATTAGTGTTATGTAACATTTTTCAAAAGATCACTTTAATAGGGACAAGGAGATGTATCCTCTCCATTGTGCATCAAAACTAAAAGAAAATATTTGTTAGTTTCAAAACAATATTAAAAGTTTCAATGTCAAGGTAGCTAATTCACCCCTAATTCCCTAATTGACAAAATAGAGCTTGGGGCATTTTGATGGTGATATTCAAGGCATCCCAAGGATGAGTGGAGCTAGAATCATTATTCACATAAGCGATTCTTATTGATATGGTCAAAACATATTGGTTATGTTCTCCAAATAAGAATGTTATTTTTAGTTACTTATGCACACAATTATCATAGGATTGTTACCTTAAATGCAATTTCTAATCCGAAATGTCATTTCCTTTATATATAAGATCTCATCATCAATACATGGTTTAAGCTAGGCTATTTGCTTGTTTTGATTAGTTGCATGGAACTCATGGCTTCCGAATGTCTCCATTTAATAAATTTAAGGTAGAGTAACGACTCAAGGTTATAAATTGAATTCAAAATCAGGTTGTGCTCGTCTCTGATGGTATTGATAAAGAACTAAGTACCATGTTGGGAATTTGAACCTTATGCTCTCACAACCCATAGTTAGAAGTTATTCAGCACTTTCTTTTGTGATTGTTTCATTGGTTAAATTGGGATTTTCATACCATTAGACACATTTAATTCTCTTCATAGTTGCATATATTTTGAAGGACCCACATAAGTTTGCATGAATCTCCTAATTGAAAATTAAGAGTAAAGGTTTAGATACAATATTTTTGTTGGTGTCTTGTTTAACTCTATACTATCATTGTTGATATTAGAGTCCATTAGAGGACCTACCAATAGATATGATTCCCATGGATTCAATGTTACAAATATTCTCTAGATGATCCGATTGAGTTGAGTTTACTTTAAAGTGATCAAATATTTCACGATCCACCTCATGACTAGAATTGAGGGCCCCACTGTCAATCCCCATCGAAATTGGCATGTCTCCAACAAAATGTCTTGTAGAAGCTTCAACTTTAGCATTGAGCTCATTCTCCTCCAAACCAAAACCAACCATAACTTCTAAATCATGTGAAGAATCCAAACCCTCCAAGGCATTTTGTGCCTTCTTCCCTTCAAGTGCTTTCTCGCACTTCTCTTCAGGCCTCTTCAACTTCAATAATTGTTGTCAAAAGAATTGAATAAACTATTCCACCACATGTCCATGAATTTTCCTACAAGCATAAAAAAGGTCACATTCAAGTAGTGTAGAGGTTGACAATATGTTCATTCACCCATCACCAAATTTATGGCTTCAAACATCCCTTGATGAATATCAAATTCAATAAGGATTCTTTCCACCAAACGCACTGAAGAATCTTGGCAACATTCATAAATTGCTTCAAACTTATCTAATATGTCATAGATGGGTTTCAAATCCACCACTGTCCTAGGAAAAATTTTAGGGCTAAAATTTAGCCCATGGGCTAATGTTTTACCCTTTTTTCCAGAAAATATTCTCTAATTTCCATTTTTTTCTCAATTGATTAACCCAAATTCCACGTCATAAACTTCTTTTACTCTAAAAATCGACAAAATTATCTAGAACTATATAAAATCCTTAAAAAATTGAATCATTTTAGAAAAATATCACCCAACAATTTATCGTTGGAAATTTAAGATATAGTAAGATTTGCCAAGATTTCTACACTTTACAATAATTATGGATCCTTAAAATTTCCTTTCACTATCCAGAAATCCAAAGGGAGTCTAAGCAATTTCATCCTTCTAGACTGCTTGAAAGGGCCTCCTCTCCTTGGTCAAAACTGGGTGCCACATTTTTAGATCTATTAAATGCTTCCTACGATACCAACAATGACCAAAATGTGTTGTGCTTCCTCCTTTTGATTGAATACCAACCTTAACTAGCCTCTAGCTAGGGTATGCATGAGTAGACAATATCCCACCATCCGACTACAAACTTCTTGCAATCACAACGATAGAGTTTCCATACCAACTCGATGACCACACAAATTCCCTACGAGGGCTCGACCCTCTAAATCTGTGGTCTCCATCACTTGAACGCCGACTCAAACAACCAATGACATATCACCACCTTTCTACCTTTTATCTGCACATGTTGTGCTTTGTATGAGCATATAATTAGGAATTCTTCCACCTCAATCCTCTTTCCCAAAAACCCCTAGTCCTAAGTCTACAAACCATTTTCACCTAAAATGTCATGGGAATTGATAAAGCCATGTAAATCGCCTCAAAAACCTACTACAATCCCATCCTACAGGTGATAGCTAGGTGATAGCTAGGTGATATCTAGAAGACTTCAGCTCAACAAATGTTGTTGCATGTAAAACGCCATCTAGAAAATTCAACAAAGAATCCTTGACAACTACTCACTTTGTGCTAAAGGTATATCCCCTATTAGATTGTTAGGAACTAAGGGTATGGCCTACTTGAAGTCAGGAAACCCCGATGATGGTTTTGTCACTCCCTTGTGTAATGTCACTCAAACAAATCCATTGGCTAGTTCTAAAAACAAATAAAGACATCGTTTTCTGTCATACTATCATCCGAATAATCGTTTTAATAATCAATGATTAGTCCAACTATGACCCCAAACAATCAAATGAATAAATAAATAATATTTAAATACATTATAATATTATATGAATATAAGTTTCATATTTAACCCAAGGTCGATTTCATATCAATATTTGTATCTTACAATTGTTGTAAGTATAATACCTATCAATGTTAATGTTTTGACTATGGAATGTTATATTATAAGAGTAAAAACTCTTTCTATATATATATATATATATATATATATATATATATATCCATGTTGTCACTATAACAAAATAGAAAATACATATACTTTGACTACTAATAAACAACAAGACCAAGTATGTCAACTTGAAATCCTTAGCAAGTAGCAAAAACTAGTATATTTATGCAGTTCATAATCACCAAAAGAACAATGTTTCTATAATCTAAAATAAGATCATATGTATGCAATTCTTCTTGCACTTATTAAATTAAGTTTACATTGAAATTAGAAAAGACATAATGTTTGTAAGTTAAATCTTTTTATCGAAGAATTCTAATAAACATTTAATAAAATTGGTGTTAAAAAAACTAGGTTACATAAAATTTTCAAAATATCATTATAATAGTAACAAAGAGATCTCTATCTATAATCCACATATACCATGGTTATTAATAAACAACAAGACACAGTTTGTGAACCTAAAATCCTTAGCAAGTAGCAAAAACTAATATATCTATGCAAAAAACTAATATATTTATGCATATCATAATCACCAAAAATGAATATATCTATGCAAAAAACTAATATATTTATGCATATCATTATCACCAAAAGAGCAATGTTTTTATAATCTAGAATAAGGTTAGATGTATGAAATTATTTTTTCATTTAATAAACTAAGTTGGACATTTAAACTAGAAAATAAATCATGTTTGTAAGTTAAAGGATTCTTTTTCAAAAAATTATAATAAACATTTAAAAAAATAGTGAATTAAGTAACAATTTTCAAAATATATAAAAAAAATAGTATTATGTAACATTTTTCAAAATATCATTGTAATAGGGACAAGGAGATGTCTCCTTTCCATTGTGTATAAAAACTAAAAGAAAATATATGTTAGTTTCAAAACAATCTTAAAAGTTTGAGTGTCAAGGTAGCTAGTTCATTCTTAATTGACAAAACTAGAGCTTGGAGCATTTTGATGGTGATATTCAAGGCACCCCAAGGATGAGTGGAGCTAGAAGCACTATGCACATAAGCGATTCTTATTAATATAGTAAAAACATATTGGTTATTTTTTATGGTAAAATATAATTAGAAATCTTAAATATTAAATTTAATGAATATGGTACATATAATTATAGTTTAACAAATTCATTTACAATGTTATAACTCCACTTGCCTTTAAGGCAATTTTGTATAATTGGATCTCAACTTCATAAAACATATATTTATTTATTTATCTTTGAACTACTTAGAAAAGATAAACTACAAAACATATATCTCTTTATGTTTCTTTAAATTACTTAGAAAATATGAACAAATTTGATGCAATATAAATCTTTAATATGAACACTTTACCGTCAACAATAAATTTAAATTACTTTTCATAAAATAAAATATAATTAAAACTCTACCCGTCTAGATTTTAAATAACCTTTCATAAAATAAAATATAATATAATTAAAACATATTCAATGTTTTCTATTATAAAATATCACTTTAAACTTTGAACATCAAAATTAATAAATCTTTAACATTATAAATTATAAAATATAATAATAAATTTATGTAAATTGTTATGACTCGAGTAGCATTTATGACAATTATAAATGATCATTCGCACTTGCCACTTCTCTCGTAGAAAATTTGATGGCATATAAAGTATATCATATAATTTATGAACACTTCATCCATCAACGATAAATTTGATATTACTTTTAATAATATAAATTATAATAAGAAATGCATCTATTAATATTTTTTTCTATTTTTACTTAAATTTTTAAAAAGATGAATAAATTTGATATTATATAAAGCCTAGAGTATAAAGTCTTTATTTGTCTATTGAATGTAGTTTGGGTGTTGGGAGGAGTGATTGTTACTCGGTCCATTGGTCCATAGCTTAGGTGGTTGGGAGGAATGATTGTTACTCGGTCCATTGATCCATAACTCAGGTTGGGAGGAATAATTGTTACTCTCTCCACCCAAGTCCTATTCTTATAAGTTGTAAGTGATATAATACTCTTGTTGAGCTGGTTGACCACCCAACTTACAATTATGACAAATACATATCATCATTAAGACTTACAACTTATCTCTATATACACTTACACTTTTAAAAAGGATAAACAGATTTAATGCAATATAATATCTCATATGAACACTTCACCTATCAATAATAAATTTAATATTAAAAAAATTAAAAACATATTAAATATTTTTTATTATTACACCCATAATAGATGTTTAGATATTATCTTAAATTTGTCCACATACAACTATAACAAACATTTCCGCCACTAACATCATTAATTAACCACTACTAAGTTATTAAAATTCTCCTTGTATATCTTACAGTCCACTATAAATAAATAACCCACTTCCCCCCTTTCAAATTACTTCTTCTCTTTTCCTTCCGAATATATCTGTTGAGTCTCTGTCCATAACTTGGCCTACTTAACAATGGGAGCTTCTTCTTCTCGTTCGGTTATGTCAAGCATCATCGTGGTGCTTTGCTTAACCACCTTGGTCTTCCTGAATGCCCTATCATTCTTAGAAGCAGCACGAATTGAATTCCAAGAGAGTCACGAGATGAAAGATATCGTAATTTCCATCTTACTTCACAACTAGACTCCGGCCTTACCGTTTTCCCAGAATTTTATAAACTTGGCTTTGCTTAATTCGGTTATTGTGTATCAGAAATCATTGTTCTATGTCGCTAAAACGTTATATTTATTTATACGTCTGCGCAGCTCCAACACCGGCTCCACCACCAGTAGTGGGCGATGTTGTGTTTGAGGAAATGAAGTCGAATTCGCTGCGGGAGTGGAATTTGAAGATGTGCACATGTTGCGTTCTTACGGTTGGCCATGTGCACTCGTGCTGCCATTTGTGCCACCCCATATTCCCCCCACCAGCCAAAGCGCAAACCCCAAGTACACCAAACCCAGCTCCAGCCACTGCCACTGCATCACCAACCGTACCCCAGCCACTGCCTCTCCGGTACCAATCACAGGTACACCAGCACCAACCCCAGCCCCAGGCACTGCCAACGCCGACTACACCAATGCCAGACCCAGCCCCAGCCCCAGTCCCAGCAATAGTATGAACGCAATCCCGCACCAACAGATGAATTTTGTTTGATAGATCATCGTTGTTTGGTGACTAATACTTGTAATTATGGCAATAGAACAAGGCATCTCCATATATATTGGCAAAGTATAGTGTTACTACATAAGCTTAATGCTATGAGTAATCTTGAAACTGCAAATTTTATGTGTAATGCGATGAATAATCTTGAAACCGCAAATCTCGGCCTGCAACATTTTCACATTGCATCACTCTGTGTCTATATGTTCTCAAGGATTTTTGTGATGTTCTTTTCACGCAAATTTTTTAGGGTTTTTAAATTGTAATTATTATTGCCGGTCGACTTCAAATACTGAGAAATGACTCAACCTCACAGACTATTATCTTCGCAGATGCCGCAACCTCACATACTGTTAATACATAATGCATACTATTAGTATCGTCAATAGCGAAGACTGGTGCAACAAATTTTTTATTGCTGCATTTTTGTAGAATGGGATTATTCAAGTTTGTCGCAGCATATGCTAAATCTATGGTCAAGAATTCGTGTATAAATCCATATTAAATTATGTTTTTAAAATCCAAACTTCAGCCTTAGACTCTTCTTAAAAAAAATACTTATTCATATCAAATTTTCATACTATATTTTATTTACATATTAGGTTGATCAATACAAATAATTTGTTTTTTAATTAAAGCTGGCATTGTTACATGACAGGAATTACTATTATAAATTATTTGATATTGTATTATCAAAATTATTTTTCAAATTAATTTAAAAAAACTTTTTATTTTTTTTTCCAGCGAAAAAAACTACTATTGATATTCAAAAATGAATCAAATAGTACAATGAAGTTCAATGAAGTTCATGACAATAAGGTCTGCACAGCAAAAAGTTCAGGATCCCTTCATCGATCACAAGCCACCTTTATGTCACGAAAGATACAAACATTAATATATATAAGCAAAATGCAAAAACTTGAACCAACTGGATCAGAAAAGACACAGAGATATACACCAACTCGAATCAGTCAAAAAAATAAGTGGAGCCACAGTCCAGGATACAGTTGTCAAACCATTCCTCCCAAATCAGCTGCCCTTCCAAACCAGATAATGCTTGTTCTGAAAGCTTGTCTGCAAGAGAGTTGTGTTCTCTAAAGATATGCTCGAATATGATATTCTGATGCTTTGAAATTTCAAAGTGTGTCCGGAGAGCCTAGTGTCTCAAATTCATAACATTAAGGTTGAATTCACCCGCAGCCCATTTAATGGTAACCCTGGAGTCACCATATACCTTGATATTAACCAAACCAAAGATATTAGCAACTTTAAGGACGCACCAGAGAGCCATTAACTCCGCTTTCATGTTTGATCCTGTACCACAATTGAGTCTAACAGAAAAATAATGAGACTCGTTCAGAAATATGACACCCCCAACTGCACATAAACCATATTGAGAAGCTCCATCGAAGAAGAGAACAGGCTGATCCACTTTGAAATTAAAAAAATAATTCTATCAGTCTTCAACTTATGCTCATCTTCCTTACATGAAGCAAACATATTTAAAGCAATCATGCTACATTGCAAAGTATCAGGAGTGGAGTTCCAAAAGATGGTGCAGTTTCTAGAATACCAAATTGCCCAAGAGATACATATAGCAATATAAAAATGATGCTTACAGTGTCTGAACCAATTCAATAAGCACTTGTTAAAGTCTCCCACATCCCAGCACTGTGTAATATTCAAACTAGAAGAAACCACATCCCAAATCTTATTAGTGAAACTGCATTTGACAAAGAGAAGATGTTTAGTTTCAGCTTCATTTTTACAAAGAACACATAAACTAGGTCCAATCCAACCCCGTTTACACAGATTATCCCAAGTCTTCAATTTATCTTGCAATAATAACCAACTAAAGCATTTCAGTTTTAACGGAATAGACCAGTGCCAAAGCCTCTTATACCACCAATCCTGAGGATAGATGAACTTGTCTTGAACAATTCTAGAGTAGGCAGTTTGAGCTGTAACATAACCAGAAGCAGGATTTCCGCCCCAAACAAGATGGTCTGTGTCTTGATTCAATTTGACACCTACTGAATTTAAGTTCGTGATGTAAGCATCCCATGATCGAGCTAAATAGCCAGATAGGCCAAGGTCTCTTGCACACATCCACTTAGCATTATTTTCATCCCCATTTCTGAGCAGATAAATTTTTTTCAAGGTAGACAACCCTAAGATCTGAAGATATTGAGAGATGGAAGGAGGCATAATATAATTATCTTCCATTCCAATAATGGGATCTATCCCAACATGTATCAATTCTCCTGTCCCCACCTGCCATATAAGATCATTTTTTATCCAATGAAAGATCTTCATAAAACCCCTCCACATAGGAGAGAAGTTCCAACTTACTAATTTAGGATTTCTAATCCAGCAGAAAACATCCAATTTTATATATTTGCTATGAATAAGACTAGACCAAAGTGTTTTTCCAAAAAGAATTCTCCAAAGACTTTTTAGTCTGAGAGCAATGTTGAAGATCCCCAGATCTTTAATACCCCAACCACCAAATCTATAAGGTCTAGAAATAATGTCTGCAGCTACCATAGGAATCTTTTCACTATTTGCAGACCCAGACCAAAGAAAGTTGTAGAAATATTTTTTGATGGTCTTGATGATGGATGATGGTACTTCAAGCAATGAAAACCAATAAACAGGTATACTGGAGAGAACAGACTTCACTAAAATGAGCTTACTCCCTATGGACAATAACCTGTAAGACCAATGTGCGATTCGTGCCTCAATTTTTCTCAACAGCCAATACCAATCCTTTATTTGATAATTGTTCGGCTTGAGATAAAAACCCAGATATTTAAAACCTTGATCCAAGTGACAGCAGTTAAATGGAAGGATCAAAAGTATGTCACTAAGATGCCCATCATTTAAAGATAAATGATAAAAGTTGGATTTAGCAGAACTGACTTTCATACCTGATGCACTACAGAAAGTATGAATGATTTCATTGTACATAGACCACTCCTCAACAGTGTCCACACCAGCCACTAAAACATCATCAGCAAATAGTATGTGTGTAATCACACAATCCTTTGCTATCTTAATACCTTTTATCTTCCCTCTCATTAAAGCTTGATTAACCAATCTGCTGAAACCGTCCATGACCAATATGAATAGAAGAGGAGATAGGGGACACCCTTGTCTGATCCCCCTGGAGCAGCTGAAAAAATCAGATGGACTACCATTTACAAGCACAGAGATATTCGTGGAAGAAATACAGGCCATTATCCACTTAATGATCAAATGAGGCACCCCAATTCTGATGAGGATCAATCTGAGAAAGGACTAGTTTACCCTGTCATAAGCTTTTTCCAAGTCCATTTTAAGTAACAGGGCTTTTTTCTTATAAATCTTAATACTATGCAGTAGCCCCTGGGAAATGCCAATGGCATCATGTATCTGTCTACTAGCTAAAAATCCAAATTGCTCAAATGAGATATGCTGAGATAGAACAGACTTTAGTCTATCAACAATAATTTTTGAAATGAGTTTGTAAAGTAAATTACAGAGAGCAATCGGACGATAATCACCAAAAGACCTGGGCTTATCTTTTTTGGGTATTAGGGTAACAAAAGTGGAATTTAGACCACCCGAGATATATCCATTGATCCTGGAGAAATTCACCATATCTTTAAGTTCTCTCCCCATCAGATCAAAAAAATGCAGATATAGCTCCACCGGCCACCCATCAGGCCCGGGGCTTTTCTCTTTAGCAAAAATTTTCAGGGTCTGTTCAATTTCTTCCAGTGAGACCTCTTCTTGAATACAGTCAACTTCCTGCTCATTAAAGAAGCGCGGATAAAGAGAAGCAACTTTAATCTGCTCTGTCAAACAACAATCCCCAGGGTCGCTATAAATATGACCAAAAAAGGAGACAGCTTCAGATTTAATGTTATCAAGCCCAGAATGTTGATGCCCTCTGTCATCATCAATTTCCCATATGTATTTCGAGTTCCTTCTAGCTAATGCAAAAGTGTGAAAGAATTTTGTATTTTTATCACCATGTGAAATCCAAATGGCTCGACTTTTAAGTCGCCATTCTTTTTCTGCCTGAGTAAGTAACTCATCTTTTTTCTTCTCAAGCTGTCTCATAACCTCAAAAGCTTCGAATGATAGGGAATTATAAACATTTGCAAAGATAGATACCTGGAGCTTTTTTTCTAATAGAGATAACTCCATTTTGTCTGCCTTCTTTTTATCCCTAATCCGTTTAGAAACAGTCTCTTTTAAACCCTTTAATTTATGACAGAAATTCTGAATCGGATTTGAATCAGAAACATCACAGCTTAACCAAAAATCTCTAACCATACAGCAAAAGGAATCATCACTGAGCCAGGAGGAGTTGAACTTGAAAGGCAAAGCTTGATTGTGGCCCAATTCATCAAGTTGAAGGAAAATGGGCCAGTGGTCCGAAAATTTGTAGTTGAAAACCCAAGACCTATGCTTCTGGAAGATACCCAACAAATCCGATTTGACAAGGAATCTATCCAGCCGCTTATGAACTCCATCACATCCAAATCTACCATTAGTCCAGGTGGGGACCAATTTATTCGG
The DNA here is from genome assembly GCA_027924585.1 of Larix kaempferi. Lineage (NCBI taxonomy): Eukaryota > Viridiplantae > Streptophyta > Pinopsida > Pinales > Pinaceae > Larix > Larix kaempferi. The sequence goes on from BSBM01000003.1 coordinate 8,220,990, forward strand.
CTGGACATCCACCAAATCTGAATCCACGATTAGCTGAGCAAAGAAATCTGCTAAATCATCCAACCTGGCAGAGGATCCCCAAATTTCAGAAGCATGACAAGTGAAGTTTAAATCACCTACAATGATCAAGTCATCTAAGTTCATAAGCCCAGAACCCTAGAGAGATACCCAAAAACTCTATCTCTCCCTATAGGGAGCATAACAATTGAGAATGGAAAGTGAGTGATGGTTCCCACAGAAAGACCCTTTTAAAAGCATTCCCCAGGGGGTTGAGAAAACCTTAAAAGCAAAAACATTTGGATCCCATGCAACTGCTAGTCCCCTAGATAAGCCACAAGAACTGACTACAGCCACCTCCCAATAAGGAAGAAGCTTACAAATTTTATGGATAGCAATATTTTCATCACACATGGTCTCTTGAAGTAAAATAATAGCAGGGCCAGTAGTTTTAAAAAGATTGGCTAAAGCCTGTGCCCTAGACACCTTAACCAATCCACGCACATTCAGAGACAAAATAGACATCAAGGAACCATCAAATTGGGGGACAACGCTCTAAGCCCCAGGGAAACTACCAGATCAGACCTATCCACCTCCTCTAATCTCTAAGAAATAGGAGTGTAAGAATATGAAGAAAGTTGAACATTTTTATGAAGATTCCGCTTCTTATTGCCCCTTCTAATAGTGACGTTTTGGAAATTCAGGGTTTGAACAGGTTTAGCCAAAGACCCACTCCCCAATTTTTTAGTGTAGGTAGGTAATGGAGGAAATTCCTCCCCATTCTCTGAAATAAGATAACCACTATCTACTAAAATAGCATTGTCTCCCGAATTGGAAGTGCCAGCAGAGCAATTTAAAATATTGTGACCAGCCAATCTATGCCCAGATTCAATGATATATTTGAAGAACAACCAACAGGGGAGTTCGGCCCCAATCCCAAATTATCAGAATGCAAAGGCTGTAACTCTGATTTACTAGGGAGAGGAGACCTAACATGAAAAGGGTTTGATAAATCATCCTCTGCAAGGCGAGACGAAGAGTTCCCTAATACAGAAGAATCTGCCTCCAGAACACCAAAAAGCTTGCGACCAACTTTTGGACAGGGGAGATTATTCACTAGACTAACTAATGGAAGCCCCGTCACAAGATCATGGCACATCTGAATTTCTCCCTTGGAAATGCGACTAGAAAGCATTTTTTCAGAGTTTTCAATAAAAACAAGTTCATGATTTGATAATTCAGGATAGTTAATAAGGGTTTGGCTTAATGACTTACTCGAATGATCCATAGATGACTTAGGAGATCCAACCCTAGGAGAGGAGAGCTCTGAAGCAGGAGAACCCAACATATTCTTACAGCTGAAGGGACAGGAAGCCCTAACATGTCCAATCCTTCTACATGAGAAGCATCGAAATGGAATTTTGAAGAAATCAAGAGTCTGTTTCCAAACCCTAGATCCCCAAGCTATTTCAATTTCAGCCGGTAAGCCACCCCACGTATCAATTTCAACCATAACTTTAGCATAACGGCGGTCCATACCAAAGAAGTTTTGTTTGTCGATACGCACAAATCTCCCAACAGAATTAGCAAGTCCCCTAATGACGTCTTCTGTCCACAGCTCGATAGGGAGGCCTGGAATGATCATCCAGAGATACCGAAGAGATTGATATTCATTAAGGGGGTTAAAATTTAAATGCCAGCGCTTTAAGAACATCGAACCCTGCTTAAACTCCCAGAAGCAAGACAAGATCTTGTCAAGATGCGACGCTTCAGAGAAAGTAAATAAAATCCACCGATTCATCAAGAGATTGATACGGGGAGCCATGCCAGTAAGCGGAACCCAAAACTTGTTAACCCACTCCGAAATTTCTAACTTGCTACCCGAAGTAAACTCCAACCTACCCACCAGAGCTCTTTCTGCAAGGATACCAATTCTGTCAAGGTTGTAATCCCCGTCAATGTCAAACCGAGCGATTTCAGCCCTTGCCTTATAAGTTTTCAATAATCTTCTGGACTTGGCCTTCAGACCACAAAGCTTACCTCTGAGAGAAACACTGCCCCCAGTCCTACCAGGGAGGTCGCCCAACACAGAAGCAGATGGCGGCAGTGTAGGGTTTAGAGAATGAGAAGACTCCACCATAGTGGAAACCACCATGGGATAAAGAAATGAAAACCCCAGCTATCGGTTTCTATCAGAGGAAAAAAGGCCCCCCACTCAATCCTTTAAAATGAGAAAATACTAAATCTGGAGGAGGCCCAAGGTCAACCAAAGGTCGATGCCAAAAATAGAACTCAGACTTTATGCAGGAAAACCGAAAAATCGGGTTAAAAAGAAGAGAGGTAACCTACGACTAGCAAAATAGTTCCCACTTTTTTTAACCTTGGCAGGTACTAGGCCGATTCTGCGAATCAGCTTGACTCCAAGTCGTCGTAGGCCACACAATCATCCAATCAACCATCAAGATCAGAAATTCCTCAGATTTCTATTTTTATTTATTTATTGCTGAAATGAAATTATTAGTGTAAGTAATATAAAATGATTGTATTGAATAGTTTTACTATATTATATTAAAATAATTTTAAATAGAATATTTTAGATTGATTTTACAAACCAATAAATGACTTGATAAAGTGATTATCAACTTTTGTTTAATATTTTATCTATAGGATGTAGAATAGATCATAGTAGCATAATTAGGTTGTATTAGTAATTCGTGTATTGAAATTCAGAACAATATGTATTGGTTGAATATGTCCAATATTCAGTGTAGGTGTCATATAAGTGTCATAAGGATATGGATTTTTACTAGTAAACAATTAAATTTTTTAAAACAATTTTAAGAAACCTAACTTAAATTATTTGAACATTATAAAACAAAAATACCATTCAATTTAATATTAGCTTATTAAAATAATTATTAATAACAACTTGTACTAACCATAATAGCATAATTTGGCCACCTGAAATTAGAATTCGTCTCACACTTCCATATCCCATGTTGTTGAAATTTTATATTTTATTTTTTAAATATATGTTAAATTTTATTATATAAATGTTTATATATATTTATAGTATATTTGTGAATATTTAATTAAAAAAATTATACATAGTCCTCGATTTTTTCATTGCTTATCAAATCTTAATAGATATGTTAGGTAATCAGTTAAAAAACTCCATCCAAAATTTATTTTGAAAATATATATAAAATGTACAATTTGTTAATTTTTCATTATATTAAAATTGTTAAATTGAAAAGTGTATTATGTAATTTGTCAATGGTTTATTATATTAACATTGTTACATTGGGAAATGCAACTAAAAAAATATTTGTTCAATATCTTAACAATCTTTCAAAATTCTATTAAAATATTCATTACAGGCCAATCGCATTAATATAGACAAGTCGAGATAATATATATTCATTGTATAATTTGTAAATATAAATGGTTCATTATTTTAACATTGTTACATTAAAAAATGTATTAAAGAAAAACTATATAACACCAAAACACATAATATAATCAATTCACAATTAGTTTTTCATTATATCGACACTATTACACAGAAAACTTATAGAACACCGAAACACATAATATAATCAATTCACAATTAGTTTTCATTTATAATATAATCAATTCACAATTAGTTTTCATTTATAAAATATAATTTATTAATGGATCATTATAATGACACTATTACACTCACTCATAAGTACAGAAAACAAATATAACACCAAAAATACATAATATAATACTCACAATCCTCTTTCATTTCATTTATGAAGTGCACTTCCAATACATGTATCATATTATAATATTTATCATATTGACCTTCGTTCATCAAAGGCTAGATTTCTTTTTCCACCCATTGTTGTTGATGGTAACTTGCTACCAACACTAATGTTAGAAGCATAGGTGGAAGGAGGCAACGTTTTAGAACTTAAGTTTCCAAGTGGCGCGTTATGGAAGAATTTTATGATAAATGGATTATTTCTTTGAAAAAATAATTGTCATTATTCTTTTATAAGAGGATGAGAAACTAAGACACCAAAAACGAGATTAAACACTAAGTTGTAGTATCTCAAGAATCACAAGCAATACTCTATTTTCCTCGAGGAGTAATTGGTTTCTTTTCAAATACTAGCCATAATATATACTATTCAGATATTAAACACTATGTTTTAGTAGCTCAAGAATCAAAAGCAATACTCTATTTACTTAAGGAGTAATTGATTTCTTTTCATATATTAGCTATAGTTTCTAGTAATCCATACCATATACTACTATCTAACTAGTTTACATAGTTATAGGAAGATGATAGAAAATTATTTTGTTTATTATATCAATATAATGTTTTCTTGGTTTAGACATAATTGGGATTCAAAGGGCTTTGTGGGTGAGGTTCAACTTCAATCTTTTTTGTCGAATCAAATCAAATGGAGAAATGTGCTTTATTTTATGGATTTTATGGATTTAAGTGAAGACATATAGATTAGGAGAGATCATCCAACTACCTAAGTTCAATATATTAATAACTAAAAGAAATAAAATGATTCAACTACCTAAGTTCAATATATCTTCCCTGTAGGAACCTAAACTTTATTTTTTCAATTTGTGACAATTGGAATCAAGTTGATTAGAGACTACTATGTATTTTTTTTTGTAAGTAAGCAGAAAATTATATTAACATAAAAATGAGCACATATCAAGGATTACATATCACCATCCATGGACCCTGAGACAACATACTGAAAATGCCCTTATCACCATAGATACAAAACTGACCTTCCTTAACTTTTACATTACAATAAGCCCGAGAAGGCTTCTTCAGAACACTAGAGATAATAAAAACTCCAAAATGCCAGAAGACTAATTGATTCTAAGCCTAGGATGTCTAAACATTAAAAAAAAATGAAAAAAGAGATCTAAACCAGATCACAACCTAAGAAAAGTGAGGCTCAAACCCCACAAGGTAGAGGAGAGGATATCGATTGGACACTTGGCTGGGCCATCGAACCAACTCGGGCCGACGACATATGAGGATCCAAAAAGCAGATCCCCAGCTGCTTAACAATGGCGTTGATCTTCAAGTTCATGACCCGCAAATCCGAATGGTGGTCCTTCCGGTTCTGCATAGGAATGTCGACTCCTTCCTCTTTCAACTAATGCTCCCACAGCACCTACCCCAACCTGTTCTTCATGACCCAGTAGAGGGATACGATTCGTTTGTAGATCCCCATCATGGGAGAAGCATTACAAGGGTCAATAACTACACCTTTGTCTCCTACTACACCTTCTCCAACGCATTTGTCTCCTACTACACCTTCTCATCGTCTAGTAACTTCCAACTCTCATCAGACATCTAAAGGGAGACCGAGTTTGAAGTATCGAACTTCCTAGTTCGCCCATTTTTTCACCCTTGTGATTCAACGACCACCCTTCGGCATCTTCCCTTTTGACGCTCGTCTTTTCCTGGTCTCACTACCCCCAAGAGCTTCACCCCTAGAATAAATTTTAGACCATAAAAAAAAAACCACCCATACATCAGACACTAGACAGGCTCATGCATGAAACTGAAAAACTCCACGACGACGAAGAAGTTGGTCAACTTTCTTGGCATTATATAGGGTATTCCCATGAAAAGCCATAATGAAATACATCTCCCCAGCGATATCAAACCTTTGTAATGAGATACTTAACATATCTATCCTGCATAAAAAAATATATCCCCACCTCTTTTGGTAATGAATTCGCATACAGAAGGCCTTCCTCCGAACTGTGCGAGGATAATAGCATTCAATAACTGAGTTACCATTATTAATACCTCATACAAATCTCGGTTGCTGAATTTTTCGATCAATAATCATCCTACACCCACATGTATGCCCACATCACAAGACCACTAACGATCTTGAGAAATGGTTGCCTCCGGGTGAGACATGTCCAAGGAATCCTGGGTTTCACACTAGGATCATAATGTCCCATAATTCAAGTCAAATAATGATCCTTCCATAATGATTCTACTCTCTTGGGTCCCGTTGTTAGCGAAAAGGTCTACCACGTTGTTCCCCTTTTGCTTCTCGTGGTTAAAGGACATTCCCTTGTGTCACGCAAGATGAAAACCAATCGCTCCAGCCAGTATTATATCCTCAAGTGTGAAGAAAATTTGGAACTATGTGTTCCATTCTGAATGCAAGCTGCCATCTCCAAAAAAAAAATTCGAATCCCCCTCAACCATCACGGGAAATCAGTTCTTTCGTTGAGCCATAAGCAAGACATGAATTAACCCCTCCAATTAAACAACATTATTGGTTTCTTGGCCGATGAACCCCATGAAAATACCAAGGATTTCCCATTCATGGTTCCTAAAGAGGCCACCAAAGCCAGTCGGTCCAGGGTTTCCTTTGGATGCTCTGTGAAAGTTGAGCTTGAAGATTACCAAAGCGGGGAAACTCCACTGGTCTAGGATGGAATCTCTCTGGTGTATAGGCCTCTGAATACCATTACCTAGAAGGGGACCTAAAATTCCCCAAGCTTGAAGAATTGAATATTCCAAACCTTGACCTTGCCAATCGTCGTCATCCCATGAATGCATTCGAATGGATTCTAAAATTTGGTTTTTTATGAGTGTTGTTGAACCACATATTCAGGGTGGATTTCCCTTGGAAGATCCTAATATTTCTCTTCGTGACCATGTTTCCCACATCAAGGAACCTAGGAAGAGTTTCCAAATCCGGTTCACAATTGGATTTTGGAAAGGTTTTTCAAGCCATTCCGCAATTGATAGATCTCGACGGCCACAAAGCCTACTAGAACATCGATATGAGACCGCCCCTTTGTCCCAAAGTTGAGAAGCAAAGGGGAAAGCATCCATAAGATGAACAATTCTCTCTTCCGTTTGTTCTCACAGGTAACATTGAAAATGTCCTCTCATCCCTCTTTTCATTAGGTTTTCTCTAGTTAGAATTCGTGTTTTGATAATCAGTCACAATAAAGTTGCAATTTTAGGCCAAAGTTGAGATTTCTAGATTTTTTTCCATACCACCTCTCTAGGAAGGACATTGTGTCCTGACCTAATTTCATAAGCCTCCTTAATTGTAAAGATTCCTTTAGATTGAAACCCCAATGGAGTTTGTTCGGTCCCTGATGAATTATGATAAAATGGTCCTGTAGAACCTCCCATAATTGATTAGCATCCTCTTGGTTACAAATTGTTTGCCACCATTATTGTGGAAACCATTAATGGAACTCCCTAGATCCATTCATTTCCATCCAGAAATTTTTAACTTGTTGTCTATGTTGGAGGTCACAGGCACATTGGGTTCTAGAAAAAACTACCCAACTTCAAAGATTAGGAAGCTGTTGCCAAGATTCCTCCCAAAATTTTGCATACTCTCCATCTAGAATCTCCTATAAACTATTCTCTTGAACCATATTCCTGACTTGTATTGTTGACTACCAAATGTGGGATATTGGCTTGAGATTCGTGGATCTAATGAGATCCTACTTATGCCAACATGAAGCATATTTATGAATCCATAGTTTTTCCCAAGGTTCATCATCATGGGTTACCCATATCCACCATACTTTGGCACCCAATACTTCATTATATTTTTTCAAGTTCCTGAGACTAAGCCCACCACAGAGCTTTAGGATGCAAACAACCTCCCAACCAACGAGGGTCCATTTTAGCTTTTCACTAGACCCACTCTAGAGGAATATTCATTGCATATTACAGATTAATTTCAACACCACTTTGGGGATATCCATTGCTAAGAATATGTAAATAGGAATTCCCTAAAGGACAACCTTTACTAAAAATAGCCCGCTCGCAAGATTGAGAGGCCATGGAGTCCAATTCGCCAGTTTCTTATTCATTCTATGTAACATTTACACCCATGATCCCTTATGGATGATGGGTGAGGGGTGCCCTGAGGTATTTGGATGGAAGGGATCTCTCTTGAAACCCAAGAATGTGACAAATGTTCTGATGCATGAACCTTGGGGTGTTGAAGAAAAAAATGTAGGATTTTCTCTCATTCACCTCGATACTAGAGGCCACTACAAAAATATTGAGACATCATTTGATTTCTTGGGATTTCTATAATGAGGGATGCCCCATTAACATAGTATTGTCCACAAATTTTTGGTGGCTTTGGCAGTTAGCTTAGGGATGGACATATAGACCTCTTAATTCTTGATTTAACCACATAGCTTTGATTGAACAACCTAGCGCTTATGTCATTAGCACAAAAAGGAAAGGGGATAAAGGATCTCCTTGTCTTATGCATCGTGAGGGTTTAAAAATTCTCGAGGGAGAACCATTTTAAATGATGAAGAAACAAATCTAGGAAGTAAGACTTATGACCCACCGAATCCATTCTTCCTTGAAACCAAACACCTTCAACATTGAATCTCTGATGTGATGCCAATTGATTTTATCATAGGATTTGACAATATCAAGTTTTAGCATCATACCTGCGATATTGGCAGACTTTAATGAGTGTAGGATTTCATGAACTAGAATTACACCATTCGTAAGTTTCCTCCCTTCAACAAAGCCCAACTTCTCAAGGGAGATCAGGGATGGAAGGGGAGGCTTTAACCTGTTGGCCATAACCTTCATTATGATCTTATATATAAAATTATAGAGGGAAATGGGTCTAAAACTACTTGGAGAGTCATCCCTTCAGATTTGAGAGCGAGGGTTAAGAAGGTGGCATTGAAATAAAAAAGGTTTCCCTGTGAGCTATGAGAGTCCTTCACAATTATCCAAGCGTTGTCCTTGATCAAATCCTAGAATAAGTGAAAGAAGCTAGTAGCAAACCCATCGGGCCTTGGGGCCTTCCCATATCCCATTTTTTGCATCACTTCTTCAACTTTGGACAAGGACACTGGTCTCATTAGAAAGTCATTTTGGGCATCAGAGACCAAAGGGGGGATTTGTTGAGTAATTTGTTCTATGTCTCTTCTTATGTTTAGACGAGGATCCTCCATAACATCCTAAAAAAAGTGAATAATTCCGCCTTCAATATCCTCCATAGTATCCAATCGAGCCCCTACCTCATTCTTGAGAATTAGAATTTTATTATACTGTCGGTGCTGCATAATAAGTCATTACGAGAAGAGTTCCCTTTCTGTGTCAATCTCATTAAAAAAAAAAAAAAAATTCCTCTCCCATTGAGTTGAGTATCCCACCAAACTTAGAATTTGAACCTTGATTTCATCTCCATGTGTCACTTGATCCTAATTATTCCTACCTCTCTAGTGAACCTTTCTCTATTAGTATCTAGGAATTTAATTGGGTGAAGAAGAAGAGCAGGAAGACAAAAGGAATCTTGGGGGGAATGTCTTCAACCTCTATACATGTTGAAATGAAATTGACTTCCTCTCCACATAATGTTGGAACTAAGTCACTTACTTATATAAATCACACTAGGAGCATGTACCAACCTATGTATATCATGTTGGGAAAACATCTACTAATGGGAATCATATCGAGCATACTTTCTTTCTAGTTTCAAGCTCACTTAACCATGAAAATAATCTCGATCATAGTTCATTTTTTGTTGCGAGCTCGTTAAAAAATGAAGCGGATACCATGAGAATTCTTCCAACCTATATTCGAGCTTGTTAAAAACAATAAGATGGTGTTGAGCTTGCTTTTTACACTTTTTCGTGCTCGAGTTAAAAACATGAAAAAGATGTGTCAAGCTTACTTTTCACTTTTTCGTGCTATGGTCAAAAACATGAAAAGTGGTTTGAACTTACTTTTTCTTTTTTTGTGCTTTGAATTCAAACATGAAAAATTTCCTAGTTCTTTTGATACCATTTACATGCTCGTTAAAACTTGGTATAAAATGTGTCGTGCTTAGTCTTTGTTATTTGTCATGCTCATAAATACATGAGAATAGATTACCAAGTATAGTTTTATCACTTTTTCGGGCTAATAAAAAACTATTACGAAAAAGGAACCCCCTGAAGTTTCCCTTAATTTCTTTTCAGACTCCCAAAACATGAAAATATTGTCGAGTGAACTTACTTCCTTTCACGCTCGTAAAAGGATTTGAAAGTGAACCTATTCAGTTTTAGTTTATCCTTTTTCAGGCCGAGTAGTATTAATTACAAAAAATGAATACCTTAGTTAACCATTGACTAAGAGAGCTATCCTTCGCATTATTTTATCCTTTTTCATGCTTAGGGGACTAAATTTACAAAAAATTCCATCTTGGAGTCTTATTTAAGTTCTTTTTCAAACTCCCTAAATTGAAAAATTGCTGAGGTTACCTTCTTTGGACTCGTAAAATCAAACATTGAAGGACCCATATGGCACTGAACCCCTCCTCTCTTAGGTTCGTAAAACATGTGAGACTGGACTCATCCTAAGGATGAGCTATACTGAGCATGTGTTATCCTCCTCAAGCTCATTAAAAAACAAAGAGGTACTCATCAAGAATGATGGCGGTTGGGCAAAAATAAGCCAAGTCTGTTTTGAAATCTTTATGGAAGCTTGTGTCGCCCTTGAACATGGAACCTATTTGCGTCTTATCATATAGTTCAGTAATATGCTTGCCTCTAAGTCACGTCAACTCCATGAGTCATCCCGCTCCTTGAAGTCATGTGAATAATTCCTTAGTCATTGTCGCATTATGTCTTGGCCTCTACCTCATTGAGTGATTTATTCTCGTTTCATTCAATGTTCAAAGGGAAATTTACCTTAGTCAACTTCTGCAATATTGTCAACCTTTACATCCTTTTGTCAGTCCACACTCATTTGTTTCATCGCTTCACACTAATTTATTGTCGGTTTCGTTTTGATGATGTGGGATTCATCATGGCATTCCTTCGATGATTTTGTTCCCGTCGACACCGACACATCTTCCAGGAATTAAACTTAGAAACCAACCTTGGTACCTTGGGACTTGCATATCTCAATGGTAGGATTCCTCACTTTCAAAAGAAGGTTTACATAATTGGCTCTGATCGGAAGATTCCACGAGTGTTCCATTCCAATTCATATATTCACATTCGGTGGAATGTACTACAATACCTTGGGGATCATTATCATCATTGATGATTTCCCTCACACTTGTTAACAATTTACATCAATGACCGGTAATCCAGTGGTTTGTACCATGTTCGACTTCAACACCTTGTAATCACATGGTTATATTCGTATCATTTCAGGATTATGTAGAATACCCTGGGCTATTGTGATGTTTTGTTATCATACCCAGGTTGCGATGGAGTTTTTTTACAGGTTCCCACACTAATATTATGGTGGATACCTCATTGATATACTGCCACATAGATCCAATCTTGTATTGGTCGTGCTTGTGTCATCATCTCATCATGGATCTACGCTTGTATTCTAGTAGCCATGGTTTCGTTTAGTCATTCAGATATGGATCCATGTTGTATGTTTGTGGTCATATCTATTGTCGGCATTGTCATGGATATGCAATGTATTAGTCGGAATCCATGTTTCAAGTGAGTTTGTTGCGACCATGGGTATGCCCGCCTTAGGGTTATTAGACATATTTTTTTATGTTTTCTTTCACCTATACTCCTATTCTCCTTCAAATATCCTCGAAGACTTAGGTAAAGTGTCTCGACCATCAATTCCTTCTGACCTCACACTTGAGGGGGCACCTATTACACCTCAAATTAACACGCCATGTGTAAGTGACGGTTTGTATGTTTCACCACCATGGAAAACATAATGTGTATGCCTACTAAAGAGTGTTAGGACCCTTCATGAACATATTTCTCCCTTCCCTAATATACTTGGAAGAAAATCCAATCATGAAGGAGTCGAAACCTAACCTAATCAACCCCTAAAGTCACCTCCTAATGATATTTTCGCACCCTTCCAATTCATCAAGGAGAAAAAATATAATATTTTCACACTCTACTCAGTTATGAAGGCATGAAAATTACAACATTTTTTGTGTTTTGCTTAGTTCTAAGGGCATCAAAAATATCAGTTTAGGCTTATCCCTTTTATTTTGGATCTTGGATCTCATGGATATTTTATTGGGATGAAGTACCCCTTCTAATCCCATCTCACATTCCCTACTTGGAATGGTTTAGATCCTTGTTCCACATATCTTTCACTTAGATCCACCATCTTCTCTAAGTGGTTGGCCTCTTAAATCCTATAAGAAGAGACCATCCATGAGCTTGGGGGCAGTTCTTGGAAGCACCAAACCTATGATTCTATGATTTGAAAACACTCAAAAAGGAGGCCATTATGATTGCATAAGTCTTCCAAGGGTGATGTTGGAGAACATGGAAGGAGGTGTTGTTTCTTTGGACATCAAAGTATAGCATTGTAATGAGCTTCTTTAGCTTTATATTTAATGATAACTTGGCATATTCTCCCATATTATGACTTTTTTTATTCGATATGTGATATGTTGTAGATTAGATCTAGCTTAATACACCTACTTACTTGGAAGTTTTGGTCCTTTGTCATGTTTCTTTTTCTTTTTTTTTTCCTAGGAAAAAGTCTGTAATTTTATTTCAAAAAGATGAAGAAAATTACATTCTGCACATGTAATAGGATCACATAGATCCCTGCATTGTCACATATTTACATTCCCATGGCTCGGGAACAAACCCTCATACGCCCAGAATAAGAAAAAAAACCAGTGAATAAATCAGTCTATCAAACCCACCTAAATCCAGATCCACATAAGAGATCCACAGCTCCCAGGATCCGCCTCCACTCCTCAGGATCCACTCCCGAACGCCACCGCCTACCTCCCAGCAGCAAAGGCAGTCCAGCCTCAATAAAGAGGGATATGACAGAGCTCCCTGCAGCGAGCAGTAAGGCAGCGACATGAATGCGAGCAGCACCCAGATATGGCAGCAAACCCTGTAAACAATGAGCGAGAAACCGATCCTATCCACGACCAGAAAAACAAACCAACCGCAGTCCTCAAGATACTCGGCTAGCGTGGAGATGAGAATGTGAACGCGCTCAGGAACCATGGCGCACCCTTTATTTCTGTACATGATGGACGGCGGATCATGAGGATGCCCTAGTTTTTTTTCAAACACGATTCCAGTCGTAGGCGCGAGCAAATGTTTGCATCGGGCAGCTGTCGGAAGCGCCTTGTCAATAGATTGACTACCACCAATCTGCCTTCCCTACTTGCAAGAAGTATTAGACCATCAGCTGCTCCCTGGAGAAGCCAACTCGTAGCCATGGGGGCGGCCAGATGTTGAACCAGAGAGAGAGAATAATACATGCCGTCATTGTTGTTGGTATTGAAGAGGACAAAGCTGTCAAAGCCATCGGGTATGACCCAAACATGTGACCCTGGTCACCAGCTCCAATATCCTCAGGCCTCTTGGTGAATTGCCCATGAATCCCTGAGCAATGTCGGGGCGCTGCTGTTCAATGTTAACCAACACTTTGCAGTGATCGGCAACGAGACCCACATCATCAGCTGCAGGTCTTGCGACGATCTGCTCATAGTCGATTTGTGGTGATTCGACAACCGCCGGCCTCCAAGAAACCCCTCGGTGGCCGCCGCCTGAGACGCCACCACTTTGCATTGCGCCCTTGTAGCCATCAGAGCCGACCTTCAACGGATGCAGGAGAGCCACAGCTATGGACTACGCAGCAGCCTCAGCGGCCTCCTATACCAGCGAATTTGAGCAGCCCTTCAGGATCCCGCGTTTAAAATTAGCACCGACGTATCATGTGCTTCCCTGTAACAGTGCCCCAGATGCCTCCACCGACACCGAACCAACGCATCAGCTCATCACCGCCTGTGACAGCAAACCATGCCCGTGAAGAAGAAGGTTCAGACCTCCAATCAGATCCGCGATGCCTCCACCAATCTCCGTCCTTCAAGAAACCTGCAAAAAAAACAAAGAAACTAGCAGCTATGTACAGGGGAGGGGCGGCTGGGCCAAGCCCTGGCCGCCCAAGCTACATGCAAAAAACGACTCTCAAAATACTAGGGTTTTCGCTCCAGGGTTTTTCTTCCAAGAATTCGTCCTCGACATCATCTTAATTGTGCGTCCTTTGTCATGTTTCATATGTTAAAGCCTTAGAGATCAAGCTTGGAGAAAGCACTAAGACAACCTGCAGGATGGAGGCAAGGCATACCTCTTTCTCTTTCTTTCCATGCTTAAAATGTAATGTGTAATCTTGGTCTAGGAAAATAGATCACCATTTTTTGTGTTCATGTCATAGATTAAGTATCTAGGGGCTTAATTATGTCCATGAGGTTTTCATCTTATCCGTAGGAAGAAAATCCTATTATAGAACATACTCAAGCTCTAAGTTAGTGTTTTAATCTAAATGGTCATTATAAGAGTAATGTCTAATTCATCTCCTTAATTTAAAGTGTGAATTTATGATATTTGGTATATGTTATCTAACTTATATATATTAGAAATAAAAGTAAAGTAAAATAATAATAATAATAATAATTGTATTTAAAAAAATATTGTAGAAGGGAGTCCCTTGTTCCACAAACAAGGGGTCTTATACACCAAATTGGTGCCTTATTTCGATGTAACCTTAAAAATAGATTATTATTATTATTATTATTATTATTTATAAATACATAATAATCATTTCAAATTAATCTTACTATCATATTTATTAATAATAAATTTAACTCAATTTAAATTTTAAATTTCGTAATCAATTTCGATAATTTTTAACTTCGAAAAATATAAAAAAATCAAACACAAATCTTTTGACAACAATATATTAAACCTATGAAAGCATAGAAGTCCTTTCCAATCTAATCAAACAGTTTAAATTAAGCTGATAAATTTTCAAACAATAATATATAGTGTGTTGTTGATAGTGCAACATAAACCAATAATAGATTTACCAAAATATTAATGTGTTTCCATTAACAACCTCATACTAGCACATTTAGGATGTGGGATTCAATTTCCAATTATATGAATATGAATAATCCAAAATCAACATGTAATCTTGGCCACAATACATACCCTACAAGTCTTTGCTTTATAAATGGTCAACCAGAATCCTTGATGTCAAAACAAATCTAAACCATTTCATGGACTTTGCCATCAAAATAGATTCTTTCCATTCTTGTCACCTTGAGAGAATGTTTTCTCTCACATATATATGTGTATCTCATATTAAAACATGGACACAGATATTCAAATCATTTGTGTGAAATTCTTTGAAGTAGTTATGTGCGAGAAGGCAGAGAAACCATGGAAAAGAAAAAAAAATGTTTATAATTATGGTATTGTTATTATTAATCATAGGTTTATCTCTTGGAACTAAAAAGGAAAGAAGACAGAGCTTGTATTTCTATATGCAGAGTGTTCTTGATAGATAGTAGTTTATGCTTTGAATATAATCTTATTCAGAGCTTCATAATCACTCAAATTCAGGAATTTTTTAAATTATAATTGGATTGATCAAACATAGGAATGATATTGCATTTGAATTTCTGAAGTATGATGAGAAATTACTACTTGATTATGTCTATATGCCTACGTTCATTTAGCAATGTGATTCATATGTAATTACATTGATAGGTGTTTATATCTTAGAATTTGGAGTGGACTAGCACCTATGATTTTCTTAAATTGAACAAATATCAGACAAGTGACTGTCAATTTTATAGCAGTAGTTCTAAAATCAAAATTAAAAATTAAAAAAAAAAAATTAAAATAACTCATAGATGAAATATCTATCAATGTTCACCAGCTACAAGTTAAGTGTCTATGCTAGTTAGATCTTCAAAAAAAGAATGGATTTCGTATTTGGATTCATTATTTATCAACCAAGTTTCCTGGAGAGAGTCCTTCACAAAAAAGATAATGATCAATAATCATATCTTTAGGAAAATAATGAGTTCGATATTTATTTTGTTCCATCCTTCAAAATAGTGCGACTTCAACCACGTTTCCGAGTGTAATACCCCAATTTTGGACTTGTAAACCCATTTTTATTTTACTAAGTATTATTTCATTTCATTTAAATTCTAATGACTATGTAGGCCAACACATTAAAGAGATGGGAGTCACAGTTCCTATGGGTCAAACACAAGTAAAATAAATATTAAGAAATTATTGAGACACATGTAAAAACCCCAAAGAAGAGTTTTTGGAATAAAAGAATTAAAGAAATAAAAAGAAGATAAAAACACAAAAGAAACTCAAAACAAGAAATAAAGGGGGATTACTCCTATATATGTGTATAACATCCTAAACTAAAGGGGGAAAGAGAGGAGAGGAGAGGAGAGAGAAAACCAAAGAAAAGAAAGAACTAAAATGAAAGAAGGAAACATAAATCAAATAAAGAACAGAAAGAAAGAAAGGAAGGATGGGTAAGAAAGGTTAAGTCTGGAGCACGGACTTGAACTAGAGGTGGAACAACTGCAACTGGGTATGGAATAGAACATGAGATTTGTTCAGGTAGGAGCACTACCAATTCATTTGCAAGAGCACTGAAATACCCTGTGAGGTTGTGAGAGTTTGATTCTAGGATTCAGAGGCTTAAAAAGCCCTAGAGCACTCATAGAAAACTCAGGAGTACTGAGTGAGTGTTGGGTTTCCTTCTGCAATCAGATTTAATGTCTGAATGAGAGAAAATGACATAAAAGTTTTAAAAGATACTCCAGACCTTGTGGAACTGTGTACTCAACTGGGGGGTGAGCGTGAGAGCAAGGATATACTTGCTGGTCTATGGCTGGGTGGTTTGTGCTTGTGCCCCATTGATCATCAGATATATCAGATAAGTACTGTTTCATTTATGTTGGAATGATTGTCATATTATTGGTTTTAGAATGATTATATTTATCATTGGATCGGTTCTGTAAATTTCAATGTTGATTTTAAATGTAGCTTTTTGTAAAGAGAAATTTTATTGGGGTTTGACCAAGAATCCTATGGAGTAATACCTAATCTATATGGCATTGTTTTCTTACATGCATTATGAAACAGAGTGTATGTACATCTGATTATAATGAGTATACTGTATGATTTCGTAATAAAAGAAAATGGTTGTTTTCTACCTCATATAAATATTCATATATATATATATATATATATATATATATATATATATATATAGAGAGAGAGAGAGAGAGAGAGAGAGAGAGAGAGAGATGTATATATGTATATATATATGTATCTATAGATCAATAAAAGAAAATGGTTGTTTTCTGATTATAAATTGAAGTTAAAATCACAATGTGCTTCTCTCTGATGGTATTGATAATGAACTAAGTACCATGTAGGGAATTTGAACCTTATGCCCTCACAACCCATAGTTATAATTTATTCAACACTTTCTTTTGTGATTGTTTTACTAGTTAAATTGGGATTTTCATACTACTAAACACATTTAATTCCTTTTGTAGTTGCATATATTTTGTAGGACCCACGTAATTTTGCTCGAATATCCCAATTGACAATTAAGAGTAAATGTTTGGATACAATATTTTTTTTGGTGTCTTGTTTAACTCGATACAATATTATTGTTGATATTAGAGCCCATTAGAGGACCTACCAATAGATATGATTCCCATGGATTCAACATTACAAATATTCTCCGGATGATATGACTGAGTTGAGTTTACTTTAAAGTGATCAAATATTTCACGATCCACCTTGTGACAAGATTCGAGGGCCACACTGTTAATCCCCATCGAAATTGGCTTGTCTCCAACAAAAATTCTTGTAGAAGATTCAGCCTGAGGATTGAGCGTTTTCTCCTCCAAACCAAAACCAACCATACCTTCTAAATCATGTGAAGACTCCAAACCCTCCACGTCATTTTGTGTATTCTTCCCTTCAAGTGCTTTCTCACACTTCTCTTCACGCCTCTTTAGCTTCAATACTTATCGTCAAAAGAATTGAAGACACTATGCCACCACATGTCCATAAATGTGCCTACAAACAAAACAAAAGGGCACATTCAAGTAGTGTAGAGGTTGACAATATGTTTAGTCACCCATCACCAAATTTATGGCTTCAAACATCACTTGATGAATATCAAATTTGATAAGGATTATTTCCACCAAATGCACTAAAGAGTCTTGGAAACATTCGTCATTTTCTTCAAATTTCTCTAATATGTCATAGATGGGTTCCAAATCCACCACTATCCTAGGGAAAATTTAAGGGGTGAAATTTAGCCCATGGGCTAATTTTTTACCCTTTTTTCCAAAAACATTCTCTAATTTCCATTGTTTTCTCAATTGATTCACCCAAATTCCACATGATAAACTTCTTTTAATCGAAAAATTTCCAAAATTATATAGAATTATATAAAATACTTAGAAAATAGAAACATTTTAGAAAAATATCACTCAATAATTTATGGTTGGAAATATAAGATATAGTAAGATTCGCCAAGATTTCTACACTTTACAATAATTTTGGATCCTTAAAATTTTCTTGCACTATTCTGAAATCCAAAGGGAGTCTATGCAATTTCATCTTTACAAGACTGCTTTAAAGGGCCTCCTCTGCTATGTCAAAACCGGGTGCCATATTTTCAGAGCCATTAAATGCTTCGCAGGATACCAACAATGACCAAAATGTGGTGTGATTCCTTCGTTTGATTGAACAGAAACCTGAACTAGCCTCTAGCTAAGGTATGCATGAGTAGACAATATCCCACCATCGGGCTACAAACTTCTTGCAATCAAAACCATAGAGTTTTCATACCAACTCAATGACCAAACAAATTGCCTACCAGGGCTCAACCCTCTAAATATGTGGTCTCCATCACTTGAGCACCAACTCAAACAACCAATGACATCTCACCACCTTCCTACATTTTCTTCGCACATGTTGTGCTTTCTATGAGCAAAAGCTTAGGAAATTTTCCACCTCAATCCTCTTTCCCAAAAATCTCTAGTCTTAAGTCTACAAACCATTTTCACCTGAAATGTCATTGGAATTGTTAAAGTCATGTAGATCCCATCAAAAACCTGCCACAATCCCATCCTACATGTGATAGCTAGAAGAATTCATCTCAACAGATGTTGTTGCATGTAAAACCCCATCTCGATAATTCAACAAAGAATCATTGACAACTACTCACTGTGTGCTAAAGGTATATCCCCTATTAGGTTAGTAAAGGTATATCCCCTATTAGATTGTTAGGAACTAAGGGTATGTGCTACTAGAAGTGAGGGAACCCCAGCAATGGTTTTGTTTCTCCCATGTGTAATGTCTCATTTTAATAATCGACTATTAATCCAACTATGAACCCAAAAAATCAAATGAAAAAATAAATAATATTTAAATACATTATAATATTATATGAATATAAGTTTTAGATTTAACTGAAGATCGATATGATATCAATATTTGTATCTTACAATTGTCACAAGTATAATACCTATCAATGTTAGTGTTTTGACTATGGAATTCTATATCATAAGAATAATACCTTAATTATTAATAAACAACAAGACCAAGTATGTCAACTTGAAATCCTTAGCATGTAGCAAAAACTAGTATATTTATCCAGTTCATAATCACCAAAAGAAAAATGTCGCTTCATTATAACAAGATAGAAAATACATATACCTTGATTATTAATAAACAACAAGACCAAGTATGTCAACTTGAAATCCTTAGCATGTAGCAAAAAACTAGTATATTTATGCACTTCATAATCACCAAAAGAAAAATGTTTCTATAATATAAAATAATATCATATGTATGCAATTCTTTTTGCACTTATTAAATTAAGTTAGACATTGAAACTAGAAAAGAAATCATGCTTGTAAGTTAAAGGTTTTTTTCGAAGAATTATAATAAACATTTAATAAAATGGGTTTTAAAAAAACTAGGTTGCATAAATTTTTCAAAAAATCATTATAATAGGAACAAGGAGATCTCTCTCTATATATAATTTACATATACCGTGGTTATTAATGAACAAGGAGACCAAGTTTGTTAACCTAAAATCCTTAGCAAGTAGTAAAAACTATTATATACCATGGTTATTAATGAACAAGGAGACCAAGTATGTTAACCTAAAATCCTTAACAAGTAGCAAAAACTATTATATTTGTGTAGTTCATAATCACCAAAAAAGTAATATTTTATAATCTAGAATAAGATTAGATGTATGCAATTATTTTTTCATTTATTAAACTTATTCGGTCATTTAAACTAGAAAATAAATCATGTTTGTAAGTTAAGGGATTTTTTTCAAAAAATTATAATAAACATTTTTAAAAAATAAGAGTTATGTCACATTTTTCAAAAGATCATTGTAATAGCCATAGGAGATGTCTCCTTTCCATTGTGCATCAAAACAAAACAAAATATTTGTTAATTTCAAAACAATATTAAAAGTTTAAAAGTTTCAATGTTAAGGTAGCTAATTCACCCCTAATTGACAAAACTAGAGCTTGGGGCATTTTGATGGTGATATTCAAGGCACCCCAAGGATGAGTGGATCTAGAAGCATTATTCACATAAGCGATTCTCATTGATATGGTCAAAACATATTGGTTATTTTTTATTGTAAAATATAATTGTAAATCTTAAACACCAAATTTAATGAATATGTTACATATAACTATAGTTTAGCAAATTCATTTACAATGTTATAACTCCACTTGTATTTAAGATAATTTTGTATAATTAGATCTCAACTTCACAAAACATATATCTATTTCTTTATCAATATGTAAAATACTTAGAAAAGATGAAACACACATATATATATATCTTTAAAATACTTAGAAAGTATGAATAAATTTGATGCGATATAAATCTCTAGTATAAACATTTCACCCATCAAAAATATTTCACCCATCGAAAATAGATTTTAAATTACTTTTCATAAAATAAAATATAATCAAAACATATTCAATATTTTTTATTATAAAAAATCAAATTTAATAAATATTTAACATTATAAATTATAATAACAAATTCATGTACTTTGTTATGACTCCACTAGCAAGCATTTATGACAATTATAAATGATCATTCACACTTGCAACTTCTCTCTTAGAAAATTTGATGCCATATAAAGTATATCGTATAATTTATGAACACTTCATCACTCAACAAAATTTGATATTAGTTTTAATAATATAAAATATAAATTATAATAAGAAATGTATTTATTAATATTTTTTCTATTTTCATTTAAATTTTTAAAAAATATGAATAATTTGATATCATATAAAGTCTTTCTTTGTCCATTGTATATAATTTGGGTGGTGGGGAGGAATGATTATTATTCGGTCCATTGGTCCATAGCTTAGGTAGTTGGGAGGAATGATTGTTACCCTCTCCACCCAAGTCCTATTCTTGTAAGTGATATAATACTCTTGTTGAACCAGTTAACAACCCCACTTACAATTATGACAAAGACATATCATCATTAAAACTCACAACTTTTTTCTATATACACTTACACTTTTAAAAAAGGTAAACAGATTTAATGCAATATAATATCTCATATAAACACTTCACCCATCAATAATAAATTTAATATTAAAAATTTTAAAAACATATTGAACATTTTGTATTATAAATATAATTAGGAAATTTAAACATATAAATTTAACCAATATTTCACATTATGATCATTAAGGCTGTGAAGTTGGCAAAGCATAGAGTACCACTTTAAGATAATTTAGCTAAAGCCTCTCAAATTACTGGAATCTAGCAGATCAATTCTTACTAAAATCATAATTTGGAATACTCAAATAACAATTTTGGTGATTTAGATAGTTTTAAAATTGGGCAATTAATCTAAAACAAGTAATCTCAATGACTTAAATTAAAAAATACCAAAATAAAAATTCCCCACCAACATTTTAAAAGATTTTATCCAAAATCACCTCAAAAGCGAAACGTTTTGGTTGTCTTTTATCCTACGCGGTGAAAAATGATGGCAAGGAATATAAGTTAATATTTCATTTAACTTACAAATAAATGTCCACTTTTACAAATACAACTGTAAGAAACATTCCCGCCACTAACATCATTAATTCACCACTACTACGTTATTAAATTCTCCCTGTATATCTTCCTCTCTACACATATAAATAAATAACGCACGCCCTGCCATTCCAAATTACTGGCTTCTCTTTTCCTTCCGAATATATCTGCTGAATCTCTGTCCATAACTTGGCCTACTTAACAATGGTAGCTTCTTCTTCTTCTCGTTCGGTTATATCAAGCATCATCGTGGTGCTTTGCTTAACCACCTTAGTCTTCCTGAATCCCCTGTCATTCTCAGAAGCAGCAAGAATTGAATTCCTGGACAGTCAGGAGATGAAAGGTATCGAAATTTCCATCTTACTTCACAACTAGACTCTGGCCTTACCGTTTTCACAGAATTTTATAAACTTGGCTTTGCTCAATTCGGTTATTGTGTATTAGAAATCATTGTTCTATGTGTTAGAAATCATTGTTCTATGTCGCTAAGACTTTATATTTACTTATACGTCTGCGCAGCTCCAACACCAGTAGCCGGCGATGTTGTGTTTGAGGAAATGAAGTCGAATTCGCAGCGGGAGTGGAATTTGAAGATGTGCACATGTTGCGTTCTTACGGTTGGCCATGTGCACTCGTGCTGCCATTTGTGCCACCCCATATTCCCCCCACCAGCCAAAGCGCCAACGCCAAGTACACCAACCCCAGCTCCAGCCACTGCTACCCCGCCACCAACCCTAGCCCCAGCCACTGCCACTCCGCTACCAATCTCTAGTACACCAGCACCAATCCCAGCCCCAGGCACTGCCAACCCCCTACTAGCAAAAGCGCCAACGCCGAGTACACCAGCCCCAGCAATAGTATGAACGCAATCCCGCACCAACAGATGAATTTTTTTTATGGATCATCGTTGTTTGGTGACTAATAGTTGTAATTTTGGCAATAGAATAAAGCATCTCCATATATATATTGGCAGAGTATTCTCTTACTACGTAAGCTTAATGCTTAATGCGATGAGTAATCTTGAAACTGCAAATATTATGTGTAATGCGATGAATAATCTTGAAACCGCAAATCTTGGCCTGTAACATGTTCAGACTACATCACATTGTATAATAAGTTGGAATTTTGTGATGTTCTTTTTCATGCAACTTTTATAGGGTTTTTAAATTGTTATTATTGCCGATCGACTGGATTTTTGTGATGTTCTTTTTCATGCAACTTTTTTTGGGTTTTTAAATTGTTATTATTGCCGATCAACTCTTTTAGGGTTTTTAAATTGTTATTATTATCTTCATAGATTCCGCAACCTCACATACATAATTCATACTATTAGTATCGTCAAGCGAAGACTAGTGTAACACAAATTTTATTGCTGCATTTTTATAGAATGGGATTCTTCAAGTTTGTCGCAGCATATACTAAATCCATTGTCAAACATTCGCGTATAAATCCATATTAAATTATGTTCTTAAAATCCAAACTTCAGCATTACACTCTTCTTAAAAAAAATTACTTATTCATAGCATAATTAATAATATATATTATTTTACTGTATTTTTCATATATATTTAACATTTTATTTAATTATACTTTTATATAATCTTTAATTTTTATACTATATTTTAATTACATTGTATTAAATTTGTCTTATTTTACGCGTGATCTAGGTGAAATGTAATAGACTTCCTTCTTTGGTAGATTATTGATGTATTCGGTCTATCAATACAAATAATTGACCTTAATGTTTGGTAGAATGTTTGGT
The DNA here is from genome assembly GCA_027924585.1 of Larix kaempferi. Taxonomy (NCBI): domain Eukaryota; kingdom Viridiplantae; phylum Streptophyta; class Pinopsida; order Pinales; family Pinaceae; genus Larix; species Larix kaempferi. The sequence goes on from BSBM01000003.1 coordinate 8,244,691, forward strand.
AGATTATTTACATCTTAGGTTCCTTCATACAAATAACTTGTTTTTTAATTGAACATAAATTTTAAACTTGTTTTCTAAATTTATTTTAAAAAAACTTGGTATAGATTTCTAATTTTTTTTAATTGTTAAATTAAAATTATTAGTGTAAACAATATAAAATGATTATATTAAATAGTTTTACTATATTATATAAAAATAATTTTAAATACAATATCTTCCTATCTTATAATGATTTTACGAACCAATAAATTACTTTATAAAGTGATTATCAATTTTTGTTTAATATTTTACCATGGGATGTAGAATAGACCATAGTAGCATAATTCAAGCTTATTGCCATGTACTAAAATTCCCAATACTTCGAATTTGTCAAATATTTTGTATCTTGTTAAAATAATTATTAATAACAAGTGGTAGTCTCTCACACTAACTGGATTTGTTGAAATTTTATATTTTTTTTGTTTTTTTAAATAAATAATTGATTTTATTATATAAATGTCTATGTACATTTATTGTGTATTTGTGACTATTTAATTAAAAGTTTTATATGTAAACATTCTACTTTAGTATTTTACCTATTTGTATTTGTATCCATATTCATTCGAATTATGCTATTGCGGAATAGATAGACTCTAAATGAGTCTATATAGAAAAATTCATCTAAAATTGATTTTGATAATATATATGAGTGCAAGTATTATATATAAACATTCTACTTTCGTATTTTATTCGTATTAGATTTTTTCATTACCTATTTGTATTTGCATCCTTATTCGAATTATACTATTATGGAATAGACAAACTCTGAATAGGTCTCTTACCTTACCCAACCACTCATTAAAAACTTATTTTATATTAGCTTGTATAAATAAAAAAATTCAATTTATAAATAGTTTACATTCTTACATTCAGAAATATCTTAAAAAAAACATATATAACACCAAAACACATGATATAATAAATTCACAATTCGTTTTCATTTATAAAGTATAATTTATTAATAGTTCATTATATTGACAATGAGAAAGTGAGAAGTAAAAAGAAAACAAATATGACAACAAAAATACATAATATAGTAAACTCATAATCCTTTTTCATTTCATTTATAAAGTGCACTTTCAATATATGTATCATATTATAATATTTATGATATTGACCTTATAATATTTATCATATTGACCTTCGTTCATCGAAGGTTCATTTTTTTTCCACCCATTGTTGTTGATGGTTTCTTTAGATTTCTCTGGTTAGGGAAAGATGATAGAGGCTTACACTAGACATCATGGGTTTCTATTTCAAAAGCAAAGGAGGCAGGGGGATGGGGATTCAAGGACTTACCTTTGTTTGGAAAAGCTCTAGTTTCTAAGATGGTTTGGAGGTTTATCTCAAAGCATGGTAAGTGGCAATCTTTAATTTAATTTAAGTACTGTGGAAATCTTTCTATTATTGATTGGGTTCGGAAGCCGGGTAAAAGTAGTGGGGGAGGATCTATGTTTTGGAAGGTGATTGTGGTTGCTTTCCCAGTCATTGGAAGGAGACTGGTTTGGGATGTGGGAGATGGTAGGATGGCAAGGATAGGTAGATATTTCTACCTAGGTGTTAACAGAGAACTAGGTCTACCCTCGGAACTTCTGGATTTGCTGGCTGGGGAAGGTAAGGAGGTTCTTGCTGACATTTCTAGATGTGCGATTGGACACATACAAAATTGGATGATAGCTGATGAATTGGAGCTACAGGAAAGATGGATGGAGACATGGAGGTTATGGATGGCAGAGCTAAGGAAAGGTTTCATTAGGTCGAGGACTGAGGTTGATTAATTGCAGTGGCAGGAGGTTCTTTTTCTGTAAAATAGGCTTATAAAACTCTGTGGTTTAATGAGAATGTCGAATATCCTTGTAACATGCCCTTTTTGCTAAAGGACATTTTATGTTGGAAGCATTATGTTAACTTTTATTGTAAAGATTTTATGTTAGACAAGTGTCCAAGGATGACTGTAATTTGCACAATATTTTATTATTTAATAAATAAATAGGAGACAAACACCTAAGGAGATTGTTGAAAGAGTGGTTACTGACCCACTAGGTGGATTGGAATCTGGGGTAGAAGGCAATGGACAAGTGGCAGCATCATGATGCAACTAACTAGCTGTTGGTATGGGACAACTCCCTTGAAATGTGGTCATAGTGCCCTGGAAGATGGGATTGGAGCTTGAGGCTCATTTATTCCAAACTGACCACTAAAGACCTAGGCAGTCTATATTATAGCCATCAAATTTTGAACTGAGGTTCATCACTTTTCCTGACGATAAAATTTACCTTAGGGTTTTGCTGTGTTTGCACCCAAGAGATTTGATGAGGGGATATGCTAAGTTTTTTATCATGTTGTGAGTCTTCCCATTACTGTTGAGTGCAAAAGGCATATTTTGAGTGCAGAAGTTTTACTTAGTGCCTTGCATCTACACAAATTCCATCTACTTAGTGGTTCAGTAAGCAGGCTCGGGGGTTCATAAGAAGCTAGCAATTTGGCTGCTTCTTCTGGAAAAGGTTGGGAGGAACAGGCCTCCTTAGGTGTTTGTCGGCCCTACCTTCATTTACAGGTTCTACTTGTCTTTTCTAATTTTATGTAATTTAAATTCTCTATCTGCTATAATTATTTTACTGTTTTCAAAGATATTGTTAAACAAATGTATTTATTCTAGTTTTCGATCTAATTAATATTCTGCATAGGATGATTTCGTAAGATAGAATGAATAAAATATTTCTCTGTATTTTTCCCCATGCTAATGAAGCTGCATCGTACTCTAGTATAGAGAAGAAATTTAAAATAGATGAATTGATAGGCAGATTGCGAGATGGATGAGAATAGCAATGCTGTTGTATTTGACTAGTTTCTTATCATTGAAATTTTTGTATTGAATAACATAATTTTTGCCTTTCTCTTACCATTCTTTCATTAGTTAAATGTTTTAGGTTTATTGTACTTTCCCTCTTTAATATGTAGTAATTTAACAGCTATAAGAAAACATTTATTTACTAATTATATAGTACTATTACCCTTACTGTTAGCAAGCATATTTATTATGAAATAGATAGATTCCACATCTAAGTATAGAAATTATCTTGCAGTTATATAGTATTTTCGGAAAAATCGTATCAACTGTAGAATGGCATCATATTACAATCCTTTCCAAAAATTGCATAATTATTTAAATCTGTCTGCACAGTTTTCATTTCCATCATACTACCTAATTATTTAAACAAAGATACATAATTTTATCCAAGCAGAGTCTATGTTAACTAAACCCTAACAGTCTCAACATTTATTTTCCAGATTTCCATTAAGGTACAAACACTCATAGTTAACATCATAACTAGAAAACAAATAGAATCCCATTAGTTAGTTGTTAACAGAAAATGTTGGCTCTCGGCCAATACTTTAACATTGACAGACATAAACTTCAGGCATCGATGTTTACCAATATATTCCTTAAGACAGAGAATAAGAACATCTCGGTAACATTTTGATTGTATATTATCACTTAAATTGAAAACATAACAGTAAAACAATAGGAATAGATTACTGTAAACATCCACTTTCAGAAGTTTAAATTATTGTTTTCATAACAGCAGAACCTTGCCAAGAACCACACTGCCGAGTTAAAACAATGTTTTCAGTAGCTAAATAAGAATTCTATGCAAAATAAGGTATTATGGTTCAACTTCTAAGTTCAAGGCTAAACCCTTGACTTTCCTTTTTACTATCCACAAAAACACAGTAATTAGGCAACAATAAGTTTCATTTTCCTTCATGCAAAATGGAGCAACGCCCATAGAACCATATTCACAACACTTTCCATGAAACACAATTCTTTTTACACAAAATGACTCATAGTATCAACCATACAAACACAGGTGGAATGAGAACTTAAATTCTTTTCATTTTCGAGAGCAGAAGAAGGGTGAAACCCTCTTCTAAGTATTTTCCTTATGGATTGAAATGTAAAACATTTACTACTAAAAACAACGACAATAGGGCCGAGGAATCATCCTCCCCAAGCTATCTTTAGCTCACAGATTTTCGGTGAAGATCACTCTCAGAGCTCAAGAAAAACACCAAGTATCAACAAGCAACACATTGAAGGATCACTAATCATCTAACTAGGGTGACAAGGCAACCACCGAGGCTTACCGGTCTTATTACAATAGCCAATCATCAACACCTAAGCTGAGAAGCCAATGACGAGGTACCTTCCAGTTGAACACAAGAGTGGTTAAACAAACATTTGATAGAACATATCACAGGTGAAACAATAAAACCTGAAAACTCTCAAGGAAAAATGGAAGATGATGGGTTTGAACTGAGAACCCTACCTTTAAGAAAATTATCCTCAGAGTGGAACGCCATGACATTGCAACCAGTACCCTTTTTCTCTGTCGCCAAACACAAGAACAGAAGCACGAAAACTCTGAAGGAAATCACCCAATAGGTAGGAAAATCCAAGCATCGAAACGACTATCACGAAGAATTATCACTCACACCCTGGCACTTCTACTTCAAGATACTACTAGAACACATCATAAAAATGACATTCTTAAGCTTGCAACAGGTCATGGTTTCGAACCGTGGGTACTCCAAAGATAAAAACCAATTAACAAAACCCTAAAGGCTCTCATCCTGTCAGCCTTCCTTAGAGCCACTACACTGAGTAACAATGAAACATTAACTTCGTAAAACTTGGTAGAGGCTAGGGCTAGATCCCAAAGCCCAAAACCCTCACTCGATCAACGGTGGAGATCACCAAAGGATTGTCATGTAAAACAAAGCATCCTCCTCATTAATGATACCATCAATACCATAGCTACCAAGGAGGACATATAGGTCAAGTTTCAAACCAGGGCACTTATAGCTCGTCATAACTTCGAACCCTCACCACCTCATCATGTTCCCAATGCCACAGTGTTATCCATGGAGACATTCCACTGTCTCGACAGTTGGATGTATTAATTGCAAAGAGAATAGTAGTGCCTGCCAGCACGAACCCTACAAGCATTAATATCATACTTTCATTCAATATTTAGTGTTATGGGTAAAACACACCTTTGTTTATGTATCAACCCTTTTGGTAAGTCGAGGTGGTATCACTATGTTATTGTTAGGACTTCAAAATGTCACATAGAGTCACGAGTTTGCACACACCATACAACATTTATATATTCACAGCATAAAATTAAAATGTGATATTTGCATATAATTTCTAGCATAAGATTTAATTATGATCTGCAAATAGTCCCTAGAATAGTAATTAAACATGAGTTTTTTTTAATAGCTTATAAGATTAGAAGTTAAATAGAATGTTGTAGATAATGATTATACTCTAGAGCATATAAAGAATTACATGAAGATTTTGCACACTAATTTTGTACTTAAATATTTTACACATGAATTTATGTCTATCCTTATAAGATGCATTGAATAGGACTCAGGATAATAATATATGTGGGTAACAATATGTTTCATCCTATCAGGTGTATTACAAAGAAAAGAAACATGCTGTTGTAATATTACAAAATTTACAACTGACATATTTTCATTTGATAAGCTAGATGTATAGAAGTTCTCACCGATAAGTACTTTCGACATTTGTTCTTTTAAATCATTAAGACTTTGGAGCTTACTGAAAAACTAGTTAGAAACACTGCTATCACATGTCGTAAAAACATTAAAAGCTCTTACTTGTAATCTGCGAAAAAGGACAATTCAAATGTTTTAGCACGAATGCTAAGTAAGCCTCGAGACGTCCGTAGGACCCCTTCATTATCAAACAAAAGAAAACATTAGTTATCAAATACAAACATATTTCATTGTATCAAATAATAGTAGGATTGTAAAAGTACAATTGAGTAAGAATGACATCGAAACATAGTTATTAATCATTTAGACGCAAACTGTACACTTTTAACTAGCACAGTAATTAGTACAGCTAGATGACATTAAGCATTATTATTTTCTGCACAGTTAGAGTAATTGCTATATCGAAAAATTTTAAATTTTTGTGATTTTCTGGGATGTTACGATCCCTGTTGGGGAACTAAACTCCAGAAATCTCGGGCACCTTTTAAAAGCAAAATTTTTGTTTGGTTGATCATTAAGGAGAAGGTATTAACATGGGATAAGCTTAAAAGGAGGAACATGACTGGTCCAGGTAGATGTAGTTTGTGCAGGGTGGAGGATGAAGACGCTCATCATCTATTTTTAAAGTGTCCTTTTATCATACTGGTTTGGAAAGGAGTGGGGAAAAACCTAAACTTGAGTTTTATAGGGGAAGGTGACTCATATGTGTATTTCTTGAAGTCATGGTATGATGAACCTAAGCTAAAAGTCCTGAAGTGTTTACCTTTCCTGGTGGCTTGGAATGTTTGGGGGGCCAGAAACCAGTCAATTTTTGAAGATCATGATATTGCCAGCTTTCTTGTAATCTCTCAGGTTTTATCTACCTACAAGTTATTCTTGGGTAATATGGGTAAACAGAAGATTAGAAATTTGAAAGAATTAACTCATCAGGAGAGAGATACTGTAGTATTTTTCGATGGTGCTTGTGTCAATTCCAGATGTGGTTTGGGAGGCTTTATAAAGTATGAAGGTCGGGATTTAAGTTTCCAAGCAAATGGTGGTGAAGGTACCAATAATTGGGCTGAGGGGATTTCTTTAAGACTTCTATTGTTATAGGCTAAAGAGCTTAGGATGAAGACATTAAGGATATATGGAGACTCTGATCTATGGGTCAAAAGAATGAACAAGAAATTAACTTTGAATAATCATGTTTTACAGAATTTGGGAATCTGTTTGGATACTTTGGTGACTTTTTTCAGCCGGGTGGAATTTGTCCATCTGTACAAAGAACAAAATGAGGTGGTCGATGGCCTCTCTAAAGCTGGAGTGAATGAGGAGGAGGGTCGTTGCAAAATTATCTCAAAAAGTGAAGGTTCAATGGAAACTAGATCGATAAATCTGAACAGCTATATATAATTTTCATAACAAATTTTGGAAGAGCTGGAAACTTGTTTTTAATTTTGAAATGTAATGAAGTTTATAAGACAGTATGATATTGTGCTATATGCACTTGTGGAATGTATTCGATGTTCTTTAATGATCAATGAATATGCTTTTTTCTTTGGAAAAAAAAAACTTGCTACCGACACTAATGTTAGAAGCATGGGTGGAAGGAGGCAACGTTTTAGAACTTAAGTTTCCAAGTGGCGCGTTATGGAAGAGTTTTCTGAAAATTGGGTTATTTCTTTGAAAAAATAATTGTCATTATTCTTTTATAAGACGATGAGAAGCTAAGAGACCAAAAAGACCATAATATATACTATTCAGAGATTAAACATTTAGTTTTAATATCTCAAGAATCACATGCAATACTCTATTTACTTGGAGTAATTGGTTTCTTTTCAAATACTAGCCATAATATATATTATTCAAAGATTAAACACTATGTTTTAGTAGCTCAAGAATCACAACCAATACTCTATTTATGTGAAGGAGTAATTGGTTTATTTTCAAATATTAGCTATAGTTTCTAGTAATCTATAACATATACTAGTCTCTAAGTAGTTTATATAGTCATAGGAAGATGATAGAAAATTATTTTGTTTATTATACCAACATAATGTTTTCTTGGTTGAGACATAATTGGGATTCAAAACGATGTGTGGGTGATGTTAAGCTTCAATCCTTTTTCTCTTTCGTGAGAAATCAAATCAAATGGAGAAACATACTTTATTTCATGGAGTTTATGGAATTAAGTGAAGACATATGGATTAGGAGAGATCATCTTATTCCTTCTATGTTAATAACTAAAAGAAATAAAATGATCCAACTTCTTAAGTTCAATATGTCAATAACTAAAACAAATAAAATTATCCAACTACTTAAGTTCAATATGTTAATAAATAAAAGAAATAAAATGATTCAACTACCTAAGTTCAATGTGTCTTCCTTATAGGAACCTAAACTTAGTGGTTTCTACTTGTGAGAATTGGATAGCATCAAGTTGATTGGAAACTCTACTATGTATTTTTTTTGGTAAGCATAAAATTATATTAACATAAAAATGAGCACATATCAATGATTACATACCATCCATGGCCCCATAGACAAGAGACTCAAAATTCCCTTATCACCATAGAGACAAAACTGCCCTTCCTTAACTTTTACATTACAATGAGCCCGAGAAGGCTGCTTCAAAACACTAGAGACTAATAAAAACTCCAAAACACTCGAATACTAATTGATTCTAATCCTAGGATGTCTAAACATTACAAAAACTTGAAAAAATAGATCTAAAATAGAGCACAACCTAAGAAAAGCGAGGCTCAAACCCCACAAGGTAGAGAAAAGGATCTTGGTTGGACACCTGACCGGGCCAATGAACCAACTTGGGTCGACAACATATAAGGCTCTAGAAAGCAGATCCCCAATGGCTTCACGATGGCAACGATCTTCAAGTGAATGACCCGCAAATCTGAAAGGTGTTCCTTCCAGTTCTGCATAGGAATGTCGACTCCTTCCTCTTTCAACTAATTCTCCCATAACATCTACCCCAACATGTTCTTCATGACCTTGTAGAGGGATACAGTTCGTTTGTAGAGCCCCATCATGGGAGAAGTATTATGATGGTCAATAACCCAATCCTCCAACATATTTGTCTGCTACTACACCTGTTCATCATCTAGTTCCTCCCAAAATACCACTTCCAAAACTTCCATCTCTCATCAGACATCGAAAGAGAGACCCAGTTCGAAGTATCGAACTTCCTAGGCCGCCCGTTTTTGCACCCTTGTGATTCAAGGACCACCCTCTGACATCTTCCCTTTTGACGCTCATCTTTTCCTGGTCTCACTACCCCCAAGAGATTCACCCCTAGACTACATTTTAGAACATAAAAAAACCAACCACCCATACCTCAAACACCAGACAGCGTCGTGCATGCAACTGATAAAGCCACGACAATGAAGAAGTTGGTCAACTTTCTTTGCATTATATACGGTCTTCCCATGACTGGCCATAATGAGATACATATCCCCAGTTATGTGAAACCTTTGTAGTGAGATCCTTAACATATCTATCCCGCATATTATAATAATTCCCCACCTCTTTTGGTAATGAATTCGCATACAAAAGGCCTTCCTCTGAACTATGCGAGTATAATGGCATTCAATAACCAAGTTACCATTATTAATACGTCCTGAAAATCTTGGTTTCCAAATTTTCAATCAATAATCATCCTACACTCACATGTATGCCCATATCACAAGGCCATTAAAGATCTTGAGAAATGGCTGCCTCTCGATGAGACATGTCCAAGGCATCCTGGGTTTCACACTAGGATCATAATGTCCCATCATTCAATTCGATTAATGATCCTTCCATGATGGTTCTACTCTCTTGGGTCCCCTTGTTATCCAGAAGATATGCCACGTTGTTCCCCTTCTCCTTAATGCGGTTAAAAGGACTTTCCCTCGTGTCAGACAAGATGACAATCAATCGCTCCAGCCAGTATTCTATCCTCAAGTGCGAATAAAATTTGGAACTATGTGTTCCATTCTAAATGCAAGCTGCCATCTCCAAAACAATTTTTGAATCCCCCTCAACCATCAGGGGAAATCAGTTCTTCTGTTGAGCCATAAGCAAGACATGAATTAACCCCTCCAATTCAACAAAATTATTGGTTTCTTGGTCGATGAACCCCATGAAATACCAAGGATTTCCCATTCATGGTTCCTAAAGAGACCACCAAAGCCAGTCGGCCCAGGGTTTCGTTTGGATGCTCCATGAAACTTGAGCTTGAAGATTCCGAGAGCAAGGAAACTCCATCGGTCTAGGATGGAATATTTCTGGTGTATAGACCTCTGAAAACCATTACCTAGAAGGTGACATGAAATTCCCCACACTTGAAGAATTAAATATTCGAAGCCTTGAGCTTTCCAATCATCATCAACCCATGAATGCATTCAAATGTATTCCAAAATTCATTTTTTTATGAGTTCTCTTGAACCACATCTTTAGGGGTGGATTTTCCTTTGAAGATCCTGATATTTATATCCAACCATATTTCCCACAACAAGAAACCTGGGAATAGTTTCCAAATCTGATTGAAAATTGGGTTTTGGAAGAGTTTTTTAGGCCATTCCAGAGTTGATAGATCTCGACGGCCATGGATCTTGCTAGAACATCGATAGGAGACCACCCCTCTGTCCCAAAGATGAGAAGCAAAGGTCAAAGCCTCCATAAGATGAAAAAATGTCTCTTTTGTTCGTTCTCACATGTAGCATCAAATAGGTCGTCTCATCCTGCTTTTCATGAGGTTTTCTCTAGTTAGAATTTCTCTTTTGATAATGAGGCACAAGAAAGTTTCAATTTTAGTCCAAAGTTGATATTTCCATATTTTCTTCCATACCACCTCCCTAGGAAGGACGCGGTGTCCTGACCTAATTTCATAAGCTTCCTTAATTGTAAATATTGCTTTAGATTGAAACCCCCAATGGAGTTTGTCTGGTCCCTGATGAATACTGATAAAATGGTCCTGTAGAGCCTCCCATAATTGATTAGCATACTCTTGGTTGCAAATTTTGTGTCACCATTCTTGTGGAAGCCATTCATGGAACTCCCTAGATCCATTCATTTCCATCCAAAAATATTTAAGTTTCTATCTATGTTGGAGATCATAGGTGCATTTAGTTATTGAAAAATCCACCCATCTTTGAAGCTTAGGCAGCTGTTGCCAAGATTCCTCCTAAAATTTTGCAGACTCTCCATTTGGAATCTCCTAGAAACTATTCTCTTGAACCAAATTCCTGCCTTGGATTGTCAACTGCCAAATGTGGGATCCTAGCTTGAGATTCGTAGATATGATAAGATCCTACTTATGCCAACATGAAGCAGATTTATGAATCCATAATTTTTCCCAAGGTTCATCATCATGGGTTACCCATCTCCACCACACTTTGGAACCCAAGAATTCATTATATTTCTCAATTTCCTAAGACCAAGCCCACCACAGAGCTTCAGGGTGCAAATAGCCTCCCAACCAACGAGGGCCCATTTTAGCTTTTTTCCAGACCCACTCAAGATGAATATTCATTGCATATTACATATTACTTTCAACACCTCTTTGGGGATATCCATTTCTGATAATATGTAAATAGGTATTCCCTAAGGGACAACCTTTACTAAAAATAGCCTGCTTGCAAGATTGAGAGGCCACAATGTCCAATTCGCTAGTTTCTTCTTCATTCTATCTAACATGTACACCCATGATCCCTTACAGATGATGGAACTGACGAGGGGTTCCCTGAAGTATTTGGATGGGAGGATCTCTCTTGAAACCCAAGAATGTGACAAATGTTCTGATGTGTGACCCTTGGGGTGTTCAAGAAAAAAATATAGTATTTTATCTCATTTCGCTCGACACTAGAGGCCATTGCAAAAAGATTGAGACATCGTTTGATTGCTAGGGATTTATAAGCTGGGGGATGCCCCATTAACATAGTATCATCCACAAATTTTTGGTGGATTTGGGGATTATCTTGGGGATGGACATTTAGACCTCTTAATTCTTGATTTAACCGCATAGCTTTGATTGATCGACCTATCCCTTCTATCATTAGCACAAAATGGAAAGGGGATAAAGGATCTCCTTGTCTTATGCATCATGAGGGTTTAAATTTTCTCGAGGGAGAACCATTTAAAAGGATGGATAAATAAACCAAGAAAGTAAGACTCACAACCCACCGAATCCATTCTTCCTTGAAACCAAACGCCTTCAACATTGAATCTCCCTTGTGCTTCCAATTGAGTTTATCATAGCATTTGATGATATCAAGTTTTAACATCATACTTGGGATATTAGAAGACTTTAATGAGCATAGGACTTCATGAACTATAATTATACCATCAGTCAGTTTCCTCCCTTCAACAAAGCTCGACTTGTCAGGGGAGATCAAGGATGGAAGGGGAGGTTTTAACCTATTGTACATAACCTTCATTATGATCTTATATATAACATTATAGAGGGAAATGGTTCTAAAAATACCTGGAGAGTTATCCCTTTAGCTTTGAGAATTAGAGTTAAGAAGGTGGCATTGAAATAAAAAAGGGTTCCTTGTGAGCCATGAAAGTCTTCCACAATTCTCCAAAACTCGTTCTTGATCAAATCCTAGAATAAGTGAAAGGATTTAGTAGTAAACCCATCAGGTCCTGGGGCCTTCCCATATCCCATTTGTTGCACCGCTTCTTCAACTTTGGACAAGGACACTGGTCTCATTAGATGGTCATTTTGGGCCTTAGAGACCAAGGGGTGGATGTGTTGAGTAATATTTTCTATGTCTCTTCTTATGTTTGGACGAGGATCCTGCATAATATCATGAAAAAAAGTGAAGAATTTCCCCTTCAATATCCTCCATGGTGTCCAATCAAGCCCCTACCTCATTCTTCAACATTAGAATTTTATTCCACTGCCAATGCTGCATTATTGGTCAATGGAAAAATTTTGTATTTCTTTCACCATCTTTAAGCCAAGTCACCCTAGATTTCTTCCTCCATAATATTTCTTCCTGTTGATCCATTTACATAAATTGAGCTATTGTGTGGGACTCTTCTTCCTTCATCTTAGGAGAGAATCCATTCCTCATGCCCTTATTTTGGACCTCTTCCATTCTTTGTTCTAAAAGCATTTTTCCCATGAATATGTTACCAAATTCTTCCTTGTTCCATTTCTTAATCTTCTCCTTGAGGGATTTGAGATTTTGATGGAATTGGAACATGCTATGACCATTTCCTTATTCTAAATCTCCCCACCATTGCTACACCTTATATTTAAAGTTCGAATGGTTGAGCCAAAAAGTGTTCAAAGTGAAAATGTTTTTTATATTGAGATCCCAACCCACCCTAGAACAAGCTAACATGCCAGTGGTCCGATCCCACAGAGGGAAGGACCGGGGTCGAAATTTCAGTGCCTAGATCCATGATGGACTCCAAGACAAGCATCTTGTCAATATAAGAAGGAATATGATAGTCGCCCCACTCTTGTTATTCCATGTGAACAAGTTATCTCTAGTCACTATATCAACCAAGTTCATCTCTTCAACAATGTCATCAAAAAATATGCTTTCCATATCAAGACGCCTCCTTCCCCCTTTATTTTCATTGAGGCATGTGATCATGTTGAAGTTTCCCCCCATGGATGAATGCTTTCGAACCACCCTTTGATTGAGTATTCACAAGGAATTCAAGAAAACCAGCTTTCGTTAGGCAATATGGGGGATGTAGACATTAGTGAGCACTCCACTAATGGGGAATCATACCACCTAAAAATACACTGAGATGGATCTTTGAGTAGCTAAAAATTTCCCCAAATTAACCTTGCTAGGATTCCATAGGATTCCCAACCCTCCAGAAGATCTTGTAGCATCGATCCTTGTTACTTCACATCCTCTCCATGCTTTCCTACCAATTTCTCTAAGTTGGGCCTCATAACATTTAGTTTGTTGGAGGAACATAATTGTGTTGAAGAATTTTCCAACCACACATCATTTATTTGAGCTTAACAACTTAATTTTCTACTTACCTTAAGTATTCAGGATCAATCATGTGCTTACATCATCAGTACATCATAGTTTCAGTAAACTGGGCCTCCTACATTTGGGGAGTCAACTAGGCCATCATTATCAGTTAAATGGGCCTCCTCCATCATTCAAGGAGTGATTTGCATGACTAAAGCACCACACTCAGTACAACTGACAACATTTACTAGTTTATTCATCCAACTAGAGACTAGAAGGCACGCTACTACACTGGTTGACTTCATCTAGTGTTATTTTCACCTAATATTTAGTTAACTGCAGACAGAAATGAGCCCTCCCCTATTTTTGGCCATTCAGTTGAGTTATGGATTCAGTTAGACTCAGTTAGACAGTTTCAAATTTTGTTAGAGTCCCTTTCATAGTATTTAAGTGGTTAATTGATGTGCCGAGTGGTGTTAACCGCCAAGTAAGCCACTCTCATGCATTCAATTCGAATGACCTCTCTGGAATTCAAATTGTTTGTCTTATCGTAGCCATTATTACACATTGTAATTATCTTCTAAGTTTATGATAATGCATGAACTGATGCAAACCTTTTTCATCAGTGTTTTGACATATTATTTGTTGCATGCATCTCTAGTAACTGTTGTCTTTGTTTCATAGATATGTTGTGCTTAGATTTTACATGGTAGCAAAGCCATGGCAAGACAAGGAAACGTTTCTATAGTGTTTCTACACTTCTGCACTTCTGAATTTCTACACTTATGCACTTCTGCACTAGTGTTTCTACACTTCTGCACCAGTGATTTCTGCACCAGTGATTTCTGCACCAGTGCTTTCTGCACTTGGAACACGTATGAATCTTGAGCAATATTGCTCAAAAATATTCCAACTTTGCACCAGAAGCTAAAATTTTTCCACATAATTTATGGATATTGTGCATACGACACTTCAAGCTTGCTTGATAGTCTATGTTGGGTGTGATGGAACTTAAAAAGTGTAGGTTGTCGACCTAAAAAGTTCTTGTTTGTTTGTGATTGCAGGTTTGTCACAGTCTCCTATTGCATTCACTACAACATAAATGGACTCTTCACAAAATATCCTCACTCCTTTCTACTATCATCAGTAGAAGGATGATATAGAGATATTGATGCGCTCCAAAGGATTCTACAGAGTCACTACTGTTGGGTCCAGGAAATGCCCCTTTTTGGCTACCTCTATTACACCTTTTTGCCCTAATTCCATCCTATTTTCATGAGCTATATCCATGTCTTTCCAGATCAATCTATAACATTGACAGGTATAATTTGTTATTACTTTATTTGTTTTTATGCCTAACACTGTTAAAGATTATGGATCTTAGTCCTTGGTTTATATTAATTTATGTGATTTTATTTAGCCAAGGTCTAAAAGCGCAAGTGCACCAGCCCAGCAGTGCCAGCTGTGACTCTTCAACGCTAGCTCGTCATATTCTAAGGGACAACGCATCCTCCATGCGAGCTGTAACAGATTTCCACTGTAACGGATCACATTGAAGAAGAGCTTAGTTGCAACTGACAGGTGGCATTCTAGTTGTCAAGTCTGTTGATCCAATTTTCATTGGGACAACAATATCCTTCGGTATTAACAGCACTATTCAACACGTTGTATCAGTTAGCTGTAACTGCGCAACATGAAGATCATAGATCTTCATTGCTGCACTATTTTTGTGGATCTGAAACTGTCTTTCTTTTTGTATAAATCCCAGAAGGCTCTCGTAGCATGGGGTTGGACAATCATTACTGGTGTAAGCTGTAACAGAGCATTGAAGCTCATGATCTTCCATTAATAATATGAGAGTAGAATTCTTCACTTCTGAGTTTTAATTAGCTGTGACTCTTGGCGTCTCTGTTAGAAAGCCAGGGCCCGCCTTCTCACAGAGATAGCCGATTTAAGTAGGTAGAATAGTTTAAATTCATTTATGTTGTGTAGTGTGGAAAGTTGCAAACATTGCTGATAGTTCTAACAGAGAATAGTTTAAATTCATTTCTGTTGTGTGGTGTGGAATGTTGCAGACATTGCTGATAGCTGTAACAGAGATTAACTTCCTTGCTGGTAGTTTACAATTTCATCTTTAATAGCTGTAGCAGAGTGGTGTGACAGTCGACTATGTAGAACAATTCAATTAAATTGCATGTGTGTTTTATCAGCTGTAACATCCAAGCTCGATCCCAATCAATTGGTAGTTATTTATGCTTTATAGGACTTCCAGTAATCATCAGTAGAGTTCAAGCTTGTATTTCAATTCTGGTTGTTGTTGTATCTTTAATTGCATACATAGATTAGACAGATAATGTTGGAGTTACAGTAGTCACTGGATAGATCATTTTGGTAAAGGTTGAATGCTGTAGTTTGATGATCATAAGGATTTAACTTCTTGCAAAAGTAATCTAGTTTCATTTCATTATTAGATCATTAACTTTCTGGATTGATTCTGTAAGAAGGATTGTTTCAATTGGGATTTGTAGATGTGTGAATTAGATTAGTTGCTTAGGGAATGAGCTGGCTGAGCATCTAGGTAGGATCATTACTTACATTCAGTAATCAACTGCTTAATATGTTTATGCATAGATTGTGCTTATTACCTTTGAAATAAAAGACCTTCCTGGGTTTGACAATTTATATTGATCATTCTGTGTGTTAGCTTTAATTAACTGACATATTGATCTCCTCGTAATGAACATATTAATAATAATAATCATGAAGGAATATATGTTGAATTAAATAATCAGTCTTCCAAACTTTTACGTACTATACAAGATTTAAAATTTGAGTTGAGAACTGTTAAAGAAGAGAATGAACGGATTCTGAGGGTACAGGAGGAGTAAAAACAGAATCGAAGGGAGAACTGTCAAACTGATGAAAGAGGCAGAAAGTTAGAAATGAAGTCTGATTCAGAAACAATGTCCCACAAACATAAACATAAGAAAGCAAGAAAAGGTAAAAGTAATTGTTACTCTTCATCTGAATATGATCAAAGTAGTCATAACTCTGATCATGACAGTAGTGATAGTGATTACTGTTCTAAAAAGAGAAAAAATAAGCATCATGAACAGATTACGAGAGAGTTTAAAAAGATTAAGCCACCAACCTTTAATGGTGAAAGTGAGAAGGGTGAGACAGCTGAAGCATGGTTGTTTGGAATGAAGAAGTACTTTAATATTTATGACTACTCTTCTCAATTAAAAGCCAAGATCGCTATTTACAATCTGACCGAGAAGGCAGATATTTGGTGGCAGGATCTTAAAAGAATTAAGATTATAAAAGAAAGAGAAGTAACCTGGAATATGTTTAAAATTTTGTTTAAGAAAAAAAATTTGTTTAAGAAAAAAAATTTGTTAGAACAGTACTTTGAAGATAAGTCAAAAGAATTTTATAATTTAAAGTTGGGTACAATGAACATGAAGGAGTTGTGCAGCAAGTTCCTTGGCTTGCTGAGGTATGTACCCTATATGGTTGAAGAGAATCCTAAGGTACAAAGGTTTCTAAGTTGTCTACCTTTCAACATAAAAGATAGGATCGCGTACGATAACCCTTCCACCTTGGAAGAGGCTATGAGGAAGGCTAATTTCAGTTTTGATCAAAACAGGAAAAGAGAAGGAACAACTGGCTGGAAGAGTAATAAGTGTAATCATTTTGATCATAAAAAGAAGAGTTTTAATCAAAATTATGGAAGTTTTAAGAAAAATTTTAATAACAAAAAATTTTCCAAGTAATAATAATTACAGGGGTAATGCACCACAGAATTTTAATGCTGCAAAGAATGTACCTAATAATAATATCAACAAAATGTATGTTGAACAGAAATGACCTTTGAAGTGTTTCAACTGCGGTGGACCACACAAGAAAGTTGATTGCCCACGCAACAAAAGGACAGACAACAATATTCACACTATGAAAGCAGAACCTACAGTTGGAGATATCGCAAGAGAAATGCCCAGAATAACTGCAGCACTGGAAAATCGTCAAGCTGACCATCAAACATATATGGTCAAAATTGAAGGTATGATACAAAACAAATCTATTTCCATTCTGATAGATCCAGGTGCAAATTTGAGTTATATTTCACCTGCTTTAGTGAACAGTTGGAAGTTAAAAGTAGAGAAATTTAATAATGCATGGTTAGTTCAACTTACAACAGGTACTAAAAGAAAAGTTACAGATTTTGTCAAAGATTGTGAAGTGTTTATAAGTTAGCTGAAAACGCAAGTTAATCTGAATGTTTTACCATTAGGTTCATATGACTTGTTGATTGGCATGGATTGGCTTGAACAACATAGAGTAATACTTAATTGTTATGAGAAATAATTTACTTGTTTGAATAATGAAGGTAATACTGAAACAGTAAAAGAAATTCATAGGAATATTTCTGTAAGATAGATTTCTGCTTTACAAGTTAAAAGAGCTGCAAGAAAGGGTTGTAAAATGTTTGTTGTTAATGTTATTAATGACGAATGTTCGTATAAAGAAGATAAAGTAAAATTGGAGGATATACCTATTCTTAAGGAATTTTCTGATGTTTTCCCGGAAGAAATTCTAGGATTTCCTCTGAAAAGGGAACTTGATTTCACCATTGAGCTGGTACCGGGTGCGGTACCAAACTCAAAGGCTCCTTGCAGAATGAATATTCTGGAATTGAATGAACTAAAATCTCAGCTGAAGGAATTAATAGATAAAAACTACATAAGGCCGAGTGTGTCTCCATGGGGAGCACCAGTTATCTTTGTTAAAAAGAAGGACGGTACCTGCGACTGTGCATAGACTACCGTCAGCTTAATAAAATGACCATTAAGAATCGATATCCCTTTCCCCGCATCGACGATCTATTCGATCAGGTACAGAGAGCATAGATATTTACTAAAATTGATTCAAGGTCAGGGTATCATCAAGTTAGGATAAAGACAAAGACGTATTCAAAAATGCATTCAGAACTCGATATGGACACTACGAGTTCGTAGTTATGCCTTTTGGGATAACTAACTCACCGGCATTTTTCATGTGTTTGATGAACAACGTTCTGTATAAGTATTTGGATAAGCTCGTAGTTGTGTTCATTGATAATATTTTGATTTACTCAAAAACTAAAGAAGAGCATGAAGAACATTTAAAAATAATTTTGCAAGTATTAAGAGAACATCAGCTTTATGCTAAGTTCAGTAAATGTGACTTTTATAAAGATAAAATACAATATTTAGGTCACATAATTTCTAAAGATGGAATTGTTGTCGACCTTGATAAGATAAAAGCATTTAATGAATGGCTTGTCCCTAAAGACCTAATTGATGTATGGTCATTCATGGGGATAACAGGTTATTACAGAAACTTTATTGAAGGGTTCTCTAGAATTGCTAACCCCATCACTTCTTTGTAGAATAAAGGGAAGAAATTCGTATGGGATCAAAAGTGTCAAGAAAGCTTTAATAAGTTAAAAGAATTATTAACTACGGCACCAATCTTAAAAATTGTTGATCCCAATAAGGATTTCGTCGTATGCACTAATGCATGCAATGATGGACTTGGAGGGGTCTTATGTCAAGAAGGTCATGCCATTGCTTTTGAGTCAAGGAAGTTAAAAATTCATGAAAAGAATTATGCAACTTATGATCTTGAGTTGGCAGCCATTATACATGCACTGAAAATCTGGTGCCATCACTTGATTGGAAGAAAATTTATACTAATGATGGATAATAAAGGCCTAAAGTACTTGTTGGATGAATCAAATCTTAACACGAGGCAAGCTAGATGGCTAGTTTTCCTTAGCGAGTATGATTTCAAGATTCAACACATTAAGGAGAAAGAAAAAACGGTTGTCAATGCCTTGAGCAGAAATGCCAAATTAAATTTTGTGGCAGCAATCAGCATGTTTAAGACAAATCTGGAAAATCAAATCGAAGAAGGAATTAAGCAAGATGAAAATACCGAAAGTTACATGCTAAAGTGGCTGAAAATTTATCTTAAAATTTAATAACATTACAGCATTAATGAAAAAGGCTTCTTGATTTACAAAAACAGAATTTATGTGCCTAATATGTCGAAAGTTAAGCTGTTGATTTTGGATGAAGTTCATAAGAGTCCTTATTCAGGACATCCTGGTTATCAGAAAATGATAACTATGTTAAGAAAATATTATTTTTGGCCCAATATGAAGAATGAAGTGGTTGAGTATATAGCTAGGTGTTTCGAATGTCAAACTGTAAAGGCTGAACACCAACACCTAGCTGGATTATTGCAGCCATTGCCAATTCCGGAATGGAAATGGGAGATTATAAGTATTGATTTTATTACAGGTTTGCCTAAGAATAAAAAACAGAATGATTCCATAATGGTTGTTGTGGATAAATTCAGTAAGGCTTCTCATTTCATTCCTATCAAAAATAATTTTAAAGCTCCTAACATTGCAGAGGTGTTTATGAAGCCAATTTTTCGCTTGCATGGGATTCCAAAGGTAATTATTTATGATCAATATTCCAAGTTCACTAGAAAATTTTGGACAACACTATTTAAGGGTTTAAATACTAAACTGAATTTCAACACTTCTTTCCACCCATAAACTGATGGTCAAACAGAAAGAATAAATCAGATTTTAGAAGATATGCTTAGGATGTATGTCAATGATCAGCCACCTAAGTGGGAATATTACTTACATTTAGCAAAATTTGCATACAATAATCATTATCAAGCATCTGCTAAGTTTAGTCCATTTGAAATTTTATATGGAAGAAAGTGTAGCACTTTTATATCTTGGGATAATCCTGTTGATAGATTGATGTTAGGACCGGAATTGCTATGGGAAATGGATCTAACTATGAAACAGTTACAAGGCAATTTAAAAGCTGCACAAGATAGACAAAAAAGTTATGCAGATCATAAACGCACTGAAAGAGAATTTCAGGTCGGAGATCATGTCTTTGTAAGAGTAACACCCCAGAAAAGTTCTTTGAGGCTGGGGAGCTGTGCTAAAATAGCACCACGGTATTGCGGTCCATTCGAAATCCTATCAAGGATCAGACTGGTTGCATATCAGTTAGCATTACCATCTAATTTCAAAATCCATAATGTTTTTCATGTATCTGTTTTAAAGAAATATGTGCACGATGATACTCATGTTATAAATTGGAATGACATACAGGTGGAACCTGAAGGAGATTTTCAGGTGGAACCGGACTGTATTCTCGACAAAAGGGAAATTATGCTTCGGAATTGCAGAATAGGGCAGGTAAAGGTGCAATGGAAGCACATTAGCCCTGATGAAGCTACTTAGGAATAGGAAAGTAATATGCGGGCAGCATATCCAGTTCTATTCCATGAGGAATCTGATGAAGAATAAGCAACATCGAGAATGATGCTGAGCTTAAGTGGGGGTGTTTGTAACATGCCCTTTTTGCTGAAGAACATTTTATGTTGGAAACATTATGTTAACTTTTATTGTAAAGTTTTTATGTTGGACAAGTGTCCAATGATGACTGTAATGTGCACAATATTTTATTATTTAATAAATAAAATAGGAGACAAACACCTAAGGGGACTGTTGAAAGAGTGGTTACTGACCCACTAAGTGGAATGAAATCTGGGGTAGAAGGCAATGGATAAGTGGCAGCATCATGATGCAACTAACTAACTGTTGGTATGGAACTCCCTTGAAATGTGGTCATAGTGCCCTGGAAGGTGGGACAAGAGCTTGAGGCTCATTTATTCAAAAACTGACCACTAAAGACCTAGGCAGTCTATATAATAGCCATCAAATTGTGAACTGAGGTTCATCACTTTTCCTGACGAGAAAATTTACCTTGGGGTTTTGCTATGCTTGCACCCAAGAGATTTGATGAGGGGATATGTTAAGTTTTTGATCATGTTGTGAGTCTGCCTATTACTGCTGAGTGCAGAAGGCATATTTTGAGTACATAAATTATAATACTTAGTGCCTTGCTTCTACACAAATTCCATCTACTTAGTGGTTCAGTAAGCAGGCTCGGGGGTCCATAGGAAGCCAGCAGTTTGGCTGCTTCTTCTGGAGAAGGTTGGGAGGAACAATCCTCCTTGGGTGTTTGTCGGTCCTATCTTCATCTACAAGTTCTATTTGTTTATCTTCCATTAAGTAGTTAAATTTGTTTATCTGCAAGTATTTAATTCCTATTTACAGAATGTATTCTTGTTCAGATGCATCTATTTTTCAGTTTCTAAACCTAATTAGGATTGTTGAATAGTAATGATAAATAGAATAGAATATTCCTCTGCATTTTTCCCCATGCAAATGGTTCTGCATCGTACTCTAATACAGAGGAAGAAATTTAAGGTAGATAAAGTGATAGGCAGATTGCCAAATAAATGAGATAGTTAATTTTGCTATGTTTCACTAGTTTTTTTTTATCATTGACATTCCGTATCAGATAATATAATTCTGTGTCTTTCTTTCTCTCATCAATTTAATGTTTTAAAAATTCATTGTATTTATTTTCATCAGACTGTATTTAAGTATCAGCTGCAAAAACATTTAATCTTCCTAAGTACACAACATTTTTACCATTACTATTAACAAGTACATATAACTAGAAATAAACAGTTTTCATATTCCTATTATTAAAATTATTTGTCAGATTACATAGCATTAAAAGAAAATTTAACAACTACAAAGTAAATAGCATCCTCAAAGTAATTGATTTCATTCTACTCTGACAGTGATAGTTTGGTCTGAGCTTTATATTGTTTTCATGTTGTCTTCTAACTTTTACAGCAGTTTTTCTATTTTGAATTCCTATTTAATACGTTATGCAAATATCCAAAGTATCCTAGCATTACATTATCAAAAATTCATAGAACTAATTTATAATAGTTTTGATAAACATTCTAAACATTCGGCAAAGAAACCCTAAAAACACTTAAACATTCTTTTATTATCATTTTTTTCCTTATGCAGCGAAACCATTAAAGCCCTTTTGTAAAACAGTCTCAAGTATTTGGATTTTTTTTTGCATTTATCTTTCTAGTCAGTCGACCTGGGGTTAACACCCTCTCGGCGAGAAACTCCTCGCTCTAAATCAAATAAAATCGATGCAAATAATAATCCACTCATTAGGAGGGAGTCATCGATTGAAAATAGATTATTATTATACAGTTGTGGAAGCACAAGAATCTCATATAGATTTCATTACTCAAAAATTTTACAAATATGAACAGCTAGTAGAATGAGATAGCCTAAGACTCTTGGCTTCATCAACGCCGTAGCTAAAAACCAAAGTATATTATATTTTAAAACATAAAACTGTATTATTAATGCTTTCCAAATCATAACACTGTATTTTCCATCATTATGTCTGAGGGTTCATCCCTTAACACTGTTACATGTAAGCCATCACTAAATCAAAACACGGCTAGGCCAGTATGCAGGACAAGTTGAGGAATTCATCCTCTGTCCTAAATCAAAGCCTAACATTATATATTATTTTACATTTAAAACTCATTTCGTTTATGGCCAAAACGATGCCAAGAGCCAGTATCGAGCTCTGACAAGCTTTTGTCTTTGAATATTCATGCCAGGAGAACCTACGAGGATTTATGCCACTGAGGTTTACTGAATGGAGCGAGCCACCAACTCCTTTTAAGCTTTTAGCACTGCAACCTCCAAGACAATGTCATTACCTACCATGAAAACCTTCATGAGGTTAAAACCCATTTAAAAATAAGATGCACGAAGTTCAAACTTAAATCGTTGCAAACAGTAACCGTAGAGTCGAAAAACATTACCTCTTTTGCAGGAGCACGAAGATGGAAGGATGCTAGCACCAAGATTTAAATCCACCTAACAGCCATAGGAAAAGTCTTAGACGTTACGAATTTCATCATCGATCTCATTAAAAGACCACAGGTTCTAAATAAAAACCCTAAACTACAACAAAGAACCCTGCAAACCCTCTAACAAAGTGCACAGCGAAAGCTACTGATCATGCAACACTCGAACTCCCTGAGGAGAAACCTGAACTATCACCATTATAACAAGAGATCCCACCAACGAACCCGAGCAATGAAGTTCACTCACAACCTGGTATCAAACCCTATTACTACGTGGCCTGTCGGCCTCTACCCTATCCCAGTCTCTCCAAATGAATGCCAAGAAGAACCAAAAGCGAAAGTATAGTGAGAGAAGTTAGGTCAAAACCCAAGCTTGAGGACAGAACCAGATCAACGGAAGAGATTAAGCGAGCTGGGGATCACGAAGTTCTAAGCATTGGTACCTGCAAAGCGTATTTAATAACTTCTTAACGCAGAGTCCAGCTCAGAGGGGATTCATCCAGTTACTACCACATAACTCGGATTTATCATCAGCATTTGGTACATAAGTTCATGTGGAACCTACCACCTAGACTGCCAGTGAGACATTCCACTGAAGGAGCGATAGGGAGCATTAAAAACACAGCTCAGACGTATTATGGCAATGATCATAGGACTGAAAACCAATTAAGACCTGTCAACAACATAAAGATTTTTAATGGCGCGATTTTTTATCATATATAGTGTTATATTTCATGTTTTCAAGGTTGTATGGTTTCGTAGCTAGGATTTGTATAATATCAATGTTTAATTTCATATCGCCACCATTTGCATAGTGCGCAAGCATTTAATTGTTGCATACAATGCATAGGTCATAATTCATGTGTAATATTTGGTCGTCGAACTATAGGTAACTTATAGTATTGCCTTTAGAATTAGAACTCCTTATAAAGAGCATCCCATGATTTTGATATCTATAACTCAAACTATATCAATACACTATTAATAATAATTAGTGGGGCTATTAAATAAGGAAACATTTAGTGCATAGTCAATTTATATGATGCACACGATTCTAATTAACATTAAGTCACATTTATATGGCATGGATCTTAACATATGGGTTAAAGATCAATACGTTTGCACATAGTAATGTCAAATTAATACACTATTACCTTACTACATTGTTACACAAAAACCATAAATGATATGGATATAAATCAAAGGATAAATTTTAGTCTCTATGATTTCTGCATTAGTAACCTCATAATATGATGGATACATTAAATCGAACTTTGATATGATAGTAGTTAAATCACCATATACATGTACTTTGGAATATAAAAACTATCTAACCCTTGCAAGTATTAGAATAAAAAGTAACTTATATTCCACGACGTAAATCAATATAAGAGTTGGAGCATCCATGTATTTAAGCAAATAGTGATAATAGTGACTTTCGTAGTTTTTACAAATAGCTAGGTTAACATTTGTTGAAATAAAAAATGAAGATCCATACCATCGATACCTTTCATGCACAGAAGTATTTATATGTATCTCAATGCATTGACGGTTAGTTGAAGCATATATCGAATTACTTGAAGTACTTGAATTGTCATAATACCTTACCTGCGAATCTGCGAAAAGAAACAGGTTCAATGCTTTAGCTATCAGAGCTAAGTAAACCCCAGGACACCCCATAGTCATCAACATTCAAACATAGCTGTCAATATTTATTATAAAAACTGTATCGCATGAGAAATTAAATACTGTTTATAGAATTACATTATATTTCAAGTGAACTGTTGTCTTATTATGTGTAAGAATTACGATTTGTCATTTGTGTTAAACTGCATTTAGTTAAGTAGTTAACAAACATTTTATTTCCGCAATTAGCATTCTTAGTAATTAATGCTACTTTAAAGATTTTTAATTTTAGTGAAATTTTCGAGATGTTACAGTCATCCCCATACCAGCGCCTTGGAACCCCAACATATGGAAATAGTTGACATGTTTACCCATCACAAATTTAGCATAAATTTTTTGAAAGAATTAAAGTGGTACTTCCCTGTTTTTGTGTGTGGGAATGTCAAATACCATATACCATCGATCCATCCAGCTATCTTTGATTGATGGAAAAACACACCACTCAACTAAAATATGTGCTCTAGTACTCTCTAGAATGGCGTCTTTCCCAGGCACTCTAAAAACTTAATATATTTGCTCTTTAGTTATTTTTAATTTCTTCACCTCATTATAACTCAATCCATTGGCATATTCTTGTCATTTTTTTTCTCTGTGCGATGCTATGTTGTACAATGCATCGTTTGAGCGACTGATAGTATCCACAATAGCATCTAGTGATGCTACCAATGGGCGGAAAAATTTCATATCCACCCCTCCAAGCTGTATCGATCTCTCTCAAATAAGTGATATATCTCAATATATCTACATTCTGATCCATAATAGTCACTGCAATCATAAATACCAAAAAAATATCATTAGAAAAATATATATGGTATAATGACATCTCTAAGCAATGGAAAATCTAAAACTAGTTTACAAAAAATAACAACATGAACTGTTTATAATTTGAAATTTAAAACTGAACAAAATATACACTAAATACTAAACATTTAACATTTTTCCATCTTAAGCTCATGTCGTATGTGTGTACTAATTTCAATTTCCATATATACATACATTAAACTTCCTAAGTGTATATATGTTGATTGGGAATCTTCTCTACCTTAGTTTTAGGCTTAGATTATGAAGCTTCATCAAAACTATAGGGTGTTGACTAATGCCCTTGGAGGACCAGCTCCGAGATTCTGGGTAGAAGTAAGGGCTAGAGCCTACAGCAAGGGGCACAAATATGAACTAATTTGCTTTCACACTCATGTGATGTCAGTCTATCCCCACTTAAACCTCATTGATGAATATGTTTGGAGAAGATATTTTAAACAATTTTAGGTGTTGCACTCATGTCTTTTTTTTTAATCAATTTATTTTTGAGCTTTGATCTATTTCATTTAGTGAATCTAATAGATTATCTGTCGGCCATACAAATATGAGATGATTTGCTTTCCTACCAAGGGGATTGATAAATAAGATGATGATTTGATCAGAAGGATTATTTTATTTAGTGAAATCGATGAAATGATATCTCATGCTTAGTTGGTTTCTCAATTTCATATTTTCTTTAGTGGATGTGTCTCTCAGTATTGATTTCTTCTAAGTTAATTCATTCAAGTGGAATCTATAGAGTATTTTCAAGTACAAAATATGTAGTAGCCTTGCATTTCTATCTTAGTGATCCACAAATTAACTAGTGGAAAGCTTAGTAAGTAGATCCTATAGTTAGATTGCATTTTCACATAAGATAGGCTATGATCCTGCATATACTTTGCTTACAGTATCTCATGATATTAAGAAACTTGGATTGATATTCCCCCCACCAGCCAAAGCGCAAACCCCAAGTACACCAACCCCAGCTCCAGCCACTGCCACTGCATCACCAACCGTACCCCAGCCACTGCCTCTCCGGTGACTAATACTTGTAATTTTGGCAATAGAACAAGGCATCTCCATATATATTGGCAAAGTATAGTGTTACTACATAAGCTTAATGCTATGAGTAATCTTGAAACTGCAAATCTTATGTGTAATGCAATGAATAATCTTGAAACCGCAAATCTCGGCCTGCAACATTTTCACATTGCATCACTCTGTGTCTATATGTTCTCAAGGATTTTTGTGATGTTCTTTTCACGCAACTTTTTTAGGGTTTTTAAATTGTAATTATTATTGCCGGTCGACTTCAAATACTGAGAAATGACTCAACCTCACAGACTATTATCTTCGCAGATGCCGCAACCTCACATACTGTTAATACATAATGCATACTATTAGTATCGTCAATAGCGAAGACTGGTGCAACAAATTTTTTATTGCTGCATTTTTGTCGAATGGGATTATTCAAGTTTGTCGCAGCATATGCTAAATCTATGGTCAAGAATTCGTGTATAAATCCATATTAAATTATGTTTTTAAAATCCAAACTTCAGTCTTAGACTCTTCTTAAAAGAAATACTTATTCATATCAAATTTTCATACTATATTTTATTTACATATTAGGTTGATCAATACAAATAATTTGTTTTTAATTAAAACTGGCATTGTTACATGACAGGAATTACTATTATAAATTATGTGATATTGTATTATCAAAATTGTTTTTCAAATTAATTTAAAAAAACTTGGTATAAATTTCTATTTTTATTTTTTTTTCCAGCAAAAAAAACTACTATTGATGTTCAAAAATAAATCAAATAGTACAATGAAGTTCATGATTCAGATGTCGAATCAAGTACAATAAGGTCTCCAGAGCAAAAAGTTCAGTATCTCTTCATCAATCACAAGCCACCTTTATGTCACGAAAGATACAAACATTAATACATATAAGCAAAATGCAAAAACTTGAACCAACCGGATCAGAAAAGACACAGAGATATACACCAACTCGAATCAGTCAAAAAAATAAGTGGAGCCACAGTCCAGGATACAGTTGTCAAACCATTCCTCCCAAATCAGCTGCCCTTCCAAACCAGATAATGATTGTTTTGAAAGCTTGTCTGCAAGAGAGTTGTGTTCTCTAAAGATATGCTCGAATATGATATTCTGATGCTTTGAAATTTCTAAGTGAGTCCGGAGAGCCCAGTGTCTCAAATTCATAACATTAAGCTTGAAGTCACCCGCAGCCCATTTAATGGTAACCATGGAGTCACCATATACCTTGATATTAACCAAACCAAAGATATTAGCAACTTTAAGGACACACCAGAGAGCCATTAACTCTGCTTTCATGTTTGATCCTGTACCACAATTGAGTCTAACACGAAAATAATGAGACTCGTTCAGAAATATGACACCCCCAACTGCACATAAACCATATTGAGAAGCTCCATCGAAGAAGAGAACAGGCTGATCCACTTTGAAATTAAAAAAAATAATTCTATCAGTCTTCAACTGATGCTCATCTTCCTTACATGAAGCAAACATATTTAAAGCAGTCATGCTACATTGCAAAGTATCAGGAGTGGAGTTCTGAAAGATGGCGCAGTTTTAGAATACCAAATTGCCCAAGAGATACATATAGCAATATAAAAATGATGCCTACAGTGTCTGAACCAATTCAATAAGCACTTGTTAAAGTCTCCCACATCCCAGCACTGTGTAATATTCAAACTAGAAGAAACCACATCCCAGATCTTATTAGTGAAACTGCATTTGACAAAGAGATGTTGTTTAGTTTCAGCTTCATTTTTACAAAGAACACATAAACTAGGTCCAATCCAACCCCGTTTACATAGATTATCCCAATTCTTCAATTTATCTTGCAATAATAACCAACTAAAGCATTTCAGTTTTAACGGAATAGACCAGTTCCAAAGCCTCTTATACCACCAATCCTAAGGATAGATGAACTTGTCTTGAATAATTCTAGAGTAGGAAGTTTGAGCTGTAACATAACCAGAAGCAGGATTTCCACCCCAAACAAGATGGTATGTGTCTTGATTCAATTTGACACCTGCTGAATTTAAGTTCGTGATGTAAGCATCCCATGATCGAGCTAAATAGCCAGATAGGCCAAGGTCTCTTGCAGACATCCACTTAGCATTATTTTCATCCCCATTTCTGAGCAGATAAATTTTGTTCAAGGTAGACAACCTTAAGATCTGAAGATATTGAGAGATGGAAGGAGGCAGAATATAATTATCTTCCATTCCAATAATGGGATCTATCCCAACACGTATCAATTCTCCTGTCCCCACCTGCCATATAAGATCATTTTTTATCCAATGAAAGATCTTCATAAAACCCCTCCACATAGGAGAGAAGTTCCAACTTACTAATTTAGGATTTCTAATCCAGCAGAAAACATCCAATTTTATATATTTGCTATGAATAAGACTAGACCAAAGTGTTTTTCCAAAAAGACTTCTCCAAAGACTTTTTAGTCTGAGAGCAATGTTGAATATCCCCAGATCTTTAATACCCCAACCACCAAATCTATAAGGTCTAGAAATAATCTCTGCAGCTACCATAGGAATCTTTTCACTATTTGCAGACCCAAACCAAAGAAAGTTGTAGAAATATTTTTTGATGGTCTTGATGATGGATGATGGTACTTCAAGCAATGAAAACCAATAAACAGGTATACTGGAGAGAACAGACTTCACTAAATGAGCTTACCCCCTATGGACAATAACCTGTAAGACCAATGTGCGATTCGTGCCTCAATTTTTCTCAACAGCCAATACCAATCCTTGATTTGATAATTGTTCAGCTTGAGATAAAAACCCAGATATTTAAAAGCTTGATCCAAGTTCCAGCACTTAAATGGCAGGATCGAAAGTATGTCACTAAGATGCCCATCATTTAAAGATAAATGATAAAAGTTGGAGTTAGCATAACTGACTTTCATACCTGATGCACTACAGAAAGTCTGAATGATTTCATTATACATAGACCACTCCTCAACAGTGTCCACACCAGCCACTAAAACATCATCAGCAAACAGTATGTGTGTAATCACACAATCCTTTGCTATCTTAAAACCTTTTATCTGCCCTCTCATTAAAGCTTGATTAACCAATCTGCTGAAACCGTCCATGACCAATATGAATAGAAGAGGAGATAGGGGACACCCTTGTCTGATCCCCCTGGAGCAGTTGAAAAAATCAGACGGACTACCATTTACAAGCACAGAGATATTCGTGGAAGAAATACAGGCCATTATCCACTTAGTGATCAAAGGAGGCACCCCAATTCTGATGAGGATCAATCTGAGAAAGGACCAGTTTACCCTATCATAAGCTTTTTCCAAGTCCATTTTAAGTAACAGGGCTTTTTTCTTATAAATCTTAATACTATGCAGGAGCTCCTGGGAAATGCCAATGGCATCATGTATCTGTCTACCAGCTAAAAATCCAAATTGCTCAAATGAGATATGCTGAGATAGAACAGACTTTAGTCTATCAGCAATAATTTTTTAAATGAGTTTGTAAAGTAAATTACAGAGAGCAATCAGACGATAATCACCAAAAGACATGGGCTTATCTTTTTTGGGTATTAGGGTAATAAAAGTGGAATTTAGACCACCCGATATATATCCATTGATCCTGGAGAAATTCACCATATCTTTAAGTTCTCTCCCCATCAGATCAAAAAAATGCAGATTTAGCTCCACCGGCCACCCATCAGGCCCGAGGATTTTCTCTTTAGCAAAAATTTTCAGGGTCTGTTCAATTTCTTCCAGTGAGACCTCTTCTTGAATACAGTCAGCTTCCTTCTCATTAAAGAAGCGCGGATATAGAGAAGCAACTTTAATCTGCTCTGTCAAACAACAATCCCCAGGGTCGCTATAAATATGACCAAAAAAGGAGACAGCTTCAGATTTAATGTTATCAAGCCCAGAATGTTGATGCCCTCTGTCATCATTAATTTCCCATATGTATTTCGAGTTCCTTCTAGCTGATGCAAAAGTGTGAAAGAATTTTGTATTTTTATCACCATGTGAAATCCAAATGGCTCGACTTTTAAGTCGCCATTCTTTTTTTGCCTGAGTAAGTAACTCCTCTTTTTTCTTCTCAAGCTATCTCATAACCTCAAAAGCGTCGAATGATCGGGAATTATAAGCATTTGTAGAGATAGATACCTGGAGCATTTTTTCTAACAGAGATAACTCCATTTTGTCTGCCTTCTTTTTATCCCTAATCCATTTAGAAACAATCTCTTTTAAACCCTTTAATTTATGACAGAAATTCTGAATCAGATTTGAATCAGAAACATCACAGCTTAACCAAAAATCTCTAACCATACAGCAAAAGGAATCATCACCGAGCCAGGAGTTGAAATTGAAAGGCAAAGCTTGATTGTGGCCCAATTCATCAAGTTGAAGGAAAATGGGCCAGTGGTCTGAAAATTTGTAGTAGAAAACCCAAGACCTATGCTTCTGGAAGATACCCAACAAATCCGATTTGACAAGGAATCTATCCAGCCGCTTATGAACTCCATCACATCCAAATCTACCATTAGTCCAGGTGGGGACCAATTTATGCGGCTGGACATCCACCAAATCTGAATCCACGATTAGCTGAGCAAAGAAATCTGCTAAATCATCCAACCTAGCAGAGGATCCCCAAATTTTAGAAGCATGACAAGTGAAGTTTAAATCACCTGCAATGATCAAGTCATCTAAGTTCATAAGCCCAGAACCCTGGAGAGATACCCAAAAACTCTGTCTCTCCCTATAGGGAGCATAACAATTGAGAATGGAAAGTGAGTGATGGTTCCCACAGAAAGACCCTTTTAAAAGCATTCCCCACGGGGTTGAGAAAACCTTAAAAGCAAAAACATTTGGATCCCATGCAATTGCTAGTCCCCTAGATAAGCCACAAGAACTGACTACAGCCACCTCCCAATAAGGAAGAAGCTTACAAAGTTTATGGATAGCAATATTTTCATCACACATGGTCTCTTGAAGTAAAATAATAGCAGGGCCAGTATTTTTAAAAAGATTGGCTAAAGCCTGTGCCCTATACACCTTAACCAATCCACACACATTCAGAGACAAAATAGACATCAAGGAATCATCAAATTGGGGGAAGACGCTCTAAGCCCCAGGGAAACTACCAGATCAGACCTGTCCACCTCCTCTAATCTCTGAGAAATAGGAGTGTAAGAATCTGAAGAAAGTTGAACATTTTTATGAAGATTCCGCTTCTTATTGCCCCTTCTAATAGTGACGTTTTGGAAATTCAGGGTTTGAACAAGTTTAGCCAAAGACCCACTCCCCGGGTTTTTAGTGTAGGTAGGTGATGGAGGAAATTCCTCCCCATTCTCTGAAATAAGATAACCACTGTCTGCTAAAATAGCATTGTCTCCCGAATTGGAAGTGCCAGCAGAGCAATCTAAAATCTTGTGACCAACCAATCTATGCCCAGCTTCACAGCCCAGATTCAATGATATATTTGAAGAACAACCAACAGGGGAGTTCGGCCCCAATCCCAAATTATCATAATACAAAGGCTGTAACTCTGATTTACTAGGGAGAGGAGACCTAACATGAAAAGGGTTTGATAAATCATCCTCTGCAAGGCGAGACGAAGAGTTCCCTAATACAGAAGAATCTGCCTCCAGAACACCAAAAATCTTACGACCAACTTTTGGACAGGAGAGATTATTCACTGGACTAACTAATGGAATCCCCATCACTAGATCATGGCACATCTGAATTTCTCCCTTGGAAATGCGACTAGAAAGCATTTTTTCAGAGTTTTCAATAAAAACAAGTTCATCATTTGATAATTCAGGATAGTTAATAGGGGTTTTGCTTAATGACTTACCCAAACGATCCGTAGATGACTTAGGAGATCCAACCCTAGGAGAGGAGAGCTCCGAAGTAGGAGAACCCAACATATTCTTACAGCTGAAGGGACAAGAATCCCTAACATGTCCAATCCTTCTACATGAGAAGCATCGAAATGGAATTTTGAAGAAATCAAGAGTCTCTTTCCAAACCCTAGATCCCCAACCTATTTCAATTTCAGCCGGTAAGCCACCCCGCGTATCAATTTCAACCATAACTTTAGCATAACGGCGGTCCATACCAAAGACGTTTTGTTTATCGATACGCACAAATCTCCCAATGGAATTAGCAAGTCCCCTAATGACGTCTTCTGTCCACAGCTCAATAGGGAGGCCTGGAATGATCATCTAGAGATGCCGAAGAGATTGATATTCATTAAGGGGGTTAAAATTTAAATGCCAGTTCTTTAAGAACATCGAACCGTGCTTAAACTCCCAGAAGCAAGACAAGATCTTGTCAAGATGGGCCGCTTCACAGAAAGTAAATAAAATCCATCGATTCATCAGGAGATTGATACGGGGAGCCATGCCAATAAGCGAAACCCAAAACTTGTTAACCCACTCCGAAATTTCTAACTTGCTACCCGAAGTAAACTCCAACCTACCCACCAGAGCTCTTTCTACAAGGATACCAATTCTGTCAAGGTTGTAATCCCCGTCAATGTCAAACCGAGCGATTTCAGCCCTTGCCTTATAAGTTTTCAATAATCTTCTGAACTTGGCCTTCAGACCACGAAGCTTACCTCTGAGAGGAACACCGCCCCCAACCCTACCAGGGAGGTCGCCCAACAAAGAAGCAGATGGCAGCAGTGTAGGGTTTAGGGAATGAGAAGACTCCACCATAGTGGAAACCACCGCGGGATAAAGAAATGAAAACCCCAGCTGTCGGTTTCTATCAGAGGAAAAAAGACAGCTGCCAGAGCAAATGATGATAGCTCCGAGGCCTAGAAAGGCCAAAAGGGCCCCCACTCAATCCTTTAAAATGAGAAAATACTAAATCTGGAGGAGGCCCAAGGTCAACCAAAGGTCGATGCCAAAAATAGAACTTAGACTTTATGCAGGAAAACCGAAAAATCAGGTTAAAAAGAAAAGAGGTAACCTACGACTAGCAAAATAGTTTCCACTTTTTTTAACCTTGGTTGGTACTAGGCTGATTCTGCGAATCAACTTGACTCCAAGTCGTCGTAGGCCACACAATCATCCAATCAACCATCAAGATTAGAAATTCCTCAAATTTCTATTTTTATTTATTTATTGCTGAAATGAAATTATTAGTGTAAGTAATATAAAATGATTGTATTGAATAGTTTTACTATATTATATTAAAATAATTTTAAATAGAATATTTTAGATTGATTTTACAAGCCAATAAATGACTTGATAAAGTGATTATCAACTTTTGTTTAATATTTTATCTATAGGATGTAGAATAGATCATAGTAGCATAATTAGGTTGTATTAGTAATTCGTGTATTGAAATTTAGAACAATATGTATTGGTTGAATATGTCCAATATTCAGTGTAGGTGTCATATAAGTGTCATAAGGATATGGATTTTTACTAGTAAACAATTAAATTTTTTAAAACAATTTTAAGAAACCTAACTTAAATTATTTGAACATTATAAAACAAAAATACCATTCAATTGAATATTAGCTTATTAAAATAATTATTAATAACAACTTGTACTAACCATAATAGCATAATTTGGCGACCTAAAATTAGAATTCGTCTCACACTTCCATATCCCATGTTGTTGAGATTTTATATTTTATTTTTTAAATATATGTTAAATTTTATTATATAAATGTTTATATATATTTATAGTATATTTGTGAATATTTAATTAAAAAAATTATACATAGTCTTCGATTTTTTTATTGCTTATCAAATCTTAATAGATATGTTAGGTAATCAGTTAAAAAACTCCATCCAAAATTGATTTTGAAAATATATATAAAATGTACAATTTGTTAATTTTTCATTATATTAAAATTGTTAAGTTAAAAAGTGTATTATGTAATTTGTCATTGGTTTATTATATTAACATTGTTACATTGGGAAGTGCAACTAAAAAAATATTTGTTCAATATCTTAACAATCTTTCAAAATTCTATTAAAATATTCATTACAGGCCAATCGCATTAATATAGACAAGTCGAGATAATATATATTCATTGTATAATTTGTAAATGTAAATGGTTCATTATTTTAACATTGTTACATTAAAAAATGTATTAAAGAAAAACTATATAACACCAAAACACATAATATAATCAATTCACAATTAGTTTTTCATTATATCGACACTATTACACAGAAAACTTATAGAACACCGAAACACATAATATAATCAATTCACAATTAGTTTTCATTTATAATATAATCAATTCACAATTACTTTTCATTTATAATATAATCAATTCACAATTACTTTTCATTTATAAAATATAATTTATTAATGGATCATTATAATGACACTATTACACTCACTCATAAGTACAGAAAACAAATATAACACCAAAAATACCTAATATAATACTCACAATCCTCTTTCATTTCATTTATGAAGTGCACTTCCAATACATGTATCATATTATAATATTTATCATATTGACCTTCGTTCATCAAAGGCTAGATTTCTTTTTCCACCAATTGTTGTTGATTGTAACTTGTTACCAACACTAATGTTAGAAGCATAGGTGGAAGGAGGCAACGTTTTAGAACTTAAGTTTCCAAGTGGCGCGTTATGGAAGAATTTTATGATAAATGGATTATTTCTTTGAAAAAATAATTGTCATTATTCTTTTATAAGAGGATGAGAAACTAAGACACCAAAAACGAGATTAAACACTAAGTTGTAGTATCTCAAGAATCACAAGCAATACTCTATTTTCCTCGAGGAGTAATTGGTTTCTTTTCAAATACTAGCCATAATATATACTATTCAGATATTAAACACTATGTTTTAGTAGCTCAAGAATCAAAAGAAATACTCTATTTACTTGAAGGAGTAATTGATTTCTTTTCATATATTTATAGTAATCCATACCATATACTATTATCTAACTAGTTTACATAGTTATAGGAAGATGATAGAAAATTATTTTGTTTATTATACTAACATAATGTTTTCTTGGTTTAGACATAATTGGGATTCAAAGGGCTTTGTGGGTGAGGTTCAACTTCAATCCTTTTTGTCAAATCAAATCAAATGGAGAAATGTACTTTATTTTATGGAGTTTATGGATTTAAGTGAAGACATATAGATTAGGAGAGATCATCCAACTACCTAAGTTCAATATATTAATAACTAAAAGAAATAAAATGATTCAACTACCTAAGTTCAATGTGTCTTCCCTGTAGGAACCTAAACTTTATTTTTTCTATTTGTGAGAATTGGAATCAAGTTGATTAGAGACTACTATGTATTTTTTTTTGTAAGTAAGCAGAAAATTATATTAACATAAAAATGAGCACATATCAAGGATTACATATCACCATCCATGGGCCCTGAGACAACAGACTGAAAATGCCTTTATCACCATAGATACAAAACTGGCCTTCCTTAACTTTTACATTACAATAAGCCCGAGAAGGCTTCTTCAGAACACTAGAGATAATAAAAACTCCAAAATACGAGAAGACTAATTGATTCTAAGCCTAGGATGTCTAAACATTACAAAAAAAAATGAAAAAAGAGATCTAAACGAGATCACAACCTAAGAAAAGTGAGGCTCAAACCCCACAAGGTAGAGGAGAGGATATCGATTGGACACTTGGCTGGGCCAGCGAACCAACTCGGGCCGACGACATATGAGGATCCAAAAAGCAGATCCCCAACTGCTTAACAATGGCGTTGATCTTCAAGTTCATCACCCGCAAATCCGAATGGTGGTCCTTCCGGTTCTGCACAGGAATGTCGACTCCTTCCTCTTTCAACTAATGCTCCCACAGCACCTACCCCAACCTGTTCTTCATGACCCAGTAGATGGATACGATCCGTTTGTAGATCCCCATCATGAGAGAAGTATTACAAGGGTCAATAACTACACCTTTGTCTCCTACTACACCTTCTCCAACGCATTTGTCTCCTACTACACCTTCTCATCGTCTAGTAACTTCCAACTCTCATCAGACATCTAAAGGGAGACCGAGTTTGAAGTATCGAACTTCCTAGTTCGCCCATTTTTCACCCTTGTGATTCAACGACCACCCTTCAGCATCTTCCCTTTTGACGCTCGTCTTTTCCTGGTCTCACTACCCCCAAGAGCTTCACCCCTAGAATAAATTTTAGACCATAAACAAATAACCACCCATACATCAGACACTAGACAGGCTCATGCATGAAACTGAAAAACTCCACGACGACGAAGAAGTTGGTCAACTTTCTTGGCATTATATAGGGTATTCCCATGAAAAGCCATAATGAAATACATCTCCCCAGCGATATCAAACCTTTGTAATGAGATACTTAACATATCTATCCTGCATAAAAAAATATATCCCCACCTCTTTTGGTAATGAATTCGCATACAGAAGGCCTTCCTCCGAACTATGCGAGGATAACAGCATTCAATAACTGAGTTACCATTATTAATACCTCATACAAATCTCGGTTGCTGAATTTTTCGATCAATAATCATCCTACACCCACATGTATGCCCACATCACAAGGCCACTAACGATCTTGAGAAATGGTTGCCTCCGGGTGAGACATGTCCAAGGAATCCTGGGTTTCACACTAGGATCATAATGTCCCATAATTCAAGTCAAATAATGATCCTTCCATAATGATTCTACTCTCTTGGGTCCCGTTGTTAGCGAAAGGTCTACCACGTTGTTCCCCTTTTGCTTCTCGTGGTTAAAGGACATTCCCTTGTGTCACGCAAGATGAAAGCCAATCGCTCCAGCCAGTATTATATCCTCAAGTGTGAAGAAAATTTGGAACTATGTGTTCCATTCTGAATGCAAGCTGCCATCTCCAAAAAAAAATTCGAATCCCCCTCAACCATCACGGGAAATCAGTTCTTTCGTTGAGCCATAAGCAAGACATGAATTAACCCCTCCAATTAAACAACATTATTGGTTTCTTGGCCGATGAACCCCATGAAAATACCAAGGATTTC
Organism: Larix kaempferi; assembly: GCA_027924585.1. Lineage (NCBI taxonomy): Eukaryota > Viridiplantae > Streptophyta > Pinopsida > Pinales > Pinaceae > Larix > Larix kaempferi. The sequence goes on from BSBM01000003.1 coordinate 8,282,639, forward strand.
CCATTCATGGTTCCTAAAGAGGCCACCAAAGCCAGTCGGTCCACGGTTTCCTTTCGATGCTCTGTGAAAGTTGAGCTTGAAGATTACCAAAGCGGGGAAACTCCACTGGTCTAGGATGGAATCTCTCTGGTGTATAGGCCTCTGAATACCATTACCTAGAAGGGGACCTAAAATTCCCCAAGCTTGAAGAATTGAATATTCCAAACCTTGACCTTGCCAATCATCGTCATCCCATGAATGCATTCGAATGGATTCTAAAATTTGGTTTTTTATGAGTGCTGTTGAACCACATATTCAGGGGTGGATTTCCCTTGGAAGATCCTAATATTTCTCTTCGTGACCATATTTCCCACATCAAGGAACCTAGGAAGAGTTTCCAAATCCGGTTCACAATTGGATTTTGGAAAGGTTTTTCAAGCCATTCCGCAATTGATAGATCTCGATGGCCACAAATCCTACTAGAACATCGATATGAGACCGCCCCTTTGTCCCAAAGTTGAGAATCAAAGGGGAAAGCATCCATAAGATGAACAATTCTCTCTTCCGTTTGTTCTCACAGGTAGCATTGAAAATGTCCTCTCATCCCTCTTTTCATTAGGTTTTCTCTAGTTAGAATTCGTGTTTTGATAATCAGTCACAATAAAGTTGCAATTTTAGGCCAAAGTTAAGATTTCAAGATTTTTTCCATACCACCTCTCTAGGAAGGACATTGTGTCCCGACCTAATTTCATAAGCCTCCTTAATTGTAAAGATTCCTTTAGATTGAAACCCCAATGGAGTTTGTCCAGTCCCTGATGAATTATGATAAAATGGTCCTGTAGAACCTCCCATAATTGATTAGCATCCTCTTGGTTACAAATTTTTTGCCACCATTATTGTGGAAGCCATTCATGGAACTCCCTAGATCCATTCATTTCCATCCAGAAACTTTTAACTTTTTGTCTATGTTGGAGGTCACAGGCACATTGGGTTCTAGAAAAAACTACCCAACTTCAAATATTAGGAAGCCATTGCCAAGATTCCTCCCAAAATTTTGCATACTCTCCATCTAGAATCTCCTATAAACTATTCTCTTGAACCATATTCCTGACTTGTATTGTCGACTACCAAATGTGGGATATTGGCTTGAGATTCGTGGATCTGATGAGATCCTACTTATGCCAACATGAAGCATATTTATGAATCCATAGTTTTTCCCAAGGTTCATCATCATGGGTTACCCATATCCACCATACTTTGGCACCCAATACTTCATTATATTTTTTCAAGTTCCTAAGACTAAGCCCACCACAGAGCTTTAGGATGCAAACAACCTCCCAACCAACTAGGGTCGATTTTAGCTTTTCGCTAGACCCACTCTAGAGGAATATTCATTGCATATTACGGATTAATTTCAACACCACTTTGGGGATATCCATTGCTAAGAATATGTAAATAGGAATTCCCTAAAGGACAACCTTTACTAAAAATAGCCCGCTCGCAAGATTGAGAGGCCACGGAGTCCAATTCGCCAGTTTCTTATTCATTCTATCTAACATTTACACCCATGATCCCTTCTGGATGAGGGGTGAGGGGTGCCCTGAGGTATTTGGATGGAAGGGATCTCTCTTGAAACCCAAGAATGTGACAAATGTTATGATGCATGAACCTTGGGGTGTTGAAGAAAAAAATGTAGGATTTTCTCTCATTCACCTCGATATTAGAGGCCACTACAAAAATATTGAGACATCATTTGATTTCTTGGGATTTCTATAATGAGGGATGCCCCATTAACATAGTATTGTCCACAAATTTTTGGTGGCTTTGGCAGTTAGCTTGGGGATGGACATATAGACCTCTTAATTCTTGATTTAACCACATAGCTTTGATTGAACAACCTAGCACTTCTGTCATTAGCACAAAAAGGAAAGGGGATAAAGGATCTCCTTGTCTTATGCATCGTGAGGGTTTAAAAATTCTCGAGGGAGAACCATTTAAAATGATGAAGAAACAAATGTAGGAAGTAAGACTCATGACCCACCGAATCCATTCTTCCTTGAAACCAAACACCTTCAACATTGAATCTCTGATGTGCTGCCAATTGATTTTATCATAGGATTTGACAATATCAAGTTTTAGCATCATACCTGCGATATTGGCAGACTTTAATGAGTGTAGAATTTCATGAACTAGAATTACACCATTCGTAAGTTTCCTCCCTTCAACAAAGCCCAACTTCTCAAGGGAGATCAGGGATGGAAGGGGAGGCTTTAACCTGTTGACCATAACCTTCATTATGATCTTATATATAATATTATAGAGGTAAATGGGTCTAAAACTACTTGGAGAGTCATCCCTTTAGATTTGAGAGCGGGGGTTAAGAAGGTGGCATTGAAATAAAAAAGGTTTCCCTGTGAGCTATGAGAGTCCTCCACAATTATCCAAGCGTTGTCCTTGATCAAATACTAGAATAAGTGAAAGAAGCTAGTAGTAAACCCATCGGGCCTTCGGGCCTTCCCATATCCCATTTTTTGCATCGCTTCTTCAACTTTGGACAAGGACACTGGTCTCATTAGAAAGTCATTTTGGGCATCAGAGACCAAGTGGGGGATTTGTTGAGTAATTTGTTCTATGTCTCTTCTTATGTTTAGACGAGGATCCTCCATAACATCCTAAAAAAAGTGAATAATTTCGCCTTCAATATCCTCCATAGTATCCAATCGAGCCCCTACCTCATTCTTGAGAATTAGAATTTTATTATACTGTCGGTGCTGCATAATAAGTCATTACGAGAAGAGTTCCCTTTCTATGTCAATCTCATTAAAAAATGAAACAAATTCCTCTCCCATTGAGTTGAGTATCCCACCAAACTTAGAATTTGAACCTTGATTTCATCTTCATGTGTCACTTGATCCTAATTATTCCTACCTCTCTAGTGAACCTGTAACATCTCCAAGATTTTTCAAGTTAGTATTTTGGTGAAAATTAAAATTTCTTCCCTTAAGGAACCTTCACAATAAAACATTATAAGAAAACACAACAGGTTATTAATCCTTGTGCATACACTTGACATTCTCATAAAAATCAAGTTTGTCCACGTTATTAAGTATTACCATTCGTAATTCACATTTTGAGTGAAAGTTTGAAAAAGACAATAATATACAAAGATCACACATGGAAGACCATATGTGTAACACCGCAAAATAACTAGGCTAGTAAATGGGGAAAAACCCTTGAGGATTTCCTATTCAGTTTACCTTTGCCTTTCATACTTGATTATTTAAATTCCATAGACTTCACACAGATAAGATAGAAAATAGACTACTTTAACTTTCCACATTCACTTATTGCTTCTTAGGTTCCATAACTTATGTCGAATTTCGTCTATCGTATGTACCAAGGATTCAAGATCCATTATCCTTGTATTAACCAAATGACCATTAGTATTTACTAAAAGGGAGTATTCAAACAAAGCATAAATCTTTAAGGCAACCCATGCTTATCTTAACATTTGATATATCTTAATTAGTACAATGATGTAAAGGAACTTTGCATGTGTATGTTAAGCACTTCATCTTTCTCATTGAGATCACTTTCAACCATCGTTAAACTTCATGCATTTATTTAATTTAATTGCTATAAAATGAATTCTTCATGATTGAGGAAATTAACATGCATGCATCTAAATCTAACAATACAAACATTACTCAAAGGAGAGAGACCAGATATAACCGTGGTTCACCCGCTATCCGGGCTACGTCCACAAAGAGAAAATGCCACATTATGTATTATTCAACTCGAATAGTGAGGTTACAATCTGCAACTTCCTATTGCTATTGCTCTCTTACACTGTGAGAGTTTTTCCACAACATTCGGCGATGAAACTAAACTTGCATAATTATAGAGGAATTTCTCTATATATACAATGCTAGCTTTTCTCACTGATGTGATAAAGAAAACAACCTTTGACAACCAGTAACTGCCTCACACCATGACAGGATTCTATAGAATCTCAACAGAGTTCTTTTAAGTATTCAACCCCAATATCAATATAATCGTAGAGATTTGAATTAAACATAAATTTATTAAGTATTCATTCTTTAAAGATTCTGCTTCTGTTTTCACTAAAAATATCAACAACTGCATTTGCACTTACCGAGATCTTCCAAAGATCGTGGCCACACAACCTATATGCAGAGGTAAGGGAAACATAAAAATTATACACAGGGATCAATCTGAAAGCTATGGCAGTATATAAATTTATATATATATATAGGAGATCCCAACAGATATAAAGCCAACGCTGTGGCAATGTAAACATAGATCATGACAGAAATCTATTCCTGACAGTATAGTCAACTACGTCAGTTGATATTTATAGGTTTGATAGAGTTCCATCCTATAGCTTCTATAGTAATTTCGACAACATATAATCAAAGATTGACAGAGTTCAAACCTGTAGCCTCTGAAGTAAACTCCAACAACATATATTTAAATATGAGAGAGAGTTCAATCCTGTAGCTTACAGCATATATTTAAAGATTTCAACAGGTTTCACTCCAACATAAATAATGTGTAAGCCGAGGTCACTACACTTTTAGATATAGCATATCATGTATACATAGATCCATGTGATATAAATCCAGGTTACAATATATAGACAAAGAGTTTAATCTGAAGAAATATATATTCCAAGATCTCTAAACATACACTCTATGTTTCTGTAACGAATTGTGGTATTACCGAGATTATACTATATGAAAAATACCAATTAGTTGCCGCAATAACCAAACGCACTAGATCCAACAAAATCGTGGCAGCGTAACAACAAAACTCATCAGTATGATAGATAAAACACAAGACCCCAAAGGAGATCTATATGAGGTAGTATGGACAACTAGAGCTCGAAATATTAATGAAACTCGAGATCTCAACCAGCGATCCAATTGAGTGGTATACTAGAACTTATATAGCAGAAGTGTAAGAACTTGAGATCCCAACCGATATTAAAAGGAAAATGTATAACCTAACCTCAGAGATCTCACTTTGATCTTTAATCAGATATAGAAAAAAAATAAACAGTTGAGCTTCCAGCTATCACGCATACACTTTGACTTCCGATCTAACCAACCAAACTTAACAACAGAGTATCCCTGCGATTCGATCTAGCATACAAATTCTATATAGATCTGCGATCTTTCAAAACAACACCCAAAATCCCAGCAGAGTATCACTGCGACTCGATTCTAGCATATCAGTTTCAATGGAGAAGTTAACTCCAAGGCAAAAGCCCCTTCCTCCATCTACGCAGCATGTACGCATATATCTATCAAACTGAAAACTGTACTTTGGCTATTTCGTCCACAACTGATGCTCTACGAAATGGCCAGTAATAAAACAATCTAGGAGTCCACTAGTGAATAAATTACAATGTTTCAGACCCTCCAAGTGTTTACGGATCTAAGCCCTTCAATAATTACAGGATCGACGCTTTCATAACCTCATTACAGAAAATGCAACATTCTAATACGTGTGGAGATCTGTCAGAGTAATCCTAAAAGTTTTAGATGACATTGTTGTCCAACAATTCCAATGAAATGAAAATGGGTCAGACCACTATAATATTTACAGGACAATGCTGTCCATCGCTTCCAAAGAAAAATATAGAGAAGGAAGAGTACCATAATCTCTACAGGACTTTACTGTTCAACACAAATATTTTAAACAATATCTAATACAAACTTATCTGAGCATTCCGTTGGTACTGTGATCGCCCTTCCAGCTATGATTTGGCCGTCCTCGATAATGAAAATTACCCTAGCCTCAAACGCAATGAACCCGTGAGAAAATCCTCCCCCTTCACCTCTGGTTCTCTTCCTAAATAACCATTCGGGATCCACACTCAGTGGTAGTCGTGGTCTCAACTACCAAATTCCTCAAGTGCCAAGTGGCAAACCTTCGCTTGTCATTAAACAGCAACTTAGTGAAGATCGAGGTGTTTCTAGGTGGTAGCATTCGATATTAATAAGGAGATTTCCTCATCATAATTAAATCTACAAGTGGCGGTGGAAAATCCTTGAATCCAGGGACGTTCCCCTTTTAACTTAAGATATTAAATTAAAATGCCAATCCAACGATAGTTTCAAGAGTCTTTAAGATGCATATGTTTATTAAATGCATGAGAAGAACATAATCATCCTTTTCAAAAAGAGATGTTATTTCTTTAAAAAGAACACAACCCGTAGAATTAACTCTCTTCTAACTTCTTGGTTAAAAGGATTATATATATATATACAACGCCTGAATAGTTGTTACCACTATTAAACTTACATATAATGGTACATAACATAAATATATATGATACTCATATAAATGTATATAATAGTTACCCCAACTATTATTTATCCTTTCGAATAAATATTTACATAATTAATTATAAATACCATATCTCTTCATTTGTTTGCTATCCCTTTCTTAGGATGCTTTTATATATATATTTTTATTACAAGAGGCTATTCATCTGTAAGATAATTATAAATAAGTATGACTAAATTATTTTTAAGGATATCATAACTTATATGTGACCAAGAACATGGTCTGTAAGTTATACTACTTTTAGCTAATCAATGCTTAAATACCAATCCCATAATTAATACTATTTCAACGAGAAATAACTTATTTGGATACCCCTATATTATTGGCCTCTTACCCCCTCGGGAAACACGATGCTATTTAGTTACGAATCCAATTTTTAAGTTTTCTAAAATCTAAGAGAACACTGTTTTTTTAAAGGTCCACTGGTAGGGCCTTGGCCTTGAGCTCCTTACCAGGGCCTCATAAATAATTTACATTATACATTTATAAATCTTTAGAGGGATATTACAGAACCTTTCTCTATTAGTATCTAGGAATTTAATTGGGTGAAGAAGAAGAGCAGGAAGACAAAAGGAATCTTGGGGGTAATGTCTTCAACCTCTGTACATGTTGAAATCAAATTGACTTCCTCTCCACATAATGTTGGAACTAAGTCACTTACTTATATAAATCACACTAGTAGCATGTACCAACCTATGTATATCATGTTGGGAAAACATCTACTAATGGGAATCATATCGAGCATACTTTCTTTCTAGTTTCAAGCTCACTTAACCATGAAAATAATCTCGATCATAGTTCATTTTTTGTTGCAAGCTCGTTAAAAAATGAAGCAGATACCATGAGCATTCTTCCAACCTATATTCGAGCTTGTTAAAAACAATAAGATGGTGTTGAGCTTGTTTTTTACACTTTTTCGTGCTCTAGTTAAAAACGTGAAAAAGATGTGTCGAGCTTACTTTTCACTTTTTCGTGCTATGGTCAAAAACATGAAAAGTGGTTTGAGCTTACTTTTTCTTTTTTCGTGCTTTGAATTCAAACATGAAAAATTTCCTAGTTATTTTGATACCATTTACATGCTTGTTAAAACTTAGTATAAAATGTGTCGTGCTTAGTCTTTGTTATTTGTCGTGCTCATAAATACATGAGAATAGATTACCAAGTATAGTTTTATCACTTTTTTGGGCTCATAAAAAACTATTACGAAAAAGGAACCCCCTGAAGTTTCCCTTAAGTTCTTTTCAGACTCCCAAAACATGAAAATATTGTCGAGTGAACTTACTTCCTTTCATGCTCGTAAAAGGATTTGAAAGTGAACCTATTCAGTTTTAGTTTATCCCTTTTTCAGGCCAAGTAGTATTAATTACGAAAAATGAATACCTTAGTTAACCATTGAATAAGAGAGTTATCCTTCGCATTATTTTATCCTTTTTCATGCTTAGGGGACTAAACTTACAAAAAATTCCATCCCGGAGTCTTATTTAAGTTCTTTTTCAGACTCCCTAAACTGAAAAATTGTTGAGGTTACCTTCCTTGGACTCGTAAAATCAATTATTGAAGGACCCATATGGCACTGAACCCCTCCTCTCTTAGGTTCGTAAAACATGTGAGACTAGACTCATCCTAAGGATGAGCTATACTGAGCATGTGTTATCCTCCTCAAGCTCATTAAAAAACAAAGAGGTACTCATCAAGAATGATGGTGGTTGGGAAAAAATAAGCCAAGTCTGTTTTGAAATCTTTATGGAAGCTTTTGTCGCCCTTGAACATGGAACCTATTTGTGTCTTATCATACAGTTCAGTAATATGCTTGCCTCTAAGTCACATCAACTCCATGAGTCATCCCGCTCCTTGAAGTCATGTGAATAATTCCTCAGTCATTGTCGCATTATGTCTTGGCCTCTACCTCATTGAGTGATTTATTCTCGTTTCATTCAATGTTCAAAGGGAAATTTACCTTAGTCAACTTCTGCAATATTGTCAACCTTTACATCCTTTTGTCAGTCCACACTCATTTGTTTCATCGCTTCACACTAATTTCTTGTCGGTTTCGTGTTGATGATGTGGGATTCATCATGGCATTCCTTCGATGATTTTGTTCCCGTCGACACCAACACATCTTCCAGGAATTAAACTTAGAAACCAACCCTGGTACCTTGGGACTTGCATATCTCAATGGTAGGATTCCTCACTTTCGAAAGAAGGTTTACATAATTGGCTCTGATCAGAATATTCCACGAGTGTTCCATTCCAATTCATATATTCACATTCGGTGGAATGTACTACAATACCTTGGGGATCATTATCATCATTGATGATTTCCCTCACACTTGTTAACAATTTACATCAATGACCGGTAATCCAGTGGTTTGTACCATGTTCGACTTCAACACCTTGTAATCACATGGTTATATTCAGATCATTTCAGGATTATGTAGAATACCCTGGGCTATTGTGATGTTTTGTTATCATACCCAGGTTGCGATGGAGTTTTTTTATAGGTTCCCACACTAATATTATGGTGGATACCTCATTGATATACTGCCACATAGATCCAATCTTGTATTGGTCGTGCTTGTGTCATCATCTCATCATGGATCTACGCTTGTATTCTAGTAGCCATGGTTTCGTTTAGTCATTCAGATATGGATCCATGTTGTATGTTTGTGGTCATATCTATTGTCAGCATTGTCATGGATCTGCAATGTATTAGTCGGAATCCATGTTTCGAGTGAGTTTGTTGCGAGCATGGGTATGCCCACCTTAGGGTTATTAGACATATTTTTTTATGTTTTCTTGCACCTATACTCCTATTCTCCTTCAAATATCCTCGAAGACTTAGGTAAAGTGTCTCGACCATCAATTCCTTCTGACCTCACACTTGAGTGGGCACCTATTACACCCCAAATTAACACGCCATGTGTAAGTGAGGGTTTGTATGTTTCACCGCCATGGAAAACATAATGTGTATGCCTACTAAAGAGTGTTAGGACCCTTCATGAACATATTTCTCCCTTCCCTAATATACTTGGAAGAAAATCCAATCATGAAGGAGTCGAAACCTAACCTAATCAACCCCTAAATTCACCTCCTAATGATATTTTCGCACCCTTCCAATTCATCAAGGAGAAAAAATATATAATTTTCACGCTCTACTCAGTTATGAAGGCATGAAAATTACAACATTTTTTGTGTTTTGCTTAGTTATAAGGGCATGAAAAATATCAGTTTAGGCTTATCCCTTTTCTTTTGGATCTTGGATCTCATGGATATTTTCTTGGGATGAAGTACCCCTTCTAATCCCATCTCACATTCCCTACTTGGAATGGTTTAGATCCTTGTTCCACATATCTTTCACTTAGATCCACCATCTTCTCTAAGTGGTTGGCCTCTTAAATCCTATAAGAAGAGACCATCCATGAGCTTGGGGGTAGTTCTTGGAAGCACCACACCTATGATTCTATGATTTGAAAACACTCAAAAAGGAGGCCATTATGATCGCATAAGTCTTCCAAGGGTGATGTTGGAGAACATGGAAGTAGGTGTTGTTTCTTTGGACATCAAAGTATAGCATTGTAATGAGCTTCTTTAGCTTTATATTTAATGATAACTTGGCATATTCTCCCATAGTATGACTTTTTTTATTCGATATGTGATATGTTGTAGATTAGATCTAGCTTAATACACCTACTTACTTGGAAGTTTTGGTCCTTTGTCATGTTTCATATGTTAAATCCTTAGAGATCAAACTTGGAGCAAGCACTAAGACAACCTGCAGGATGGAGGCAAGGCCTACCTCTTTCTCTTTCTTTCCATGCTTAAAATGTAATGTGTAATCTTGGTCTAGGAAAATAGATCACCATTTTTTTTGTTCATGTCATAGATTAAGTATCTAGGGGCTTAATTATGTCCATGAGGTTTTCATCTTATCCGTAGGAAGAAAATCCTATTATAGAACATACTCAAGCTCTAAGTTAGTGTTTTAATCTAAATGGTCATTATAAGAGTAATGTCTAATTCATCTCCTTAATTTAACGTGTGAATTTATGATATTTGGTATATGTTATCTAACTTATATATATTAGAAATAAAAGTAAAGTAAAATAATAATAATAATAATTGTATTTAAAAAAATATTGTAGAAGGGAGTCCCTTGTTCCACAAACAAGGGGTCTTATACACCAAATTGGTGCCTTATTTCAATGTAACCTTAAAAATAGATTATTATTATTATTATAATTTATAAATACATAATAATCATTTCAAATTAATCTTACTATCATATTTATTAATAATAAATTTAACTCAATTTAAATTTTAAATTTCGTAATCAATTTCAATAATTTTTAACTTCAAAAAATATAAAAAAATCAAACACAAATCTTTTGACAACAATATATTAAACCTCTAAAAGCATATAAGTCCTTTCCAATCTAATCAAACAGTTTAAATTAAGATGATAAATTTTCAAACAATAATATATAGTGTGTTGTTGATAGTGCAACATAAACCAATAATAGATTTACCAAATATTAATGTGTTTCCATTAACAAACTCATACTAGCACATTTAGGATGTGAGATTCAATTTCCAATTATATGAATATGAATAATCCAAAATCAACATGTAGTCTTGGCCACAATACATACCCTGCAAGTCTTTGCTTTATAAATGGTCAACCAGAATCCTTGATGTCAAAACAAATCTAAACCATTTCATGGACTTTGCCATCAAAATAGATTCTTTCCATTCTTGTCACCTTGAGAGAATGTTTTCTCTCACATATATATGTGTATCTCATATTAAAACATGAACACAGATATTCAAATCATTTGTGTGAAATTCTTTGAAGTAGTTATGTGCGAGAAGGCAGAGAAACCATGGAAAAGAAAAAAAAATGTTTATAATTATGGTATTGTTATTATTAATCACAGGTTTATCTCTTGGAACTAAAAAGGAAAGAAAACAGAGCTTGTATTTCTATATGCAGAGTGTTCTTGATAGATAATAGTTTATGCTTTGAATATAATCTTATTCAGAGCTTCATAATCACTCAAATTCAGGAATTTTTTAAATTATAATTGGATTGATCAAACTTAGGAATGATCTTGCATTTGAATTTTTGAAGTATGCTGAGAAATTACTACTTGATTATGTCTATATGCCTACGTTCATTTAACAATGTGATTCATATGTAATTACATTGATAGTTGTTATATCTTAGAATTTGGAGTGGACTAGCACCTATGATTTTCTTAAATTGAACAAATATCAGACAGGTGACTCTCAATTTTATAGCAGTAGTTCTAAAATCAACATTAAAAATTAAAAAATATATCAAAATAACTGATAGATGAACTATCTATCAATGTTCACCAGCTACAAGTTAAGTGTCTGTGCTAGTTAGATCTTCAAAAAAAGAATGGATTTCGTATTTGGATTCATTATTTATCAACCAAGTTTCCTAGAGAGAGTCCTTCAAAAAATAGATAATGATCAATAATCATATCTTTAGGAAAATAATGGGTTCGATATTTATTTTCTTCCATTCTTCAAAATAGTGCGACTTCAACCACGTTTCCGAGTGTAATACCCCAATTTTGGACTTGTAAACCCATTTTTATTTTACCAAGTATTATTTCATTTCACTTAAATTCTAATGACTATGTAGGCCAACACATTAAAGAGATGGGAGTCACAGTTCCTATGGGTCAAACACAAGTAAAATAAATATTAAGAAATTATTGAGACACATGTAAAAACCCCAAAGAAGAGTTTTTGGAATAAAAGAATTAAAGAAATAAAAAGAAGATAAAAACACAAAAGAAACTCAAAACAAGAAAGAAAGGGGGATTACTCCTATATATGTGTATAACATCCTAAACTAAAGGGGGAAAGAGAGGAGAGGAGAGGAGAGAGACAACCAAAGAAAATAAATAACTAAAATGAAAGAAGGAAACATAAATCAAATAAAGAACAGAAAGAAAGAAAGGAAGGATGGGTAAGAAAGGTTAATTCTGGAGCACAGACTTGAACTAGAGGTGGAGCAACTGCAACTGGGTATGGAATAGAACACAAGATTTGTTCAGGTAGGAGCACTACCAATTCATTTGCAGGAGCACTGAAATACCCTGTGAGGTTTTGAAAGTTTGATTCTAGGATTCAGAGGCTTAAAAAGCCCTGGAGCACTCAGAGAAAACTCAGGAGTACTGAGTGAGTGTTGGGTTTCCTTCTGCAATCAGATTTAATGTCTGAATGAGAGAAAATGACATAAAAGTTTTAAAAGATAGTCCAGACCTTGTGGAAGTGTGTACTCAACTGGGGGGTGAGCGTGAGAGCAAGGATATACTTGTTGGTCTATGGCTGGGTGGTTTGTGCTTGTGCCCCATTGATCATCATATATATCAGATAAGTACTGTTTCATTTATGTTGGAATGATTGTCATATTATTGGTTTTAGAATGATTATATTTATCATTGGATCGGTTCTGTAAATTTCAGTGTTGATTTTAAATGTAGCTTTTTGTAAAGAGAAATTTTATTGGGGTTTGACCAAGAATCCTATGGAGTAATACCTGATCTATATGGCATTGTTTTCTTGCATGCATTATGAAACAGAGTGTATGTACATCTGATTATAATGAGTATACTGTATGATTTCGTAATAAAAGAAAATGGTTGTTTTCTACATCATATAAATATTCGTATATATATATATATATATATATATATATATATATATATATATATATAGAGAGAGAGAGAGAGAGAGAGATGTATATACAAGAGTAAATGTTTGGATACAATATTTTTTTTGGTGTCTTGTTTAACTCGATACAATATTATTGTTGATATTAGAGCCCATTAGAGGACCTACCAATAGATATGATTCCCATGGATTCAACATTACAAATATTCTCTGGATGATATGACTGAGTTGAGTTTAATTTAAAGTGATCAAATATTTCACGATCCACCTTGTGACAAGATTCAAGGGCCACACTGTTAATCCCCATCGAAATTGGCTTGTCTCCAACAAAAATTCTTGTAGAAGATTCAGCCTGAGGATTGAGCGTTTTCTCCTCCAAACCAAAACAAACCATACCTTCTAAATCATGTGAAGACTCCAAACACTCCACAGCATTTTGTGTATTCTTCCCTTCAAGTGCTTTCTCACACTTCTCTTCATGCCTCTTTAGCTTCAATACTTATCGTCAAAAGAATTGAAGACACTATGCCACCACATGTCCATAAATGTGCCTACAAACAAAACAAAATGGCACATTCAAGTAGTGTAGAGGTTGACAATATGTTTAGTCACCCATCACCAAATTTATGGCTTCAAACATCACTTGATGAATATCAAATTCGATAAGGATTATTTCCACCAAATGCACTGAAGAGTCTTGGAAACATTTGTCATTTTCTTCAAATTTCTCTAATATGTCATAGATGGGTTCCAAATCCACCAATATCCTAGGGAAAATTTTAGGGGTGAAATTTAGCCCATGGGCTAATTTTTACCCTTTTTTCCAAAAACATTCTCTAAATTCCATTGTTTTCTCAATTGATTCACCCAAATTCCACGTGATAAACTTCTTTTAATCGAAAAATTTCCAAAATTATATAGAATTATATAAAATACTTAGAAAATAGAAACATTTTAGAAAAATATCACTCAATAATTTATGGTTGGAAATATAAGATATAGTAAGATTCGCCAAGATTTCTACACTTTACAATAATTTTGGATCCTTAAAATTTTCTTGCACTATTCTGAAATCCAAAGGGAGTCTATGCAATTTCATCTTTACAATTCTGCTTTAAAGGGCCTCCTCTGCTATGTCAAAACCGCGTGCCACATTTTCAAAGCCATTAAATGCTTCGCAGGATACCAACAATGACCAAAATGTGTTGTGATTCCTTCGTTTGATTGAACAGAAACCTAAACTAGCCTCTAGCTAAGGTATGCATGAGTAGACAATATCCCACCATCGGGCTACAAACTTCTTGCAATCAAAACCATAGAGTTTTCATACCAACTCAATGACCAAACAAATTCCCTACCAGGGCTCAACCCTCTAAATATGTGGTCTCCATCACTTGAGCACCAACTCAAACAACCAATGACATCTCACCACCTTTCTACATTTTCTTCGCACATGTTGTGCTTTCTATGAGCAAAAGCTTAGGAATTTTTCCACCTCAATCCTCTTTCCCAAAAATCTCTAGTCTTAAGTCTACAAACCATTTTCACCTGAAATGTCATTGGAATTGTTAAAGTCATGTAGATCCCCTCAAAAACCTGCCACAATCCCATCCTACAGGTGATAGCTAGAAGAATTCATCTCAACAAATGTTGTTGCATGTAAAACCCCATCTCGATAATTCAACAAAGAATCATTGACAACTACTCACTGTGTGGTAAAGGTATATCCCCTATTAGATTGGTAAAGGTATATCCCCTATTAGATTGTTAGGAACTAAGGGTATGACCTACTAGAAGTGAGGGAACCCCAACAATGGTTTTGTTTCTCCCATGAGTAATGTCTCATTTTAATAATCGACTATTAATCCAACTATGACCCCAAAAAATCAAATGAATAAATAAATAATATTTAAATACATTATAATATTATATGAATATAAGTTTTAGATTTAACCGAAGGTCGATATGATATCAATATTTGTATCTTACAATTGTCACAACTATAATACCTATCAGTGTTAGTGTTTTGACTATGGAATTCTATATCATAAGAATAATACCTTGATTATTAATAAACAACAAGACCAAGTATGTCAACTTGAAATCCTTAGCATGTAGCAAAAACTAGTATATTTATCCAGTTCATAATCACCAAAAGAAAAATGTCGCTGTCATTATAACAAGATAGAAAATACATATACCTTGATTATTAATAAACAACAAGACCAAGTATGTCAACTTGAAATCCTTAGCATGTAGCAAAAAACTAGTATATTTATGCAGTTCATAATCACCAAAAGAAAAATGTTTCTATAATATAAAATAATATCATATGTATGCAATTCTTTTTGCACTTATTAAATTAAGTTAGACATTGAAACTAGAAAAGAAATCATGCTTGTAAGTTAAAGGTTTTTTTCGAAGAATTATAATAAACATTTAATAAAATGGGTTTTAAAAAAACTAGGTTGCATAAATTTTTCAAAAAATCATTATAATAGGAACAAGGAGATCTCTCTCTATATATAATCTACATATATCGTGGTTATTAATGAACAAGGAGACCAAGTATGTTAACCTAAAATCCTTAGCAAGTAGTAAAAACTATTATATACCATGGTTATTAATGAACAAGGAGACCAAGTATGTTAACCTAAAATCCTTAACAGGGAGCAAAAACTATTATATTTATGTAGTTCATAATCACCAAAAAATAAGATTAGATGTATGCAATTATTTTTTCATTTATTAAACTTATTTGGTCATTTAAACTAGAAAATAAATCATGTTTGTAAGGTAAAGGATTTTTTTTGAAAAAATTATAATAAACATTTTTAAAAAATAAGAGTTCTGTAACATTTTTCAAAAGATCATTGTAATAGCCATAGGAGATGTCTCCTTTCCATTGTGCATCAAAACTAAAAAAAATATTTGTTAATTTCAAAATAATATTAAAAGTTTAAAAGTTTCAATGTCAAGGTAGCTAATTCACCCCTAATTGACAAAACTAGAGCTTGATTGTAAAATATAATTGTAAACCTTAAACACCAAATTTAATGAATATGTTACATATAACTATAGTTTAGCAAATTCATTTACAATGTTATAACTCCATTTACATTTCAGACAATTTTGTATAATTAGATCTCAATTTCACAAAACATATATCTATTTCTTTATCAATATGTAAAATACTTAGAAAAAATGAAACACACACACACACATATATATCTTTAAAATACTTAAAAAGTATGAATAAATTATTCAATATTTTTTACTATAAAAAATCAAATTTAATAAATATTTAACATTATAAATTATAAATTATAAAATATAATAACAAATTCATGTACATTGTTATGACTCCACTAGCAAGCATTTATGACAATTATAAATGATCATTCACACTTGTAACTTCTCTCTTAGAAAATTTGATGCCATATAAAGTATATCATATAATTTATGAACACTTCATCACTCAACAAAATTTGATATTACTTTTAATAATATAAAATATAAATTATAATAAGAAATGTATTTATTAATATTTTTTCTATTTTCATTTAAATTTTTAAAAAATATGAATAATTTGATACCATATAAAGTCTCTCTTTGTCCATTGTATATAGTTTGGGTGGTTGGGAGGAATGATTGTTACTCGGTCCATTGGTCCATAGCTTAGATAGTTGGGAGGAATGATTATTACCCTCTCCACCCAAGTCCTATTCTTGTAAGTGATATAATACTCTTGTTGAACTAGTTAACAACCCCACTTACAATTATGACAAAGACATATCATCATTAAAACTCACAACTTTTTTCTATATACACTTACACTTTTAAAAAAGGTAAACAGATTTAATGCAATATAATATCTCATATAAACACTTCACCCATCAATAATAAATTTAATATTAAAAAATTTAAAAACATATTGAACATTTTGTATTATAAATATAATTAGGAAATTTAAACATATAAATTTAACCAATATTTCACATTATGATCATTAAGGCTGTGAAGTTCGCAAAGCATAGAGTACCACTTTAAGATAATCTAGCTAAAGTGTCTCAAATTGCTGGAATCTAGCAGATCAATTCTCACTAAAATTGTAATTTGGAATACTTAAATAACAATTTCGGTGATCTAGATAGTTTTAAAATTGGGTAATTAATTTAAAACAAGCAATCTCAATGGCTTAAATTACAAAAATACCAAAATAAAAATTCCCCACCAAAATTTTAAAGGGTTTTATCCAAAATCGCCTCAAAAGCTATGGTTGTCTTTTATCCTACGCGGTGAAAAATGATGGCAAGGAATATAAGTTAATATTTCATTTAACTTACAAATAAATGTCCACTTTTACAAATACAACTGTAACAAACATTCCCGCCACTAACATCATTAATTCACCACTACTACGTTATTAAATTCTCCCTGTATATCTTCCTCTCCACACATATAAATAAATAACGCACGCCCTGCCATTCCAAATTACTGGCTTCTCTTTTCCTTCCGAATATATCTGCTGAATCTCTGTCCATAACTTGGCCTACTTAACAATGGTAGCTTCTTCTTCTTCTCGTTCGGTTATATCAAGCATCATCGTGGTGCTTTGCTTAACCACCTTAGTCTTCCTGAATCCCCTGTCATTCTCAGAAGCAGCAAGAATTGAATTCCTGGACAGTCAGGAGATGAAAGGTATCGAAATTTCCATCTTACTTCACAACTAGACTCTGGCCTTACCGTTTTCACAGAATTTTATAAACTTGGCTTTGCTCAATTCGGTTATTGTGTATTAGAAATCATTGTTCTATGTGGCTAAAACGTCATATTTACTTATACGTCTGCGCAGCTCCAACACCGGCTCCAACACCAGTAGCCGGCGATGTTGTGTTTCAGGAAATGAAGTCGAATTCGCAGCGGGAGTGGAATTTGAAGATGTGCACATGTTGCGTTCTTACGGTTGGCCATGTGCACTCGTGCTGCCATTTGTGCCACCCCATATTCCCCCCACCAGCCAAAGTGCCAACGCCAAGTACACCAACCCCAGCTCCAGCCACTGCTACCCCCGCCACCAACCCTAGCCCCAGCCACTGCCACTCCGCTACCAATCTCTAGTACACCAGCATCAATCCCAGCCCCAGGCACTGCCAACCCCCTACTAGCAAAAGCGCCAACGCCGAGTACACCAGCCCCACCAATAGTATGAACGCAATCCCGCACCAACAGATGAATTTTTTTTATGGATCATCGTTGTTTGGTGACTAATAGTTGTAATTTTGGCAATAGAATAAAGCATCTCCATATGTATATTGGCAGAGTATTCTCTTACTACGTAAGCTTAATGCTTAATGCGATGAGTAATCTTGAAACTGCAAATCTTATGTGTAATGCGATGAATAATCTTGAAACCGCAAATCTTGGCCTGTAACATTTTCAGACTACATCACATTGTATAATAAGTTGGAATTTTGTGATGTTCTTTTTCATGCAACTTTTATAGGGTTTTTAAATTGTTATTATTGCCGATCGACTGGATTTTTGTGATGTTCTTTTTCATGCAAATTTTTTTGGGTTTTTAAATTGTTATTATTGCCGATCAACTCTGTTAGGGTTTTAAAATTGTTATTATTATCTTCAGAGATTCCGCAACCTCACATACATAATGCATACTATTGGTATCGTCAAGCGAAGACTGGTGTAACAAAATTTTTATTGCTGCATTTTTATAGAATGGGATTCTTCAAGTTTGTCGCAGCATATACTAAATCCATTGTCAAACATTCGTGTATAAATCCATATTAAATTATGTTCTTAAAATCCAAACTTCAGCATTACACTCTTCTTAAAAAAAATTACTTATTCATAGCATAATTAATAATATATATTATTTTACTGTATTTTTCATATATATTTAACATTTTATTTAATTATACTTTTATATAATCTTTAATTTCTATACTATATTTTAATTACATTGTATTAAATTTGTCTTATTTTACGCGTGATCTAGGTGAAATGTAATAGACTTCCTTCTTTGGTAGATTATTGATGTATTCGGTCTATCAATACAAATAATTGACCTTAATGTTTGGTAGATTATTTACATCTTAGGTTCATTCATACAAATAACTTGTTTTTTAATTGAACATAAATTTTAAACTTGTTTTCTAAATTTATTTTTAAAAAACTTGGTATAGATTTCTATTTTTTTTTAATTGTTGAATTAAAATTATTAGTGTAAACAATATAAAATGATTATATTAAATAGTTTTACTATATTATATAAAAATAATTTTAAATAGAATATCTTCCTATCTTATAATGATTTTACGAACCAATAAATTACTTTATAAAGTGATTATTAACTTTTGTTTAATATTTTGCCATGGGATGTAGAATAGACCATAGTAGCATAATTCAAGCTTATTGCCATGTACTAAAATTCCCAATACTTTGAATTTGTTAAATATTCTGTATCTTGTTAAAATAATTATTAATAACAAGTGGTAGTCTCTCACACTAACTAGATTTGTTGAAATTTTAAATTTTTTTGTTTTTTAAATAAATAATTAATTTTATTATATAAATGTCTATGTACATTTATTGTGTATTTGTGACTATTTAATTAAAAGTTTTATATGTAAACATTCTACTTTAGTATTTTACCTATTTGTATTCGTATCCATATTCATTTGAATTATGCTATTGCGGAATAGATAGACTCTAAATGAGTCTATATAGAAAAATTCATCTAAAATTGATTTTGATAATATATATGAGTGCAAGTATTATATGTAAACATTCTACTTTCGTATTTTATTCGTATTAAATTTTTTCATTACCTATTTGTATTTGCATCCTTATTCAAATTATACTATTATGATGGAATAGACAAACTCTGAATAGGTCTCTTACCTTACCCAACCACTCATTAAAAACTTATTCTATATTAGCTTGTATAAAAATAAAAAAAATTCAATTTATAAATAGTTTACATTCTTACATTCATAAATATCTTAAAAAAAACATATATAACACCAAAACACATGATATAATAAATTCACAATTCGTTTTCATTTATAAATTATAATTTATTAATAGTTCATTATATTGACAATGAGAAAGTGAGAAGCAAAAAGAAAACAAATATGACAACAAAAATATATAATATAATAAACTCACAATCCTTTTTCATTTCATTTATAAAGTGCACTTCCAATATATGTATCATATTATAATATTTATCATATTGACCTTATAATATTTATCATATTGACCTTCGTTCATCCAAGGTTCATTTTTTTTTCCACCCATTGTTATTGATGGTTTCTTTAGATTTCTCTGGTCAAGGAAAGATGATAGAGGCTTACACTAGACATCATGGGTTTCTATTTCAAAAGCAAAGGAGGCGGGGGGATGGGGATTTAAGGACTTACCTTTACCTTTGTTTGGAAAAGCTCTAGTTTCTAAGACGGTTTGGAGGTTTATCTCAAAGCATGTTAAGTGGCAATCTTTAATTCAATTTAAGTACTGTGGAAATCTTTCTATTATTGATTGGGTTCGGAAGCCGGGTAAGAGTAGTGGGGGAGGATCTATGTTTTGGAAGGCGATTGTGGTTGCTTTCCCAGTCATTAGAAGGAGACTGGTTTGGGCTGTGGGAGATGGTAGGATGGCAAGGATAGGTAGATATTTCTACCTAGGTGTTAATAGAGAACCAGGTCTCCCCTCGGAACTTCTGGATTTGCTGGCTGGGGAAGGTAAGGAGGTTCTTGCTGACATTTCTAGATGCGGGATTGGACACATACAAAATTGGATGACAGCTGATGAATTGGAGCTACAGGAAAGATGGATGGAGACATGGAGGTTATGGATGGCGGAGCTAAGGAAAGGTTTCATTAGGTTGAGGACTGAGGTTGATTAATTGCAGTGGCAGGAGGTTCTTTTTTTGTAAAATAGGCTTATAAAACTCTGTGGTTTAATGAGAATGTCGAATATCCCTGTAACATGCCCTTTTTGTTGAAGAACATTTTATGTTGGAAGCATTATGTTAACTTTTATTGTAAAGTTTTTATGTTAGACAAGTGTCCAAGGATTACTGTAATTTGCACAATATTTTATTATTTAATAAATAAATAGGAGACAAACACCTAAGGAGACTGTTGAAAGAGTGGTTACTGACCCACTAGGTGGAATGGAATCTGGGGTAGAAGGAAATGGACAAGTGGCAGCATCATGATGCAACTAACTAGCTGTTGGTATGGGACAACTCCCTTGAAATGTGGTCATAGTGCCCTGGAAGGTGGAATTGGAGCTTGAGGCTCATTTATTCCAAACTGACCACTAAAGACCTAGGTAGTCTATATAATAGCCATCAAATTTTGAACTGAGGTTCATCACTTTTCCTGACAAGGAAATTTACCTTGGGGTTTTGCTGTGTTTGCACCCAAGAGATTTGATGAGGGGATATGCTAAGTTTTTGATCATGTTGTGAGTCTTCCCATTACTGTTGAGTGAAGAAATTATATTGTTGAGTGCAGAAGGCATATTTTGAGTGCAGAAGTTTTACTTAGTGCATTGCATCTACACAAATTCGATCTACTTAGTGGTTCAGTAAGCAGGCTCGGGGGTTCATAAGAAGCTAGCAGTTTGGCTGCTTCTTCTAGAAAAGGTTGGGAGGAACAGGCCTCCTTGGGTGTTTGTCGGCCCTACCTTCATTTACAGGTTCTACTTGTCTTTTCTAATTTTATGTAATTTAAATTCTCTATCTGCTATAATTATTTTACTGTTTTCAAAGATATTGTTAAACAAATGTATTTATTCTAGTTTCCGATCTAATTAATATTCTGCATAGGATGATTATGTAAGATAGAATGAATAAAATATTTCTCTGTATTTTTCCCCATGCTAATGAAGCTGCATCGTACTCTAGTACAGAGAAGAAATTTAAAATAGATGAATTGATAGGCAGATTGCGAGATGGATGAGAATATCAATGCTGTTGTATTTTACTAGTTTCTTATCATTGAAATTTTTGTATTGAATAACATAATTTTCGCCTTTCTCTTACCATTATTTCATTAGTTAAATGTTTTAGGTTTATTGTACTTTCCCTCTTTAAGATGTAGTAATTTAACAGCTATAAGAAAACATTTATTTACTAATTATATAGTACTATTACCCTTACTGTTAGCAAGCATATTTATTATGAAATAGATAGATTCCACATCTAAGTATCGAAATTATCTTGCAGTTATATAGTATTTTCGGAAAAATTGTATCAACTGTAAAATGGCATCATATTACAATCCTTTCCAAACATTGCATAATTGTTTAAATATGTTTGCACAGTTTTCATTTCCATCATACTACCTAATTATTTAAACAAAGATACATCATTTTATCCAAGCAGAGTCTGTGTTAACTAAACCCTAACAGTCTCAACATTTATTTTCCATATTTCCATTAAGATACAAACACTCATAGTTAACATCATAACTAGAAAACAAATAGAATCTCATTAGTTATTTGTTAACAGAAAATGTTGGCTCTCGACCAATACTTTAACATTGACAGGCATAAACTTCAGGCACCGACGTTTACCAATATATTCCTTAAGACAGAGAACAAGAACATCTCGGCAACATTTTGATTGTATATTATCACTTAAATTGAAAACATAACAGTAAAACTATAGGAATAGATTACTATAAACATCCACTTTCATAAGTTTAAATTATTGTTTTCATAATAGCAGAACCTTGCCAAGAACCACACTGCCGAGTTAAAACAATGTTTTCAATAGCTAAATAAGACTTCTATGCAAAAGAAGGTATTATGGTTCGACTTCTAAGTTCAAGGCTAAACCCTTGACTTTCCTTTTTACTATCCACAAAAACACAGTAATTAGGCAACAATAAGTTTCGTTTTCCTTCATGCAAAATGGAGCAACGCCCACAAAACCATATTCACAACACTTTCCATGAAACACAATTCTTTTTACACAAAATGCCTCATAGTATAAACCATACAAACACAGGTGGAATGAGAACTTAAATTCTTTTCATTCTCGAGAGCAGAAGAAGGGTGAAACCCTCTTCTAAGTATTTTCCTTATGGATTGAAATTTAAAACATTTACTTCTAAAAACAACGACAACAGGGCCGAGGAATCATCCTCCCCAAGCTATCTTTAGCTCACAGATTTTCGGTGAAGATCACTCTCAGAGATCAAGAAAAACACCAAGTATCAGCAAGGAACACATTGAAGGATCACTAATCATCTAACCAGGGTGACAAGGAAACCACCGAGGCTTACCGGTCTTATTACAATATCCAACCATCAACACCTAAGATGAGAAGCCAATGACGAGGTACCTACCATTTGAACACAAGAGTGGTTAAACAAACATTTGATAGAACATATCACAGGTGAAACAATAAAACCTGAAAACTCTCAAGGAAAAATGGAAGATGATGGGTTTGAACCGAGAACCCTACCTTTAAGAAAATTATCCTCGGAGTGGAACGCCATGACATTGCAACCAGTACCCTTTTTCTCTGTCGCCAAATGCAAGAACAGAAGCACGAAAACTCCGAAGGAAATCACCAAATAGGTAGGAAAAGCCAAGCATCGAAATGACTATCACGAAGAATTATCACTCACACCCTGGCACTTCTACTTCAAGCTACTACTAGAACACATCATAAAAATGTCATTCTTAAGCTTGCAACAGGTCATGGTTTCGAACCGTGGGTACTCCAAAGATAAAAACCAGTTAACAAAACCCTAAAGGCTCTCAGCCTGTTGGCCTTCCTTAGAGCCACTACACTGAGTAACATTGAAACATTAACTTTGTAAAACTTGGTGGAGGCCAGGGCTAGATCCCAAAGCCCAAAACCCTCACTCGATCAACGGTGGAGATCACCAAAGGATTATCACGTAAAACAAAGCATCCTCCTCATTAATGATACCATCAATACCATAGCTACCAAGGAGGACATCTAGGTCAAGTTTCAAACCAGGGCACTTATAGCTCGTCATAACTTGGAACCCTCACCACCTCATCACATTCCCAACGCCACGGTGTTATCCATGGAGACATTCCACTGTCTCGACAGTTGGATGTATTAATTGCAAAGAGAATAGTAGTGCCTGCCAGCACGAACCCTACAAGCATTAATATCATATTTTCATTCAATATTTCGTGTTATGGGTAAAACACACATTTGTTTATGTATCAACCCTTGTGGTAAGTCGAGGTGGTATCACTATGTTATCGTTAGGACTTCAAAATGTCACATAGAGTCACGAGTTTGCACACACCATACAACATTTATATATTCATAGCATAGAATTAAAATCTGATATTTGCATATAATTTCTACCATAAGATTTAATTATGATCTGCAAATAGTCCCTAGAATAGTAATTAAACATGAGTTTTTTTTAATAGCTTCTAAGATTAGAAGTTAAATAGAATGTTGTAGATAATGATTATACTCTAGAGCATATAAAGAATTACATGAAGATTTTGCACACTAATTTTGTACTTAAATATTTTACACATGAATTTCTGTCTATCCTTATAAGACGCATTGAATAGGACTCAGGATAATAATATATGTGGGTAACAATATGTTTCATCCTATCAGGTGTATTACAAAGAAAAGAAACAGGCTGTTGTAATATTACAAAATCTACAACTGACATATTTTCATTTGATAAGCTAGATGTACAGAAGTTCTCACCGATAAGTACTTTCAACATTTGTTCTTTTAAATCATTAAGACTTTGGAGCTTACTGAAAAACTAGTTAGAAACACTGCTATCACATGTCGTAAAAACATTAAAAGCTCTTACCTATAATCTATGAAAAAGGACAATTCAAATGTTTTAGCACGAATGCTAAGTAAGCCTCGGGGCGTCCGTAGGACCCCTTCATCATCAAACAAAAGAAAACATTAGTTATCACATACAAACATATTTCATTGTATCAAATAATAGTAGGATTGTAAAAGTACAGTTGAGTAAGAATGACATCGAAACATAGTTATTAATCATTTAGACGCAAACTTTACACTTTTAACTAGCACAATAATTAGTACAGCTAGACAACATTAAGCATTATTAGTTTCTGCATAGTTAGAGTATGCATTAATTTCTATATCGAAAAATTTTAAATTTTTGTGATTTTCTAGGATGTTACAATCCGTGGTGGGGAACTAAACTCTGGAAATCTCGGGCACCTTTTAAAAGCAAAATTTTTGTTTGGTTGATCATTAAGGAGAAGGTATTAACATGGGATAAGCTTAAAAAGAGGAACATGACTGGTCCAGGTAGATTTAGTTTGTGCAGGTTGGAGGATGAAGACGCTCATCATCTATTTTTAAAATGTCCTTTCATCATACTGGTTTGGAAAGGAGTGGGGCAAAACCTAAACTTGAGTTTTATAGGGGAAGGTGACTCATATGTGTATTTCTTGAAGTCATGGTATGATGAACCTAAGCTAAAATTCCTGAGGTGTTTACCTTTCCTGGCGGCTTGGAATGTCTGGGGGGACAGAAACCAGTCAATTTTTGAAGATCATGATATTGCCAGCTTTCTTGTAATCTCTAAGGTTTTATCTACCTACAAGTTCTTCTTGGGTAAGATGGGTAAACAGAAGATCATAAATTTGAAAGAATGAACTCATCAGGAGAGAGATACTGTAGTATTTTTCGATGGTGCTTGTGTCAATTCCAGATGTGGTTTGGGAGGCTTTATAAAGCATGAAGGTCAGGATTTAAGTTTCTAAGCAAATGGTGGTGAAGGTACCAATAATCGGGTTGAGGGGATTTCTTTAAGACTTCTATTGTTACAGGCTAAAGAGCTTAGGATGAAGACATTAAGGATACATGGAGACTCTGATCTGTGGGTCAAAAGAATGAACAAGAAATTAACTTTGAATAATCATGTTTTCATAATTTGGGAATCTGTTTGGATACTTTGGTGACTTTTTTCAGCCGGGTGGAATTTTTCCATCTGTACAAAGAACAAAACGAGGTGGTCGATGGCCTCTCTAAAGCTGGAGTGAATGAGGAGGAGGTCCGTTGCAAAATTATCTCAAAAAGTGAAGGTTCAATGGAAACTAGATCGATAAATCTGAACAGCTATATATAATTTTCATAACAAATTTTGGAAGAGCTGGAAACTTGTTTTTAATTTTGAAATGTAATGAAGTTTATAAGACAATATGATATTGTGCTATATGCACTTGTGGAATGTATTCGATGTTCTTTAATGATCAATGAATATGCTTTTTTCTTTGGAAAAAAAAAAAACTTGCTACTGACACTAATGTTAGAAGCATGGGTGGAAGGAGGAAACGTTTTAGAACTTAAGTTTCCAAGTGGCGCGTTATGGAAGAGTTTTCTGAAAATTGGGTTATTTATTTGAAAAAATAATTGTCATTATTCTTTTATAAGACGATGAGAAGCTAAGACACCAAAAAGACCATAATATATACTATTCAGAGATTAAACATTTAGTTTTAATATCTCAAGAATCACATGCAATACTCTATTTACTTGGAGTAATTGGTTTCTTTTCAAATACTAGCCATAATATATATTATTCAAAGATTAAACACTATGTTTTAGTAGCTCAAGAATCACAACCAATACTCTATTTATGTGAAGGAGTAATTGGTTTCTTTTCAAATATTAGCTATAGTTTCTAGTAATCTATAACATATACTAGTCTCTAACTAGTTTATATAGTCATAGGAAGATGATAGAAAATTATTTTGTTTATTATACCAACATAATGTTTTCTTGGTTGAGACATAATTGGGATTCAAAACGATGTATGGGTGATGTTAAGCTTCAATCCTTTTTATCTTTCGTGAGAAATCAAATCAAATGGAGAAACGTACTTTATTTCATGGAGTTTATGGAATTAAGTGAAGACATATGGATTAGGAGAGATCATCTTATTTATTCCTTCTATGTTAATAACTAAAAGAAATAAAATGATCCAACTACTTAAGTTCAATATGTTAATAACTAAAAGAAATAAAATTATCCAACTACTTAAGTTCAATATGTTAATAAATAAAAGAAATAAAATGATTCAACTACCTAAGTTCAATGTGTCTTCCTTATAGGAACCTAAACTTAGTGGTTTCTACTTGTGAGAATTGGATAACATCAAGTTGATTGGAAACTCTACTATGTATTTTTTTTGGTAAGCATAAAATTATATTAACATAAAAATGAGCACATATCAATGATTACATACCATCCATGGGCCCGTAGACAACAGACTCAAAATTCCCTTATCACCATAGAGACAAAACTGCCCTTCCTTAACTTTTACATTACAATGAGCCCGAGAAGGCTGCTTCAAAACACTAGAGATTACTAAAAACTCCAAAACACTCGAATACTAATTGATTCCAATCCTAGGATGTCTAAACATTACAAAAACTTGAAAAAATAAATCTAAACCAGAGCACAACCTAAGAAAGGCGAGGCTCAAACCCCACAAGGTAGAGAAAAGGATCTTGGCTGGACACCTGACTGGGCCAATGAACCAACTTGGGCCGACAACATATAAGGCTCTAGAAATTAGATCCCCAACGACTTCACGATGGCAATGATCTTCAAGTGAATGACCCACAAATCCGAATGGTGTTCCTTCCAGTTCTGCATAGGAATGTCGACTCCTTCCTCTTTCAACTAATTCTCCCATAACATCTACCCCAACATGTTCTTCATGACCTTGTAGAGGGATACAGTTCATTTGTAGAGCCCCATCATGGGAGAAGTATTATGATGGTCAATAACCCAATCCTCCAACACATTTGTCTGCTACTACACCTGTTCATCATCTAGTTCCTCCCAAAATACCACTTCAAAACTTCCATCTCTCATCAGACATCGAAAGGGAGACCCAATTTGAAGTATCGAACTTCCTAGGCCGCCCGTTTCTGCACCCTTGTGATTCAAGGACCACCCTCTGACATCTTCCCTTTTGACGCTCATCTTTTCCTAGTCTCACTACCCCCAAGAGATTCACCCCTAGACTACATTTTAGAACATAAAAAAAACCAACCACCCATACCTCAAACACTAGACAGCGTCATGCATGTAACTGATAAAGCCACGACGATGAAGAAGTTGGTCAACTTTCTTTGCATTATATACGGTCTTCCCATGACTGGCCATAATGAGATACATATCCCCAGTTATGTGAAACCTTTGTAATGAGATCCTTAACATTTCTATCCCACATATTATAATAATTCCCCACCTCTTTTGGTAATGAATTCGCATACAAAAGGCCTTCCTCCGAACTATGCCAGGATAATGGCATTCAATAACCAAGTTACCATTATTAATATGTCCTGAAAATCTCGGTTTCCAAATTTTCAATCAATAATCATCCTACACTCACATGTATGCCCATATCACAAGGCCACTAAAGATCTTGAGAAATGGTTGCCTCTCGACGAGACATGTCCAAGGCATCCTGGGTTTCACACTAGGCTCATAATGTCCCATCATTCAATTCGATTAATGATCCTTCCATGATGGTTCTACTCTCTTGGGTCCCCTTGTTATCCAGAAGATATGCCATGTTGTTCCCCTTCTCCTTAATGCGGTTAAAAGGACTTGCCCTCGTGTCACACAAGATGACAATCAATCGCTCCAGCCAGTATTCTATCCTCAAGTGCGAATAAAATTTGGAACTATGTGTTCCATTCTGAATGCAAGCTGCCATCTCCAAAACAATTTTTGAATCCCCCTCAACCATCAGGGGAAATCAGTTCTTCTGTTGAGCCATAAGCAAGACATGAATTAACCCCTCCAATTCAACAAAATTATTGGTTTCTTGGTCGATGAACCCCATGAAATACCAAGGATTTCCCATTCATGGTTCCTAAAGAGACCACCAAAGCGAGTCGGCCCAGGGTTTCCTTTGGATGCTCCATGAAAGTTGAGCTTGAAGATTCCGAGAGCAAGGAAACTCCATCGGTCTAGGATGGAATATTTCTGGTGTATAGACCTCTGAAAACCATTACCTAGAAGGTGACATGAAATTCCCCACACTTGAAGAATTAAATATTCGAAGCCTTGAGCTTTCCAATCATCATCAACCCATGAATGCATTCGAATGTATTCCAAAATTCATTTTTTTATGAGTGCTCTTGAACCACATATTTAGGGGTGGATTTTCCTTGGAAGATCCTGATATTTATATCCAACCATATTTCCCACAGCAAGAAACCTGGGAATAGTTTCCAAATCCGGTTGAAAATTGGGTTTTGGAAGAGTTTTTTAGTCCATTCTAGAATTGATAGATCTCAACGGCCATGGAGCCTGCTAGAACATCGATAGGAGACCACCCCTCTGCCCCAAAGATGAGAAGCAAAGGGCAAAGCCTCCATAAGATGAAAAAATGTCTCTTTCGTTCGTTCTCACAGGTGGCATCAAATAGGTCGTCTCATCCCGCTTTTCATGAGGTTTTCTCTAGTTAGAATTTCTCTTTTGATAATGAGGCACAAGAAAGTTGCAATTTTCGTCCAAAGTTGATATTTCCATATTTTCTTCCATACCACCTCCCTAGGAAGGACGCGGTGTCCTGACCTAATTTCATAAGCTTCCTTAATTGTAAATATTGCTTTAGATTGAAACCCCCAATGGAGTTTGTCTAGTCCCTGATGAATACTGATAAAATGGTCCTGTAGAGCCTCCCATAATTGATTAGCATACTCTTGGTTGCAAATTTTGTGTCACCATTCTTGTGGAATCCATTCATGGAACTCCCTAGATCCATTCATTTCCATCCAAAAATATTTAACTTCCCATCTATGTTGGAGATCATAGGTGCATTTAGTTATTGAAAAATCCACCCATCTTTGAAGCTTAGGCAGCTGTTGCCAAGAGTCCTCCTAAAATTTTGCAGACTCTCCATCTGGAATCTCCTAGAAACTATTCTCTTGAACCAAATTCCTGCCTTGGATTGTCGACTGCCAAATGTGGGATCCTAGCTTGAGATTCGCAGATATGATAAGATCCTACTTATGCCAACATGAAGCAGATTTATGAATCCATAATTTTTCCCAAGGTTCATCATCATGGGTTACCCATCTCCACCACACTTTGGAACCCAAGAATTCATTATATTTCTCAATTTCCTAAGACCAAGCCCACCACAGAGCTTCAGGGTGCAAATAGCCTCCCAACCAACGAGGGCCCATTTTAGCTTTTTTCCAGACCCACTCAAGAGGAATATTCATTGCATATTACATATTACTTTCAACACCTCTTTGGGGATATCCATTTCCGATAATATGTAAATAGGCATTCCCTAAGGGACAACCTTTACTAAAAATAGCCTGCTCGCAAGATTGACAGGCCACAAAGTCCAATTCGCTAGTTTCTTCTTCATTATATCTAACATTTACACCCATGATCCCTTACAGATGATGGAACTAACGAGGGGTTCCCTGAAGTATTTGGATGGGAGGATCTCGCTTGAAACCCAAGAATGTGACAAATGTTCTGATGTGTGACCCTTGGGGTGTTCAAGAAAAAAATATAGTATTTTATCTCATTCACCTTGACACTAGAGGCCACTGCGAAAAGATTGAGACATCGTTTGATTGCTAGGGATTTATAAGCTGAGAGATGCCTCATTAACATAGTATCATCCACAAATTTTTGGTGGATTTGGGGATTATCTTGGGGGTGGACATTTAGACCTCTTAATTCTTTATTTAACCGCATAGCTTTGATTGATCGACCTATCCCTTCTGTCATTAGCACAAAATGGAAAGGGGATAAAGGATCTCCTTGTCTTATGCATCATGAGGGTTTAAATTTTCTCGAGGGAGAACCATTTAAAAGGATGGAGAAATAAACCAAGAAAATAAGACTCACAACCCACCGAATCCATTCTTCCTTGAAACCAAATTCCTTCAACATTGAATCTCCCTTGTGCTTCCAATTGAGTTTATCATAGCATTTGATGATATCAAGTTTTAACATCATACTTGGGATATTAGAACACTTTAATGAGCGTAGGACTTCATGAACTATAATTATACCATCCGTAAGTTTCCTCCCTTCAACAAAGCTCAACGTGTCAAGAGAGATCAAGGATGGAAGGGGAGGTTTTAACCTATTGTACATAACCTTCATTATGATCTTATATATAACATTATAGAGGGAAATGGGTCTAAAAATACCTGGAGAGTTATCCCTTTAGCTTTGATAATTAGAGTTAAGAAGGTGGCATTGAAATAAAAAAGGGTTCCTTGTGAGCCATGAAAGTCTTCCACAATTCTCCAAAACTCGTTCTTGATAAAATCCTAGAATAAGTGAAAGGATTTAGTAGTAAACCCATCAGGCCCTGGGGCCTTCCCATATCCCATTTGTTGCACCGGTTCTTCAACTTTGGACAAGGACACTGGTCTCATTAGATGGTCATTTTGGGCCTTAGAGACCAAGGGGTGGACATGTTGAGTAATATTTTCTATGTCTCTTCTTATGTTTGGACGAGGCTCCTGCATAATATCATGAAAAAAAGTGAAGAATTTCCCCTTCAATATCCTCCATGGTGTCCAATCAAGCCCCTACCTCATTCTTCAGCATTAGAATTTTATTCCACTGCCAATGCTGCATTATTGGTCAATGGAAAAATTTTGTATTTCTTTCACCACCTTTAAGCCAAGTCACCCTAGATTTCTTCCTCCATAATATTTCTTCCTGTCGATCCATTTACATAAATTGAGCTATCGTGTGGGACTCTTCTTCCTTCATCTCAGGAGAGAATCCATTCCTCATGCCCTTCTTTTGGACCTCTTCCATTCTTTGTTCTAAAAGCATTTTTCCCATGAATATGTTACCAAATTCTTCCTTGTTCCATTTCTTAATCTTCTCCTTGAGGGATTTGAGATTTTGATGGAATTGGAACATGCTATGACCATTTCCTTATTCTAAATCTCCCCACCACTGCTACACCTTATATTTAAAGTTCGAATGGTTGAGCCAAAAAGTGTTCAAAGTGAAAATGTTTTTTATATTGAGATCCCAACCCACCCTAGAACAAGCTAACATGCCAGTGGTCCGATCCCACATAGGGAAGGACCGGGGTCGAAATTTCAGTGCCTAGATCCATGATGGACTCCAAGACAAGCATCTTGTCAATATAAGAAGGAATATGATAGTCACCCCACTCTTGTTGTTCCATGTGAACAAGTTATCTCTAGTCACTATATCGACCAAGTTCATCTCTTCAACAATATCATCGAAAAATATGCTTTCCATATCAAGACGCCTCCTTCCCCCTTTATTTTCATTGAGGCATGTGATCATGTTGAAGTTTCCCCCCATGGATGAATGCTTTCAAACCACCCTTTGATTGAGTATTCACAAGGAATTCAAGAAAACCAGATTTCGTTAGGCAATATGGGGGATGTAGACATTAGTGAGCACTCCACTAATGGGGAATCCTACCACCTGAAAATACACTGAGATCGATCTTTGAGTAGCTAAAAATTTCCCCAAATTAACCTTGCTAGGATTCCACAGGATTCCCAACCCTCTAGAAGATCTTGTAGCGTCGATCCTTGTTACTTCACATCCTCTCCATGCTTTCCTACCAATTTCTCTAAGTTGGGCCTCATAACATTTAGTTTATTGGAGGAACATAATTGTGTTGAAGAATTTTCCAACCACACATCATTTATTTGAGCTTAACAGCTTAATTTGCCACTTATCTTAAGTATTCAGACTCAATCATGTGCTTACATCATCAGTAGATCACAGTTTCAGTAAACTGGGCCTCCTACATTTGGGGAGTCAACTAGGCCATCATTATCAGTTAAATGGGCCTCCTCCATGATTCAAGGAGTGATTTGCATGACTAAAGCACCACACTCAGTCCAACTGACAACATTTACTAGTTTATTCATCCAACTAGAGACTAGAAGGCACGCTACTACACTAGTTGACTTCATCTGGTGTTATTTTCACCTAATATTCAGTTAACTGCAAACAGAAATGAGCCCTCCCCTATTTTTGGCCATTCAGTTGAGTTATGGATTCAGTTAGACTCAGTTAGACAGTTTCAAAGTCTGTTAGAGTCCCTTTCATAGTATTTAAGTGGTTAACTGATGTGCCGAGTGGTGTTAACTACCAAGTAAGCCACTCTCATGCATTCAATTCGAATGACCTCTCTAGAATTCAAATTGTTTGTCTTATCGTAGCCATTATTACACATTGTAATTATCTTCTAAGTTTATGATAATGCATGAACTGCTGCAAACCTTTTTCATCAGTGTTTTGACATATTATTTGTTGCATGCATCTCTAGTAACTGTTGTCTTTGTTTCATAGATATGTTGTGCTTGGATTTTACATGGTAGCAAAGCCATGGCAAGACAAGGAAACGTTTCTATAGTGTTTCTACACTTTTGCACTTCTGCATTTCTACACTTATGCACTTCTACACTAGTGTTTCTACACTCCTGCACCAGTGCTTTCTGCACTTGGAACACATATGAATCTTGAGCAATATTGCTAAAAAATATTCCAACTTTGCACCAGAAGCTAAAAGTTTTCCACATAATTTCTGGATATTGTGCATCCGACACTTCAAGCTTGCTTGATAGTCTATGTTGGGTGT
The DNA here is from genome assembly GCA_027924585.1 of Larix kaempferi. NCBI lineage: Eukaryota > Viridiplantae > Streptophyta > Pinopsida > Pinales > Pinaceae > Larix > Larix kaempferi. The sequence continues at coordinate 8,316,379 of BSBM01000003.1, forward strand.
GATGGAACTTAAAAAGTGTAGGTTGTTGACCTAAAAAGTTCTTGTTTGTTTGTGATTGCAGGTTTCTCACAGTCTCCTATTGCATTCACTACAACATAAATGGACTCTTCTTCATAAAATATCCTCACTCCTTTCTACTATCATCATTAGAAGGATGATATAGAGATATTGATGTGCTCCAAAGGATTCTACAGAGTCACTACTGTTGGGTCCAGGAAATGCCCCTTTTTGGCTACCTCTATTACACCTTTTTGCCCTAATTCCATCCTATTTTCATGAGCTATATCCATGTCTTTCCAGATCAATCTATAACATTGACAGGTATAATTTGTTATTACTTTATTTGTTTTTATGCCTGATACTGTTAAATATTATGGATCTTAGTCCTTGGTTTATATTAATTTATGTGATTTTATTTAGCCAAGGTCTAAAAGTGCAAGTGCACCATCCCAGCAGTGCCAGCTGTGACTCTTCAACGTCAACTCCTCGTATTCTAAGGGACAGCGCATCCTCCATGCGAGTTGTAACAGATTTCCACTGTAACAGATCGCATTGAAGAAGAGCTTAGCTGCAACTGACAGGTGGCAATCCAGCTGTCAAGTCTGTTGATCCAATTGTCATTGGGACAACAATATCCTTCAGTATTAACAGCACTATTCAACACGTTGTATCAGTTAGCTATAACTGCGCAACATGAAGATCATAGATCTTCATTGCTGCGCTATTTTTGTGGATCTGAAACTGTCTTTCTTTTTGTATAAATCCCAGAAGGCTCTCGTAGCCTGGGGTTGGACAATCATTACTGGTGTAAGCTGTAACAGAGCATTGAAGCTCATGATCTTCCATTAATAATGTGAGAGCAGAATTCTTCACTTCTGAGTTTTAATTAGCTCTGACTCTCGGCGTCTCTGTTAGAAATCCAGGGCCTTCCTTCTCACAGAGATAGCCGATTTAAGTAGGTAGAATAAATTAAATTCATTTCTGTTGTGTAGTGTGGAAAGTTGCAAACATTGCTAATAGTTGTAACAGAGAATAGTTTAAATTCATTTCTGTTGTCTGGTGTGGAATGTTGCAGACATTGCTGATAGCTGTAACAGAGATTAGCTTCCTTGTTGGTAGTTTACAATTGCATCTTTAATAGCTGTAGCAGAGTGGTGTGACAGTCGACTATGTAGAACAATTCAAATAAATTGCATGTGTGTTTTAATCAGCTGTAACAGCCAAGCTCGATCCCAATCAATTGGTAGTTATTTATGCTTTATAGGACTTCCAGTAATCATCAGTAGAGTTCAATCTTGTATTTCAATTCTGGTTGTTGTTGTATCTTTAATTGCATACATAGATTAGACAGATAATGTTGGAGTTACAGTAGTCACTGGATAGATCATTTTGGTAAAGGTTGAATGCTGTAGTTTGATGATCATAAGGATTTAACTTCTTGCAAAAGTAATCTCGTTTCATTTCATTATTAGATCATTAACTTTCTGGATTGATTCTGTAAGAAGGATTGTTTCAATTGGGATTTGTAGATGTGTGAATTAGATTAGTTTCTTAGGGAATGAGCTGGTTGAGCATCTATGTAGGATCATTACTTACATTCATTAATCAACTGCTTAATATGTTTATGCATAGATTGTGCTTATTACCTTTGAAATAAAAGACCTTCCTGGGTTTGACAATTTATATTGATCATTCTGTGTGTTAGCTTTAATTAACTGACATATAGAGTGCCCAACATTTTGGCGCTGTTTCCGGGGATGGTAATAGATAGACAGAGTTAGTAGTTGGTTTCATTTGATTTTACTTTAGTTCAATATTTTTTACGGCATGCATGAATACAAGAAAAACAAATCGGGAACCCCCTTTGAATACTAACATTGCAAGTGGAAGAGGTCGAGGTCGTAATGCAGGTCAGGGGAGACACACTTATATTGACGAGATAATTGCTAGATTTGATTCTTCTACTAGACCACAGCGGAACTCTACAGGCAGGGGAAATTTTGTTCCTCCTAATCTTGAATATTCAGCATCCACAATGGAGAATACAACGGTACCTTCAACTCCTGTTGCAGAAAGTAAACCTCCTGAAGATAAGGGAAGTGTTGTAGGTGCACTAGATAGAGAGGATATTTATCATATTGATAGAACCAGAGTTACTAAAGAAGTGTGGTTGGAGACTTGCAGAATAGCAAAAGAAGAAAGAAGGAAAAAAGAAGAGATGAGAAAAGAGGAAGAAGCTAAAGCAGAGGAAGAACGCATAAAAGAGACTATTGAATTTTGGACCAAAACCATGGCTGGTAGAGAACAGGGGGGTGAGAATGAACATGAGGACCACTAGGAGGAAGAAGGAGAAAATAATCAGCCTGGTAATACTGTGGCTACATTAGAATTCCCTATCCTTTAGACACCTGGAGCAGCTCCTATGAAGAATATCTCACTATCAATCTTCCCTAATTTCCATGGTAAGTCCTCTGAGGATCCTGATGAGTTTCTTTTTGAGTTTGATATTCTTTGTCGCAGCTATGATTACACCTCCAGTGCTCAGAAGCTGAAAGTATTCCCAGCCACCTTGAAAGGAAATGCTCTGCGCTGGTTCATGAGTTTGGGTCTTGAGACCATTACTACTTGGGACCAAATGAAGAACACCTTCCTTTCTAAATATCAAGAATATTGCAGAACTAGAGATAGAAAGGAAGAGTTGTTCAAAATGGTTCAAAAGGATGAAGAGAGTTTGGAAGACTTTGTGGAGAGATTACTGTACAATTTGCAAAGATCTGGTCATGCTGAGATTGGCAAGGATGTGCTCAAGATCATCTTGCTAAGAGGAATCAGGGAAGATTTCCTTGACATGTTGAATCTGCTTGGTAAAGGGGATATCTCGAAGGAACATTTTGAAAAAATTGTTGAATTATGTCGAAGGTACTCTAGGGGATCTTCCAGAACTAGGAAATGAGACAAGGATCGAGATCAGGATGTTTTCACTAGGACTCAGAAGTCAGCTAGTGGAGGTGCCACTCGAGCAGAAATAGGAAACCTACTGGAGAACTTTAAAACAAATATGATGAGTTCCTTGTCATCAGAGCTGGATTCCATGAAGGCAAAACATAAACAAGTAATAGAATATCTTACACTTGGAGTATTCTGCCCCAAATGTAGAAAGAAGCATCCACTGAAGGAGTGCTCGTTGGACAAAGCAGAGGTATGTAGGATATGTGAACTCGAGCATGGAACTAAAGAGTGTCCTTCATTACCTAAGGTTAAAGCAGTCCTGTAGGCATCTATTCCTGATGTAGAGCCAGCATACTTTATGGCACAAAAGAAACCATGGAAGCCTAGAAACCAAGGTATGAATCCAGATCCATCATTTTTTCTACATAATATGAATGGAATGAACAACATGCATAATATGAATACACAATTCCCTTCACATTTTTCCAACAACCAATGGAATCTATCTCAGAACCCAATGCAAAATTCTAATTCATGGACACCTTGGCCACAGCAGTCAAACCAAGCTCCTTGGAATTCCAACTGGAGGAACCCTTACCAAGGAAATAACTTTCCCCATCACCAGACTCAGTATCAACAATACCCTCCTCAACAGTATCAGCACCAGCAGTATCAGCAACCACAACTACCTTTCCAGAATAATGCCTCACCTATGAATGCACCACTTCGACCCCAGCTACCTACACAACCTAACCTGAACCCAAACAATAAAGCAGTCCATCAGTTTGAGACTGCCAACATGCCCGCATGCTCCATTACTCAGATTCCCTGCAATGATATACAATTACGATCAGGGAGGGTAGTGGATCCTATTATCACTAAGGATCTGTCATCCCCAGTGACTGAAACTGGAGTAAATCAGCACTATTCAGCAAGCCCCATTATTGAGGATGCTGATACTCCTACTAAAGAAGCAGCTGAAACTCAGGAAGCAACACACAATCTGCCCCAACCTACACAGTTGAACAGAGAACCACCATATCCTGAATGATTGCAGCTGCAAAAGACAGTGGAACAGCCTCGATTTGATCTCGTGGGAGAGTTGAAGAATTTATATGTTAAAATTCCACTGTTACAGGCCCTTCATGATGTGCCTATTTATGCTAAGACAATTAAAGATTTGTGTGTTAAGAAACCAGGAAGAAGGCCCAGGGATCCTCCCACTGTCCACGTGCTGGGAAAATTGTCAGAATTAATAATGGGAAAGGCCCTGGTGGCAAAGTATGATGACCCTGGGAACCCGACTGTTACAGTGCGCATAGGGAACACACGGATTCCAAATGTCTTGGTGGATTTGGGCGCAACTATTAATGTTATGACCATAAAAACTATGAAGGAATTGGGACTCACTAATCTTCATCCAACCCCTACTATTTTGGAACTTGATGATAGATCAACGATCAAGCCTGAAGGAATTTTAGATGACCTTGTAATCTCAGTGGACTCGTGGGAATACCCTGTGGACCTTTTGGTGTTACAGGCAAAATCTCAGTTGGGGGGACACCCACTGATCCTGGGAAGATCATGGTTGGCCACAGCTGATGCCTGTATCAGTTGTGGGTCAGGTTCTATGACCATTTCAGATGGGACTGAGATCAAGAATCTAACCCTATACCCTCCAGCTCGAACTAGCACAGAAGCTGATACTCCGTTATGGGTATATTTGGAGGAGGAAGAGGGAGTTCAACCACTATTAATCATAGGGAGAGCCTTGACATTTAAAGATGAAACAGAGGATGATGCCATTAATAGTTTCATTAGTGATCCCACATCAGTCAATAAGAATTTTTATTAGATCTTGGACAGTACTTTAGCTGCAACAGAACAAGAAAACCTTACAGAAGAAACTCTGATCGGTGATGACAATGTAATTCCAGTACTTAAGAATTTGAAGAGTGTTCCAATGGAGGTTGAGCCAGGAAAAACATTGAATATTAATCCTAATATGGCACCTAGCGAGCTGGAATAGCTAGTCACTCTGTTGAAACAGCATAGGGGAGCTTTTGCTTAGGAGTACACAGATATGAAGGGAATTCCCTCTCATCTGTGCACTCATCATATCTATATTAAAAGTGACTCCAGGCCTATATGCCAACCCCAACGAAGGATGAACCCGAACCTGAGAGACATAGTGAAAGAGGAAATCCAGAAACTATTGGAAGTTGGATTCATATATCCAATTTCAAACAGTGAGTGGGTTTCTCCACTTGTGATCATGCCAAAGAAAAATGGGAAATGGAGGGTCTGTGTGGACTACAGAGAATTGAACAAGGCAACGCAGAAAGACCATTTCCCCTTACCTTTCATCGATCAAGTCCTTGATACCTTATTTGGGAAAAATTATTTCTCTTTTCTGGATGGCTTTAGTGGCTACAACCAGATTCAGATTGCTCTAGAAGATCAGGACAAAACCACTTTCACTTGTCCCTGGGGGACTTTTGCATACCGAGTACTTCCTTTTAGGTTGTGCAACGCGCCAGCTACATTTCAGAGGGCAGTGATTGGAATATTTTCAGAAATGGTGAATGATTGCATGGAAATCTTTATGGATGACTTTATTCCATATGGTGACAGCTATGAAGAAGCACTGAAGAACTTAGAAAAGGTGTTGAAACGCTGTGAACAAAGTCAGCTCTCTTTGAGCACTGAAAAGTGCCACATGATGATGAGTGAAGGCATAGTGCTAGGGCACTTCATCCCTTCTGCTGGTATCCAGGTAGACCCATCTAAAATCAAGGTAATTAAAAACATACCAACTCCTGGAACTCAGAAGGATGTGCGTAGCTTCTTGGGGCATGCTGGTTATTACAGAAGATTCATAGAAAAATTTTCCAAACTGGCTTCTCCTTTGTTCACTTTGTTAATGAAGGATGCACAGTTTATCTGGAATGATGCATGCCAAACAGTATTCACTGAGCTAAAAAAGAGGCCGTCTACAACACCCATCTTGAGAGGACCCAATTGGGCTCTGCCTTTCCATATTTCTTCAGATGCTTCAAACACTACCATTGGAGCAGTTTTGGGACAGCAGGAAGGTAATGCTCCTTATGATATTTATTATAGTAGTAAAAATCTGTCTCCTGCTGAACTAAATTATACTGTCACAGAAAAAGAATTCCTTGCCATTGTTTATGCCATCAATAAGTTTAGGCATTATATTACTGAATATTCTACTTTGGTTCACACTGATCATTTTGCCATTAAGTATTTAATGAATAAACCAATCACAAATGCTAGAGTTACTAGATGGTTGTTACTGCTACAGGAATTTGATATCACAATTATTGATAGACCAGGAAAGGAAAATGTTGTTGCAGATTTCTTATCTCGACTTACTAACAATGATGACAATTTACCAGTCGAAGATTCCTTCCCTGACGAATATTTGTTCGCAGTATCAGATTATTCCCCATGGTATGCATATATTGCTAATTTTTTGGCTGTAGGTAAGCTTCTAGCACATCTATCGAAGAGAGAAAGAAAGAAAATCATATAGCAGAGTGCTAGGTACTGCTAGATTGATGGCCATCTTTTCTACACTGGGCTTGATTTAGAAATCAGAAGATGTGTTAGAGAGGATGAAATCTTCATCATTCTTAAAGCTTGCCATGATGAGCCCTGTGGGGGACATTTTGCTGACAAAAAGACAGGTCATAAAGTTTTGAGATTGGGCTATTTCTGGCCTACATTATTCAGGGATGCGAAGAAGTATGTTCAAGCATGTGATAGCTGCCAGAGGATGGGCCAACCCAACAGATTAGATGAGATGCCTTTACAGCCACAGCTTGTGGTTGAACCATTTGATAGGTGGGCTCTCAATTTTGTAGGGCCTATCAACCCTCCCTCAAAGCAGAAAGTTCATATCTTGGTTTGCACAGACTATATGAATAAATTGGTGGAAGCTGCAGCCCTGGTTAAGGCCAATGATCAGGCTATGATTGATTTCCTGTATGAAGGAATTTTTACTCACTTTGGAGTACCCAAGGAGATCATTACAGACAGTGAACCACAGTTTGTATCTCACAAGCTGGAAGCACTGTTGCGGAAATTTCATATTCAGCACAGAATAACCTCACCATATCATCCACAGGCCAATGGGCAGGTGGAGAGCACAAACAAGGTTATTGAGGCTATTTTGACAAAAACAGTGAAGAGCCATCGTAAAGATTGGGCTGAAAGACTTCCAGAGGCACTGTGGGCCTATCTTACTACTTGGCGTAACACCACTGGTTTTTCCCCATATGAGCTAGTATATGGAAAGAACGTTGTTTTCCCAATTGAATTTGAAATCAGAACTTTGAAAATAGCTGTTGAAGCAAATCTGGATTTATCAGAGGCTCAGAGGAATCGACTGAATCAGCTCAATGAATTGGATGAGAAACGCACAGCTGCAGTGCATCATATAGCTTTAATCCAACAACAACGCTCTAGATGGCATGACAGATTTATAAAGAAAAGAGTCTTCCAGGAAGGAGACTGGGCCCTGTTGTATGATTCACGGTTTAAGAGTGATTTTAAAGGCAAATTGCGCACCCATTGGTTGGGACCCTATCAAATAGATCGGGTATTTGATAATGGAACAGTCCGATTGATCACCATTGATGAGAACAAAGTACCATTATTTGCAAATGGTCATCGGCTGCGACTGTATCACAGGCCGATCTCAAGGGAGGCTTTTATTTCACATGTTGCATCTGATCTAGAGTATCAGTTAACGTCCGGACAGGGATTTTTAAACCCTGTGAATTCCTAAAAGTTGCAGTTTCCACACATATTTTTGTATATAAATAATCAGTTTTTCTTTCATTTTGTATTTTATCTATTTTTAATATTTCTTGCACTTGATCGATTGTTTTTAAGAAGTGTGTGCAGGAACTTATTGGAGGAGCAGCAACCGTGACTGGTCCAGATGACTGCAGACACCCCATATTTGTTCCTGATCTAATAAAGTTGTTTGAAGAAGATGGATATTTCATGGTCTCTCGCAAATAAAATTTGCTTATACTACAATTGGACGCAGCTGTGACTCCGCCATATTTTCCCATTTTGCCAAATTCGTAGCTGCGACTCCGCCATATTTTCCCATTCTGCCAAATTCGTAGCTGCGACTCCGCTACATTTTCCCATTCTTCCAAATTCGCAGCTGCGACTCCGCTACATTTGCCCATTCTTCCAAATTCGCAGCTGCGAATCCGCTACATTTGCCCATTCTACCAAATTCGCAGCTACGACTCCGCTACATTTTCCCATTCTTCCAAATTCGCAGCTGCGACTCCGCCACATTTTCCCATTCTGCCAAATTCACAACTGTGACTCTTCCACATTTGCCCGTTCTGCCAAAATTCATAGCTGCAACTCTGCCACTTTTGTCCATTCCGTTAAATATAACAGTTGAGACTCCGCGACCTTTGTCTGTTCTGCTAAATCTAGCACCGAGGCTCCATTCCTTCCACTTCATTATAGCTCCTTCCATACAGTTGTGACTCCGTCATTTTTCGTTTATTTCACTAGATTTCGCAGCTGATACTCCGCCAGTTTGTCTGCTCTTTGATTAATGATGCCAATAACGATGTGACTAGGCATCAGTTTTGGCACTTGCTCCACACGGTCCAACCATGATCCACCACGAAGGACAATTCGGATGCCTTGAGTAGCTATCAGCCTGGGTGGCAAGGGCCACGTACTTCTGCACATGTGCATTTACATCCACCCAGACGATGGCCATCCGCAATGATTAATTCGTGGCTCAAATTCATAAACGCAAGGTACGGGTCCTATCTTTTACATGATTTGGTAGAGAATTAATACAGTAACAACTATTGTGTCCTGTCATAACCCTCTATCAATGAACCAAATTGAATCACACTTTAAAGATTAAGTTAAAGGTCATAATTGTGATTTTTTTTTCCGTCACCTTACCTAATTTTGCACCTGTTACTCCTATCTTCCAACCTCGTCGCTTCCATAGAACGTTCATACTATCATAGACTAGCCTAAAACCTTATTCTTGAACCCCAATGACCCTTTGCATGTTCATAAGCTGTAACTCTCCATTTCTAAAGCAGAAATTGTTGAAGTATGAACCTTGAGGAGAGGTTAAAATGGGAAATCCAGTCAAACACGAACCTGTGAATACAGACGCTATGCGTGCCAATGCAGAAGTTCTCAATATTTTTATAGCAGCAGGTTGGATGGATTATTTCGAACGGTTGAATGGTTTTCATACCGAAACCGCATTGCAATTCGCCCTCATCCTGACTGATACTCATGCCGAGGTCAGAGGACTGCGTGTGGATGTTACAGAAGAAATCATAGCTGAGTTTACTGGTTTTCCCATGGTGGGAAAGAAGTCATTTGGGCAGAAAGTACATAATGCGAATGCAGTGAGGGAATTTCTGTTAGTAGGAGAGCAGGTTATTCCAAAGCTCCGTGGGATGGAACTGGCATCCTTACCACCACCCTGGAATCAAGTTGTAGTCTTTGTGAAGAGATATATTTCTTGTGGACGTAGGTACCAAGTTGTTTCATTCTCTAAACTACCCTTATTGTCTCATTTATGACATGGTATCTTAGTAAATATACCATTCTATCTGTTTAAAGCCCTACAAACCATGGCTGGCTATGTAAGAATGGCCCAGCACCCAGTTTCCTCCCTCACTAATCATGATTTAATTAAATTACTAGTCCTAAGAGCCATTGCAAGTCGTCATTTAACTTGGGAGCAATTTTTAGCTGAGGACGCACCAATCAGACAACCTGTATTAGAAGAGGGAGGTACTAGTGAGGATAGTGAGGACCATAGTTCCTCAAACCCAATTGGGGGGGAGGTTGGAGTAACAAAAAGTCAGGCCAATAATGAAGGGGAAGTAAGTAAAGAAGAGGCTGGAGTAGCAGAAAACCCTATAATTGAAGGAAGTGTTATGGAAACCCTGGAGCAGGAGGTAGAAAAATTGGAATCTGTAATTGCGGAGTCAAGTACTCAATTGAAAGAAGCTGAAACTGGAGCAGCTGTTGAAGCTGCGACAGTTGAAGCTACAATTGCAGAAGTAGGGATTCAAAAGGAAGGATATCGGCCAGAAACAGTAGCAGAAGGAACTGTGGAAGTCTTGGAAGTGGAGTCCTCTTCAGAAATAAGGGGCACCATTATTGAAGAAGAAGAAACCAAGGTGAACACCCCGGTGTCAAAGAAACGAAGAATAGAATCAAGAAACAGGGGTCATACACCCATGGCAGCAAAGAGGAAGAAGAGTCGGACTGTCAAACCATCAGTAGCAGCAAGTGGTGAGGAACACCCAGTGGGATTGATGAGGAAAAGAACTCAGTCAGCAGCAGCAACGGAAGTAGTTGTGACAGTGGCAGCAGCGGAAGCAGCTGTGACAGTGGCAGCAGCAAAAGTAACTATAATGCCAGCAGAATTTACAGTGGCAGCAGCAGAAGCTGATATAGTGAATGATGTTGGGGGTAACAGTGGAACACCCCTATCAGAGATGACAGGAGCAGTTAAAGGGAATAGGGGGTCACCTGCATTAGAAGAAGCACATACAGTAGGAGCAGATATAGAGATTCCTATTTTGAACCCCAAATTGCCTACTGCTACACAGGAACCCTCTAGGGAAGAACCCCAAATTGAAAACCTCCTATTTGAAAACGAATTATTAAAGGAGGAAGTGCAAACATTAAGAAAAGAATTGGAAAAGTGGAAGGGAGCAACTGGAAGACAAGCAGAGAAAAATTTGGATACATTAGCAAACGCTGTAAACTTGCTGGAAAACCCATCTTTTGCATTTGAAAATGAGAAGTATGGGGAGACTGTTTGCCTAGAATGTGGAGATATATTTGCTTCAGCAGGACACAGAGTTGTTGTGTTGGGACTTGCATCCCAGAGTCATGTGCAAATAAAGGAGGTGGAAGAAGGAATGCCAGGGATCGAATTGATAGAGGAGAATGAGCCAAGAATGGAAGAAATCCCTGATTTGAATTTAGACGATGAAATGGTACAGCCCCAGCCATCAAGGGATACTGAGCTCCTTCAGGACCAGTCTTACCAGTCAGAAAGATTTGATAAAAATCAGAAACAATATCAGCAGTTTAAAGAAACGGAGGAACAGGGGACTATTACACAAGAACCAATACCCTTGAGAATGTTTAAATATGCAACTTAGATAGCAACATTTGATGTGGAGAATCAGGAGGGAAACACTGCTACATAAGAACCAGTGTTTCCAAAATCATTTGCTACAGTGGCAACACAAACTGAGATGGTTGAGATTGAAATGAAAGACTTGGGTGCTGTTACACAAAAACCAGCAACCCTAAAAATACTAACTGAGACTGTAACAATGACTGAGGAAGCTGAGATGGATATGGATATGAATAATGTTGTTACACAAGAACCAGCATCCTTAAACCCTATGGATGATACTGCACCACATGCACAGACCATTGCAATCTCGATAGAATATGAAGCTATCACAGTGCTGAGGAAAGACAAGGAAGTCATTCATCTAAATTCTGATGATGAAAAGGAGGTAGAAGACAGAAAGATTCAATGACTACAGAAGAAAATTCTCTAGTTAAAACTTGAACTGGATAAATGGCTCAAATGGATGGAACCGTTCAAAGAAGGTATGATCCCTATCCAGGAGCATAGGAATGTCATTAAGGGAATAAGAGAAAAATGAGCTGAGGAGCTATTCTTCCAGAAATTTCGGTGGGAGAAACTCCAAGAAAAACTGGAAGGTTTGAAGAAGCTTGAGTCCCTACAGTAGGACAAAAACCAAATGTATAATCTTTCTATAGAATTGATGAGTTGCAGAGCTCCGTCCCCCTCTTATCCTGTCTTCCTGTATGAGCAGGCAACCTTATTTAAATTGAAGGCTCTCAAAGATGGAAGATCATTTGAGTTAGCAACAGTTGATCAATTTCTGGAGATTTTTCTGAAGAGTGACTTTAAGGATCAACATTTGTTATGTGAGTTATATTTGCATGATAGGGCTTGCTATATCTCCGTTCCATCTGACCCTTTACCTGTTCTTGGGGATGTTCAGCTGAGGGCATTTGCCTCTTTTGTCATTAACCATGTAAGATGGAAGGATGCTTTCCAAACCATCCTCAGGAATGAGGAGAATTCTACTCTCTGGATCAGGGAGGAACCTCAGAATCCACCAGCATTCATGGCCAATCATGCTAAATCCCTCAAGGTTCCTTCAATTGCTCAATATTTTGAGAGCCTGCGAGATAAACTCCTTACTACATGCTTCCCAATGATTCTTAATATGCAGCAGGATGCCCTGGAAGGCAGTGAATATAGATGGCTATACTCATCCTCATCTCTGAAGGAAATGGATCCATATGGCTTCGAAAATTTCAGGCAAGCCTTCACTAGGGTGCCTATATATGTGCAATGCATGCAGAGGTGTGGACCTTGGTGGATTGGTTTAAGATTTAAGTTCCCCCTCATTTGGTTTCCTATAAGAAATTCTTACAGAACCAATTATGCTCTAACATTAGAAGAAGAAGAGAGTTGGTGGGAGCATTGGGTATACTGCTATGGGTTTGTTCCTTGAGGGGAGGCACCAGAATTTGCTTATAACATCACCAATCTCCACAGATTTCACTCAGATTCAGATTCAGACTAAAGGAGGTTGTTGCATGAGGACATGCAATTGGATAGTTGGGGGGAGATGTTGGGTCCAGGAAATGCCCCTTTTTAGCTACCTCTATTACACCTTTTTGCCCTAATTCCATCCTATTTTCATGAGCTATATCCATGTCTTTCCAGATCAATCTATAACATTGACAGGTATAATTTGTTATTACTTTATTTGTTTTTATGCCTAAGACTATTAAACATTATGGATCTTAGTCCTTGGTTTATATTAATTTATGTGATTTTATTTAGCCAAGGTCTAAAAGCGTAGGTGCACCAGCCCAGCAGTGCTAGCTATGACTCTTCAATGTCATCTCGTCATATTCTAAGGGACAGCGCATCCTCCACGCGAGCTGTAACAGATTTCCACTGTAATAGATCGCATTGAAGAAGAGCTTAGCTGCAATGGACAGGTGGCATTCCAGCTGTCAAGTCTGTTGATCCAATTGTCATCGGGACAGCAATATCCTTCGGTATTAACAGCACTATTCAACACGCTGTATCAGTTAGTTGTAACTACGCGGCATGAAGATCCTAGATCTTCATTGCTGCGCTATTTTGTGGATCTGAAACTGTCTTTATTTTTGTATAAATCCCAGAAGGCTCTCATAGCCTGGGGTTGGACAATCATTACTGGTGTAAGCTGTAACAGAGCATTGAAGCTCATGATCTTCCATTAATAATATGAGAGCAGAATTCTTCACTTCTGAGTTTTAATTAGTTGTGACTCTCGGCGTCTCTGTTAGAAGGCCAGGGCCCACCTTCTCACAGAGATAGCCGATTTAAGTAGGTAGAATAGTTTAAATTCATTTATGTTGTGTAGTGTGGAAATTTGCAGACATTGTTGATAGATGTAACAGAGAATAGTTTAAATTCATTTCTGTTTTGTGGTGTGGAATGTTGCAGACATTGCTGATAGCTGTAACAAAGATTAGCTTCATTGCTGGTAATTTACAATTGCATCTTGAATAGCTGTAGCAGAGTGGTGTGACAGTCGACTATGTAAATCAATTCAATTCAATTGCATGTGTGTTTTAATCAGCTGTAACAGCCAAGCTCGATCCCAATCAATTGGTAGTTATTTATGCTTTATAGGACTTCCAGTAATCATCAGTAGAGTTCAAGCTTGTATTTTAATTCTGGTTGTTGTTGTATCTTTAATTGCATACATAGATTAGACCGATAATGTTGGAGTTACAGTAGTCATTGGATAGATCATTTTGGTAAAGGTTGAATGCTGTAGTTTGATGATCATAAGGATTTAACTTCTTGCAAAAGTAATCTCGTTTAGAGTTTATGATTTTTGTTGGGAAAATTTTTATATGAAAATGATTTTTTAAATTTCAATAAATTCGTCCCACATTTATTTAAAAAATAATATATACCAAACCATTCACCTTCCCCGCGAGAGCAAAGAAAAATTATTTCTCCCTTTGAAATTCGCTAGAAACCCTCCATTCGCCCCCGATATCCTGCTAAAATTGTCATTAATCATTCAATCGCCCCCGATATCCTACTAAAATTGTCATTAATCCTTCAATCCCCCCCGATTTCTAGGAGAAGAGGTTCATAAGTGTTGGTTCGCCTTTATTTTTCATGTAGATCAAAGGTTTGGTTGCATTCGCCCCCATTATTTGTTGTTTATATAATTCTTTTTGAAAGAGTCATAAACCAAACTAGAGTATTCATCATCTCCTGCTAAATAAACAATTTCTTCACTCAACTAAATGTTTTGCAGAAGAGGTTACCATCGAATCTTGTAGGCAGTATTGTACTTCTCCAGAATCAGGCATGAGTGCTCTAATTTTTTATCTCTTCTTGTGATTTTTAGCTTCTATCTTGCAAGGGTCTATGAAAGTGTTTATCACCATGTCCAAACAATCATTTAATTTATGGGCAGTTTATTTTTGAGCTTTTCTATCACAAAAAATGAACTCTTAAAAACCCATTATTTTATTAAATTTTGGATCTCTTCATAATCTTAATTGTGCACTTCTCATTGGTTATCTCTAGATTTCCTTTCTTCAACCCATAAGATGAGCCCAATGTTACACAAAAATACCTTAAATCTGGGACGTTTTTGAAGTATTAACGGTTGTATCAATCTTGACACAAGTTCATACTTATGCCAAATTTTAAATATACCTTAGGTTAGTGTTGATTCTGAATTAAAAAGACAGACCAAAATAACTTGCAGAATTTTCACTATTTAGCAAAATAAAGTAGAGGTTTTCATCTATTAAAGCTCAAACTATGTTACCTACAGCAATTTTTTTGGCAGATAAGTGTTGCAACATTGTTAGGTCCATGAAAACACTCACAAGAAATGTTAAAACTCCATTGAAGAGATGTTATTTTTTTCCTCCAGTTTTTGTGTTTATATCTAAGATCAAATCAAAGATTGAACCCTCAAGATGATGTTGCCTCGTAGAGTCATTCTTTGGTTTATTTCCATTCATTATTGGTGCGATTCTCAAATATATATAAATGGTTAGCCTGTTCCAAATGCATTTCCCTATATGTTTCCTTGGACAACATATAAGTTCTACTTTATTATTGTACTAGAATAGTAAAGGTAGTGCACCGTCTTTGTCACATTTTATTGCCTACTTAAATTTGTATGAGTAGGGCCATCCCTTCCTTCCGAACACATAGAAGCAGACTAATGGACTAACCTGAGGCCCATATTGATAAATTATAGCAGGGGAACATTTTCCAATAGCATTCCTCAAAATATTTAATCATCCAGTCCATCCATTACCTTTTGCATTAAAGCTGCAACATGTTGAGGAACTCACTGAGGACCCTTCTATTGTTTACCTAGACTGTAAGATGGAGACCATGGCATTCACATATTTGGATTAATATTGATGATGTTTATATGCTTCTTGGTTCACTTCTTTAGGACTTTTCCCTTGAAATATTAGCTTGGATATCCTGGATGGTACTATGACTTAGTTGCTCAAGAGCCTTAGATTGAAGATTTGTGATGAGTGTGATTTGGGTTTTTATTGGATATTGACTTTTATGGATTAAGGAGCCCGAGATTGAAGTTGGGATTACTTTTTTTCCGATTTAAATGGTTGTTTCTAAATATTGAATGCAAATTAGTATTCTATATCATGAATGTAAAGTAGGCTTGAATCTGTAATTTATTTTAATTGAAGTTTCAGAAATTTCCATTTCAGTTTGTTATAATTCTTAATATTTCTTTATTGATGAATTTTACTGTGTTTACTAGGATTAGAGAATTTGATGTTTTTTCAATGCAATTGATGTTCATTATTGAATCCTTCAATCGAATTTATGAATTTATTTCTTTGGCTATTGCAGTCTTACATGGTCTACTTGGGAGGACAACATGGCGAGACTCTGGAACACCATCTGGACCTCTAGTAGTTGTTTCTCATCATGAAATTTTTGGATCAGTACTAGGAAGGTTTGGGATCAATGCTAGGAAGGTATTATTGAATGAATGCTTGATTGATTGAATGAATGGAATAATTATGTATATATTGTAAAATTTGAAATACTCCTATGGTTTTATTGAGAAAATTAAAATTTGGAAAGGACATTATCATTGCTAACATTGATACAGGTTGTTGTCCTCATTGTCCATAGAAATATATCATTCTCTCTCTATTTCTTTGTATATGCTCCTAATCAGATAATATCAGGATAAGCTCATTTGATTTATGTGTTTGGTGTTGATGCTCTTGCTTAAGGGTATGGCCTGAATATAAAATATTCAATGACACAGGTATGGACACTATTCCTTATCTATGGAAGGGGATCTTCTAAACTGGAACAAATTTTAGTGCAGATCAATGCAACAGGTGCCTCCATTAATATCCATTTCCAATTGTGTTAATCATGATGTTTATAATTTATTGTCTTCATGTCAGCTTTATGGATTTTCAGAAGAGTCCTTATTGCAATGTTGGAGAAACTCCATAGATGTTTTGGATTTTTTGGTATTTTTTCCCAGAATTTGGTGATTATTTTTTCCAAATCCAAATTTTGAATTTTGAAGTGTTCAAATTCTGATGGAAGATGTTTTCGATTTTCAGGTCTTTTTGGTCAGAATCTGAAGATTTTTCCTTCCAAATCCGAATTTGGAAGTGTTCAAATCTTGTTTCTAAATGCATAAATGGATTCAAGCTCCTCAAATACCCAAGGTACCCAGATTATGCAAGTTTCACAGTTGTACTATGCTTTTCAAAGAATTCCTAAAAAATTATGTGGTAAAAACAAGCTAGAAAAGAAACCCAGAAAAAAGTCAGAAACATCTATACATTTAATTTTTTTACAAAACCAGCCAAAAAAGAAACCGAGAAAAAAAAATCAAAAACTCTATCATTTTGAAAATTTTACAAATTTTTACTTCCAGTCTCACTATTCACAGCAACTTTGGAAGGTCCTTTCTGGTTAGGAACCCTTGGGGAGTCCATGCTAGCAAGGCTCTCACTATGTTTTGGGATGTCAGCTCTCAACGTGTCTTGGGAGGTCTACTTACATTGCTCGAAAGAGTGGGGGGAGGGAATGAACAATAAAATCCAATTAGTCCTTTAATTTGTCCATGTACTAGTTATAGAAGTACTACTAAGGTCCTCCTTTTCCCTTATGGATGAGCCAAAGGATTCTATCCAAGGCCTCGAATTTTATCAATTTGTTCTCACTAATAGATTTCAGGCCTGCACATACATGGTAAACAGAAGGGCATGCAACACTATGACTTTCACGGTCCTTGTTGTGTAATATCTATTGATGGATATTCTAATTGGTGAATTTTGTCCATGTGTTTGCGTTACTTATTTTTGTATTATACTGATAAAAACAATAATAATACATGCACATACTCTCATGCATTCTTGTTTGTTTTTGCTACATTCCTTACAGTGTAATGTGGTTCTTGTTCCTCATTGTTGCATTGTATTTCTAAGGAGAAGAATGATTCCAACGTGAATGTTGGACAATCCTCTGCCTCCGTGTGCTTGTTAGTTTGTTGTTTCCTACTAGAAAGCAACTCTATTGTAGGATTTACCTGTTTAAAGAATAAGGACCTTTATTACTTGTATTCATAGAATCAAGGTTTAACACTCTATAGTGTCTTGTACATTAGGCATTTAATCAAGAAGCAGACCTCTTGAACCTTTTTCATAGAATCAAATATTCACTCTTCAGTGTGTTGTTTGCAACAGGAAATTGATTAGAGCCAGATACTTCATCAAGGGATTTGAGGCTGCAAATTGATTCATATTTTTATTCCCTATCTTGAGACAGTGTCTAGTTTTGAAAGGTTCCTGAGCCATCTTTGGAGGTCAGTTACAAGTTTTGGAGGTTCTAGGTGCAAATCTTGTAGCTGGAACCATATAAACTCCAAAAGTAATATGGAAACTATGTATAAGTTATTCTTATAGTATTTCATTATATTGTTATTGTACCTCCTACAAGAGAAAATATTAATGTATTTGATCATGTAAACCCTTGAAAGAATCAATGTAAACCCTGGGGTCAATATGCACAAAAAAATATCTATGCTAATAGTCGTAGATTGTTATGGCTATCGTAGGATTTAATGCTCAGCCAACTGATTGCTCTTTTTGAAATTGGATTTGTCTTCTTGTTTACAACTTAGTGGTATTCATTTTCTGGCTTTTGCATTAGACTTTATAAGGATGATTTCTGATACCAAAAGGCATCATACTTCACAAAATTATGAGGTTCACAAAAAACGTATTCATTCTACATACCTATCCCAAATCCATTTTAGGAACAAATTTATTCAATGCATGTATGTTTCCCAATAACCAGTTGATTGCTGTCTGTACCAAGAGTTGATACAACCCAGGCCATTCTAAGAAGAAAATTTAGTGATTCCCATAAAAATTCCTAAACAAAAATTAATTGTAAAATGCAATCAAGTAAGCTTGACAATATAATGCTGGGCATATTTTGAAATCCTAATGTGTAGTTGTCCGCTATTACTTGTATGTTCCATATTTAAAGTTAGTATTTGATCATGTATGTGACTTATCTAGATGAAAGAGTGCTTACTAACTTGGGCAGAGCAAAAAAAAATACCACTTACTTTGATGTCAAACTCAGAGCAAAAAATGCCACTTACTTTGATGTCAAACTCAGAGCAAAAAATGCCACTTACTTTGATGTCAAATTAAGTATTATATTGTGGCCTAGGACTCCTGTAGCATAAACTTTTTTGTGGAAACAAGCATTGAGTAGCAATGTAATTTAGTTCATGGTTGATTGTTTTACAGCCATAGTAAAGTTAGCCCAACCATAGTAAAGTTAGTTCATTGTTGCAGTTTTTTCAAGTAGGTAAATATTAATAACCTAAGAATTTTCCATGAATGGGAAAATACTTTTCCATATCCAAAGTGAACAAGTCACCGAAGTTTGTATTCATCTATCTTTCTATGGATTGTCTATGTTTTTTACTTTTATCAACTAATTCCTTATTGACGTGAAATTAATTTAATGTAGTGGGTGGAATGGTGAGAGTTTTTTTAATAAGCATGTTTATGAGTGATGGTTCAATTTCTCCATACAATTTATGTGTATGAAATGTAATTCCATTGTGAGAGTTTTCCAGAATTTTCCTAGTATTCAATATTCTTCTCAATGTCTCAAACTTTCCTCACAATTCATCTTCAAGGAAATGAATCAATTTTGAAAGAGGAGCCAACCATTTTATAAATAGTGGTGTATCCTAAAATTGCAACTTACGTTAGCTTCAAACATTCATTGTGGGATAATCAAACACTAAACTTATATGGTGTTAGTTTGATGCTCTGTTTGCAAGTTTATTTGTTGATGGAATTTGAGAGCCCATTTTTCACTTACTTCTAGGCCTCCATCTTTATTCATAGCCTTTGGATTCTTAACTATTTTTAGGGCCTCACCTAACCCACATGTAAAATTATACTCCTCTTTCACAACAATTTGAAAATTCTCCATACAAAAGTGGTGCTTGGTCATTGAGAGTGTGGATTGTGAAGAAAGAATTACACTTGTGGCTAAGATAACTAGCATCGAAATGTTAATTAATCTTGCATCTCAATTTGGTTTGGAATTGTATCAAATGTAGGTAAAGGGTGCTTTTCTTACTGACATACTAAATGAGGAGGTCAACATGGAGCAACATGAAGGCTTTGTTGAAGTTGGAAAGGAGCATCTTGTCTTCAAGTTTCAGAAATTTTTCTATAGGTTGAACTTTGAAGCAAGAACCAAGGGCATTGTATTCCTGCATTTATAACTAGATGTGAATTTGAGCACGATTTGTATGTAAAGCATGAGGATGATGAAATTCTTGTAATTGTACGTGTTGACAATCTCAGCATACAAATAGTGATACTTCAAAGATCAACTCTCATAAAAGGCAACTTTGTGAATCTTTTGGAATGTCAAATTTGGGTCTTCATTAATGTAGTAAATATAGTATTGGCATGGAGATGTGGCAAAAGACTAGAAATTTTTTTGTATCATAATCTAAGTATGCATATGATTGGTCGAAAAAACTTTCATATAGAGGATTGTAAGTTGATGGATTACTCCCATGGAAGAAAGTATCAAATTTGATAAGGAGATAGATGGAAAGATTTATGATCAACAATCCTTAAAATATCAGTATTCAGAAAGGGAAATGAGCTCTGCATAGCTAAGCGAAGAGAAAAATGGTCTATGTAAAGGTTCCTACGCATTCATCATAGGATACCTATTGGCACGAGACCGACATTTCTCTAATGTAATTGGCATAATTTTCATATGTCCACAGACTGTCAATACAGTATTCACTTGAATCTCAGCACCTACAGGGAAACATACTATAAAAGGAGCATTCCAAACCTTGCTACTATACAGGTTAGCATGTTTCTTGTCTTATTTGGTGGTGTGTAGTAGTCATCTTGTTTTGGCCACTAGTAGTTAGATTGTTTTGAGTATATCCAAAATTGAATGAATTTATTGCATGTTGCATGTCTTTACATCTTTAGAGTTTTGATTTTTAATGTAGTGAATTAATTCCGCTACTATTCTTAAGAGATTGGATTACATGCACAAGGGTCAGAACTGTTGTTTACATCCATTTAGCCTCCTTTTAGACCCTCAAAATGAGGATTGGATGTTGATAAGTTTACCCAGGCTTGTTTTTGTCCCCTTTTTATGCCTAGAACTGTGATTAATGGTTTTTATTGCTACTTTATGGGCTGCCACTAGAGGAAGGTCACTGTAGGCTTCATTTTCATGCCCAGAATTGCCAATGGTTGCTACATGAGGACATGAATAGTTATAAATTGCACCCAAAACACACGAGAACCACTTCTTAGGTTTTTCTCATCCATAAAAGAGGAAGGTCACTGGAGGCTTCAACATAGTAAAAAAGAGTGGTATAAATGTTGTATTATAAATGTGACTAGTGCCTCTGGCATGTCCCTTTTTGAAGGTTGCTTCTAGACATCTAATAAGTGCTACTATTGAAATTATATATAGGTTTTCAAGCAATTCAGTATAGGTTTTCAACTTTTGATATTAAACCAAGCCACACTAACATGTGTGAAATATAGCATAGCTTGTTGTATCATGTATATCATTAGAACAGTATTGGCAAGTGTTAACACACAATCTGCCTCAAAGGAGGCAGCCCCAACTTAGTTGTGGGTCAGAGGAATAGTTGTTGTTAGGCAGCCCCAACTGAAATCTTGGACCAAACTAATTCCTAAACCCTCTTGGTCTACCCCTGTGACCTATATGACTATTTATTGCTTCTATCATATTCTGCTTTAATTTTATTCATAAAATTGGAGGGAAATGTTCAACCTTGATCTTGCTTTGATGTATCATATGTGCCTCTGCATTTTCTATGGATAAGGTGTAATAGTATTTACTCTTTTATTCATAAAATTGGAAGGAAATGTTCAACCTTGATCTTTCTTTGATGTATCATATGTACCTATGCATTTTCTGTGGACAAGATGTATTAGTGTTTATTCTTTTTCTCCTACTTAAATATTCATATGTTAGAGTAATAGTCTTTGTGGCACATTTTAGAACAACTTTTTTATGTACTCTTGTAGCATGTCTGAGATATAAATTGTGTAGTGAATTATTTGTCTATAGCTTGGAAGTTCTAACATGCGGCACATATTCATTGTAAAATAAAAGTTCTCAGTGGACCTTTTTATCACCATATTCATTGTACTTCTGATGTATGTCCAGAAAGGAGTGTTTTTCCATACATAAAGTAAACCATAGATTAGGTAAAAGTTAGAAAGCAGAGAATATCCAACATCTTGTGATATGAAAGACTTCCTGGGCCTTTTATTTTTGGTTATGCCTTAAAATTTCAAATCCAAAAGTCGGTATCAGTCAGTATAAATAATAATTTAGTCTTGTTTCTTTATATGTATGTTGGCACTATCAGAGGAAGCATAATCATCATTATCACAGAGTCCATCAGTTTACAATTATTTTGTGGTAGGAGAATGACTTCTTTGTTACCAAAAGCAAATGGTCTAAAGGTGCTTTGCTACAGGGCTTAAGATAGCTAAGAAATTCCTTCCAGCATTTTCACTCTAGACAACTACTCTATCATAATAGAAACCTTCAAAGTCAATCTTTCATGTTAGAAAATAAATTTTGCTAATCAAGAAGAGGCTAAATTGTATTCCTAACAATTTCTCTCTCTCTCTCTCTCTCTCTCTCTCTCTCTCTCTCTCTCTATTAGAGGTGTCATTAATGCCTCTGTGCAAGAGATACTCAATTTACCTGATTCTTAAGTTTTAAGCTTGCTTTTCTTTATAGTTACTCTCCCTTGAAAGAATGCAACAAATTCCAAAGCATTTTACACATAGTTGATGCCATTAAGGGTCTCATGTTTGGACTTTTCTTTTAATATCCAAAGGTTTCTTTCATCAACCCATTCTGAGGTAATCCTAGTTTCCAATTTGCCACAGCCTGAGGAAACCTTGGAGCTAGTTTTTTTCTTCTTCACATGTTAGTAATACATCACTGATTCCATTCATACCAAGGCCATGCTACAAAGTTGTTTGCAGGTTTACTGTGTTTGTAGACTCAGAATGAAGGTGTTGTTTGTTGTAAACAACCTATAAAATGTTGCTATCTCAAGATGTCATCATGGGGCAATATTGTTGGTTAAGGAGATTGTATATGTGTCCATGGTATCATTTTTCTGAATATTTGAGGTTAGTTACCCAGTTTTTTTGAATCTCAATTGGAATGACAATGGTTATCATTGTCGTTACCTCTTTAGAGAACTTAGAAACAATTGTGCATCCAAACAATTATTATTGCACAAGAAAATTAGTATGCACCAATAACATCAGAAGAGGGATTAGTACTGTCGATAGTATCCCATATCTTGGCTCCACACTCAGAGTTCACCATGCCCTTCTCATCAATGGAGACATAAACAGTTGCAGGAATCAGAGATTTTGTGTTCGTTTTCACATGCTCATAAGTGTGATCCACAACATTGGGCATATCTGTTGAATGTTTAAGTCTAGCTTTTTTTGGTCTTGACCCTATCATTTGACCCAAAATGGACACCGCAATTGTGAAAGCCATAGCAAACTTTGGCATGTTTACAGGCTTCCTCAGCATTGCAATAAAGTGAATTGCATAATGAATAGCAACAAACCATGCTGGTGAAAACTTATGTGTGTGTTCCCTCCAAACACCTAATGGGACCAATAAAAAAAAAATTTGTGAGAAGATGCAATCCTTTGTAACCCTTGTGGAGCTAGTGGGATAAAAAGCCTACATATATTTAAATTCTGCCCAGAATTGACATTTCCATGCAATTCAGCAATTTCACCTTCAACCTTGAAAGCTTGCTGGCTAAATTTTCCACAAGATTATGCTTGTGTTTTCTTGTTGGCTAGATTTTCCACAAGATAAATCTTTCCATGCTTGTCATCACCCTCATTGTCATCACCCCCCCAAACCATATTTAAACCTCAAAGCTCATTTCCAATGAACAAAACCTCCTCATGGCACTTGTATCCCACTAAGATTATAAACAACCCTAACCATGGCCACAAGATTGATTCATAGTTTGAAACTCTTCTTTAAATCTATGTGGTGTATTTGAATTTCTAATATGCACAATCCTATGTGTGCCTTTGGCCTATGATCTCTATTATCCCAATTTGCTAAAGCAGCAGGATCTATGGGCTTATAGCCTTATAATATTTACCATTTACTACATTCTAGACTCATTTATCAATTAAATGCAATTTCATTTTTACCAGCCAAGTGTGGAAGTTTTCACTTGTGAACTCTAATATTAGAACTGCTGCTGATAGACTTTTCTGCATTTCAAATAGGTCTCAATATATTTCTTGGAGCTCTAGTACCATGTGAAAAAATATGAAAGAATGGAAAAATTGCAGCTACAGGAACAACACACAGAGAAAATACTATGTGTAGCAACATCACATGGAGATGGAAGAAATGATACAAAATCAATATTGATGCACTTTCCTTTATTATGCACTAAGAATACACACTTACAATTTCAGAATAACTGAAACTTTCAGCTTCCCACCTTGACACATGTGGGGTGAACTACTTGAGTTAGTTACTTGGAGAAGCATGCTTGGCACAAGTTTTCATGTCACCACATACCTTATCCCATGTGAGGTGCATGAGTTGGTTATGTTAACCGTTAAAATGGACCTTGTCAAGGTGGAGTGCTCCACTTGTGGACCCATTCTCTTTTGTGGACCTAGTATAATGATTTTACCTGTAACTCCCCTCTATGTTGTTCCATAAAAGAGAAGGAGGTGCACATGACTTCTAAGCATGAGAGCTAGAGTGAAGAGTGGTGTGATGTGATAGCTAGGGTATTCTATTTAAAGTGTATTGCTTTATGAGGTTGTGAGAAGGTGGTTGGTTTTGTATTGTAAGCTTGGAAGCCTCTGATTTTGGATTATGTAATTCTCTTTTCTACTATAATAGAAACACAAGTGATTGTTGGTGCATATTCAGTATGCTAATTTGATTTGTCTAGAGCTGATTTCTATTTAAAATGTAACTTTTAACTCCCCTATCTTTTGTTCTACAAAAGTGAAGGAGGTGCACATGAATTCTAAGCATGAGAGCTAGAGTGAAGAGTGAAGAGTGGTGTGATGTGATAGCTAGGAGTGGTGTTGATCTTGTTTCATAAGAGACAATTTCTAAAATTGTACAGATTTACTTGTGACATGGAGATGGAGGATTCCCTTGCCCCTTGATTAGATCTGGGATTTTAATTTCAGTAGGAATTTCTTGTGGAAACCCCTTGGACCCCTTACTTTATAAATTCTCATTCTCATGACCCTGATTACCCCATTCTATTTATCCTCTTCTTCCCATTTTTCTATATTTACTACACTTTTATAATTGCTCATAGAAGTGTTTT
The DNA here is from genome assembly GCA_027924585.1 of Larix kaempferi. Classification (NCBI taxonomy): domain Eukaryota; kingdom Viridiplantae; phylum Streptophyta; class Pinopsida; order Pinales; family Pinaceae; genus Larix; species Larix kaempferi. The sequence continues at coordinate 8,341,476 of BSBM01000003.1, forward strand.
AGCTCATATTAAGGCACTAAATGTTTTAGGTATAGAATCTATAAAGTTGGTTATGTCATGCATGGATCCTCTATAATGCAAAGCACATAAATAACTTTGACATGAATGGTTCCTCTGTAATGTAATGCTCATAAATAGTTATGGTATTACCATTGGCATGCCTTTACAACAAATATGAAAACTTAGTTTAAGAGGAATCTCACATACACTGACCTTTAATCGGGAACTTTGTTGTTTATTTATCTCACCACCTTCTAAGAGGAATCTCAAAGGCTAAATAATAAAATACTCTAGTTTAAGGATCTATATCCACCCTGACCCCTTCACAATTCCTATGATAGAGCAAGTCTATTAAGCAAGATATCAGATGATTGACAAACTAAAGATTGTGGATACCTTGCAAAGATCCACGTTAGAACTTTTGATTAACAATCCATATCCATATCCATGTGTAACAGGTTTTGAGTTGTGAAGGACAGAGCAATTGTTAGTTCAAAGGTGTAGTTGGTGGAAAGTGAGGCAAAGTTCATCTATGGAAAGACAACTAGGAATTCTGAGCTATTGTTGCATAACTTTAATATTAGAGTGGTCAATATCTCTTAGAGAGGATTTGCTTTCAGTTGAGGAAGAAGAGGAAGGCAGATTGTTAGAGGAAGAAGGTATATGGATGAGGAGTTATTAAGAAGGTTAGAGGCCACATATAGGATATTAAGGTTTGATGATTATGAATATGAAGAAGTTAGCACTGGAATTGACTAGAACATTCTAGCTAGTGCAGAAGCTGGTAGAAACTATATCAAAGCACTTAAATTTTAGACTGGAACACTTCAACCAATGTAGAAGATGATAGAAACTATATCAAACCAAGGAGCTCGATTGAAGTATAAAGTATCATAGTTTGTAACTTTGGAGAAGATTTGAACCCAAATGCATTAATAGATGAGGTTCCGGAGCTTCAATAACTTTTTTGTGTGGAGAATATAGTTTAAGATGGCCCAAGGAGAGTAAAGTTCACCAGGATGAAGATGAAATCCCAGGAAACCTTATGGTGGGAGTGTTCACAAAAGAACTGGGTGAGTCAAGGTAAGCAGAAAATCAAAATTTGGGAAGAAATGAACAAGGATTCGGGAACTAAATGCCTAGGGTGGGTCTATTATAAGATTCAGTTTGGACAATTTCAAAAGTTAAAAACAAATCATTTAGCATTGCAAGAGTAATTCCTACCATCAAACTATTATCACTCTATTTGGTTAATTTTAGAGATTAAAATAAATTCATTTGTCATTGCAAGAGTATACAAAGCAGTTTAGGGGACATCACATGAGAATTGATACACACAAAAGTGAAGAACAAGCTTCTAGGTACTTTAATGGTTTCTTTTTTCAGATCCAACGTGTGATGGTAGTGGTTAGACTACATTCTATAGATGTGGCCCTCCAGTATGCATTGAGGGTGGAAGACAAATGTAATAGAAACATAGGAAAGATGACGAATAGGAAGGGGATTATTGGCACAGTGACCTATTGGTAGTGCCCTAGTTGAAAGAAATGAAAATTATTTTTTAAATTTATTGGCACAGTGACCTATTGGTAGTTCCCTAGTTGAAAGAAATGCAAATTATGTTTTTAAATTCTTACAGTTGTATTGTATGATTGATTTACATTTCTAATCTACTGCATCATTGTTTAAAAGTTGTTCTTTATTTTATCAAACCCTGACTATATAAAAATCAACATGGTATCAGAGCTAGTTTTGTAGTTAACTCTATTTTGCAGCCTATCAGAATCTACAAAGTTCCTCAGGTAAGGGTTTGAGCACTAACAAATTTGATTGCAGAAGATTCAAGTATGGTCAGTGGAAGAAATGTGGGCTGATGTGGCTCACAACCACAGTGAACCAGATGATACTTTTAGGTTCTTGGACAACAATATCCGAGAAGTAAGTCTAATTTGATTCTTGGGTCTCATTTGAATTTCATCATCCCAGCTTATTGAAAAAAAATTGTGATCCTATTGTTCAAATATCACATATTCACTCTATAAAGGATATTATTTCTAACTGTTCCGCTATTTTTTTCCTAAAGAAAAAATCTTTATATGTGATATTTCAGAGTTTGAAATCAGAATATACTTCAAACTGCTTTATACGGATAGACTCTTCACAGTTCCTGCATTGTCCTATCACTACTTCAGTACAATCTCCATGGCTGCAGAAAAGACAACTTTGACATCTCATTAATCAAAATTGTGACTCACTTCAAAACTAAACTTTCCATCTTGAACATATGGACATGTTCAGTAAAATTCAGACCAAGCTTACCAGTACTGATTTTTAATAAAGAGCCTTTATGTAGATGATATGAGAGTCCCTTCTCTAAATTCATGCTTAGAAAAAGTACCCAAAAGGAAATTGACCATGCATTTTTGGAAAACTATAGTATGGTGTTCCAATCTTAAGAGTTTCCAAAGGAATGACTCCTTTCTCTTGTAAACTCTAAATAGAAACCCATAAGGTGAGAAAGTTGAACAACTCATTCTGTCAAAATATCTGGTTGAAAACACTCTTTAACAAAAAGATGTGAAAGTAATTCAGCCTCGAGTTATTGTACTATTTGAGATGTTGATTCAAGAAATAAAATTAGTCACTCATTATCTTGGTGAATGTGAGTCTTAGTTGTGCAAAACATTGTGGTTTCTTTAATATATTTACAATTAATTATAATAAATTATGATGTTCTCATGTATTCAACTCCATCAATAGTAAAATTTGCACCTTGTGCAATACTTCTTGTATTTGTAAAGATTTGGAATAGCTCTGCAATAAGATAACACAAAAAATCAGGGATAAAGAAATTTTCTACAGCATAATCAATGATGCCATGTTTGACCATGCTAAGATTTCAAAGGGAACAATACTTGGCTAAGTTTAAAGAGCACTAACTACAACCTCAAGTAATGGATAACACGTATCAACTTCATGAAATCAATGACCCATGGGATCTTGTCACCAAGAAGTGCAGACTTCCAAGTGATGGAAGTGGGTAAGATGCTAACAACAAATATTTGAGGACCATTCCCAAGGCTTGTCAAAAGGACAAAACTAGAACACATGTTTTACCATTCCATCTTTATGAAAAAAATGGCATTTAGATTAGGTAATTCCAAAGTACTTTACACATAGCTTGAATAGAAGGTTGCACAAAATTAAGGACCAAGCAAAAGATTTTTTTTTCTGCTCAATGTATGATTCCAACATGGATTGAAGTTGAAACAACCATGTGGTCTGCTTAGAAAGAAACTTACAAGCTTTGTCCATTTTTTGAACCACTTCATATGATTCCACCTCTAGTCTCTCCACCATTTGGGGAAGCTGAGTCTAACTTAAGAAAAAATCCTTTGTAATGAGGTTCTTTGACCATGTTAACAATGATCCTATCAATAGTATTGAGTTGAAAAATCTATCTTCAACTTTGGCTAAGGCTTCCAATCATGAGTCTAAACATCCAAGATCCCAGATGGAATGATCAATAAAAGACAAACCAGTTCATAAGGAACTTCCTTTCCAAGTAATTCAATGCTCGATGGCTCTTGAATCCTTCCAAATCCAGGCCTTCAAAGGCACTCCTTTAACAATCTTCCCTATAAATATCCCAGCCAGAGTTGTTTCCATCAATCCTACAACTTCATCTAGACTCACATCACTGCCAACCACCATCTTGATGCACCCTGCATTCACTCTGATGCATTTTCGATTTTGGGAAGTTTGGCCCCCACTAGAACCATTCACTCTCATTTAATACCTTCAGGTGCTCACTGACACCCTTATCCCTTGACGTTCTAGAGGAAGTACAGTGCTAGGGGATGGGGCTTTATTCTTAGGACAAGGACTAGAGTATTTTCTTGGAAGAAGAGGGGCTCGATTGCAATTATTTCGATACTACCTAACCACATACAAAGACTTCAATACCTCTTTGACAATACACCTTCCCCATTCACTACCTTATTTCCTCTATCCCATGCTAGCCCTTTTCCTCCACCACATGCCTGTCACTTGTGTCACTACCTTCTGGTCCTTTGTCCTCATCCTCTTAGATCAAAACCTTGCTTAAAACTTTAGAATTTCCCCAAATCTCCACTAATTCTCGATGTGACTGCAATATTGAGGTGGGGCTTGTGACATTCCCCTCCTTATAATCCTCCAAATCGATGTTAGTATCCATCAGGTTTAGTCTTTTTCTATGTTACACTAGGTCTCCGCATTTGTGGGGATGGAATGGATAAAGCGCATATCCAACTTTATCATCATTAGACAATTTTTTAAGTGTCTAGGGCATGTAATGAAGTGCCTGGGCAAACATGGAAGTGGACGGGGGCATTTTTATCTTTGTTGCGAGAATTTTCATGTGCCTAGGGAAATATTGAGTGTATGGACATTTTTATCATCATTGGGAGGATTTTGAACTGGTCAAGGCAAGTATTGAAGTGCATGAGATGTTTCTAGCATCATTGGGTCAATTTAAAAGTGCATGGGGCAAGAATTGAAGTGCCTGGGGGAAATTTTGAAGTTCTTGGGGAAAATATTGGGGCATTTTTATCATCTTTCAAAGAATTTTGAAGTGCCTGGGGCAAGTATTGAAGTGCTCGGGGTGTTTTTCTTGTCAATGGGAGAATTTTTAAGTGCATGGGGCATTTTTCTCATCACTGGGTGAATTTAGAAGTGCATGGGGTTGTTGTTTATCAATGCAAAGATGCTTTTATAGTGTTGGGACATTTTAAAACATCGATGGCCAAATCACATGTCGAGGAAAATTGGTGTGTAATGGGGCATTTTTGTGATTGCCTAGTTGATTATATCATTGTCGGGTGTTTTTCTACCATGCTGAGGGCAAGTATTGAAGTGCCTAGGGAATATTTATCATAATTAGATGAATTTTGAAGTGTCTAGGGCATGTAATGAAGTGCCTGTGCAAATATGGAAGTGGACGGGGAGTTTTTAACTTTGTTACGAGAATTTTGAAGTGTTTGGGCATTTTTATCATCGTTGGGACAATTTTGAAGTGGCCGAGGCAAGTATTTAATTGCATGGGGCATTTCTATCATCATTGGGTCAATTTAGAAGTGCATGGGACAAGTATTGAAGTGCATGGGGGGGATTTTGAAGTGCTTGGGGGAAATATTGAAGTGCATGGAGAGTTTTATCATCCTTGGGATAATTTAGAAGTGCCTCAGAAAATATTGAAGTGCTTAGGCCATTTTTATCATCTTCCGGAGAATTTTGAAGTGCCCGGGGCAAGTATTGAAGTGCTTAGGGCATTTTTTTGTCAATGGCTGAATTTTGAAGTGCATGGGGCATTTTTCTCGTCAATGGGTGAATTTTGAAGTGCATGGGGCATTTTTCTCATCACTAGGTGAATTTAGAAGTGCATGGGGCATTTCTATCATCATTGGGTCAATTTAGAAGTGCATGTGGCAAGTATTGAAGTGACTTGGGGGAATTTCAAGTGCTTTGGGAAAATTGTTAGAACATTTTTCCACCTATGTACATTAATCATTTATTAATGATGATTAATTAGCCCAAGTGATTAATGATTACATCCCTAAGTTGATTAGCTACTAAATGGTCAATTATCATGAACTAGATAGCAAATGTGAACAAGTGCTGAGTCAAACCAGCTATGTGGAGCGCTCCCCAGGGCAATTAATGCACTCAGCATGCCTAGAGCGCCCTCCTCAGGTCATTTAATGCACTCAGCATGCTTCTCTTCTACCTAGGGCGCATTTGCTCTCTTTGTGGACAATCTTGCCTTGTTTTGTCACATTTTTGACCAATTTTAGACTCCAAACCTCTAACCAACCAGTTTCTTCACATGTGTGAGGTCACATGGGCCTGTCCAATCATTCCCAGCATTCACACTGCAGATTCGAACCAGTTTGGGATGGTTTGGGATATTTTGGTCAACCTAGGGGGGTTTGAGCTTTTTCTAAGCTAGATCAGTGTGAACACTCCAGATGGATTCGAATTCTTCCAGATTTGTATATATGGGTGTTCTTAACCTTTGTTAAGGTGGGACAGTTAATAATATTGACATTATTCACCATTTCATGTGTAATTGTTCTTCATTCATTTAAATTTTTTATGCCATTCTTGCAAATGTTGTGCAATCTTTCACCAGTGAGGAATCCACAGTAGCTAGATTCAGCTGTGCTTGAGATTTTACATGGTATCAGAGCTCTTGGAGCTAGAATTCGAACCAGCAAGACTGTTGTAGTGGATTGCCAGAAGCAGTGGAGAAACCACATAATTCCTGAGGCCATTGCCTTGAGCTTACTGGAGAAATCTAGTGGCTCCTCTCAGGTGTGATGCTCTCCCGAATGCACCCACTATCCATACAGGGTTCGAATCTGTTAGTGTATATCCCTCCAGAGTGATTTGAGAGTTGTTTGCAGGTACTGAAGATCAGCATTGTCAGCAAGTGCGAATTGCAGCAGAGAAGAATGGAGCCATCTCACCCAAACGTGCTCACTCCCTTCAACTATTTCGATTGGAAGGCAGAAATGGTGATTTTGCTGAGATCTAAGGGTCTCTACAGAATCACGATGGGCACTGAGGTGGAGCCAAACTCGGCTGTGGAGAAATCCAAGTTTTTTAACAGAATGGATGAGGCATTTGGCCTCCTTTGTCTCAGCATTTCGAGAGACCTCCTGTTTCATGTAGAAAGTCTAGCAACTCCAAATGAAGTGTGGCTCAAGCTTGAGACACTGTTTGGAAAGACTGATGAGATGAGAGGCCACCAGCTCGAAAATGAGCTTGTCTCACTGAGCCCAGGGAATTTCGATTCCATCCAGGACTTCTTCACCAAGTTCAAGAACTTGGTCTTGCAGATCAGACAATGTGGCATAGAGAAGAAAGAAGAACAGTTGGTGTTGTCCATTCTCTCCAAACTGGGTTCTGAATACTCAGTTTTTGTGTCTTCCTTCAACTCCACAAGGCTCACAGTTAGAGGTTGGAAGATGCCATCCTTGGCTGACTTCATGGAGATGCTAACTCAAGAGCAAGACAAGCTGGTCTTGATGGGCTCCATCAAGCAAAAAGACCAAGTTCTTGCAGCTGGAGATTCGAAATATGGAAGAGGCAAGCAAAAACCAAAGGGGCCGAAACCTCAAGAGAAGAAGATGAAGGAGAAGAAGCATTCAAGTGATGAAAGCTCAAGTTCAAGTGATGAAGATTCAAAAGTCAAGAAGATGAAGAGCAAGAAAGAGAAGCCCAAATGTGGTTATTGCAGAGGTTCTCACAATGAAAAATCATGTTTCAGAAAGAAGATAGACATTCTAACCAAGCTACTTGAAGAACATAACATTGATGTTCCAGATTTTGCAAGAAGAGAAGAAGCCAAGCTCTCTTTGGAACAAGATCATTGCCTCTATGCCACATGCAAAGGTAAAAAGCTCTATAATTTGGGTGAAAGAGCCAAATATTTTTCTGATATCTCTGTTTCTGATTTACATTCTGATATATCAGATTCAGAAAATTCAGTCTCTTCCCTGAAAGAATCTCCATCCAGTTCACCGAAGCTTTCTCCCAATACTAGTAATTTTTCACTAGTTTTTGACATGCCTTCTGAAAGCTCTTTCCCACTTCAATCATATCTTTCATATTCTGATATGGAAGATAATATGCAGGCTGATATACAGGTTATGACAGCCATCAAACCATTTCCCCAACCATTGGATGCCCAAAAGACCACACAAACCCCAAGTTCTACAGTTGGAAAATCTCACAATTTTATTGTTTCCAAAACTGTGTCACTGATATATCTTGGTTTTATGTCTTGCATATCATTCCTTGGTTGGACAGCCATGTCATTGGCTATCATGGGACTGCTGTTCCACATGTCTGGACCTGATCTTACCACCTATGGTTCAAAACTCAAGTCTCCAGACCCTTCAAGTTTGCTCAACTGTCAGTGTGATCCAGTTACACACACTTCTCTTACTGTAAAACCATTCGATCATGGAGACATTATACCTCTAGTTTTTGCTGCTCCATATGGCTCCTATTCTGATATATCAGAGCCACATGATCTCTATTACAGATTTGGGAAGGTGCTACATCAGTTCGGAAGGAAGATTCATGGTTTGATTTGCCATGTGGAAGCTCCTCAAAATGCAGATTTTGTTGAGATTTTTGATGTTCTTTGGGAAGGATTTTGCAGAGATATCTTTTCCATTATTGATCATGTATTCATATCAGAGTATGTATGCAGCAAGAAGCATTCTTATAATGCTCCCCCATCATCAAATGATGAGATTCAAGGAGCCTTCCAACATGTTTTTTTTCCTACAAAACATTGAAGAATTGGTGCATGATCATGACATCCACAACATCTTCACCAAGTATTTCAGCAAGAAGTTGTTCATTCAACTCATTCAAGTAAAGAACAAGACCTGTTGAAGACCTTTTGATCATCTCTGTATCATGTCCATTCTTGAGGGAGGATTTTTCCCATGTGGTTTTGCCTCTTTCCTCATTTTACATGGACAAATAAATTTTCATAATGTAAAAGGTGACTTGAGCCTAGTTGCCAAGGCCTTAATTTTTGATATTTCACTAAGTCTAGCTTAAGGGGGGGTGTTAGAACATTTTTCCACCTATGTACATTAATCATTTATTAATGATGATTAATTAGCCCAAGTGATTAATGATTACATCCCTAAGTTGATTAGCTACTAAATGGTCAATTATCATGAACTAGATAGCAAATGTGAACAAGTGCTGAGTCAAACCAGCTATGTGGAGCGCTCCCCAGGTCAATTAATGCACTCAGCATGCCTAGAGCGCCCTCCTCAGGTCATTTAATGCACTCAGCATGCTTCTCTTCTACCTAGGGCGCATTTGCTCTCTTTGTGGACAATCTTGCCTTGTTTTGTCACATTTTTGACCAATTTTAGACTCCAAACCTCTAACCAACCAGTTTCTTCACATGTGTGAGGTCACATGGGCCTGTCCAATCATTCCCAGCATTCACACTGCAGATTCGAACCAGTTTGGGATGGTTTGGGATATTTTGGTCAACCTAGGGGGGTTTGAGCTTTTTCTAAGCTAGATCAGTGTGAACACTCCAGATGGATTCGAATTCTTCCAGATTTGTATATATGGGTGTTCTTAACCTTTGTTAAGGTGGGACAGTTAATAATATTGACATTATTCACCATTTCATGTGTAATTGTTCTTCATTCATTTAAATTTTTTATTCCATTCTTGCAAATGTTGTGCAATCTTTCACCAGTGAGGAATCCACAGTAGCTAGATTCAGCTGTGCTTGAGATTTTACATGGTATCAGAGCTCTTGGAGCTAGAATTCGAACCAGCAAGACTGTTGTAGTGGATTGCCAGAAGCAGTGGAGAAACCACATAATTCCTGAGGCCATTGCCTTGAGCTTACTGGAGAAATCTAGTGGCTTGGGGTGCTTTTCTTGTCACTGGGTGAATTTAGAAGTGCATGGGGCATTTTTCTCATCACCGGGTGAATTTAGAAGTGCATGGGTCATTTTTCTCCTCACTGCATGAATTTAGAAGTGCTTGGGGTTGTTATTGATCAATGTATTAATGCTTTTATAGTATTGTGACGTTTTAAAACAGTGATGGGCAAAGTTATCAGTTGTTGGGGAAAATTTGTGTGGATTGAGGCATTTTTGTAATTGCATGGGTGATTATATCATTGTCAGGTGTTTTTCTCCCTTTCCTAGGGAAACTATTGAAGTACATATGGTATATTTATCATCATTGGATGAATTTTGAAGTTATTGGGAAAGTAATGAAGTGCCTGGAAAATCATGGAAGTGGATGGGCCCATTTTTATCTTTGCTGTAAGAATTTTGAAGTGCATAGGCAAAAATTGAAGTGCCTGGGCAAAACTTGAAGTGTTTGGGTGTTTTTATCATCGTTGGGGTAAGTATTGAAGTGCCTCGAGGGAATTTTGAAGTGCTTGGGGAAAATATTGAAGTGCATGGGGAGTTTTTATCATCCTTAGGAGAATTTAGAAGTGCCTAGGAAAGTATTGAAATGCTTAGGAAAGTTTTATCATATTTGGGAGAATTTTGAAGTGCCCAGGGTAAGTATTGAAGTGTCTGGGGATTTTTTCTCATCACTGGGTGAATTTGGAAGTGCATGGGGTGTTATTCTCATCACTGGGCGAATTTAGAAGTGCATGGGGTTGTTATTTATCAATTTATGGATGCTTTTATGGTGTTGGGACATTTTAAAACAGTGATGGGTGAAGTTATCACTTGCTGAGGAAAATTTGTGTGGATTGAGCCATTCTAAGTATTCACTAACAAATATGAAACTCTCCTACCATTCGATTCGCCAAATTTTTACTATATTTTATAAATCAGTTATATATTCGCCAAATTTTTACTATATTTTATAAATCAGTGAAAGATTCGCCAATTTTTTATAATTAAGTGAAATATTCACCAAGATTTTACAACATCTTATAATTTAGTGAAAGATTCGCCAAGATTTTACAACATTATATAATGAAATGAAAGATTCGCCAAAAAATTATATATACATATTATATTATTGATCAAATCGCCTTCAAGTTTTCTTATGTATCGGGGAGATTCGCCCATTTTTTATACATATAAATTTTGTGAGGGTTCTTAAAATAATCCCTGAAGAAGGTTGTATCCATCCCTAATGATGTTGAAGTTTCTGATATTTCCACTGGAAATCTCATTGCAGTAGGCAAAGCAAATCATGCTACAAAAACATATGAGTTTTCCCACTTTTTTCCACATTCAAAGCCAAGTGCCCTTCTGACTTATGTAAATGAGGTTATCTGGCTATGGCATGAGAGGTTTGGACACCTAAATTATAAATATTTTCAGCTTCTACAAAATAATTCCATGGTTGAAGACCTTCCGAACATCAAATCCTCAAAAGGGATATGCAAGGATTGCCGCATTGGGAAGCATCTTGATCACAAGTTTGATCGAGTTAAAGCTAGCAGAGCTTCTTGTATTTGGGGGTTGATTCATAGTGATATCAGTGTTCCTTTACCAAATACCTCCATGAATGGCTCAAGGTATGTTCTGAAATCTATTTGGATGACTTCTCCATATTCACATGGGTCTACTTTCTCAAGAACAAATCGGAAATGCTTGAAAAATTCAAAAATTTCAAGGCTTTTGTTGAGACTGCTACTGCGAGAAAGCTAAAATCTCTCAGATATTATAATGATGAAGAATATATAAAATCAAATCTATTACAAATTTGTGCAGAAAATAGAATCCAAATCCAGCACACAGTCCCCTACACACCTCAGCAGAATGGTGTAGTGGAGAGGAAAAACCGAGCATTGAAATAGATGGCTACTTGTATGCTTGAGTCGAAAGGTTTGGCTTCAAATATTTGGGATGAGGCCATGAATTTTGCTACATACATTCTTAACGGATTTCCACACTCATCCGTCAAAGGTACAACTCCTTTTGAATCCTACACTGGTCACAAGCCTGATGTGTCACATCTAAGGGTTTTTGGCTCCACTGCATGGGCTAGAATTCCGATTGAGAAGAGAAAATATTTGGAACCACAAAGTACTGAGTGCATCCTCATTGGATATGCTGAAGAATCCAAAGGATACAAACTCATGGATATCAGATCCAAATTTATATTCATCGAGTGAAGTGTTCAATTTGAAGAACCGCTTCATGATCTACAACTAGTTGTAATATCCCGAATTTTGGACTAACTATTTTTGATATTATATTGGGCCACGACCCCAGCACATATGAGTTATTTTGAGTATTGGGCATAAGCCCTAACACACATGATTTATTCTTTTATATATATACTGACATATTGGGCATGGACCCTGACTAACTTCTTTACTTGAGTGTATACTGGGCGAGGAGGCCCTAATATTTTGATTTTGTTCTTTAGCATTGATGTGGGTACAAGCCCTAATATAATGAGATGATATTTTCGTTACTTACTGTGCAAAGCTATGATTTACATGATTTACTTATGTGGTGTATTGAGCGTGGACTCAGAAACACACAAATAACCTATGTACTGGGCATAAGCCCCGATGTACCTAGAAGAATGATTATGTACTGGGAGTAAGCCCTGATGTACATTGAGTGTTGGGTATAAGCCCTAGAGCACTCCAATCTTAATAAATGAATACCAGATCCGAGGCCACTTAAATATTCTAGATGTGCCTCACAACCACATTCTAGCACTAGTATTGAGCTGGAGGCTCTGGAATTGCACTAGCGTAACGCCCATGTGAGAGTGTTGAGTTAAAAACTCTGAAGAGCACTTGGGGTTACTAGATCTCAAAAGTGTTGAGTCGAGAAGACTCTAAATAGCACTTCTATGTTTCATCACATTTATTCAAATTGGTTAAATGAATCTTTTTCTATCTATCATCAAGTACTGCGGGAACTACCATGTTAAACGAGGGAATCCAACATGCAAGAGAGAGACTAGAGATGCCTATCCAAGCTTACCAAAAGACCGTCCAAAAAATTGGACCGTGTGCTTAATGTTAAAAGAAGTATCATGTGAAGATACATAATTAAATAAAAGATATTTACCATAACTTAAAGTATGGGTTGACTAAGAGTAGTCTTATATGAATAACATGCATAAAAGTCTCAAGGTTAAAAATTATTATTAAAAGCTTTAATAATAATGATGTATTATTTATTTGTAAAAATATAAATAAATTGCATATAGTTTATGCATAGTTGGTTGCCACATTATTATTAAATGATACTAATAATGTTATTAATATTAAAGTAGGAAATATAATTATTATTATTATTGTGAAAAGGTTTATTTAAAATCACTTCTATTTTAAACAAATGAAAAGTCCTAGTTCAAAAAGGACTAGATAGTTTAGTAAAAATATATTTTAAAGATATTAATTATTTAATTTAAAGAAACTAATTAATTATTAAAACAACCATAATTGAAAACTCTCCTACATAAAGAGGGAAGATCCCAAGAAGGGGGGATCATCATCATATTTTTCATTATCATTCTCTTATGGTAATTAGAGAGAATTTTCTGCTCCAAGAACTGAAGCGGTCCCATATAAATTTCCAAATCTAAACCAGCAGTGAACCTAGGGTATCTATCTCTTATTGCATGATTGGAACCAGCTCGGGGGGGTCCAGTTAGAACCAGGAACGGTCTAAGGGTCATGGTTGGGAGGAACATGGTATCCCCAAAGTTATCCAGCTGAGAAATCATTCTAACAGGTAAGCTAAGCTCAGAAGATTCTACACTAATTATTGTTTGAGTGTGCAGGCTTCTACAAAAGAGGAGCAAGTCACCAGGAAACTAGATATGAATTGTTAAACTTCCATTTCAAGTTATAATATAATCTAGGCATTTAGCATAAATTTGATATTAAAGCATTTTTTTTTATCCTAATTGTTTAAAATATCAGTTACTTATAGGAACCAAACCCTGTAACTAGAAATGTATTAACTCATAAATTCGACTTAGAAACCAGTAGAATGTCTAGCAGGTCTAGCAAAGCTAGCCTGTGCTAGACATCCAAGCAAATCGAAAACCTAGAACCCATTCTTAATAAATTAGACGACTGAGTTTTTCTTACCAGCAATACTATATATTCAAATACTGAAATCGTAAATTATGTTTTAAATCAATGTATAGCTAGGATGATAGTTCTGATTATACATTGATGTTCTCGTATTTATCTCTAACCCTCTCTCGGGTTTTTAAACCCCGACGTTTTCACAAACCTGGCTAAACTCCCTTTTTTAAACTACTAACCCTTTGTAGGAAAACGAAATCGTTGCAACAGTAGACCAATTTTGGAGTTAGGGTTATCATCCTCTTCTTTTATTTTTCCTTTTCTTGAAAACCACCGAATAGAAATAGCAAACGCAACAAGCCGGCCATCGAAACTCTTAGCAACATTACACATCAAAGAATTGCAGGTTCAAAACAACCGTAACTACTACTTTCTTCCCATTCAAACCAAAATACAATGCATATCACTTTATCAAAGGACCGCATCGTTATATTTTTCTTTCCACGATAGCTACCATTATTTTCTTTTCAAATATTTCGTTGCGCAGACAGTAAACATGAAATCGCAGGTGGAGTCAAATGTTCCATTACTTAGACTTCTGGGCAAACATAATGTAACCAGAAAAATAACGCAGGACAAGACACCCACAATTGCTTCGTTGAGTCTAGTTTAACCCAAGACCGTTTTACTTTTACAACTTACAGTCAAACCCTGGCAAGTGTCTTTTCTTCAACCAACAATCAAACTCTCATGGTAAACGAGACATTACACAACCAATTGAAAAATGAATACATTCTCAAGACCGGAAATACTAGACGTAGGTCAAGGAGTCAAAACCACTACCCAACACTAATTTCATAGAGGAAGCTCCAGAAAAAATCTAAAACGAGTGTTACTTAACAGCATAGATCCCATCGAATGGACAACGACTTTTCCACCAAATATTGAAACTGACAGAGCACCATTTAAAAACACAGTGACCATAATTTCTTCATGCATCCATTTGGGTCTCATAGAAAAGAAAACGCAGAGGTCCATTTATTAATACAAACATCAAAACGAGCTCCATAGATAAATGCAGGGGGAAATATTCTTTTCAAAACCCATATTTACACAGTACGAGTAGCATTAAAACTACACAGGACCAAATTGTTAAACCCTACTGTAAGTATGGAAACCCTCAGAAGTTTTGTTCATCAAAATATTAATTACAACAATATTCCAACACACTGGTCCAGCCAAAGGAGACCACATTTGAGACTCCAAAACCTTAGTGAGCCAAAGGCATCACAAAGCCTCCCCAATGCAATTTAAATAGATATTTCTTCCACAGCTGAGACAGGGAGGCATGAAGGATTGAAAGAAACCTGGACATACCAGTCCAATGCCCGAACACAGTTAGTCATGGTCCCCAGTTGGTCCAAACGCAAATATTTGCACCATAACTCCATACCTGTCAATAGAGGCAAGCCCATACAAGTTAGAACCTGCACATTTAAATAGTATGGAAGTTAAAAACTTAGAAAACGCAGTGATTACATATTGAAGAAGTCACCTGGTAAGACTCTTTTGTTTACATCGCCTCATAAGACCGCCAATGATACCCTGGCCATGAGCATAGCTCAGGCCAGGGGAAAACATCACACACCCAGCTAAAGCTCCCTCTCGGCCACAAGGAAAAACACATGAAATGACCAACATTGTGTAAACCCTCGTTAAAACCCTTATTGCCCAGCTGACCATAGACTACGTGATAGTCATGTGTGCCTTTAAGACTCCCACCAACCACGATAGGACTCAAATATGTTTGTAAACTCTAAAGTATAGTCATGTAATCTCAACACTGGTTAATTATCACCAAAGAAAGACCTTACCCCAACTATGCTGTGTTTAATGGATGTTTGAACTTGAAGGGAATTACATGGCATAGTTGCTCAAGGAAAGGCCACCATGGTACACCTGTCAAAACATGACAAACAATTATGCATTAGTGGAATCGCTAAGTAAGTCAACAGGTTTCAAACACTCACCTCTTACCTCTCAGGGAATCTGTCAGGGGTACATGAATCAACCCCAAGTTTCCAAGGTATTTCAACTTCTCTCATCGGGTCCATCTTGCCTGAGGATGACATTTAAACAATTTACATTTTTGACATGCAATTGAACCATAAAAGAGAAAAGGGACTTTTAGTATTACTCTCATGGTTAAATTTTCCATAAACATACTTACCACAATTACTTCCGCAGAGAAAACATGACCGACAAAACTACCTTGCTAGGAATTTCATAAACCCTTAATGTTGAAGTCAAAGTACTGATACTTTTCCTAGTGCTGAAGTTAAATTATAAATACATAGTCTGTGTTAGGCAATCTAGCAAGTAGAAGAAATTTTTTTAAAATTTACTATTTTTATGGGACATTACACTAGTGGAGGAAGAAAATGCCAAATTGCTCCCTCTCCAAGAAGAATATTCGGAAGAAGATGATGAAAGTTTGTGTTCTGATATTTCTGATATTTTATCAGACATTAATGAGCATGAAATATCAGGTTCATATTCAAATCCAAATGAACCCCCTCAGTTTCAAAAGTGGGAAGAAAAGACTCTCACATCTGTTGGTTCTAACATTGGAAATCTTGTCGATCCAAGAAGAACCCTATGGCTCTTTAATACTCTGATCCATTACTATCCAAGAAATTTTTTATGATGATTTGTAATGTCCCTCAAAATACACCCTAAAAAAAATTCTTAAGGGTCTCTGTAATGTCGTAGAACTCTCGTTTACTTAAATTAAATTCAGTACCGATCACATAAGTGATGAGCTCTTGTAACCAAGTAAATTGACTTCAACCCGGATAAGTCGTTTTTATATTCTCTTTGTTTATTTCACTTACATCTAAGTAGGTCGACCAAAAGATTCGTAATAATTATATATAAAACACTGATAATTTGTACCATTACTCCGAAAATTAAAGTCTTAATATATCAATGTCTTTCTACTTGACAGATCTATAGCTTTTATATAATTATATCTGAGATAAGAAAATAGAGTATGTTGTTTCAAATACTTCCTATTCAACAAAGGTAAATAACTTGAATCAATATAAGGAATAATTTAATTTCAACACCTCCTTTCCAATTCAACCACTATATAAAACCTTCATATATATATATACATATATGTTTAGAGTCATAACTTGATTTCAAAGTAACATATTAGAATTTCCCATCCTAAGTTCTTCCCACCGCATTCATAAGTTCTTTTCCTAAGTCTTTAAAACAATATTCCTGAGATCAACAATGCTTATAAAGGGATATTTATAGAAAGATGGGCACTTCCTTTTTCTCCATTAAATCATATCAAATCTAACCTTATTCTCTTTTTAGAATACCTAAAATAATAAGATATATAATCTATATGTTGTAGTAGAAATTTATTAGAGATAGATGGTTGTGGGATGGATTTTTATCTTGTTAAAATGGACACAAGTTAAACCATTTATCAAAAAGGCCCTTCGGGTCGTCTCTATGGCGATTTAGAATTATTATTTATTTATGTAACGTTGAAATATGTAACTCATATTCAATCATGAGAGGAACATTCCTCTCATCCAAATCGAGGAACGTCTTAATCCATCCAAGGCATGAGAGTAAGGCTCCATTTCCATCTTTTTTTTTCTTTTTTTAGCTTTATTTAAGCTTTAGTTTTAGTTTTAGTTTTAGCTTTAGCTTTATCTAATTATCTTTAAGATAAATAATCTATCTTAATTATAACTTTATTAATTTATTTCTTAAGCTTTATATTCAACTTATTTTTAATTTTCTTAGATAATTATCTTATTTAATCATAACTAGAACTCTCAACTAACTTTAACTTAGTTAGCTTAATCTAGTTAACTTTTAGGATAAATAACTCATCTTAATGGTAACTTCACCAATTATTTAGTTAACTTGAAATAGCTAAGTGTTGTCATGCATACCTAAACATTAGCTACTAGTTAACCTTTTCTTCTTTTGTAGATAAGCATTTATAGCTTTTAAAGTATTTACTTTTAATCAAGGACAGTGAGTCCTTCTTTAATCTTACCTACTTTATTTATCTTATTTGAAATAGTATTTAAATATTTAGTGTTTTCTCAGTAATAATAAATCATTTTCTCTTTTATTTCTAATTTATAATTAGGAAATATTAATCATTTTCCACTACATGCAAATAGTTAGGCCAAGGTAGATTATTACTGCCTTCTAGCAATTAGAAATTTCTCCAGCGTTCTTATCTAAGACTAACTTTTAACATACTTTTAAAACTTAAGTGTTTGCTTGGTGAACATCTCAGTTCACTTTAAGTACTGGATGCATGCACGAAGTTGGTTCCACTTTTTAGTGCCACTTTAGAAATAGGAAACGCACGTTCGAAATGTAAATCTATGACGCATATGCGTTATTGTGGCTAGGTTCCGAAAAACCGAGCCCAAAACCGAGGCTAATCTTAGTTAGCCTATATCGCATGTGCAATATATCACACTTGCATTTTGTAAGAGCTACAAATCGCAAGTGTGATTTGTAATACCAAAACTGTGTTTCCAAGAATATAATAGACATGGAGATTCCTATTACGATGACCAATTTAGACAAACCATCTTATGTGAAATATGGATTAGATTTCCATGTAAAATGAGAGCTATAAGGTTCGGAAAATGAAAAAATATAGGTGTTAGATATCTTTCAAGAAATGGTCCAAAGTGATAGTGGTGGTTTATTACCAACACGTACCGAAATAACCTGCTTTATAGTTGAGTTTATTAAGTAGCACATAAAATGGAACTAAACTTAAAATCTATGTAAAGTAAATGATTACTTAATCCATCTCATGTATAAGAAAGATGATCAACTAGAAATATGTAACTCATCAATCCTAGCGCAAAAGACATAGTAAAGAATGCTCCACTCCAAGCCTTTTGGTAGTAGGAAGTGTATTCATCAATGGTGGAATGAACTAAACTTTGGGTTTTTGCTTTGTCTAGAAACATTCTACTAGCATAATCTTGCAATGGGTGAGTGTTGTGATGGGTGACCTTAATGGATTTATTTATAGGAAAACAGGTCGATCTCTCTTAGATCTGTCTCCAAAGGTGAACAATCTAATTGTATTAATCAAGTTGTGAGATGAAGATAAATTTTTATGATTAGAGCAAAAAAAAATTAGGAAATAACAAATTGTTAAGGTCCACTTTATGCCACTATGTCATTTTTGGAAGGAACACAACATTTATGGGCTAAAAAGGTAATAGTTTTCATGTTTAAGACCAAAGCATAGTTTTAAAGGGATTTATTGTGCACACACCCTTAAAATTAGGAAAATACTATGTTCTTACTTTAATGGTCAAAATTGAAGTTTAACTAATCTTTTGATTATAATGCTAAGGTTATAATGGGATGGAGATGATGGAAATGAAGGGAAAAACTACCAAAGTGATGTAAAATAGTGAAGGTGCTCCTCAAAAAGTAGGTGAGAAAAAAGAAGATGATAATAATTTTTCCTTGATGTATGAGGTTAGGAGCACATTGTATGAAAAAAATACATACATGTTTCTATCTTTCAAATAGTCACATAAGAAAGGAGAGAAAATGGGAAAAGAGGGAGGATGAATCCCATAATGGTTGTAGATACCCACTTGCAAACAACCAATCAATGAGGTAAGGTGTGTATACAATCTCAATATTAACAAGGTGGGAATATACATGCTTGTGTAGGTGTGTCTATTCAATATGGGATCATGACATCATAGGTCCAAATCGTAGTACATAGTGGTTCCAAATCACAACAATGAAAGCCTTATGAAACAATGAGGGGGGATCGAGATATGGAAAGAGTAACAAATAAGAAGTTCATCACATGTGGCTCAAACAAACTAGTGAATAAATCCAAACAATGGAACTAAACAAATCCAAAGAAGTGCAACTGAACTTGGACCATTATTTCCAACACAGTTTGCATGCAATACAAATAAATGTAGCTTATGGATCCAGAAAGACTCACAAATTGTTTGAAAAGAGTACGACGTATCTAGGTTCTTTGACCAAAATGATATAATGTGACCAACTCAAGTATATGAATCTCAACAATGCAATAATTACATGAATTTGAGCACATGATATTCAACTAATTCAAGAGAAAAAGGTGACTCCCCTCACCTAGCCTAAGGTAACCCATTAGTGAGGAAAATGATGCCAAAATACACAATGCCTCTATATAAAAACCCTATAATTTATGTGTGAAAGTAGATGGGGGAAGATATATTGAAAATGGAACTGACTAGGGGTGGGCACTATTGATAATCTCCATGAAGGTAAGTTAATGACATAAAAATATCGCAAGTGATCATTGTAGTATGGATGAAGTGGTGGGAATATGATATAATCCAAATAGTACATCAAATAATTCCATTATAAGAAAGACAGAGCACTACTTGGGAGCCCGAAGTAATAAGGAAATGAAGGTTATGAGAAGAAGCATGAAGCTTAACTTTGAGTCATGGACTATATGTACTCCCACTTGTAAACTTTAATGTCATGGGCGGCTATCTGTATAGAGGAACCTAATAAATGGAACCCATGTAAATTGTAAGTACAACTAAAGACCGAGGCTAAGCTTAGTTAGCCAATATCGCATTTGTGTTTCTTAAGAGTTACAAATCGCAAGTACGATTTGTAATACCAAAAAAAAAATAGAGGCCCACAGCCTCATTTTCGAATTCCACAGTCAAGGCCAGCATTATCGGGAGAGCGATAAAATGCATAGTCGATTTGAGTTTGAGCGAAGGAGGAGGAGAACTTGGAAGGGACAATTCACAATTCATATACAATGGAAGGTAGGTGGCCATTTCCTTCAAAATTGCTTTCAATTTTCGTTTGTGTTTGTTAATTTAATAGATTTTGTTTTTTTTAAAACGAATTTAATAAAATTTGTTACATATTAAAGCAAACAATGAAATTTATTAAATAAATTTTGAATTTGTTGTTTTAATCTTAACAGAGAACATAAATGTTGAAGAAAATGTGCATAATGAAACCATTGATAACCAAGACCCAAACAAAAACCCAAACCCAATCCCAAATCCAGACACAAACCCAAACACCGAGGAGGAACACGACCGGAATTAAGAGATTTTGGCTCGTTTGGGTGCATTGAGTCGCCTTAGCTCACTGTTTAGAGGGGGAGACCATTTAAGACAATCATTAACCAAGGAATTAGACACCATAACAAACACAATTTCCAATGCTTAGGGAGCATTGTACAACATTAGCTCGTACAGAGATTCCCAAAGGAATTACTATTCCACTGGGTTGAGCTACAAAGACGTGAAAAAACTAAAGATAACCAAAGACCAATTGTTTTCATTATTCCGGGACCCTAGCACCAGATTGGTTCCACCCACCAGTCATCCACACATTTCCATAGGCTAGTGCGTGGAACCAAATGTGAAATCCAATTGGATGGGTAACTGGTACATGGTCTTTGATGAAGACCCTCATGGGAATAGAGACATCCCATTCTATTTCATGAGGAAGCTGTATGCAGAATTTATCTCGGGGAAACATGTGAACTATTTTGATATTTTAGAGTTCCTGGGTGTAGGTCATGGGATTCCCCAAGATAGGGAAGGGGCTAGGACTGATCCTAACCATGTGCGACACCCTCAACCCACACCAAACCCCCCTCGGGTATATCCTCCTGTGGGTCCCATTATTGATGATACACAGGAGTCCTTATTCCATTTGGTAGATACATTGCTTCGACATGGGACTGTTGTCGAAGGAAATGTAGGCCAAGGGGTTGGCACTTCTGAGGCTGGCCCATCTGGGGATGGACCATCGCACACTGGGGATCCACTTACTAGGTCTCCAGACCGTACCACAGCTACAGATCGCACTGGAGATGCAAAGGGTTAGGGTTCAGAGCGTCGAGGTATTCCACACCCTTGCATAGTGTGTGGAAGCATATGCTATGGGCCTGCTTCAGATTTTTGGGGCGATGGATTACTCCGATATGTAAGTAAAACTCATTCTTTACATAGTATATTTTGTTTTGTATCACAGTTTTCAATTGTTTCGTAATTTATTTCTATTTAATTATCTCACAACTTACGTGAACAAATATACAGTTGGTGTCCAATGACACCCCAGATTCGCATAATCCGGCCATTGATGATGATGACATTGATGCAGCAGTCAATGTTACATATGATTTTGGTGCTTCACCATTAGCTGTAAGAACTTTACTTTTTAATTTGTCATCGTTATTTACATATTTATAGTAGAGATTGCAACATTCAATATGTCTTAATCTGGATACAATATGTTTTATGCAGGGTGGGAATGATGAGTTTGTGGAATCCTGGGGAGGTCCCTTGCGTGTAGATTAAGATTCCCAAACAAAGGTATTCTTTTAATTATGCTTTTAATGATTCAACATGTATGCTTTTAATTATTAGAAATTTTCTAATTGTATCTTTATGTTTTGTTATGTAGCATGATTTCCATGCTTTGTATGACCATCTATTTAAGGGGGTGTCAGTTATTTCACCCACTGGTGACCCACTTCTTCACCTTTCCCAGTTATATGTAGTATATTTTAATTTGTACATGCAAGTATGTCTCGCTTTCTTTGAAAAATTCATTGACCGTCCATGTAGTATATGTCTCGTTTTCTTTGTATTTGCTGACATTGACATATGTTACTTTATGCAGGCATCTACTGAGGCAGTGGTGCCTGAAGAGCACCAAATTGAGGTTGTTGGTGACCCACCTATGCACCCCCCAGGTACGTGTATGCCTCGCTTTATTTGAAAAAGTCATTGACGTTCCATGTAGTATATGTCTCGTTTTATTTGTATTTGATGACATTGACATATGTTACTTTATGCAGGAATCTATTGAGGCAATGGTGCCTGAATAGCACCAAATCGAGGTTGTTGGTGACCCACCTCTGCCCCCCCCCCAGGTACGTGTATGTCTCGCTTTATTTGAAAAATTCATTGTCCGTCCATGTAGTATATGTCTTGTTTCCTTTGTATTTGCTGACATTGACATATATTACTTTATGCAGGAATCTAGTGAGGCAGTGGTGCTTGAAGAGCACCAAATCGAGGTTGTTGGTGACCCACCTCTGCCTCCCCCAAGTACGTCCATGTAGTATATGTCTCGTTTTCTTTGTATTTGCTGAAATTGACATATGTTACTTTATGCAGACATCTACTGAGTGAGTGGTGCTTGAAGAGGACCCAATTGGGGCCACTGATGACCCTCCATCCCCCCCCCCAAGGTACATGCAGTTACACTGTCGAGTACCATGATTTACACAGGAACAGTAAATAAAAATGTTATATTTGCTTGGAATTTGAACAAATGTATATAGAGTTGTATTTATTTTTATAGCTTGGTAAACTAACTTACAAATTTTGGTTTGTGTGCAGTCTCTGCAAATGAGAATCGATCCTCCTATTCAACGTTGGGGAACGCCATCAAGCAACTGAAAAAGAAAGATAGACTTATCAAAATCCATTGACAATGGTAGTGAAAAGGGGGATAAATAGAATTCATGTATAGGGAGGGTAAATAGAATCCATGTATTGTTTTGTTTGTACACACACAGATGTACAATATGATCCACTATTTTGTATTATGGCCATGGCATGCCATTTTTGAAAACATTATATGTACATATAATATAAAGCAATGTTCATATTTATGTATATGGTTGACTTGATATGGGAACATGATGTGCATTATATGCCTTGCAGATATGCTTAACTACGTTTTTAGGTTTACGGCCTTGTGAAATGATGAGTTAACAAATTAGGCATCTAACAAGTATATATGATGAATACCCTATGTTAGTGCATGCCTACGTTTTTCTTTACCCAACTATGTCTTTTCTCCTCCAAGACTTATGACTTAGGATAGATATCATATTTCAATAACAAAGTGTGATGTGCCACTTGACATCTTCTCTATCAGTTTTATTTTTATATTTATGTCGCAATGTGTTTGTTTGATGTTGATGTTGCATTAGATGTTTAAAAAATTGAAAAAAACCTATCCCAAGAAAGCCTTGAAAATTAAAGGAGATGCTTGAAAGAAGTTTGTAAAGACATGCTCAACATGATTCCCAAGATCAGAATTATAAATTGATGCATGTGGCTGCAAGTTCTCTCTCATGTTTGGTTGTTCTAAAGACTCCAAATATGCAAATTCCAACCTAGATGTTTCACTATACAAGTCATTGATGGGATCAAAATATTCAATGGAATACATGTCCTGACTATGATCAACAATCTGAAATATAGAATTTAATCTTTTGTGAAACAGAGAAGTGCGTGCACTTGCCATCTCATCATCAAACAAGGTTTTTTATACAAAATTTTATTTCCCAAAATCACAACAAGACATCTAATTCATATTTTTAAGATGAACTAAAGCTTACTAAACCTTCATCATCATGAGGAAAGGGAATAGGCGGATGAGTGCTCTCATCCATAGGGATTTATTCAAAGGAATCCTGATGAATTTCTTCTTGGGTTTTCTCTTCAAGGACTTTATCTTCAAGCAAATCTTGGAGTGCTTCAAAGCTTTATGCTTTAAACATACCTTTGATATACTCAACATAGGGCATCCACTTTTCATGATCATTAGGGCTCCAATACTTGCAAAATACCTCAACCAAATATGCAAAAGGTGATATCTCACCCCTACCAAGACATCAAAACCAATCCCTTGCATTCCCTTTCAAAATAGTTCAAACAAACTCAACAAACATCTCCACGAGTAACACCAAAATCTGAAGTGAATAGCATGAGTAACATGAGTGATTAAAACACAAGTAACATATTCATGAGTAACATGAGTGATTAAAACACAATGTTTTGAACCAAAGGTCAGAACTTGCTTGAGAAATTCTGAAGCAATATGTCACTCAAAGGTCTTAGATTTATGAAGTATTGGATCCTTCTAAATCAGCTAATTTCTAGATTTATTGAAGTGATGATAAAAACTTTTGCAAATGTGGATTTAGCCAATAAAACTCAAGATGCTCAAATATAACAAGTGCTCATTTGAAAGATTGTAGACAATCACTTAAAATTGGACTTTGAAAAAATAAAATTGTAGACAAAGAGATAGAAAATTGATTAGTAATCGACAATTAGCGTTCAAGTCCATGAATTAACATCCCATGAATGTGCACAATGAAAATTAGAGATTATGTACCTTGCACATGTAATTTCTAGAATTAACCAAGAGTGTGTAAATCACTTGGT
Organism: Larix kaempferi; assembly: GCA_027924585.1. Lineage (NCBI taxonomy): Eukaryota > Viridiplantae > Streptophyta > Pinopsida > Pinales > Pinaceae > Larix > Larix kaempferi. The sequence goes on from BSBM01000003.1 coordinate 8,366,370, forward strand.
TAGGGTGAATATGATTTATTAAAACAAGAGATTGATGCCCAATGAATTAGCCAATAAATAACCACTCGTAGATCTAAGGATCTTGCCTTAAAGGGAAGATAATAAGTGTTTCTATGCAAAAGGGAAAGAAAAACTTATGAAACAGAATTAACCATCAAATACAAGAGTGAATAGTGCAATAACAGAGTGCTAATAGCTCATTTAAACTTTCAGATTATAAAACAATGAATTAAATTTCATTATTCTAGAATAATTATGTATAAGAACTCAGAAGTGAATACAATTAACCATTAAAAGTTTGCAAAAAAAACTTGTTAGAAGTAAGCATATTTTCAGAGAGAAATTGTTAGCACAAAACCCCAATCAAAATATGATTTAATTAGCATCTAGGGAGAGATTTGCTTATGTTTTCTTTGCTATTAGAATTTTAGTACAAAACAGAAATAAAATCATGAAAATTAAGCCTAAAAGTTTATGCAAACAGGGTGAATGTTACCTTCGGTTGATGATGTAGAAATCCGGAAAAGACGGAAGCTATGAAAGATTCATATTTCTTGCTTTAAAAAAATGAGGAAATGAACGGTCTTGGTTGATGAGATGGAAGAAAAGACTAAATCATTGGGCTCATGGGGTCATATAAAATAGTTCTCATTCGGCTTAGTTTGAAAATACTTGGGGTTGGAATGCCTACAAAAGACTTGCCATTTTCTCACATAGAACTTAGGTATTAGGTCTTGTCACCTAGGGTTTTCTACTACTCAACTACTACTCTTATTTTCAAAATTTCCCTAGGGTAAAACCCTAGATCTTATTCCAAAACATACCCCCAAAAGAGTAAAACCAGAAAAGTCACTGAGCAAAACCCTAGTTTATGAAATCAATGCACAATGAAGTCACTGGGCCATGAAAACATGGTGGAGAGGGCCCCCTAGAGGTAATCGCATGCCAGGAGACCAACGGAGTCGACGATTCGTCGATCTGACCTTCGATTGTTGAGTTATGTCGAGTTGAAAGTCGCATTAAAATGTCATTTAGGGACACTCGGTGACTCTCTGTCCAGGAGCGAAAAACCAAACGGAGCAACAAGATTGCATGTTGTTGGCTCATGCAAGTGTGTATGGTAAATGATGATATGGGAACACTACCAACACTGGCACGGTCGAGGGTTTTGCAGAGTTAACACACCAATGCGAGAGTTGCATTGAAGGAAATTAAGCAAAACCCTAGTTTACGAAATCAATGCATAATGAAGTCCCTGGGGCATGAAAACATGGTGGAGAGGCCCCCCCTAGAGGTAATTGCATGCCAGGATACCAACGGAGATGACGGTTTGTCGATCCGACCTCTGATTTCCAAGTTATGTCAAATTGAAAGTTGCATGAAAATGTCATTCAGGGACACTCGGTGACTCTCGGTCTAGGAACGAAAAACCAAACGGAGCAACAAGATTTCATGTCGTTGGCTCTTTAAAGTGTGTATGGGAAATGTCGATAGGAGAACACTACCAACACTGGAACGGTCGATATTTTTGTAGATTTGACCCACCAATGTGAGAGTTGCATTGAAGGAAACTGAGAAAAACCCTAGTTTATGAAATCAATGCACAATGAAGTCAATGGGCCATGAAAACACAGTGGAGAGGGCCCCCTAGAGGTAATGTCATTCCAGGATACCAACAGAGTCGACGGTTCGTCGATCCGACCTCCAGTTGCAAAGTTATGTCGAGTTGAAAATTGCATGAAAATGTCGTTCAGGGACACTTGGTGACTCTCGGTCCAGGAGCAAAAAAACAAACAAAGTAGCAAAATTGCATGTTGTTGGCTCCTACAAGTCTGTATGGGTAAGGCCAATATCGGAACACTACCAACACCAGCCACGGTCGAGGGTTTTGGAGAGTTGACCCACCAATGCAAGAGTTGCAAGAGTTGACCCAACAATGTAATTAAATGTACATTAATATAAAAAAACATCAAAAAAAGTAAATTGCAACAACTCAAGAGCATGTTATTTTCTGATTTATATTTGTTGGTGTCTAAAGACACCGAGTTTTTCTTGGCGCCGCCAATGTGCCATATATCGTGTTTGTATCCTAGGCACACGAATACTAAACATTAGTACTCTCATAAGAAAATAAAGAGAACCCAATTGTAACGCCCATATTTTGATTAGGCATATTTATCAGTTAGACACACCACACTTTATTTTGTTATATATTCTGTTGAACTCAGCTTGACTGAGTAAACTATACTACGATATGATGGACCTCATTATATGATGTTACTCTGTTTTATGATTTCACCATGATTATGATGTTACTATGTTATGCGGTTATGATGTCATGATTATCATATGATTTCTTTATTTTACGATTACAGTATATGTTTATATGTTTTCATTAATGAAATGTGAAATATATGATTCGGTACGTGGATACCATCTTCTTATATGAATTATTGAAGTGTTATATGTCATACGCATCTATGATTAGCTAAAAAGGTTACATGAAATAAAATGATTTTTGATAACATGGATCAATTGGCGATCAATGGAAAATGCTTTCTATAAATTTGTATTTTGCAAAATACTAACCTACAGGACACAAGAGCTATGGGATAGCCAGTTACTTGATCTGATATATATTGGAAAGGAAAAACATGTTCATACAGTAAACCTTAGTAGCCAAAATGATGATACGATAACAAAAACTGATAATCCCGATAGCAGCAGAGTATGAGTCGATAAGGGCGTAGGCCCAGTATGTTGAGAGGGATGGATGTGTTTCCCACCCTATGTTTCCATGAGACCCGAGGTCGTGGGAGGGCCATGCTGAGACACGCTCCCCATGTAGTTGTGATGACGATGGTCGGATGCCTGCTAGGGGAGGATAGGTCCGTTGTTCAGCCGACACTATCGCTCTCAAGTTCTATGTGGTCAGATCGGTGAGTCCGACATCCACTTTTGTACTAGCAGAGGAAGGATAGGGAGGATGCTGGACGTAGGTTATGATGGGAGGATGTGTGAGTTAGTACTGTTGAGGGTTTAGTATTCCTTGATTCCGAGTTAGTGGTAGTAGGTACCCTTCCTTGTACATGATTAATTAAACTAATGTAAAGATAAATATAATGATGTGAAATCGTAAAGAATTAACTGTTAAATAACTGAGAATGTTGAAGTAATTGTACTATTTATATTATGTTTGTTCTTCTACATGGGGGTAAATACTACTATTATTTAGCAGGTATGCATAGGCGGGATGGGGTTTGACTATAGTACATTTATGATCTGTGCATACGCTGGCCACGCATGCACACCTTGCACATGTACACTAGTATCGATATACAAACACTTAACATATTGAATAAATGTATAAGTTGTCATAAGTAATTAGGTTAATCATGCATTGACCGAATTCAGATAATGAATATAAAGTTATCTAAGATGTGTAAAACAAGTCAATTAAGCTATGCATTACTCGTTGGTAAACATTGTGATATACAATTGAGACAAGTGTCATCAGTTAACATTGTCGTCTGAGAATTGTTGTAAATAAGGTAATGGTACTGTCTAATTAATTAGTAAGGTTGTTTAAGCACTTAAGGGTGCTTTGTTTAGAAGAACGACGATACTATGTAGATGTTAGGGTACTCATGTGGTAAACAAATGATGTAAAAGACATCTTTATTAAATTCACCATTATTATTACCTTATGGGGATTTAATTAATATTATTACTTAAAATTTATTTTAATAATATTACTACCCATGTCATAACAATTGCAAAATAGGTAAAATTTAAATATTGATTAATGAATGATTAGAATGTGATTATTTTACATTTCTAAGTTAGACATAATAGGATAACAATTTGTGGAATGAACGTGATGTGATGGAAAATGGGTTATTACTATTTAATTATTCAATATGAATCGTAGAATTTAAATCTCAAGATAAGTGATCTCGACGGATAAGGTAGACCCTTAAGACACGCCATGTCCAAGTTGAAAGGGTTCAACTATTTATATAATATTTTATTAATTACCTTAATAACAATAAATACAAGGTTTGGTGAATAGACTTGTAATTAATAAACCTTGTCCCGAATGGATAACCTTTGGGTGATAATTCCCACCGTAATAAATACTTACGACCGTCAATCCAAAACCAAATAAATTTTCCATGAGAGTAATTAATTATACATTTTTATAAAGAAACGTGTATGAATGAACTGGTGAAAGGAGTAAATGTTTGAGGGGCTCGAGAGGGGGATTTTGGGGTGGTGGAGTAATCCCAAGGTCTTCTCGAGGAAGGGAAAGTATATAGAGGGGGAGAGCTTGGAGTAAAGGGGGGGGGTTTTTTTTTTGGAACAGAAAGAAGTTTTGAGAACAGAAAAGTTTGGAGAACCTAAGTGAAGACTGCTCTCGGGATTATCAGATTGTGGGCTCAGGGGCTTGGAAATCCTTTGATTTCCAAGGGCCAGCAAGATAATAGCTGGTCGGTAGGGTGGACACTTCATTTTGGCTGACTAAGAGGATATACAACCTACGGTTTACTAGCATCAGCATCAGGTAATTTCCTTGATTATTTATGTTAATTATTATGTGGAAATGTACTCTGAAACCTGCATATACCTTCTTACTGATTTATTACTGTGAAACATATTCTCATGCTTATTGAAGGAAAATATTGATATGTTAGTTATTCTTTTAAATACGAATGTATGATTATTAGAGACAACACAATATACTAAACATCATTTAAAAGCATAGAATTTTCATTAGAAATTTACTCACACATACCTGAATAAGTTAATACATAGAAAATTAACTAAAAATTTTACTTAGTGCTCTGCTGTAAAAACCAGAGCACTACAGATGGTATCAGAGCCTTTGTTCAGACTCTTGAACCTACAGGCCTATTCATGCTTCCCCTAGAAAATCTACTTGATAGTTTACCTACTTGAACTCCAGCCATAGTAAGCTTCCAACGTACACCTGCAAAAGGACAATAGGAATAACATTAGAAAATGAAAGAATATATATATATATATGATTATATTTTCATTCTTTTATAACTATTGCTGCACATGCAAAAGACTAGTATGATTTGGCCAAAATAAATAAAACAGTTATATATATACATATTATGAAAACGAAAAAAAATCACCCTGCCTTCTGTACAAAAACCTTCCACCGTCTCCTGCTCATACCCTTCTTTATAGCGCTACAACGCCTAAAACTCCTCTCTTTGTTACTTATGAGCATTTTTAAAATGTGTTTTACAAAGTATAATTCAAAACTAGAAAATTTTATCCTGCTTCTTTAGTGTATTTAAAATGGTTTAGTTTCCTTCACTATTCTCTTCTCTGCTATTATCTCTTATCTTCTTATGATTATGCAAAGCAATGGTGTATTCATTCTGGAGATGCATCCAACACTCCCTCATTAGTTGTGCCTTACAATTTTTTTATATATGCAACAATTCAAGATACTTGTGCAGTGCTGCTATTTATAAATTAAATGCAAAAAAAGCATAGTACAAAACTTGGTATAAGAGGTATATTCCTTGTAGTTTTAAATAATAACTAACGCACCCAAAGTAACCAAGAATTTGTGCATACCAAGTTTCCAATACACTCCTTAGGACATTTGCTGCTGCACCATATTCGCATGCACAAATAAGCAGCTTTCCCTGCCAGCTGGATCCTTAATTTGTCATTTTCAATGCTAAAAGCTTTCCTAGCTTGCCATCAAGCACATCCAAAGCTGTTCCAAATTTAGCTTGTTGTTCCAACGCAGATAAATATAGACGCAAGGCTTCTAGTTCATATAAGCCATGGGAATCAATGCGCTTCTTAAGTAAAGCTTCTGCAAGTGACAACAGCCTCTCACCTCCTTCCAGAACGGGCCCAAAAGTCCGTCCAGCACTTCAAACCACTGCAAACAAAACAATAACAAAAGAACACATTAGGCAACGAAATCTCAATGGCTGGATCTCTGTAAGTGCTAACAGAATAATTAGGTCGCTGACAAACTAAATGGGCCGCTGAAATGAAGGATAAAAATAAAAAAATAAAAAAACAGAACTTTGATTTTAATTCATTTGTCTAAAATTTAGATTTTTTTTTTTTTTTACACTAAAAGTTAAAATAAGTATCTGTATCCACCTGAATAACATGATTCTTGAAGCTCACATTCTCCTTCTCTTTTATTGTGCCGTATTCAATATAAAGAACGCCGATAAGGTAAGCTGTCCAGCTTCCCATCAGGCTGTAGAATACTTGGAAGAGGACTCCCGACACCATTCCCAACTGAGAGAATGAATACGGCAAGGTTAAAAGTACTTGCGCATGCTACAAACAGCCCACAGTAAAAACCTCTCCTCAGGAACAAGCGTATACATTTTCATAGCTGTCTGTTGCTATTTAACATAGGAGTATTCACGTACATAACAGTTGAACAGACCCATTATTAGCTCTAGGTTGTTTGGAATCTTTCCACAAGCAAACTCATAACAAAATGTTGCTAGATCCAAGCGATCAAGTCGTTGGAATACAATCTGAAGTGTGCTGAGAGTAAGGTCATCAACAGGATTAGCATCCTTAGCATTTAAACAAAGGGGCAAAGCTTCATCTGGCCTCCCCATTCTCTCTAGAACCAAGGCTTTTAATGACAGAATGTAGGGCGAATCCGGATGTTTTGCTAGCAATAAAGTGGTGAGCTTTAGCGCGCTCTTATACTGCCAAGAATCGATGGCGTCCCAGAGAGGCCGTATGCGCCTCTCTGCTATGCCTCCCGCCATTGGACTCTTTGAACCCATTATATTGTTGATCAAATACCTTCTGATAAAAGAAATGTTTTGGGCCCAGCCCGAGAGCTTTTCAAGTGACCAGCGTCCAACTCCAAGGGGCCCAAGCACATAGCTGTAGCTCAAGCGCCAAACCCAAAGGCAACGCCTTCCCATGTTTCTTTGTTACCCAACCCATGCGCTCAGCACAAAGAGCCTATCAAGCGACTGACTACCAAACCTAAGGCCCACGCACAACATTTACCCAAAGCACTGAGTGCACCCTAGAGCATTCCTTCTGATATCAGGATTATTTTCCCTGTGGCCAGCCGACAGGCGCCTGTTTGAGGATGAACAGAGACAGAGCCTCTAGGGTTTGAAGACTGCTTCTACACAGTGAACCAATTCGCGCAGGGTTTAACCATATGCGGAAAAGAAATAAAGGACACAGTAAAGGAATAATAAATAAATAAAAACCATCGCTGTAAACTCTAGTGCAAGCCAGAAAATAATACCACTGAGCTGGAAACAAATGACAAATCCAAATTTCAAAAGAGCAATGAGTTCGCTAAGCCTTAGAAACCTACAATAGCCATAACAACATAAGTCTGGAGCACTGCACTTGGTAGCATAGATAGAAAGCCTCTATGCGAGGCCGAATGTGTGTATGGTGACTGACGGGATAAAAGATTTGCTCTGAAGGAAAAAATATCATTATTTTTTTACAACTAGCAAATAGTTGCAAACACGCAGCTAGCGTAAATGCCAGACAGATTAGGAAATACCTGTAACCACGGATTGTGCCAGTGCTTCTACCATAGCGCCATGACCAAAAGCTCCTTCCTGTCTGAAACCCTAAGCGAGCTTGCATAGAGTTGCAGAGCTAAAACTCCAAGAGAGAGGGTGGAAATGGCCGCGCCTTGGGGATTAACCCTATTTAGGGTTTTCCTACTCTTGCATGGCGGTGAACTGACATGAGGAGCCGCGTGGCCACACCTTTTGCTTAGCCGAGGGTCGAGGAAAAAGGGCTAAGTGTTCGAGCGAATTTTCCTTATTTATTTTTATTTATTTTATTTAAATTTAGTTTTAGTGTTATAAACTAGGTTTTGGATAATTTCATATATATTTATATGGTGTTAGTGTTTTTTTATTTAAATTTAATTTCGTATATATTTATATAGTGTTAGTGTCATTTTATTTAAATTTAATTAAATTTTGCATACATTTATATAGTGTTATAACCTAGGTTTTGTTAAGAATTAAAATTTAATATTAAAAATATAAAGTTACTCATAAAACTTTAATTTAAGAGTTCATCATAGATTTTAAAATTATAAAGTTAATTATAGTGAGATTGATGATTAAACCTATAAAATAAGGTTAATGATTATGAGATTAAATAATAATTAAACCCTAAACGTTTAGAATTAAATAAATGTCAGGGTTGATGCGGAATAGAATGTTATTCCAAATGTCCATTTGAAATTTGCAAATCGAGGTTGGTGTTAAAAATATTTAATTGACCAATATCAATGGTTGTATAGTTTAATTTAAACCCATGGAATTTACGCAGGAATCTTTAGTAGATTTAGTGTCGGATGGCCTCATCAAAATGCAGTGAGCTATAGCTTATTTTCTGAAATGCATCTATTTGAAGATCAACTAACACGCTCCTTAGAAACTAAACGATGTGATGCTTTACTCCATGAATCAGGACCAATCATGGTAACAACATGCAGAGGTCGAGGTCGGGGTCAAGGTCGACCACCGTCACCGCCACCTCCGCCACCGTCATCACCACCAACACCGCCACGATCAACCTCAACGCCTGAAATGCAAATCATAATGAGGTCTTTGGAGGATATTATGACCACGATGAACAGGCAGTCAGAAAGGGCCGTCGAGGTGGAAACCACTCAAGTGAGTCGAGAGAACTCTGAAAGGGCACATGGCCCAAGACTAGAACCGCTTCAGGACATATCGAGGGAGTTGCAAAAGATAAAGGTTCCAGAGTTTTCAGGAGGACGACCCAGTAAGCATGCCGAAGAATGGCTGGAAGGCATGAAGAGATGCTTCGTATTGAATGATTACACATCTAGTTCCAAGGCTAGGATGGTCGTCTTTCAGCTTAAAGGTGATGCCTTGAATTGGTGGTCAGATCTCGAGAAGCAGTTGCACCTTACTCCTCTAACAACTTCTTGGGAACTGTTCGAGGAGAGGTTCCACAAGAAGTATTTGCCAAATTATTACAAGGAAGAACAGGCAGGTGCACTCCATGCCTTAGTACAGGGAGACAAGACGGTGGAGGAGTATGAATCTCGATTTATGGAACTGGTAAAATATGTTCCATACCTAGATGCAGATGATTGTCAGGTAGAGCGTTTTGTGTATGGACTTAACTACAAGATTAGAGCTGCTATGCGGATGTGGAAGCCAACTTCAGTTGCCATGGCAGTTGAGTATGCTCGTTATGCAGCTAATATGTCAGATGGAAAAGGGGGTAGTAAGTTGACAGGAACCAATCAGTATGTTTCAGGGAAGGCGTCACGTCCTTACTTCAGGGGAGGACAATCTAGACCTCCTCCTTACAGTAACAGGTTCACACCGAGGGGTAATACTTCAGTTAACTCAATCTCGCAGGCATCGTCCGCAACCTACCAAAGCCAGGGACGTACACAGGGAAGTTCCTATAGACGAGCAAGGGGTTTTAGAGGACCCAGTGGAAGGAACTCATCTCAGAGGATTCCTCCAAGCAACATGCAAGCCCCTCCCAATCTCTCTTGTTGGGGATGCGGATGTAACATCTCCGTGAATATGTTAGTATTATTTTGAGTAAATAAAAAATTTCTTTGCTCCTATAGTCATTAACCAAATTCACACTTTTCAAAGGAACACCTTGTAACATACCTCAAATTCCGACACTCTATTATTTTCTTAAAGGTAAGATCAGATTTATACTAATTCTTTTAAACATAATATTGGTTAACTATTCATTGAACTTGTACCATGGCAAAGTCTTTATCCTACCTTGAATCCTTTATATTATTAAGTGAACCACTATCTCCTTCAAAATACATTTAATCTCACGACATCAAGGAATTCCCATCAATTACATATCAACAACAATTACACACATACACATAAGAAGAGAACAATTTCAGGTGGTTCACCCCTATTGGGCTACGTCCACAAAATAAGGTCATCACATATATTATTAAGTCAAGATAAAGGATTACATTCGGCAACAAGTTTGCTTGACATACTTTTGCCACTTCCTCATCATCTCTCTCTCATGGAGAGTATCTTCCAAACAACAAAAAGTCTATAGTGATATTGAACCCCAATGTTACAACGATCAACCTGGAAATCACTTAACATAGTATTCGATCATCTCTGATATTATAAACATCAACCTGGAAATCACTTAACATAATATGTATATAAACATCAAGATTCTTCCTGAGCGGACTCAATTCTGCAAGTATAATTCTATATTCCATTCTCCTTAACCGAGATCAATCATAAACATACATCATTCCAACAACTAAGGAATAATTTATGTTGAACGGCAGAGTTCAAAACAAACAACGACACTCTTTCCACACAGATTTCATGGAGCTCAACTCTAACTTTGATCATACAGATATCAATCTTCAAACAAAGCAAAGGCATTCAAACAAAATACCTCGACACACCCATTCCATTAATCTAGGCGCTAACTCTGGTCGGTACAGAGGTCAAGATAAAAGTAGTGGTATTTAAGCCATTATCATGATAACTGAGATATTACTAAGCTGGGTGTTTAAGTATGATTCAAACAGATATAGATCAAACCCGAATTATACCCATCACACCTTATAGCAACGATCGTTACAGAGGATACAGTTATATGTTACTAAGTACGCCTCAGTCAGTGAACTATTACTCTGTTTTAATAAAATATAAAACTTTACATAGCAGACTTCAACTCCAAATATAATGCCTCAAGCCTCCTTGCAGCGATCGGCTCAGAAAGCACATTTATAAGTAAATATAGATCTATTAATTCAAAAACATAACAACATAGCAATGAGATAAACCCAAATTACTTCAGCATACTAATAAAACCAAGGGATCTGCGAATTTCCCAATGAGAATGAGGGATAGATATGCAGCATATTAATAACGCTAATCATCTTCCCTCCAAGCATATGCAATCAGCAATGTATAAAAATGATAATAACGTGGATGCAACAATCTTGCTATCCACAAAGATCATGCACAATCGATCACCTGAAACGAATTACAAATCAGATCTGTATTTATTTCTGGATTTACAACCACGACTATGCAGTAATATAAAAACAGATTGTCTGTGAGTGAAACTCATAACCGGGTGCAATTGATGGTGAAGATCGATCCCATCGATCAGAGCAGAGATCCAACTTTGGCATTGGGTCTGGGTAATACGCATCAACATGATGCAATAAAATAGTGCCAGTAAATTTCCTATATAAACGCATAATTATAGAATGGAAATAACCATGGCGTCTCTGTCAGCGAGAGATGGAATTTCCATTATTAAAGTGCAATACCAGGTAAAGGATTGAATACGTGTACCGCAAAGATGACCTATTATGAAGACGTATATATAACCAGATGATAAACGCATGGATAGCCTACGGCTTCCTCCTTAGAAGCAAAAATAACATTCTGTCAACACATTAGACTCAGAGATAACTCTGTCAACATCTAAACATAGGGATAATACTCCTATCCACAAATAACCTCAGAAGTAGACTATGGAAGTCCAAATGACCAATTACAACCCTATGAAAATCGCAATCACTAGCAGACCCATTAGCAAAGTATATAAATGTAGAAGCAATATCCATACCGACACCCTACGCGTCAATTCTGCTTTTGGTAGTATCACATAACTCAACGGTATAATATAAAAAGGAAAACACAAAGATTGTGCCCTCATTGATAGCATAATCGCAGAGATTTAGATGCGATTTTCGGCATAAATGCATTCTACAGAAATATCGATCTGATAATTCGGTTCCTAGTCGTTTTGCATTATCTCTAATATTGAGTTATTACCAGTAAAAACTTTAGTGCCCTATTGTGAATTTAGCGATCAAACTAAATCTATTCATAAGTGCGGAGGATGCTACCAAGTTACGACTCTGTTCAACCCAAATCCACACATAAATAAAATGCATATTTCTCACAAGAGAATGGTCAATGGCCGTGAATGAAATCTGGAGCAAAAATATCACGAATCCAGCTCTATCGATCAAAGGGTATAATACCAATCTTCTGAAGATAAGGAGTATTCACGCTATAATAAAATAGCTATGGCGAATGTCCAAATCGAAAGTGATGTTAGAAAAAATACTTGCAAAGTATTCGTATCTACGAAGCTATTTCTAAACATCTATGCACAGTTCAATATACTGAGATCTATATATGATTTCAAGTAAACTATGAAAATTACTATGAGCTTACCCAAACATTCCCATGGCAGTTGTCTGGAACCGCCGAACCTTTTTTTTTTTTTTTGCAGAGAACTTTACTGATCCGCAACGGGATCTTCTTCCTGTCCATCCCTAGGTGTAACGACTTCCTCCAGAAAAACTTCAGCCAAGGTAGCGGGGGTTTCCCTTCCACACGCCAGATCCAGACGGAGTTTTCTAATCTCACCCCAATGTTCCACGATCTTCAGCCGATGTCCCCCCTTATATCTCGTGCACCTTCCTCTTCCTATCACCTGACTTCCCTGCTTACCTTGGTAAGTCCGCCTAGCTTCCAGGGGATTCTCTTCACCAAGTGGCAGATAGAAACAGTTTCCTTTCCGAAATGGTGGTTAAAGCTCACCAAGTGGCGGATGGAGTATCCCCTCAACGTACGTGGTAAGAGTCTTAATTATAAAAGATACATGATATAATTTTATTCACACGGGAGGCTAATATATCATGACTCGATGATTTAAATATTATTTTTTTATTCACCAATAGTGTATAGGTTTGTAAACAAGAACACCTAGTATGTATTACCTCCTATTAAACTATAGTCCTCTTTTTGAAGGACATATACACAAGTCCTTGTCCCCAACTAGGGTTTCTTTTTCCTTTTCTCTTAAATACTTCTCATCAAACTATAATAATAATTCCTTCTACTCATTGGATTATCATCGCCTATTATCCTTTCATTTTCAAGAAAAAATATCTAAATTGTTTCTGTAACATACCCTTATAGGTACCAATATTATAAATTAAACTTAACCCACCTTTATGGTAGGATGCGATACAAAAGGCCCTAAGACATGGCACGCCAACTATTTAATATTAGGTACTGGTTTGCATCCCGAGTAATATAATATTTTCAGGTGTTTTCTCCTTATAATCTTTTATAAACTTTTGAGCATATCTCACACACATATATATATATATATATATAATATATTCGAGTAGAATTGCTTTGGCTATAATATCTCCCTTCTTACTACTTCGACAGTCTCTAGAAGTATAAATACTTCATATATAATATGCTTTAAATATATATAGCAACATATAGTATTTATGATGTTTCTCTCTTAAATTTTAAGATGACTATTACATATAGCACCTTTAAAATTTAACTCCATAGAGCTCCTTGGCATTTATGCCAAGACTTATGATATTCACTTTTTATGACTTAACCATAAAAACAACTAGACCTTAGTATCATAGTTCACAATATTCATTCACAATTCTAATAGGGATACAAGGAGGGATATTACATCCTCCTCCCCTTAAAAATAACACCGTCCTCGGTGTTCATACTTTTTAGCAGTTCGCTTGCTTCGTCATCTCTATTTTGCCCCTTTCTGGCCTTTCAAGAATTTTCTCGCAAGTCGTTATGGATCACACCTGAGTTTTCGACTATAAAACCGGGTTTCAAGGAAACGAAAACTAATAATAAAAACTTTACCATCAACTACATAATCAAACTCAGAAACATAAATCATGAGTTCTTTACTGTACATATCACTTGCAATCTGGGATAAATCTAGCACTCCATGATTGTATAACGTTGACTAACTCAATAAACATCATTCACTTGATCCAGGAAGTTCTTGCCTAACACCTTAGTGTTCACACAGCAATCTTTTCTCTCATGCCTTGCCTAACACCTTAGTGCTCCCGCAGCAAACATTTCTCTCATGTTTTTCCTAACACCTTAGTGCTCACGCAGCAAACATTTCTTTCATGTCTTGCCTAACACCTCAGTGCTCACGCAGCAACATTTCTTTCATGTCTTGCCTAACACCTCAGTGCTCACGCAGCAAACATTTCTTTTATGCATACTAAGCAGCGTCCTGCCTCCCACATATACATTTGCTTATAGCTTGCCTAGGTCTTACAGCCAGCCGATTCTCCAAGAATCCTAGTGGCTGTTCAATCCCTCATTTTAGGGAGTATTTCAATGCCATTACAACACTCCTTACACAATTTTCCCCAAGCGTTCTCGCTTGAGTCCCGAAATTTATTTTCCCCAAGCCGCCTTGCTTGAGTCTAGAAAAAAAAAAGTCTCTTTCAATTTAATCAATTGATTTTGTCATATTACATTCTGTACCCATACGATTATTCTGACCAATCTGGGTCTAGTGCTTTGTTTCAATAATAATTATCAACATTTTTAAAAGAATAAGTGACAATTGTGATGTGAATCTTAATTCCTCATTCCTTATTTTACCGTGCATAACATTTATGCTCTTGTCTTTCCACAAGCTTCACAGAAATTTCACCATCTGCCAAATTCCACCTGTTAGTATCACTTTATATACAAAGTCAAATATTGTAAGAAGATCCCTTCCTTAAACAGAAAATCATCTTTCTTAATAAAATATCCATATGTAATCATCTAAGATGTCATTTCCTACTACACATATCTAGCTTATAAGATTACATAATGCTTTGAACATGATATAACATTCTTTCTATGATGATCCATGGACATTATGATCATTTAACCTCAAACTTTAGCTTTCACCATTTCAACACCATTCCTAACATAATATTAGAGATAACCAATTGTCTAAAACAAAATTACATCCTTATACAGATAACCATGTACCTTTGTAAAAGCGACCGCATAGCTCACCTTCATCTGCCGAGGTTCCAGTTTACTTGCATCATCACGCATTAGTATTATACATGAATCGATATATATATCCCCCATTTACCCATTGATGGGTGTCAGG
The DNA here is from genome assembly GCA_027924585.1 of Larix kaempferi. Lineage (NCBI taxonomy): Eukaryota > Viridiplantae > Streptophyta > Pinopsida > Pinales > Pinaceae > Larix > Larix kaempferi. The sequence continues at coordinate 8,381,382 of BSBM01000003.1, forward strand.
CAGTTTGTGTGGAAAAATAACATTTGCTCGACCACAACATTCAAAGTGTTGGTCGTATACAGATAATTAAATCATAAGGACAATCGTATATATAACATATGTTCAAACATCATTTTTACTTGTTTCATAAAACCTTATACCTCGATTACTGTCCCAAAGATCACTTCCGATCTACCCTGCAAATTTCCATGTCATCAATGTTTCCTTAACACATAAAATAAAAACAGTCATTCCTTGTGGCAACCTAAGGACGTCAGAAGATTATAGCATCCTACTAACCTGTATTTATTTCATGTTGGTTCTAGGTTTCCAATAATTTGTCCGTTTAACAAAGTAATCAATTTGAGAAAACATATAGTTGTACATGGATAGCAAGTCATCAGAAATACTGAGCAAATAAAATTATCACTATTACTCATTGTTTTCCCACGTCTATCTTAGTAGAAATTACTGAAATAAGAGGTATATATAAAACGTACTCATGCATGCTCATCATATGTATTAACTGATTAATATTCACAGGTATATGTAATTATAACCATTTTCCTTTTGTTTAAAAGAAACCGTACATCTTAGTCTAGCCAAACTATACTTCTTATGGAATAAAACAACAACTTAAAATCACATAATTATGCTTTCCTCATAACTAGAAATATTAAATTCAGCATGCACCTTTACAGATTTTACTACTAGGGTCAACCTCATTATAAATTTATAAACTTTCTTATTTAAGGTAACTCATATGTAAACGGAACTGGATCGTTTCTTACGTAGTTCAAAACCCAAGACTGACCCAAACTATCAAATCTTTAATGGACCTTTTAACATATAGACTTACTTTTGATCTGAACTTAATGGATCTTTTAACAGATCTAAGTTGCTTACATTTCCCATCTAAATTTCATATTTGAAAATCTAGACTATTGGTCAATCAAGTTTACTTAGTTATCTAAGGTCAACCAAATTAGGAGACTTCCTTAGCCTATAAACTTCACTATGAAATAGTTAGGATAACTTCCAATACGTGCCTTTACTCTACTTACAAGTACCCATTTCAGAACGACTTAACTCCAATAATCTAACTAATTAAAAGAGTACTTTCTTGTCATTCAATGAGACTAATTGTAAAGGGTGAGGAGATATTCATCGTCTAGTGTTATCCATAGGAGATCATTCAAATGAACTTATGTAATGTTCACAAATAGATACCCTAATTATAACTCTTCAATAAACTCGTACGTACTTACTTGCAATTTCAAGAAGTTTTGTCGCTTACCTCTTGACGATTCTTTGGAAGTGAACATTTTATTCTTGGCTTATAGAATGCCGCTCCTTTTCTAGTCCGACCAACTGGTATTTGTTCTTCTCCGGCTGAGTTCAATAAGTCCAAGTGTTTGCAACCTGTGCTCTGACGGGAGAAACTTGAAGTCGAGCTTGGAGATTCATTTTCCCCTTCTCCAGTACAATCCATGCATCCAAAATGAAACACAAATAATTGATTAGTCAACTTAACAACCTTCATACTTACTTATCGCATGTTGAGCTCATTAGGCCCTAGTGTTGTAACCTAATGCTCTGATACCATATGTAACATCTCCGTGAATATGTTAGTATTATTTTGAGTAAATAAAAATTTTCTTTGCTCCTATAGTCATTAACCAAATTCACACTTTTCAAAGGAACACCTTGTAACATACCTCAAATTCCGACACTCTATTATTTTCTTAAAGGTAAGATCATATTTATACTAATTCTTTTAAACATAATATTGGTTAACTATTCATTGAACTTGTACCATGGCAAATTCTTTATCCTACCTTGAATCCTTTATATTATTAAGTGAACCACTATCTCCTTCAAAATACATTTAATCTCACGACATCAAGGAATTCCCATCAATTACATATCAACAACAATTACACACATACACATAAGAAGAGAACAATTTCAGGTGGTTCACCCCTATTGGGCTACGTCCACAAAATAAGGTCATCACATATATTATTAAGTCAAGATAAAGGATTACATTCGGCAACAAGTTTGCTTGACATACTTTTGCCACTTCCTCATCATCTCTCTCTCATGGAGAGTATCTTCCAAACAACAAAAAGTCTATAGTGATATCGAACCCCAATGTTACAACGATCAACCTGGAAATCACTTAACATAGTATTCGATCATCTCTGATATTATAAACATCAACCTGGAAATCACTTAACATAATATGTATATAAACATCAAGATTCTTCCTGAGCGGACTCAATTCTGCAAGTATAATTCTATATTCCATTCTCCTTAACCGAGATCAATCATAAACATACATCATTCCAACAACTAAGGAATAATTTATGTTGAACGGCAGAGTTCAAAACAAACAACGACACTCTTTCCACACAGATTTCATGGAGCTCAACTCTAACTTTGATCATACAGATATCAATCTTCAAACAAAGCAAAGGCATTCAAACAAAATACCTCGACACACCCATTCCATTAATCTAGGCGCTAACTCTGGTCGGTACAGAGGTCAAGATAAAAGTAGTGGTATTTAAGCCATTATCATGATAACTGAGATATTACTAAGCTGGGTGTTTAAGTATGATTCAAACAGATATAGATCAAACCCGAATTATACCCATCACACCTTATAGCAACGATCGTTACAGAGGATACAGTTATATGTTACTAAGTACGCCTCAGTCAGTGAACTATTACTCTGTTTTAATAAAATATAAAACTTTACATAGCAGACTTCAACTCCAAATATAATGCCTCAAGCCTCCTTGCAGCGATCGGCTCAGAAAGCACATTTATAAGTAAATATAGATCTATTAATTCAAAAACATAACAACATAGCAATGAGATAAACCCAAATTACTTCAGCATACTAATAAAACCAAGGGATCTGCGAATTTCCCAATGAGAATGAGGGATAGATATGCAGCATATTAATAACGCTAATCATCTTCCCTCCAAGCATATGCAATCAGCAATGTATAAAAATGATAATAACGTGGATGCAACAATCTTGCTATCCACAAAGATCATGCACAATCGATCACCTGAAACGAATTACAAATCAGATCTGTATTTATTTCTGGATTTACAACCACGACTATGCAGTAATATAAAAACGGATTGTCTGTGAGTGAAACTCATAACCGGGTGCAATTGATGGTGAAGATCGATCCCATCGATCAGAGCAGAGATCCAACTTTGGCATTGGGTCTGGGTAATACGCATCAACATGATGCAATAAAATAGTGCCAGTAAATTTCCTATATAAACGCATAATTATAGAATGGAAATAACCATGGCGTCTCTGTCAGCGAGAGATGGAATTTCCATTATTAAAGTGCAATACCAGGTAAAGGATTGAATACGTGTACCGCAAAGATGACCTATTATGAAGACGTATATATAACCAGATGATAAACGCATGGATAGCCTACGGCTTCCTCCTTAGAAGCAAAAATAACATTCTGTCAACACATTAGACTCAGAGATAACTCTGTCAACATCTAAACATAGGGATAATACTCCTATCCACAAATAACCTCAGAAGTAGACTATGGAAGTCCAAATGACCAATTACAACCCTATGAAAATCGCAATCACTAGCAGACCCATTAGCAAAGTATATAAATGTAGAAGCAATATCCATACCGACACCCTACGCGTCAATTCTGCTTTTGGTAGTATCACATAACTCAACGGTATAATATAAAAAGGAAAACACAAAGATTGTGCCCTCATTGATAGCATAATCGCAGAGATTTAGATGCGATTTTCGGCATAAATGCATTCTACAGAAATATCGATCTGATAATTCGGTTCCTAGTCGTTTTGCATTATCTCTAATATTGAGTTATTACCAGTAAAAACTTTAGTGCCCTATTGTGAATTTAGCGATCAAACTAAATCTATTCATAAGTGCGGAGGATGCTACCAAGTTACGACTCTGTTCAACCCAAATCCACACATAAATAAAATGCATATTTCTCACAAGAGAATGGTCAATGGCCGTGAATGAAATCTGGAGCAAAAATATCACGAATCCAGCTCTATCGATCAAAGGGTATAATACCAATCTTCTGAAGATAAGGAGTATTCACGCTATAATAAAATAGCTATGGCGAATGTCCAAATCGAAAGTGATGTTAGAAAAAATACTTGCAAAGTATTCGGATCTACGAAGCTATTTCTAAACATCTATGCACAGTTCAATATACTGAGATCTATATATGATTTCAAGTAAACTATGAAAATTACTATGAGCTTACCCAAACATTCCCATGGCAGTTGTCTGGAACCGCCGAACCTTTTTTTTTTTTTTTGCAGAGAACTTTACTGATCCGCAACGGGATCTTCTTCCTGTCCATCCCTAGGTGTAACGACTTCCTCCAGAAAAACTTCAGCCAAGGTAGCGGGGGTTTCCCTTCCACACGCCAGATCCAGACGGAGTTTTCTAATCTCACCCCAATGTTCCACGATCTTCAGCCGATGTCCCCCCTTATATCTCGTGCACCTTCCTCTTCCTATCACCTGACTTCCCTGCTTACCTTGGTAAGTCCGCCTAGCTTCCAGGGGATTCTCTTCACCAAGTGGCAGATAGAAACAGTTTCCTTTCCGAAATGGTGGTTAAAGCTCACCAAGTGGCGGATGGAGTATCCCCTCAACGTACGTGGTAAGAGTCTTAATTATAAAAGATACATGATATAATTTTATTCACACGGGAGGCTAATATATCATGACTCGATGATTTAAATATTATTTTTTTATTCACCAATAGTGTATAGGTTTGTAAACAAGAACACCTAGTATGTATTACCTCCTATTAAACTATAGTCCTCTTTTTGAAGGACATATACACAAGTCCTTGTCCCCAACTAGGGTTTCTTTTTCCTTTTCTCTTAAATACTTCTCATCAAACTATAATAATAATTCCTTCTACTCATTGGATTATCATCGCCTATTATCCTTTCATTTTCAAGAAAAAATATCTAAATTGTTTCTGTAACATACCCTTATAGGTACCAATATTATAAATTAAACTTAACCCACCTTTATGGTAGGATGCGATACAAAAGGCCCTAAGACATGGCACGCCAACTATTTAATATTAGGTACTGGTTTGCATCCCGAGTAATATAATATTTTCAGGTGTTTTCTCCTTATAATCTTTTATAAACTTTTGAGCATATCTCACACATATATATATATATATATAATATATATATATATATATAATATATTCGAGTAGAATTGCTTTGGCTATAATATCTCCCTTCTTACTACTTCGGCAGTCTCTAGAAGTATAAATACTTCATATATAATATGCTTTAAATATATATAGCAACATATAGTATTTATGATGTTTCTCTCTTAACTTTTAAGATGACTATTACATATAGCACCTTTAAAATTTAACTCCATAGAGCTCCTTGGTATTTATGCCAAGACTTATGATATTCACTTTTTATGACTTAACCATAAAAACAACTAGACCTTAGTATCATAGTTCACAATATTCATTCACAATTCTAATAGGGATACAAGGAGGGATATTACAGCGGAGGTCCTCATTTCCAACGAGACTGTCCCAAGGGCCAATCAAGCAGCAGGCACAGGGAAGGAAAAGCACCCATGGATAGTTTGGGTAACAGTCATCGGATTCATGCAGCGGTTCATAACCACCAAGCAGAACATCAGTCTACCGTATTAGAATCCACTGGTAAAGTAAACAATGTCAAACTTAAAATTTTGTTTGATCCAGGAGCAACTGATAGTTTTATTTCACCATTTGCATTAGATAAATGTGGGTTGGCAGCCTACGAGCACGATGATTTAAAACTGGTTGAAATGGCTTCAGGAGCTAAGCAAACAGTAGGTCTTAAAGTGAGAATTTGTGAGGTTGACTTAGGAGTATGCACCACTAAGTTGGATGCTTATGTCACCAATTTGTGGACTTATGACCTCATTATTGGCATGGATTGGTTAGAAGGCCATAGAGCTTTCTTAGACTGCTATGCGAAGAAGGTGTTGTGCCTCGATGACGAGGGAAGGACAATTCAAATCCAAGGCTTGAAGAGGAAGGCATCCCTCCGTTTCATATCTATGGTGAAAGCTAAGCGGTGCCTAAGACAAGGATGCCAGTTGTTCGTAGTGGAGGCCGTGAGCGATAGTAAAGGACCTTCCTTGATTTCTTACCCAGTACTTTCCGAGTTCAAGGATGTCTTTCCAAAGGAATTGCCAGGACTACCTCCAGAAAGAGAGCTCGATTTCACAATCGAACTAAAACCTGGTGCAGAGCCTATCTCAAAAACTCCTTATAGAATGACCACTCCAGAGCTTCGTGAGTTACAGATCCAGTTAAAAGAGTTGCTAGATTTGGGACTGATTAGACCTAGTATCTCACCGTGGGGAGCACCAGTGATCTTCGTTAAGAAGAAGGATGGATCTCTGCGACTATGCATAGATTACAGAGATTTGAACAAAGCCACAGTGAAGAACAGGTATCCCATACCAAGAATTGATGACCTCTTTGATCAAATGAAAGGTGCGTCAGTCTTCTCAAAGATTGATTTACGATCAGGGTATCACCAGTTGAGGATCAAGGAAGACGACATTCCTAAGACTGCCTTTCGAACTCGATTTGGGCATTACGAGTTTGTAGTGGTACCATTCGGTTTGACCAATGCTCCAGCTGTATTCATGAGCCTCATGAATGGTGTCTTCCGAAAATACTTGGACCGCTTTGTTTAGGTCTTCTTAGATGATATTCTTATCTATTCTAAGAATGAGAAGGAGCATGAGGAACACTTGCGGTTAGTCTTGACATGCTTAAGGGAACATAAACTTTATGGTAAATTATCAAAGTGTTCCTTCTTCCAAAAAGAGATTCACTACTTGGGGCACATCATCTCAGGTGAAGGGATCTCTGTAGACCCAGAAAAGGTAAAGGCCATTGAAGACTGGCCAATTCCAAGGAATGCTCATGAGGTGTGCAGCTTCATGGGGTTATCAAGCTATTACTGGAGGTTTGTGGAAGGATTTTCTAAAATTGCAAAACCTATTACCACCTTGCAATGCAAGGGAATCCAGTATGAATGGACCGATGAATGCGATGCCGCTTTTACAGAGTTAAAAAGATTATTGACAAGTGCACCGATCTTGCGGGTACCAGACATGGATAAAGATTTCATGGTATGCACCGACGCCTCGAAGCAAGGACTAGGAGCGGTGTTGATGCAGGAAGGTGGGGTAATAGCTTATGCATCTCGAAAGTTGAAACCTCATGAGGAGCAGTATGCCACGCATGATCTAGAATTGGCAGCAGTAATGTTGGCACTAAAATTATGGAGGCACTACCTAGTTGGTAGAAGCTTCACCCTTAAAACAGACCATCAGAGCATGCAGTCAACATTAGGGACACAGTTGAACTTAAGCTCAGCTTATCACCCCGAGACAGATGGACAGACAGAAAGGGTGAATCAAGTAATGGAGGACATGCTTAGGATGTATGTTATGGATCAACAGACACAGTGGGAGAAATATCTTCCTTTAGTGGAGTTTGCATACAACAATAGTCATCACAGCTCCATTGGTATGCCGCCATATCAGGCATTGTATGGGAGGCCGTGCAGGACACCACTCAGTTGGGACAGGTTAGAGGATCGAGTTTTAATTGGGCCTGAATTGATTCAGGAAATGGAGGAGCAAGTGTTACATATTAGGCAGCGGCTGAAGGAAGCACAGGATAGGAAAAAGAGTTACGCTGATGCACACAGATCAGATAGAACTTATGGAGTAGGGGATCGTGTATTTATTCGCATCAGACCAAATAAAAGTACCATTCGGTTTGGGAAGGGTACCAAGTTGTCACCTCGCTTTATAGGTCCATTTGAGATTCTTGAGAAAATTGGACCAGTTGCTTATCGTCTTGCGCTGCCACCCCACTTGCATAAAACTCATAATGTATTTCATGTTTCTGTATTACGACATTACATAGCTGATGAGACTCACAAAATTCATTGGAAGGAATGGCAGGTCTCGGACGAGGGAACCTTCAGGGTCGACCCATTACGTATACTTGATCGTAGGGTTCGACAGCTCCGTAGTCACCATGTGGACCAAGTTAAGGTCCAATGGGACAAGTATAGCCCAGGGTCTGCTACCTGGGAGGATGCAGAGACCATGCGTCGAGATTTTCCCTCACTATTTTGACCATAACTTCGGGACGAAGTTTCCTGAAGGGTGGGTGTATGTAACGCCCATATTTTGATTAGGCATATTTATCAGTTAGACACACCACACTTTATTTTCTTATATATTCTGTTGAACTCAGCTCGACTGAGTAAACTATATTACGATATGATGGACCTCATTATATGATGTTACTCTGTTTTATGATTTCACCATGATTATGATGTTACTATGTTATGCGGTTATGATGTCATGATTATCATATGATTTCTTTATTTTACGATTACAGTATATGTTTATATGTTTTCATTAATGAAATGTGAAATATATGATTCGGTATGTGGATACCATCTTCTTATATGAATTATTGAAGTGTTATATGTCATACGCATCTATGATTAGCTAAAAAGGTTACATGAAATAAAATGATTTTTGATAACATGGATCAATTGGTGATCAATGGAAAATGCTTTCTATAAATTTGTATTTTGCAAAATACTAACCTACAGGACACAAGAGCTATGGGATAGCCAGTTACTTGATCTGATATATATTGGAAAGGAAAGATATGTTCATACAGTAAACCTTAGTAGCCAAAATGATGATACGATAACACAAACTGATAATCCCGATAGCAGCAGAGTATGAGTCGATAAGGGCGTAGGCCCAGTATGTTGAGAGGGATGGATGTGTTTCCCACCCTATGTTTCCATGAGACCCGAGGTCGTGGGAGGGCCATGCTGAGACACGCTCCCCATGTAGTTGTGATGACGATGGTCGGATTCCTGCTAGGGGAGGATAGGTCCGTTGTTCAGTCGACGCTATTGCTCTCAAGTTCTATGTGGTCAGATCGGTGAGTCCGACATCCACTTTTGTACTAGCAGAGGAAGGATAGGGAGGATGCTGGATGTAGGTTATGATGGGAGGATGTGTGAGTTAGTACTGTTGAGGGTTTAGTATTCCTTGATTCCGAGTTAGTGGTAGTAGGTAACCTTCCTTGTACATGATTGATTAAACTAATGTAAAGATAAAGATAATGATGTGAAATCGTAAAGAATTAATTGTTAAATAACTGAGAATGTTGAAGTAATTGTACTATTTATATTATGTTTGTTCTTCTACATGGGGGTAAATACTACTATTAGTTAGTAGGTATGCATAGGCGGGATGGGGTTTGACTATAATACATTTATGATCTGTGCATACGCTGGCCACGCATGCACACCTTGCACATGTACACTAGTATCGATATACAAACACTTAACATATTGAATAAATGTATAAGTTGTCATAAGTAATTAGGTTAATCATGCATTGACCGAATTCAGATAATGAATATAAAGTTATCTAAGATGTGTAAAACAAGTCAATTAAGCTATGCATTACTCGTTGGTAAACATTGTGATATACAATTGAGACAAGTGTCATCAGTTAACATTGTCATCTGAGAATTGTTGTAAATAAGGTAATGGTACTGTCTAATAATTAGTAAGGTTCTTTAAGCACTTAAGGGTGCTTTGTTTAGAAGAACGACGATACTATGTAGATGTTAGGGTACTCATGTGATAAACAAATGATGTAAAAGACATCTTTATTAAATTCACCATTATTATTACCTTATGGGGATTTAATTAATATTATTATTTAAAATTTATTTTAATAATATTACTACCCATGTCATAACAATTGAAAAATAGGTAAAATTTAAATATTGATTAATGAATGATTAGAATGTGATTATTTTACATTTCTAAGTTAGACATAATAGGATAACAATTTTTGGAATGAACGTGATGTGATGGAAAATGGGTTATTACTATTTAATTATTCAATATGAATCGTAGAATTTAAATCTCAAGATAAGTGATCTCGACGGATAAGGTAGACCCTTAAGACACGCCATGTCCAAGTTGAAAGGGATCAACTATTTATATAATATTTTATTAATTACCTTAATAACAATAAATACAAGGTTTGGTGAATAGACTTGTAATTAATAAACCTTGTCCCGAATGGATAACCTTTGGGTGATAATTCCCACCGTAATAAATACTTACGACCGTCAATCCAAAGCCAAATAAATTTTCCATGAGAGTAATTAATTATATATTTTTATAAAGAAACGTGTATGAATGAACTGGTGAAAGGAGTAAATGTTTGAGGGGCTCGAGAGGGGGAGTTTGGGGCGGTGGAGTAAGCCCAAGGTCTTCTCGAGGAAGGGAAAGTATATAGAGGGGGAGATCTTGGAGTAAAGGGGGGGGGGGGTTCTTTTGGAACAGAAAGAAGTTTTGAGAACATAAAAGTTTGGAGAACCTAAGTGAAGACTGCTCTCGGGATTATTAGATTGTGGGCTCGGGGGCTTGTAAATCCTTTGATTTCCAAGGGCCAGCAAGATAATAGCTGGTCGGTAGGGTGGACACTTCATTTTGGCTGACTAAGAGGATATACAACCTGCTACAACCTACGGTTTACTAGCATCAGCATCAGGTAATTTCCTTGATTATTTATGTTAATTATTATGTGGAAACGTACTCTGAAACCTGCGTATACCTTCTTACTGATTTATTACTATGAAACATATTCTCATGCTTATTGAAGGAAAATATTGATATGTTAGTTATTCTTTTAAATACGAATGTATGGTTATTAGAGACAACACAGTATACTAAACATCATTTAAAAGCATAGAATTTTCATTAGAAATTTACTCACACATACCTGAATAAGTTAATACATAGAAAATTAACTAGAAATTTTACTTAGTGCTCTGCTGTAAAAACCAGAGCACTACACCAATGAAAACGTGCAAACATTATTTATAGATAAATCACCTGAGATTGTAGGATCGTGTTTATAGTGTCCAGTATCCTCTGAATAGTATTATGTCCGTGAATGGTATCCGTCAATCATAGGTTAGTACATTGAGAATAAACTAAAGGCTAAATAATTGAAATTGTGATTCAGCGCACACTTTAAAGTTTGAATAACGCACCTGACGATCTAGCCACACTGGACAATCTAGTAACACCTGAAAATGCACTCACTCGAGTAGGCCATTTGGATCATCTCTGTTGTCGATGGTGTCCATCAATCTCCCATGCTCTAAATGAGGTAGAAAGTATCGTACATGTGACCTATTTTTGTTCGAAAGTGTGCGCAACTTGATGTTTATACCAACTACCAGGTTGGTGAAGTGGTATACAATAGCTCCTAGTCTATAATCCTGATATACATAGGCACCCTTCCTTTTCTGTTGTGCTACTAGTGTTAAGTACTCCCATTTTATAACCATCGATCCAGTTAGAAATTAAATATTTTCATCATCTGTAATAGGTTCGAGAATGGTTTGTTTCCCCTCTAAGCAATGTGCCAACCAATAGTCAGAACCCCATTCATTATTTTTTGGGGCAACCACTCCATATATCTGACCTGTGAAAGGAAATAGGTCGATTTAACAATACATTTATTAAAAAAGGTCTTGCATGTAACATAAATAAAATTTCTTTCAATGTAAAGGCTTGTAGTGATTTAGGTACTACTAATTTACTTTTTTTTACCTACTTGTATGAGATCCGATATGTTATCATAGTCTGTAGAAATATATGTCTGGTCATCTTCCAAATGGTCTATTTCATTAACCCCCTTGAAATTGGTGCCAAGTGTCACTCGATCCCATGTATCAACTATATCTGTATACTCACAATCATCCCATTCATTGATGCTACAGGAACTACAAAAGCAAGCCTTCAATCTTGTCCAAATTTGTAGGGCCAAGTTGTATGAGCTTCTAATTGAATGAAACTGTCGAGTTCCGTGCATTGTGTTCACCCAATGTGTTTGGGATCGATTCACAATTGTCACCTCCTAGAATATTCTTCGCACTAGGTGTTTCCTTGTTGCTTTTTCTCCCACCATAGATGCACGCCATTTCACTATAGATGCAGCGTCTCGAAGGAGAGCACCTCTAAAATTCATCTCTTCCCTTCGAAGGGCAATTTTTATGCATGCACCAGCACCTTCATGCTCTCCTTTGCCATGACCTGTTTCAAAGTAGTTCCATATATGTGGCACCTTGTATTTTATGTGCAACAAACACAACCATTGAAATACACGTGCATTCTTGAACTGTCTAGCACAACCATATGACCAAATCAAATGACGATAAAATGGTATATACATAGCTATCACATGATCATAGAACAATTTAAAGCAATGTGCACGTAATGGATGTCATGGGTCCGGACGTCAATTATGTAAAAGTGACTTTCTTTCAATATCACACATTTCTCTTCATTGCTATCTAGCCCATGTCAATAAGTGATATGGACCATTATGCTCACCTACTCTAAGTGATAGTATTGACATTGTATTTCATTTTATGGTTGTAGGGTGTAATTTTCCACAAAGTCAACCACTGATAGTATTGTTCCGAGGGGGAAGGTGTCCCGACATGTTCTGAATTGCTCATCTTGCCACCATGCCATATCGACAAAAATAAACAGTGTTATAAAACAACATAAAAATATTTACATGAATATTAATATGTCAATATTTAAAAATGTTATATAACAACATAAACAATGTACACTCAGTTAAATGAATATTATTCATGTATATTATCACCTTTGAAGTCACCAATTTAATCTTCCTGCTTTCCTTCCCATCATGTAGTTGATATGTATCGTACTGATAGTTTTGTTTCTCGACAATTGCATTCTCGAATGCTTGATCTTCACTCTCACGGATGCAATCAAACCATAATGGTAGCCCACCACAATTGTTGCAAGAACCCTCTACACATTGTTTTAAGAAATTTGTCTGCCCATCTTGCCTCGGACACATTATGCTATGGATGAAATCTCTAGATAACATTGGCAGTACTGTACTTGAGCATTCCTTAAAATGGTTAGGATGCAAAAAACGACGTATATGTGCAAATGTGTGATAATATAGATCAAACTCTATGTGGTATCTATAACAACAAGTGTTATGGATGGTATTGATTCTAACATACCAAGGCTTGCATTTTTCAAAAGATCTTTTCCTGAGCCTTAGCTCTATGTGGGAAACTTTAAACATCTCGAAAAATTGAGTTTGTGTCATGTCAAGATAATGTTTAACATGAGGCTCATTGTTCATAGAACCCCTACAGCATTTTAACACATCCTTTGTGTTAGAAGAAGGCCTAGTGTTATCGTGCCAAAAAGTGTGCACTAGTCCATTCACTACTTCAACTAACTTCATGTCTTTGTGGGGAAACCTACCGCTAAATGCCCATAATTCTTCCATTTTCCCCTCTACATCAAGGCTGTCTCTTCTTACTGAATATTTTTTAAGTGTATTTGGATGTAAAGGCACAATTTGTGATGTGCATTTAAGTAAACGACGTTGTCTTGTGGGTCTACATATAATTGATTCAGCCAATACGCAGCAAGCCACATTACAGTCCAGTGAACGAGTTTTTTCACCAATCGATGTGAATGCAGCAGCAAGAGATTTAACAATGGGGTGATTCCATGAAGATGGGTAACTCTTTTTGGCCAAATATGACGGTGAAAAACGAAAATTTTACCCATGTATTAAATTGAAGCCCTCGAAACTCATATTTGCCAAATGAATTTTGACATGCGGTTGAAAAACGAAATGTAGATAATTATGTTGGCTTTCCAATGATATTTTTTTGGAAATATACCAATGTCATTTATCGTTTCAAATTTTCATTTAATGAAACGTGTGTACTTAAAAATTTGAAAAGCAATTAACAAGTAGTTTGTGTGTGTGCACGATAATTTAATGTTAAAGTAATAATTTTAAAATACGAAATATCTGAACGTGATCTAGACAAAATGCACTAGTGCTTACATATTTTTCTTTTAATTTTTCTCAAAAAATTATATTTATTATTATTTTTCGAAACTGACCAATGAATATTTCAGTCGCATTTTGCACACATGTGTGTTTGCACGAAATCTTTTAATTTTTTACATAATTTGCAAAACTAAAAATACCCTTTTGAAGGGGACGCGTTTATCTAGTGCTTGTGTATTTTTTCAAATTTTTTGAAAGTGTATTTTGAATGTTGTGGATTTATATTTGAGCTCAATCGAAGTTGTTGGCAAGGTGTTTTAGGGCAAGTTTTAGTAGAAATTTAAAAACAAAAGACATAGGAAGATAAAAATTCGTAAATTTTATCTATCTGGATAGAGGATTCATTGACGAATCTAATGGTATCAAGTCCTCCCATTAATGTGCATTTAATGACATGGTTTAACCCTCTGGAAGGCAGACAAAACTTTCATTCTATAGTGAAAAGGGCTCTCTGCCTGTTTTTTAAGCCCTCGATTGAGGTGTTTAAAATACCTTGATCGAGGGTTTAAAAATACCTCGATTGAGGGTTTAACAAGACCTCGCTCGAGGTATTTTCTCGAGCGAGGGTATGTAAAATAAGCTCGATTAAGGGTTGGTCTGTGTAAAAAAAATATAAAAATGAACCCAGGAAAGGATTTGGACAATTAATGTTTCCAATTACCATTCCCTCGTAAAAATATCAACCAACCTCTATATATTCAGCAAACAATTCATCAAAAACACTAATTTAACTCATTGCTAGTTTATTTTCAATTAGAGATTTGTCATTTTGATGTTGTTGAATTAGAGCTTTGTCAATTTGATATTGTTGAATTAGAGCTCAATAGACATGTAAGATTTAGTAGTAGACATATTTCAAGATTTCATACTAACATATTGTTGTTTGTTATAACAATTTGAAGAAATTTTTGTTTGTTTTCATTGTAGATTTATGGGGAGTCAAAGAAAAAGACAAAGAAAACATGCTAGACAACAAAATGACAATGAAGAGCGTGAGAGGAATAGAGAACGAATGAGACAACAAAGAGCAAGCTTGAGAGAAGAAGAAGATGCACATTTGGTGCAACAAATTCCAATGGAGGAGAACCATGGTAAATTATTGAATTACATGCTATCATAATTTAAATATCATGCTACATAATTTACAAAATTAGTAACAATTTTCCAATAAATTTGACTAAATTTCATAATTTAATTTGTTTCATATTTATTTGTAATGATAAATTCTTATTTATTTCATCCATTTGTTATTTAAATTTCAAAGTTTGCAACAATTTTTATGTTAAATGAACAATTTTCAAGTGGCTAACAAATGTTATTGTAACAATTTTCAAATGAAACATGTACATTTAGATTCTATTTTCATGTTAATATGTAGATATTTTTAACTATTTTCTAATTATTTCAAAGTTGCTAACAATTAACAATTTTCAAATTATTTCAAAGTTTCTAACAATTTTCAATTTTATTGTCCAGCAATTTTCAAATGAAATGTACACTTGGATTCTATTTTCAAGATAAAATGTATGTACATATTAACTATTTTCAAATTTCTAAGTTACTAACAATTTTCAATGTTATTAGAATAATTTTCAAATTAAATGTACACTTGAACACTATTTTGAAGTTAAAATGTACATATTTAACTAATTGCAATTTTCTAAGTTACGAACAATTTCAAGTTAAATGTAATTTCAATTCTTGTTTTATTATTTGTTAAAAAAATATAAATGTATAGCCTCAATGTGAGCTCCAAGTCTCAACATTTGTTGATTGAAATAACTATTAGCATGTCTAATTTTAACTTACCCTCATTTTATTTGAAATGAACATTATGATAGTTATGTATTAGTTAGAAAAATCATTTTGAAAACAAATCAATGAATATTTTCCTAGTTATGGTGGTTGACAATATTTTCATAGTTATGGTGGTTGGCAATATTTTAATAGTTATGAATATTTGAAAACAAATGAAGGTTCAAAGAGCTAAATTATAATGTTTACTTTAAAAAAATTCCATTTAAAGGTTCCATCTATCACATACTTTTATTTACATAACATGACATCACCAAGATAATTATGTGTACTTTTATCGTTTTTGTTGAGACTATTATCAAAAAAAATTGAGGGTGAATTTCTATAAGGATTTTACTGGGTGCAATATTGTATATTTGAGAGAAATGTGTTTTTTTGTTGAGACTATTTATTTAAATTTCTCAGGTTTATAATCAAATCAACTTACACTTCAAAATATTTTCATAGTTAATGTATTTCCAATTCATGTACCACTTTTTTCTATGCATTAATGTAGGGATAAGTTAACAAGTTTTTTTTCCTATAGTAGGTATATAATTTATATTTCAAAAATTTTAACAATTTTCAAGTTAAATTTTTAACAATTTTCAAGTTAAATTGATAGTTATGTATAATTAGTTGTAAAATTCAATTCACACTCAATTTTCAATTTGTCAATTTCTACATCAAATTTCAAGTTACTAGCAATTTTAAAGTTCAATGCACAAGTATATCAAGTTATTAATAATCATCTTGAATTAAATATATATACTTCATTTTCAAACTTTACTAGCAATTCTCAAACTAAATGTACAATTTCAAGTTACATGTACATATTTAGTTATTTTGAAATTAAGTTACAAACAATTTTCTTGTTTTAATGTATTTTCAATACGTGTACCAAATTTTTCTCAAGTCACTAGCAATTTTCAATTTGTTAATTTACATATAACAAATTTCAAGTTACTAGCAATTTTAAAGTTAAATGTACAAGTTACTACCAATTTCAAGTTACAAGTAATTTCAAACTTTACTTCTAGAACAATTCTCAAGTAATTAAGTTTGCAATTTCAAGTTACAAGCAATTTCAAACTTTAGTAGCAATTTCAAATTTCAAGTCACTAGCAATTTCAATTTTTACTTAGAACAATTCTCAAGCTAAATGTATTAGTTGGAAAATTCAATTCACACCCAATTTTCAATTTTTCAATTTCCACATCAAATTTCAAGTTACTAGCAATTTTAAAGTTCAATGCACAACTCTCAAGTAACCAATTTTCAATTTGTTAATTTATGTGTTGTGTAGGGAGAGATTATGGTCAAACATCACATCATGGTGATCAATAATCACATGACCCTGTGCCCCCTCATGATCCTGATCAGCCATCACAGGACACCTTTCCCTCTCACATTGAAAGTATAATTGGGAGTTGCAGTGGGGTTGGAAGGGGTGGAAATTTTCTAGAGGATTGTGCAGTTGTTTCTGCACAAGAAGAGATTGGGAACTCGATTCCTAGTCGGAGAGTTAGAGAGAATGTCAGTAACATAATCAAGTCATATTTTGAGCAACATTCAACGATGGCACAAGCTAAAATCCTACATGGATTGATAAAACACAAAAAATTGAAACGTGCCACAAAGTTGTTGGGTTTTCAAGATGTTAAAACAAAAAAGACATGCGAGAATGCAATAGAAAATATAAGAACTGCATTATCTTTGTTTGGAAAATCAATAAACAATGATACCCAAGCTGCTCGTAGGGAAATTACAACGACTGTTGTGGCTCAAAGCACCTCAAGAAATTGAATGGTATCAGCAATGGCATCATTGCTCAATGTTTCAAAAAGAACATTGCTCAAATATACTAAATTTGGGGTCTGGATAGATGAAAATGATGAAGCTTCTTGTTGGGCTCTTATTTGTAGGGAACCCTATCGAGGAAATATGGCAGCAGGCATTAGACAGAAGGTGATAGAGTTTTGGGATAGCCATTCTTGTGCTATTCCAGATCAAAAGCATGTCCTGCAACAACGTTTATCCAAAGGCATTTATCAGGAGCACTATAAGCTAAGCATGTGATGGAGATGATGGGAGTTTCACTTTACGAGGAATTCCAAGAAACCAATCCTGGTGTTCAAATATCATTTAACATGTTCAACAAATTAAAACTGTGGTATATTAGGCCGAATACGATTCGCGACACTTGTTGTTGCCGGTACCACGTTGAATTTGAACTATACTATGACACATTTCTGGATCTTTGCAAAAGGCATTGGAACGATGTACTAGCTCCTCACACAGCGCGATATTTTATTTGTATGATACTATGCAATAGGAATCTTGAACACGTGTTTTTCAATAAGAGGTGTGTAGGTGGGAGAAAATGCCATGAATGCGGTGATTTGACATTGTTCCATAGGAACTTTCCTATCAATCCAACACACCATGGATTGTCAGATATCACAGTTAAGTCGAAGAGATATGAGTATGTCTCCATGAATCCATCATCTTCTTCATCTGTGCCATCTAAGAAGATCGACTTGCTCGAGAATGAGATTCTTGTTTCAGATTTCATGGAGAAGTTTCAAAGTCATATTTATAAATACATAAAGCACTCCCATAGGTCCAGGTGGCAAGCTTCGGAATTCAAACATTCTCGTGAGGTATTTGAGCCGGGCACAATCTTATCAGTGGTATACTTTGCGGAGAACTACACTTTTTCTCCTCAGAGAGAGATACAGAGTGAGTACTATCACTCCGACCAGGTGTCTATCTTCGTACATGTATTGTACATACATGCTCAGGAAAGCATTGATGGTAGGGATAACACTCCTCATTCATGTGAAGTGATCAAGGAGTAACATTTTTATGTTAGTGATGATCGTGAGCATGACAAATTGTTCGTTCAACACTGCTTTGGGTTGATTTATGATTCATTCAGGTAGAGAGGTGTATCATTTGCTCAACACTGGAATTGGTCAGATGGGTGTGCAGGGAAATTCAAATCGGCGCGCTCATTTTATTGGTTGAGTCACCTTCACAAAGAGACAGGAATCCGACACACCTGGAGCTTTTTTGAAATAGGGCATGGAAAGGGTGAACATGATGGCACAGGTGCATGTGTGAAATGAGCACTTCGGAGGTACCAGATGAGTCATGGTACAACCCGACTCAAATGCTCCACGAAAGTAGTTGATTGGTGCACACATCATTTGGGACATCAAGGTCACGAACAAGCAAGGTCGGTGTGCAGGTAATAAACTCCAAACTCAATTAATAAGCTAATAACATTCAATATCATCATTTCCAAAAGAACACATACTCGATAGGAATTTACATATGAAAAACTGAATTCCATGCAGGTTCTTTTGCGATGTTGCCCTTGGAGATGTGAATATATCCATGCCATGGTATTGTGAGACCATACTTGGTACGAGGGAATTACATTATGGTAAAAGTAAAGACATGGGTGAGATATTTCCCATTGAAACGAGGAAGTATGCTTGTTTTTGCGATTTTTGCATTGATGCAAATGGATGCGGGATTGATCACTATGAAAATGATGTATATGTGAAACCATGGAAATATGTCTCTCTTAATCCAAAGGGCCCACATCCAATTCCAACATGGCAAGAGATGCACACTGAAGAGGCAATGGTCTCATTAGATCATGATCGAGTTTCTGATATGGTTAGGGAAGATACAAGATACTTCATTAAGTTAATTAATTCATTATATATTACACATATACAAATGTTGTAGAAATGCATGTAGGACATTTGAATAATATTTGTAATGTATCTTGCATGTGATGTATTCGTTGTCATTGCACCCCCCCACAACGAAGAAAATGTGGCATATTATTTTATGCGATGCACACAAATAAAAAGTAGGTTGGTGCGACCCTACCAAGATCGAGAATTCACATACCAAACTAGAGACATGGTTCTAATGGGACACTTTTTTTAAAGAGTCAAAAAACAAGGTGCGCATATTATTTACAAAGATTTTATGCTTGAATATATATCATGTCAATACAGTCATTTGGTGGTGGCAGCTCAGATACATCTAACAAAAATCAAGGTGAAGAGAGGTGAGCCAAAGAGATGGAAGATGACAGAAGTTGACCATGATCGTATTATGGAGACTTGCATTCCTATAACCCATTGTCTAGATGAATGAGTTACATGTATGCCACTTGCATCATTGACATAGTTTTCATGTTGTCTTGTGTAATATGTTTTTGGAAATTTTTGTGGAGGTTGTTTTATAAATGTATTTTTGTAGATGCTTTAATAATAAAAATACTTGATGGGAGGCTTTTGTGAAAATTGGGTCATGGTGCTCCAATGTGAATACACTTGTTCACGTAATTGAATTGTAATGTTAGACGATATAATGTAATTGTAAAATTTCAATTTTAAAATTGTAATGTACATTCTAAGTTTAAATTTTGATTTAAAATGCAATTGTAATGTAATTGAGAATTTAAAATACATCTATACAATGTAAAATTTTCAATTGTACAATGTATTCTAGTTTTAAATTTTGATTTCAAATGCAAAATTATATACATTACAATCCATTCATTGTATTTCATCATCAATTACATTGTATTCCATTATCAATTATATAAAAATATTATCAAATACCAATGTATTGAACAAATGTTTCATTCAACAATAATCAATTAGTTTTGTTATTGAACACATCAAAGTTAGGACCAAATTTTTTTGTGTCGCCTCATTCCATTTAATAAAAATATTGGCACTTGGTGCTACATGGAATATAACATAGGAGATAGAGGGTACAATTCAACTAAAGGGAACTTACACATAATCCTTGAATATATTTTCATGCAAACAATACCCATTGTTGGCACAACTCACAAACATTCACTATAATTTCTAACCATCAAACCTTCTCAATTTTTGGATTGCATGCATCAAAAACCATCTTTATCATGCAGTTTTGCACACATATGCATGGAATCTCTTTGAGGTAAATTAGTTAGTATTATATGGCCTTGCGTGCGTAAAAAAACCTCAATTATCAAACCGAAACACAACTTGTACATGCATTTGTTTTTTATAGACATGGAAAAGTAATAATGAAAGTTGGCAAGACTTTGACATAACAATTTGTTCCTTTTGTAAAACCTTAAATGACTGTGTGGATTAAAAAATTAGGTGATGCATAATACTCCATTGTTATTAGCACAAACACCACCCTTCAAATGATTGCTAAATAAAATGAAGAAACATAATAGTAAGTATCATATGTTTTAAATAAAATTTGGTGTTTTTTTCTTTTCATCTAGATTAGAGCACACACTTAAAAGAAAAGAACATAAAGATCACCTACATACAATAGAACTTGTTATTACACCAAATATTTTTGAATTTGATAGAAATCTATCACAAACAATACCAAAATGGAATCAATCAATCATTGGTTGGTTGTAATTAGAGAATTTTGTCTCAAGGGATATTTCACACTCTCAATGGACAAACACATTCTTGTATACAACAACACATTGAATTTTCAATTGAAATTACACATTAAATTTTGTGTGTAATTGAATTGGAATGTGGAAATTGTAATTGAATTGTAATGTGTAGACAACATAATGCAATTATAATTTCAATTTTCAATTTCAAATGTATTCTAATTTTAAATTTTGATTTCAAATACAATTGTAATGTAATTGAGAATTTAAAATATATCTATACAATGTAAAATTGTAAAATTTAAATTTTAGATTGTACAAAGTATTCTAACTTAAAATTTTTATTTCAAATGCAATTATAATGTAATTGAAATTGAACTCTTAAATTGGAACAACACATTGAATTTTCAATTGAAATTACACATTAAATTTGAAATTTTAATTTTAAATTGTAATTGAATTGGAATGTGTAAATTGTAATTGAATTGTAATGTGTATACAACATAATGTAATTGTAATTTCATTTTTTAATTTCAAATGTATTCTAATTTTAAAGTTTTATTTTATTTATGCAATTGTAATGTAGTTGAAAATGAGCTTTTAAATTGTAATTGAATTGGAATTGAAATTACACATTAAATTTCAAATTTTATACTGTAATTGAATTGGAATTGTAATTTCAATTTTAAATTTTAATGTATGTATTCAATTGTAAATTTTGGAAGATGTTCTGTAATGTAGTCGAAACTTGCATTTTAAATTGAACTAAATTGTAACTACACATCGAGATTGAAATTTTATATTGCAATCACTGCACATTAAATTTGCATTTGAAATGACAAAACATAAATTTGTAACTATAATAACTATATCCATATGTAATATAAAAAACTTGATTGATTTCAAATCAGATACAAAATACACATGAAGACATCAATATGATAAAATATACAAAATATGTAACAAAATATCCAAAAGTCCATATCCAAAGTACATATATGATAAAAGTCCATGTATAAATGATAGAAATCCATATCCAAAACATGAAAACATATACATAGATCATCCAAAACATGAAAATATATAAAATATGAAAATATCCAAAACATGAAAATGTATAGATCATCAACTCATTGGACACTAGCCCCACGAGGCCCTTGATGCTAGCCATGAGATAGTAAACCATGAAATAATGCCTTGATATCCGTCGAGTCAATGGTGATATCCGGCATCTGGGTAGGAATCTGGGTAGATGGCCCTTCATCAGGACCATGTGCTCGAGCTGCATCCCAATCATATGTGAAATCCATTGCAGCATCAACACCTGCCCGTAGCGATGCCTATGTAATATGCCATTATATGTAATAAGTTAGATTTATTAAAAATTAAAACTAAAACATAATTTAAGTTATAATTCAAAAATTGAAACATAAAGTACACAAATAAATTACTAAATGTGATTAAATAACATGATTTGGAACATAAATTAAAACTCACCTCTGTGTATGAACTTGGCTGGTCAGGACCTTTGCGGTCCTCATATATATCATCAGGAGCAATGCCCTTTCCTTTGCCCTATACAATTTGGAATTAATTTGAAGTTAAGATCTAAAACATAAAATCTCAAAAATTAATAAATAAAACATAAATTATTTAAACTGGGAAATAATAAACTCAAATTAAATTAGAACATAAATTATAACTTACCTCGACTACTTCCACCCGCGGGTTGGGACGAGCGGATGGACCAACCGATGGCTCACTAGCAAAGAGTTGATCCATGAATGTGCTTCCCTGCATGGAGCAATAGAATACAACTCCCTTAAGTATTATTAACCATTCAATTTACGACATATAATATGATGTAACATGAAGAACATATATACATAATTGTACAAAAGTATACATGTCCTATAGAGACACATCTACGATACAACTCAAAGTATGCATCTCGGGATGACTCTGCATACCCTAGTAGGGCCTCGCCATCCAAAATCCTGAGCATGTCACTAGGGACATACTCTATCTCTGGCTCTGCAGGTGCAGGGGGTGGTCTAGATGCCTCTCCATGCACAACAACAATAACACTGCCCATGGCAGTGAACAACGACTCTGCAAGTTCCTTTCTAGCCTCTGCAGCAAGCTGGGATGATTGTGCCACATCCACTAACCTGATAATTGTCCTCTTTGGAAACGGTACCAACCTCGGAGGGGGTGGCATGAAGGAAGGGTCTCTCCGAGCTCTAAGACATTGGTAGGAGCGTCCCCTACTAGCCCCATAGAACTCGGACCTTGTGCTGGTGTAATCTGGGTGCATATCCAAAACAAACTCTGCATAAATATGTTTTGCAAAGTAAAATGGGACCTGATCATGGTGGGGGAACATGCCCCAAGCTCCGACGAATCTATCATATAGATATGGTGCAGCGGCCTCCAACTTAAAATTCTTGAGTCTAAGCGGTTGACCGAAAGGGCGGTCAGGAGGGATGTCGAACAAAGTACCCTTAATGTCATTCCCTCTTATGGCGACTTTGACATCCTCCCATTTTTGGATCCCAATGACATCCCGTCTCCTCCTCTGGCATGAATGACATCGAATGTCACTAAGAGGTCCCACCCTCTTGTAGAGGGCCAACATCTCATCCACTACTGATAACATCATGGATAAATATCGTCGTGTGGGAGAATCCTCCCTCAATGTGCACACACATGAGTTCACCCACTCTCGTTGGGAAGTGATATCATCGAGAGTGATCCATGCGACCTCATCGTCGTACGATCCCCCTGATGGGTCACCTACGATCCAAACCAAAACACAAATGTTACTAAAAATATATATTATGACTTGCAACTGAAATTCAATGCATTATATACTAAAAATTTATTGAAAATGTATCTAACAAAAAATATGCACCTGATGCACTCGATTCTTGCTGCCCATCCCCCACTTGGGGATCAACATAAAATGGACAAAGGTTAGTTGGTTGGGTGTTTTAGAACATTATTACACCTTAGGACGTTATTCATACATTAATTTGATGATTAAATGGTCCAAAATAAGGTTAATGATGACAATCCAAGGTTGTCAGAAGTTAGTTGAGACAGTTATGACACAATCCACCACTTATGGGCCAAAATCCAGTCAAACTAGCTATTGTGCGCCCTATTTATGGCCACCTCCAACATTTATTACCACTACCTGAGCTAAGGCACCCCGATTTCCCTATTTTAAGGAACTATCTTTGACTTAAGGCTCCCATGCAATGTATGTGTACATTTTGGCCCTTTTTGGTTGTTTTGGCCTATCCTTGGCCACCCACACTCCACCAAATCCTAACCACCACATGTGTGACCATCATTAATGCCATCCCATGCTTCCCCAATGTTCACATTGACAATTCATAGTTGTTAGAGGTGATTTGGGGGCCTATTGGTAAGCCTAGGGGGGGTTGGGGTCCAATGTAAGATAGCCACTTGTAGCTTCCTCCAAAGGAAAACAAATTCTTCCAAATGCTATATAAATGTATTCACAACTCATTTATGGGTTGGATAGTTATAATAAACTTGCAATTTGATCATTTGTGTTACTAGTTTTTTATCATTTGTGACTCGTTTTCAATCATTTGTGTTTCCAGAATTCTTTTTACACTATTTTCTTGCATACTTATCCAAATTTATTAATTGTGAGGTAATATTTATCTAATAGATACTACTATGACTTAGATTTCACAAGGTATTAGAGTTATTGGAGCTTCTATTCGAACCAATACTGCTTCAGAAGTGCACCAGAAGCAGTGGAGACTCACCACTGAATTCCCTGGAGCCATTGCCTTGAATCCATTGGAGAAATACTTTGGAGTCTACCCAAGGTGTGACAATCTCCTGAATGTTCCTTCTATCAATGCAGGGTTCGAATTAGCTAGTTAGGATCCCCTCCAGAGTGATTGAGAGTTTGCATTGCAGGTACACAGTGTTCTTTGTCACCTAGTGCGAAAGCTACAGAATGGAGTAGTCTCATGTCTTGCTCACTCCATTCAACTATTTTGAGTGGAAGTCCGAAATTATGATCCAACTGAGATCTAAGGGTCTCTTCAGAGTGACCATGGGAACAAAAACTGAGCCAAATTCTACAGTAGAGAAGTCCAATTTCTTCAATAGAGTGGATGAAGCTTTTGGCATGTTTTGTATTAGCATTTCAAGAGACCTCTTGTTTCACATTAATAGTCTCACTAATCCAAATGAAGTATGGCTCAAGCTTGAGTCATTAATTGGGAAGACTAATGAGATGAGGGCCACCAACTTGAGAATGAGTTGATCTAACTAAGCCCAAGCAATTTCGAATCCATCCAATACTTCTTCACCAACTTCAAATACTTGGTCTTGTAGATCAAGCAATGCGGCATTGATAAGAAGGAATAACATTTGGTTTTTTCCATTCCTTCGAAGTTGGGTCCAGAGTACTCAGTGTTTGTTTCTACATTTCACTCCACAAAGCTTACACTTCGAAACTAGAAGATGCCATCTCTAGCAAAATTTATGGATATGCTCATTCAAGAACAAGATAAATAGGTTCTAATGGGTTCCATTAAGAAAAAGTACCAAGTTCTTGCAGCTGGAGATTTGAAGCAAGCAAGAGGAAAGCAAAATCCCAAGGGTTTGAAACACCAAGAGAAGAAGAAAGACAAGGAGAGGCCCAAAAATTCTGATGGGGGTTCAAATCCTATTAAGGAGAAAGGAAAGAAGAAAGAGAAGACCAAATGCACTTACTGTCAAAAGGGTTGGCACCCTGAAAGTGCATGCATGAAGAAAACTATTGATATGATGACCCATCTCCTCTAGAAGAACGACATTCCTCTTCCATAAATCTCAAAGAAGGAGGGTGTTTTTGAAGACAAGGAGAGGTGCCATGCATTGATGGATAATACCTCATAAAATTCCTCTTTCATCATAGATTCATGTGCCTCAAGGCACATGGCTTCTGCAAGATACTCTTTCTCTACTCTTTCACCTTACAATGGTCCTTCCATTCTCATGGGTGATGATTCATAGATCCCAATGACATGGCCATGAATAAATGAAATAAATGATATAAGATGTATTGAAAAATTATCATGTTGTAATACTTACCTCTTCTTGGGACATATCTCCCCCATGGGAGGGATCACTACTACAAAATTCTTGCCCCTCTGCAAAGCCAGATAACAAGGTAGGCAAGTTTAAAGATTATAAATCTTAGCAATCTATAAAGGAGTACGCTAATAAAAAATAATTTGAACAAGATTAAGTCATGAACCATGTACTTACATTCCTGAAAAAATAATAGAATCTCATTGTGTGGAATTCGCTAAGATCAATATCTCCTCCATCTTGTTGAGAATGTGGTGCCTGAACTTCAAAAATTGTAGATATCATACCATCTAATAAATTAATCAACTAACATGTATTAACGAACTAACATGTATTAACAAAATGACATGTTGAAAATATGACCTTGATGTTGGTTGTTTCCACCTCAGATACGACAACACCAGGTACACTGCCACCCGTTGCAGATGCATCAAGCTCGTGCAAGATTAAAAATTGTATATATTAACAATATTTTAAAGTATACAATATGGAAAAAAAAAATTGAACAACAAAATAATGTTTTAACTATGTCCTTACCTGACCAGAAGTGATCGTAGAGGTGACATGTGTTGGTCCATGACCATAGCAGGTTTGGCCACGCGCGTGGCTCAATATGTGGCTCATGTGATGCTAGTCTATCCCCACTAGTGGATGGTACTCTGCCACCAGAGGTTGATGGTTGCACCCCACCAGAGGAAGAGGTCCATTCCTGTTCAATAGTTGTATTGTGGCGTACAATGACCTGAGTTGCGTCAGAAATGCCTCATGTGTATGGGGTATCATCGTATGTGCAAAAGAGATGTCTAGATTCGATAGTTGGGTACGAGGTGGAGGTATCAGTTGATTTCCATATCTATGCCTAGAATTGGGATAGTTTCAAGGAATCCCCATACCATTGCCTTGGAACCCCAACATACCGAAATAGTTGACATGTTTACCCATCACAAATTCAACATAAAGTTTCCGAACAAAGTATAGTGGTACTTCCCTATTGTTGTGTGTGGCAATGTCAAATACCATATACCATCGATCCATCTAGTTATATTTGATTGGTGGAAAACCACACCACTCAATTTAAATATGTGCTCTGGTACTCTCTGGTATGACATCTATCCCAGGAACTCTAAAAATTGAATATATTTTCTCTTTAGTTAATTTTAATTTCTTCACCTCATTGTAACTCAATCCATTGGCATATTCTTGTCGTTTTCTTTCTCTGTACGATGCTATGTTGTACAATTCATCATTTGAGTGACTGATAGTATCCACAATAGCATTTAGTGATGCTTCCAATGAGTAGCAGAGTTCATCTCCACCCCTCCAAGTTGTATTGATCTCTCTCAATATCTCTGCATTTTGATCCATAATAGCCACTGTAATCATAAATACAAACAAAAACTATCATTATAAAAATACATATGGTATAATGACATCTCTAAGCAATGGAAAATGTAAAACTAGTGTACAACAAATAACAACATGAACTATTTATAATTTAAAATTTAAAATTTAACCAATTATACACTAAAGACTAAACATTTAACATTTTTCCATCTTAAATTCATGTTGTATGTGTGTATTAATTTCAATTGCTAGATACATACATTAAATTTCCTAAGTGTATATATGTTGATTGGGAATCTTCTCTACCTTATTTTTAGGCTTAGATTATGAAGTTTCATCAAAACTGTAGGGTGTTGACTAATTCCCTTGGAGGACCCACTCCGAGATTTCAGGTAGAGGCAAGGGCTAGATCATACACGAGGGGGCACATGGTTCTATTGATGAATAAAATCCCAATATAGGAAAGGATTTTGATATATGTAATTATTTATTGTGCCATGAAGTTTTTTTGACTGTATAGACCATTAAGCATCTTTGTTTATATGTAATTTGGGGCATATATGGATTTCACCTGATGTTATTTTAGTTGTATACACTCCTTCTATATACACATGAGAAACTTTGCATATTTCTTTATAGTGGTTTGGAATCTAGAATTCAACTGAATTAACAGTTTTCAATCTTTTAGGATTGCAATGTTTCCATTGGATTCTATCATGTATGATATTATGGGATTGACATGTAATCAAACACATCAACCTCCCTATGATTTTTTATGTTGGTAGAGACTATTGTCGAAATCTTATACCTTGACCCTAACCAAAGTGCACCCTTCACTCAAGTGAAAAAATTTATTAAGCATGGGAATCTTATCTACCCTATCTTAAAACTTGGATTAGGAAGTTTCATCAAAACTATACGGTGTTGACTAATGTCCTTGGAGGACCAATTTTGATATTCTGGGTAGAGGTAATGGCTAGAGCCTAGAGGAGGGGTAAACGGTGCTATTGATGAATAAAATTTCAATATTGACAAGGATTTTGATATGTTATTATTTGTTGTGGCATGAAGTTTTTTGGACTCTATAGTCCATTAGGAGTCTTTGTTTATGTATGTTGGGCAAGTTATCAAATGTACTTGATTTTTTTTTAGTTGTAAGCACCCTTGCTATATACATGAGAATCTTTGGATATTTGTGAATATTGGTTTGGATTCACAAGGATGCTTGAATGTATATATATGTACCTATTGAAATTGATTTTATTTTTATGATTTAATTGGGGTTTTAATTTGATTTGGGCATACAAATGTTTGGAGTTATAGTCTAAATTTCTTTTAGGGCATACAAATTTACAAACTTATGGATTCAATTGATTTTAGGGCATAAAAAAACAAAAAATATAGAAGGCTGGAATTTGGTTTAAATACCTGAGGTTGAAGAAATTGGTGCCCAAGGTGGAATATTTAGGCCCTATACTTCAAAACGCATTCACCACTACTCAATTCATCATCGTTGTTGCTCGATTGTTGTCATGGAGGAAATGATGGTTTCGTCCCGTTTCGGGCATAAAACATGTTTTAGAAAATGTGTACGCATTTATCAAATCATAACACATATGTGCTTATTATCTCAAAACATGTACGTGTTTTATAACTACATATCATGTACGCGTTCTTTTTAATTATCCCACTTGGCCTTCAACGTGGTAGGTTTGGGACTAAGTTTGGGAGGATCGGGATTGCTTGGGATCAATTGTCTTTTATGGAACTTGAATGGGTTTATGGTTCAATTATCTAGGAAGCCTTGAAGACAAGTAGAGAAAATAATATTAAAATAAAAACCATTTTAAACTTGTAATTAATACTAGGCTACTTTTATACAAGTTATAAAACCCTACCTACAGTCTGTCTAACTATCGAATGAGTAATGGAAAATTATAACCCTCATATAATGAAAGCAATTTTATTAAAATAAATAAATATGCGATTACCTCGAAAAGACCGTCAAAGGAATTCCTGATATATACAAAATATATTCAATGTTAAAACATAACCTCTACTAAAATTTATAATGGCTATTTAGCATAATTCTATTAAGCTATTCAAGCATGGACTATTACTTTACCTGATAAAAGTGTTGGTTTGAAAGCCCCAAGGTGAACTTGTCAACCCCAATTATTTGAGAGATATATATAATATCCTGTACAGCCATAACACCCAATCCTCCACCATATTCATTTTACACTCGAATGGAATATAAGAATTCCAAATGAGATTTAATCCACTTCAATAAACTAAAATGATACTACAACATAGTTATCATAGGATTGTTGTCTTAAATGCAATTTCCAATAAGAAATTTCATTTCCTTTATACATAAGATCTCATCATCAATACATGGTTTAAGCTAGGATATTTGATTTTTTTTATGAGTTGCATGGAACTCATGGCTTCTAAATGTCTACATTTAATACATTTAAGGTAGAGTAACGAAGGGATTTCACCGAAGGTTATAAATTGAAGTCAAAATCACATTGTTCTTGTCTCTGATGTTATTGATAAAGAACTAAGTACCATGTAGGGAATTTGAACCTTATACCCTCACAGTCCATAGTTAGAATTTATTCAACACTTGCTTTTTTTATTGTTTCACTAGTTAAATTGGGATTTTCATATTACTATACACATTTAATTCCTTTTGTAGTTGCATATATTTTGCAGGACCCACATAAGTTTGCTCGAATCTCCCAATTGAAAATTAAGAGTAAAGGTTTATATACAATATTTTTGTTGGTGTCTTTTTAACTCGATACAGTATTATTGTTGATATTAGAGCCCATTAGAGGACCTACCAATAGATATGATTTCCATGGATTCAATGTTACAAATATTCTCTAGATGATCTCATTGAGTTGAGTTTACTTTAAAGTGATCAAATATTTCACAATCCACCTCGTGACAAGAATTAAGTGCCCCACTGTTAATCCCCATCGAAATTGGCATGTCTCCAACAAAAGTTCTTGTAGAAGCTTCATCCTTAGCATTGATCATTTTCTCCTCCAAAAAAAAACCAACGATAACTTCTAAATCATGTGAACACTCCAAACCATCCAAGGAATTGTGTGGATTCTTCCCTTAAAGTGCTTTCTCACACTTCTCTTTACGCCTCTTCATCTTCAATACTTGTCATCAAAATAATTGAAGACACTATGCCACCACATGTCCATAAATGTGCCTACAAGCATAACAAAAGGGCACTATATTCAAGTAGTGTATAGGTTGACAATATGCTCAGTCACCCATCACCAAATTTATCGCTTCAAACATCACTTGATGAATATCAAATTCGATAAGGATTCTTTCCACCAAATGCACTAAAGAGTCCTGTCAACATTCATCAATTTCTTCAAACTTCTCTAATATTTCATAGATGGGTTTGAAATCCACCACTATCCTAGGGAAAATTTTAGGGATGAAATTTAGCCCATGGGTTATTTTTTACCCTTTTTTCCAACAAATATTCTCTAATTTCCATTTTTTTTCTCAGTTCATAATCACCAAAATAGCAATTTTTCTATAATCTAAAATAAGATTATATGTATGCAATTATTTTTGCATTTATTAAAATAAGTTGCACATTTAAACTAGAAAAGAAATCATGTTTGTAAGTTAAAGGATTTTTTTTGAAAAATTATAATAAGCATTTATAAAAAATGGGTGTTATGTAACATTTTTCAAAAGATCATTGTAATATTGACAAGGAGATGTCTCCTTTCCATTTTGCATCAAAACTAAAAGAAAATATTTTTTAGTTTCAAAACAATCTTAAAATTTTTAATGTAAGTTAGCTAATTCACCCCTAATTTACAAAACTAGAGCTTGGAGCATTTTGATGGTGATATTCAAGGCACCCCAAGGATGAGTGGAGCTAGAAACATTATTCACATAAGTTATTCTCATTGATATGGTCAAAACATATTGGTTATTTTTTATTGTAAAATATAATTATACACCTTAAACACCAAATTTGATGAATATGTTACATATAATTATAGTGTAGCAAATTCATCTACAATGTTATAACTCCACTTGCATTTAAGGCAATTTTGTATGATTAGATCTCAACTTCACAAAACATATATCTATTTATTTATCTATCTTTGAAATACTTAGAAAAGATAAACCACAAAACATATATCTATATATCTATTTACATATATCTATATATTTATTTATCTATATTTAAAATACTGAAAAAGTATGAATAAATTTGATGTGATATAAGTCTCCAGTATGAACATTTCACCAATCAAAAAAATAGTTTTTAAATTACTTTTCATAAAATAAAATATAATCAAAACATATTCAACATTTTTTATTATAAAATATCATTGTAAACTTTGAACATCAGGAATTGTTAAATTTGTGTAAATCCCATAAAAAACATACTACAATCTCATCCTACAGGTGATATCTATAATACTTCAACTCAACAGATGTCGTTGCATGTAAAACCCCATCTAGAAAAATCAACAAAGAATCATTGACAACTACTCACTCTATGCTAAAGGTATATCCCCTATTATATTGTTAGGAACTAAGGGTATGGCCTACTTGAAGTCAAGGAACCCCGGCGATGGTTGTGTCACTCCCTTGAGTAATGTCACTCAAACAAATCCATTGGCTAGTTCTAAAAACAAATAAAGATATTGTTTTATGGCATACCATCATATGAATAATTGTTTTAATAATCGACGATTAGTCCAACTATAACCCCAAACGATCCAATGAATAAATAAATAATATTTAAATACATTATAATATTATATGAATATAAGTTTCAGATATAACCCAAGGTCGATCTGATATCAATATTTGTATCTTACAATTGTTTCAAGTATAATACTTATCAATGTCAATGTTTTGACTATGGAATGTTATATCATAGGAGTAAAAACTCTCTCTATATATATCCACGTTGCCATTATAAAAATATAGAAAATACATATACCTTGATTATTAATAAACAACGAGACCAAGTATGTCAACTTGGAATCCTTAGGAGGTGGCAAAAACTAGTATATTCATGGAGTTCATAATCACCAAAAGAACAATGTTTCTATAATCTAAAATAAGATCATATGTATGCAATTCTTTTTTCACTAATTAAATTAAGTTAGACATTGAATCTAGAAAATAAATATTGTTTTGTCAGTTAAAGGTTTTTTTCGAAGAGTTATAATAAGCATTTAATAAAATTGCTCTTAAAAAACTAGGTTACATAATTTTTTCAAAAAATCATTATAATAAGAACAAGGAGATCTCTCTATATAATCCACATATACCATGGTTATTAATAAACAACAAGACGAAGTATCTCAACCTAAAATACTTAGCAAGTAGCAAAAACTAGTATATTTATACAGTTCATAATCACCAAAATAGCAATGTTTTTATAATCTAAAATAAGAATATATGTATGCAATTATTTTTTCATTTATTAAAATAAGTTGCACATTTAAACTAGAAAAAAAATCATGTTTGTAAGTTAAAGGATTTTTTTGAAAAATTATAATAAGCATTTAAAAAAAATGGGTGTCATATAACATTTTTCAAAATATCATTGTAATAGGGACAAGGAGATGTCTCATTTCCATTTTGCATCAAAACTAAAAGAAAATATTTATTAGTTTCAAAACAATTTTAAAATTTTTAATGTAAGTTAGTTAATTCACCCCTAATTGACAAAACTAGAGCTTGGGGCATTTTGATGGTGATATTCAAGGCACTCCAAGGATGAGTGGAGCTAGAAACATTATTCACATAAGCTATTCTCATTGATATGGTCAAAACATATTAGTTATTTTTTATTGTAAAATATAATTGTACACCTTAAACATCAAATTTGATGAATGTGTTACATATAATTATAGTTTAGCAAATTCATCTACAATGTTATAAATCCACTTGCATTTAAGGCAATTTTGTATGATTGGATCTCAACTTTACAAAACATATATCTATTTATTTATCTATCTTTGAAATATTTAGAAAAAATGAACCACAAAACATATATCTATATATCTATTTATCTATCTTTAAAATACTTAAAAAGTATGAACAAATTTGATGCGATATAAGTCTCCAGTATGAACACTTCACCCATCAACAATAGATTTTAAATTACTTCTTATATATTAAAATATAATCAAAACATATTCAACATTTTTTATTATAAAATATCAGTGTAAACTTTGAACATCAAATTTAATAAATATTTAACATTTTTAAATTATAAAATATAATAACAAATTCATATACATTGTTATAACTCCACTAGCATTTATGACAATTATACAATATCATTCACACTTGCAACTTCTCTCTTAGAAAATTTGATGCCATATAAAGTATATCATATAATTTATGAACACTTCATCCATCGACAATAAATTTGATATTATTTTTGATAATATAAAATATAAATTATAATAAGAAATTATTTTTAATAATATAAAATATAAATTATAATAAGAAATGTATATATTAATAATTTTTTCTATTTTCACTTAAATTTTTTAAAAGATGAATAAATTTTATGTCATATAAAGTTGCTGGTATAAAGTCTTTCTTTGTTCATTCGGCGTAGTTTGGGTGGTTGGGAGGAATGATTGTTAATCGGTCTATTGGTTCATAGTTTGGGTGGTTGGGAGGAATGATTGTTAATCGGTCTATTGGTTCATAGCTTGGGTGGTTGGGAGAAATGATTCTTACTCGGTCCATTGGTCCATAGGTTGGGTCGTTGGGAGGAATGATTGTTACCCTCTCCACCCAAATCCTATTCTTGTAAGTGATATAATACTATTGTTGAGCCGGTTGATGACTCCACTTACAATTATGACAAATGCATATCATCATTAAGACTCACAACTTTTCTCAATATCTCATATGAACACTTCACCTATCAATAATAAATTTAATATTAAAAAATTTAAAAACATATTGAATATTTTGTATTATAAATATGATTAGGAACTTTAAACATATAAATTTAACGAATATTTCACATTATGATCATTAATATAGGAAGTTCGCAAAGCATAGAGTACCACTTTATGATGATCTAACTAAAAGCTGGCAGAGCAATTCTTGCCAAAATCATAATTTGGAGTGTTCAGATGGCAAATTAGAAGATCTTGATAGTTTTAAAATTGGACAATTAGTCTAGAATAAGCAATCCCAATAATTAAAATTACAAAAATAACAAAATAACAATTTCCAACAAGAATTTTAACCTATTTCTTTACCAAAATAGCCGGAAAAGCGGGGCGTTTTGGTTGTCTTTTATACTAAGCGGTGAAAAAGAATGGCAAGGAATATAAGTTAATATTTCATTTAACTTATAAATAAATGTCCACTTTTACAAATACAACTGTAACAAACATTCCCGCCACTAACATCATTAATTAACCACTACTACGTTATTAAATTCTCCCTGTATATCTTCCTCTCCACATATATAAATAAATAACGCATGCCCTGCCATTCCAAATTACTTGCTTCTCTTTTCCTTCCGAATATATCGGCTGAATCTATGTCCATAACTTGGCCTACTTAACAATGGCAGCTGCTTCTTCTTCCTCTTCGGTTATGTCAAACATCATCGTGGTGCTTTGCTTAACACGGTGTCTTACTTACTGAACATCATCTAGGTTGTTGAGATTTTATATTTTTGCTTTTATTTTTTTAATAAATAATTGATTTTATTATATAAATGTCTATGTACATTTATGATGTATTTGTGAATATCTGATTAAAAATATTTTATTGCTACTAGATTTTTCATTACTTATTTGTATTCGTACTCGAATTATGCTATTATGGAATAGACGTTGAATGGGTCTATTACGTCACCATTGAAAACTCTTTAAAAACTCTATTAAAATATTGCTTATATACAAACAACATTAATATAGAAAACTCCATCTAAAATTGATTTTGATCATATATATCGAATGTGTAATTTGTTAATTGTTCATTATATTTACATTGTTACATTCAAAAGTGTAAACAAAACAAATATTTGTTCAATATCTTAACAATCTTTCAAAATTCTATTAAAATATTAATTATATGCAAAAACAACGTTAACATGAAAAAGTCCATATAAAATTGATTTTGATAATATCTATTCATTGTATAATGTGAATTGTTCATTATTTTGGTATGGTCACATTCAAAAATGCAAAACAACGTTAACATGGAAAAGTCCATCTCAAATTGATTATGATAATATATATTCATTGTATAATTTGTGAATTGTTCATTATTTTGGCATTGTTACATTAAAAAAAATATCCTAAAATATATATATATAACACCAAAACACATAACATAATAAATTCACAATTAGTTTTCATTTATAAAGTATAATTTATAAATAGATCATTATATTGACACTATTTTCATTTATAAAGTATAATTTATAAATAGATCATTATATTGACACTATTACACTTTAAGAAAACAAATATAACACCAAAAATACATAATATAATAAACTCACAATCCTTTTTCATTTCATTTATAAAGTGCATGTCCAATATATGTATCATATTATAATATTTATCATATTGAACTTCTTTCATCAAAGGATTCATTTCTTTTTACACCCATTGTTGTTGATGGTAACTTGCTACCAAGATGAAGCATAGGTGGAAGGAGGCAACGTTTTAGAACTTAAGTTTCCAAGTGGAAGGAGTTAACGTCTTTGAAAAACTAATTGTCATTATTCTTTTATAAAAGGATGAGAAGCTAAGAGACCAAAAACGATCATAATATATACTATCCAGAGATTAAACACTAAGTTTTAGTATCTCAAGAATCATAAGCAATAATCTATTTACTTGAATGAGTAATTGGTTTCTTTTCAAATACTAGCCATAATATATATTATTCCGAGATTAAACACTGTTAAATAGTAGAAAAAGAATCATAAGCAATACTCTATATTTACTTGAAGGAGTAATTGGTTTCTTTTCAAATATTAGCTATAGTTCTATAGTTCTAGTAATCGATATCATATACTAGTCTTTATGTAGTTTACATATTTATAGAAGATGATAGAAAATTATTTTGTTTATTATACCAACATAATGTTTTATTGGTTGAGACATAATTGGGATTCAAACGCTTTGTGGGTGATGTTCAACTTCAATCCTTTTTCTATTTTATGAGAAATCAAATCAAATGGAGAAATGTACTTTATTTCATGGAGTTTATGGAGTTAAGTGAAGAGATATGGATTAGGAGAGATCATCATATTCCTTCTATGTTAATAAATAAAAGAAATAAAATGATCCAATTACTTAAGTTCAATATGTTAATAACTAAAAGAAATAAAATGATTCAACTACTTAAGTTCAATGTGTCTTCCCTATAGGAACCTAAACTTAGTGGTTTCTAATTGTGACAATTGGATAACATCAAGCTGATTGGAGACTCTACTATGTATTTTTTTTTGTAAGCATAAAATTATATTAATATAAAAATGAGCACATATCAAGGATTACATATCACCATCCATGGGCCCTGAGACAACAGACGGAAAATTCCCTTATCACCATAGAGACAAAACTTCCCTACCTTAAATTTTACATTACAATAAGCCCAAGAAGGCTACTTCAGAACACTAGAGACTAATAAAAACTCCAAAACGCTAGAAGACTGACTGATTCTAAGCCTAGGATGTGTGTACATTATAAAAACTTTAAAAAAAAGATCTAAACCAAAGCACAACCTAAGAAAAGCAAGGCTCAAACCCCACAAGGTAGAGCAGAGGATATTGATTGGACACCTGGATTTTCCAACAAACCAACTCGAGCCAACAACATATGAGGCTCCAGAAAGCAGATCCCCAGCTACTTCACAATGGCGTCGATATTCAAGTGCATGACCCGTAAATATGAATGGTGGTCCTTCCAGTTCTGCATAGGAATGTCGACTCCTTTGTCTTTCAACTAACACTCCCAAAACACCTACCCCAACATGTTCTTCATGACCCAGTAGAGGGATACAGTTCATGTGTAGAGCCCCATCCTGGAAAAAGTATTGCGAGGTTCAATAACCCAATCCTCCAATGCATTTGTCTCCTACTGCACCTGCTCATCGCCTAGGTCTGCCCACAATCTCACTTCCAGAACTTTGGGCTCTTATCAGACATCGAAAGGGAAACCCAGTTTGAAGTATCGAACTTCCTAGGCCGCCCATTTTTACACCCTTGTGATTCAATGACCACCCTCCGTCATATTCCCTTTGGACACTCGTCTTTTCCTGGTCTCACTACCCCAAAGAGCTTCAAACCTAGATTAAATTTTAGACCAGAAAAAAACCAACCACCCAGACATCAGACATTAGACAACCTCGTGCATGCAACTGATAAATCCATGACGACGAAGAAGTTGGTCAACTTTCTTGGCATTATATAGGGTCTTCCCATGAACGGTCATAATAAAATACATCTCCCCAGTGATGTCAAACCTTTGTACTAATATCATTAACATATTCTATCCCGCATAAAACAATAATTCCCCACCTCTTTTGGTAATGAATTCGCATATAGAAGGCCTTCCTCCGAACTAGGAGAGGATAATGGCATTCAATAACTAAGTTACCATTATTAATACCTCCTGCAAATCTCAGTTGCCAAATTTTTCGATCAATAATCATCTTACACTCACATGTATGCCCACATCACAAGGCCACTAAAGATCTTTAGAAATGGCTTCCTCTCGACGAGACATGTCCAAGGAATCATGGGTTTCACACTAGGCTAAGAATGTCCTATCATTCAATTCGATTAATGATCCTTCCATAATGGTTCTAATCTCCTGGGTATCCTTGTTAGCTAGGATATCTTCCACATTGTTACCCTTCTGCTCAACGTGGTTGAAAGGACATTCCCTCATGTCATGCAAGTTGACATCCAATCGATCCATCCAGTATTCTATCCTCAAGTGCGAAGAAACTTGGAACTATGTGTTCCATTCTAAATGAGAGTTGTCATCTCCAAATAAAATTTTGAATCCCCCTCAACCATTAGGGGAAACCAGTTCTTCCGTTGATCTATAATAAATACATGGTTTAACCCCTCCAATTCAACAACATTATTGGTTTCTTGTCCAATGAAACCCATGAAAATACCAATGATTTCCCATTCATGGTCCCTAAAGAGGCCACCAAAGCCACCTGGTCCAAGGTTTCCTTTGGATGCTCCGTGAAAGTTGAGCTTGAAGATTCCAAGAGCAAGGAAGCTCCACTGGTATAGGATGGACTCTTTCTAGTGTAGAGGCCTCTGAAAACCATTACCTAGAAGGGGACCTGAAATTTCCTAGGCTTGAAGAATTGAATATTCCAAGCCTTGAGCTTGGAAATCATCGTCATCACATGAATGCATTCGAATGGATTCCAAAATTCGGTTTTTATGAGCGCTCTTCAACCACATCTTTAGGGGTGGATTTCCCTTGGAAGATCCTGATATTTATCTCCAACCATATTTCCCACAGCAAGAAACCTGGGAAGAGTTTCTAAATCCGGTTGACAATTGGGTTTTGGAAGAGTTTTTCAGTCCATTCCACAATTGATAGATCTCGACGGCCATAGAGCCTTCTAGAAAATCGATAGGAGACAGCCCCTCTATACCAAATATTAGAAGCAAAGGGGAAAGCATCCATAATATGAACAATTCTCTCTTTCATTTGTTCTCATAGGTAGCATTGAAATGGTCCCCTCATCCCTCTTTTCATGAGGTTTTCTCTAGTTAGAATTTGTCTTTTGATAATCAGGCACAAGAAAGTTGCAATTTTAGGCCAAATTTGAGCTTTCCATATTTTCTTCCATACCACCTCTCTAGGAAGGAAGTGGTGTCCTGACCTAATTTCATAAGCTTCCTTAATTGTAAAGATTCTTTTAGATTGAAACCCCCAATGGATATTTTCTAGTCCCTGATGAATTATGATAAAATGGTCCTGTAGAGCCTCCCATAATTGATTAGCATCCTCTTGGTTGCAAGATTTGGGTCACCATTCTTGTGGAAGCCATTCATGGAACTCCCTAGATCCATTCTTTTCCATCCAAAAATATTTAACTTTCTATCTATGCTGGAGGTCACAAGTGCATTGGATTATGGAAAAATCCACCCAGCTTTGAAGTTTAGGAAACTGTTGCTAAGAGTCCTCCCAAAATTTTGCAGAATCTCCATTTAGAATCTCCTAGAAACTATTCTCTTGAACCAGATTCCTTCCTTGGAGTATCGACTGCCAAATGTGGGATCCTGGCTTGAGATTCGCGGATCTGATGAGATCCTACTTATGCCAACATGAAGCATATTTCGAATCCATAGTTTTTCCCAAGGTTCATAATCATGGGTTACCCATCTCCACCACGCTTTAGCAACCCATACTTCATTATATTTTTTCAATTTCCTGAGACCAATCCCACCATAGAGCTTCAAGGTTCAAATAGCCTCCCAACCAATGAGTGCCCATTTTATCTTTTTGCCAAACCCACTCCAAAGGAATCTTCGTTGTATATTACAGATTACTTTCAACACTACTTTGGGGATAGCCATTATCGAGAATATGTAAATAGGAATTCCTTAAAGGATAACCTTCACTAAAACTATCATGCTCGCAAGATTGAGAGGCTGCAGAGTCCAATTCATTAGTTTCTTCTTCATTCTATCTAACATTTACACCCATGATCCCTTACAGATGATGGAATCGGCAAGGGGTTCCCTGAGGTATTTGGATGGAAGGGATCTCTCTTGAAACCCAATAATGTGACAAATTTTATGATGTGTGACCCTTGGGGTGTAGAAGAAAAAGATATAGTATTTTCTCTCATTCACCTCGACACTAGAGGCCACTGCAAAAATATTGTGACATTGTTTGATTGCCTAGGATTTCTATATCGAGGGATGCCCCATTAGCATAGTATCATCCAAAAAAAATTATGGATTTGGAATTTATCTTGGGGATGTACATTTAGACCTCTTAATTCTCGATTTAACCGCATAGCTTTGATTATTTGACTTATCCCTTCTACCATTAGCACAAAAAGGAAAGGGGATAAAGTATCTCCTTGTCTAATGAATCATAAGGGTTTAAATATTCTCGGGGGAGAACCATTTAAAAGGATGGAGAAAAAAACTAAGGAAGTAATACTCAGGACCCACCGAAT
The DNA here is from genome assembly GCA_027924585.1 of Larix kaempferi. Classification (NCBI taxonomy): domain Eukaryota; kingdom Viridiplantae; phylum Streptophyta; class Pinopsida; order Pinales; family Pinaceae; genus Larix; species Larix kaempferi. Next base: position 8,422,408 of record BSBM01000003.1, read on the forward strand.
CAATTATGTTGTTGTAGTCCCACAGGTCATGTAGTTACTGGAGATACATTATATATTATAAGCATGCATGCACAATGATACAGATACAAGAGACGAGACAAGTAGAGAGAAGCACAAGCCTTTATTAACCAGCAAGAGCAGATTACACCATAGAACAGATCTAACTAGTACATCATCTCAACAGCTTATATATATATATATATATATATATATATATATATCTTTCAATACAGTTACATAACCATCTGTCGGTCTAATCGACCGACCCGACCTATGCTAGTCGACGCGACTTGTCGACATATATTTCAAATGGTCGGGTGGAGGGCCTAGTCAACAGGCTGACCTAGGCCCCTCCAACATCTCCCCGACCACAAAATATTTCTTCGTCCTGAAGAAATGAAGAGATCAAAAAATGAGAACTATGCAACAAAATTAATGGCTTCGACGGTTATGTCTATGGTAGGTTGGAGCTGGGAGCCTCAGGTGTTTGTAGGAAGACCTCGACAATAGCTTCGGCAGAGACAGAGAGATGGTGCTGAAATTCTGCCCAAGTATGCAGTAAGTTTTGGATATCCACAGTCAATGTCGTGATATTCGACAAGTGTTCCATCTTGTCGTGAGTGGATGTATTTTGTAAATTGATCATGTCAGGGCCAAGGAGTGTGACTGTTTCTTCGGCAGCAGCAAGTAAGTGTTGGATCCGGGGATGGATTTCTTCAATTTTGGAGAGGCCAAGGCGTTCTTGCGAGATCCATTGTACTTCCTGTTTTTCTAATTTGTCCAGCTTCCTATTTTCCATAATGATTTGATTTTCAAGTATTTCAGTAAGTGCTTCCTCTGCGGTCAGACACTGATGATGAAGTGTGCCCAGAAGTGTGCGTGTCTTTTGAAGTTCCTTTTATACCTCACCATAATGTACATACAAATTATTCAAAACTTTATCAAGTTTGACTGTTTGAGTATCATATTGCTTGAGCAAACTGAGAGCTTCTGTAAAGGCTATATACTGATTTTCCATTAGGGAGGACACTTCAACAGCCTGGTCCTATTGTTTCTTTAGAAGCTCAGATTGTAGAGTCGACACGACAGACTTGAATAACTGATATGCTCTGTTGAGAGGTGATGTCATGTCGGGACTTGATGGGAGTGGGATGACTTGCTGAGCTAAGTCTTCACACTTAGAAATAAATGCATTCATTTCTTCCTGTAGCTGGTGTATCCAGTCTTCTGTCTCCTATTGGCGATGTCTTTTCTCTCTGAAGACTGCATCTTCAATTAAATCAAGCTCTTCTTGAGATGTTAACTGTGGTTGATAAATGGTAGTAGCTCCAAACTGATCCAAGTAAACTGAGAGGGTGCTTTCTGATTGGATTTGTTGCACTTGTTGCTTTTGATTTTGTTGTTGAATTTCTCTTTCTTTCATTCGTTTATTTCTAACCATTTTTTTTTAATAGAGAATATTCACGACTGGTACCGTTTAAGTCGGGCACCATTTACCACTTTCTTGAAAACACTACCTTGTAACGTTTTCAGTCGGACTGATCTGTTGGGATTTATCATTTCAACAATAGAGGTCCCCATCCACTCTGTATGCAACTTCTTTGATTTCCCTTTTACACGACTGTTATAGAGTAGTGCCAAGTCTCCAACTGACAGATTCTTCTGTTTGATATTTCTGTCATGCCAAGCTTTATGTTGCTTGTTTTGGACTTGTTGATGTTCTATTTCCATCTGTCAGCTTTCATCCATTTTTTACAGTTGTAATAGCCGTTCTTGTCATGCATCTTCGACATCAATGTGAAATACTACTGCAATAGTCGGTGCTTGTCGTCAAAAATGCAATGGGGCGACTGCTTCTTTCCCATAGACAAGTTAAAAAGGTGTTTGTCATGTCGTTCTGTTGTACGTTATTCTATATGCCCAAAGAACAGCAAGTACTTTATCATCCCAGTCGTCCTTCTCCGTGTTGCATATTTTTGTCAGTCCTCTTGTGAGTGTTTTATTGAATGATTCTACGGCGCTATTAGATTGAGGATGGTATGCTGTGCTTATTCTGTGATCAACTGCAAATTCCTTAGTTAGTGCTTCAATGGTTTTGCAAACAAAATGCGTACCTTGGTCACTTATCAATGTTAATGGGCATCCAAAACGTGTTATGATATTTTCATAGATAAACTTTGCAGTGACTTCACTTGAACATGTTTCTACCGGCTCTGCTTCTTCCCACTTGGTGACATATTCCATAGCAGTGATAAGATATCGTGCACCTGTCCGTCTGCCAATTACTGGGAATGGTCCAATAAAATCAATCACCCAAATTTCAAACGTTCTGCTAGGGTTAATTGGAACCAAAGGCATTTATGTTCTGGGCAGCGGTCGACCCATACACTGACATCTATCACACTTAGATACAAACTCTCGACAGTATTTATGAACTGTCAGCCACCAAATTCCAGCTTGCAGAATCTTCCTTGTTGTTATGTCTGCATGATAATGTCCTCCCACCTGTCCAAAATGAGCTTCTGAAATTATATTCTGTCGTTCATGATCAAGTGCACACCAACGTAATATATCATCCAAGCCAAGTTTATAGAGGAATCCGTTGATCAAATTGTAAGGTGTTGCTTTCATAGCAAGGATCTTCCTCTTTTTCTCAGTCATTCCTTCAGGACCTTGTCCATCCTCGAGGAATTGTGCAATTTCTGCAAGTTCTGAAGGGACTGCTTCAATACGAAACAAATGTGCATCCGAAAAATAATCTTCGATTCCTGTCGGCTCCTCTCCAGTGTCGATTCTTGACAGGTGGTCTGGCCCGACATTAGCCTTTCCAGGTCGGATAATTACCTCAAATTCAAATTCCTGAAATAGTAGAAGCCAGTGACACAACCTCCCGTGGTGCAATGGTTTCTTGACTAAGTATTTTAAAGCTTGATGATCTATATAAAATACGAAAGGATTAGCCAATAAAAAATGACAGTATTTCTACAGTGACAATACCATACCTAATGCTTCTCTTTCTGCTGTGGAGTAATTTCTTTCAGCCTTGTTCAGCTTCTGACTGTTGAATGCATTAGGATAATCCATTCCATCTTCTCCTGGTTGTGTTAAAATGGCATTGACTGGTATTCCAGACATGTCAATATGCACATGAAATTTTATCGACCAGTTCGGAAATCGGAGGATAAGTGCTTCGACCATTTTTCTTTTCAATGTTTTGAATGAAATGTCGCATTCCTCCATCCACCTGTAATCTTGATCAACTTTTAACAACTCTTCGAGAGGATAAGTCATATCGGAGTAATGTGTGATGAACTTCCTGTAATACCCTGTATGACCCAACATGATCCACACTTGCTTCGGATTGACTGGAGGCTTTAGGTCGAGAATAATTTTTATCTTTGCATAATCGACCTTGATTCCTTCTTTGCATACTACATGGCCTAGCAATATGCCGATAGGTGTCACAAAAATTCATTTTTTAATGTTCAGCGAAAACTGAATCTGCCGACAACGTTCCAACATCAGTCGAAGCCATTTGCAATGATCTCTTAGAATTGTGTAGATTTTCCAGTCGTCAAAGTAGACAGCCATGGTTTTGTAGATATAATCTTGAAATGCCTTGACGACAATCCGGGAAAAGACCGATGGTGCATTCTTCAGACCGAAGGGCATGAATTTGTACGTGAATGACCCGAACTCGCACACGAATGTCGTCTTTTTCTGATCTTCTTTTGCAATAACTACTTGATTGTACCCAGAGAATCCATCTGTGAAATAATAGCACTCATGCCCCGCAACTTCATTAATAATCTCATCTGCAAAAGGAGTTGGAAACGGGTCTGTGAGTGTTACCTTGTTCAGCTCGCGAAAGTCAACACATTACCGAAAAGCTTTAATGTTTTTGAATGGTCCTATGTATCCAAATCAATATTGCTTGCAACAACCAGAGACCAACCAAGTTTGGCACTCTCAAACTGTTGCTGCCCTCGTGCAAGGAAGTCTTCATAAAATTCTTGCTTGATCCTTAAAGCTTCCTCATATTTTTCTCCAGCCTTTGTGAACTCTCCCTGAGCCCAAACATAGGCAGCTTGTAGCTGTGATATAAACTCTTCCTTTGAAGAATATTCCTTAAAGGAAATCTTCTTTGTTGCTGCACAATATGTTCAAGGCATTTTCGTTGGAAATGTGTGGTCCCTAGAATATTACAGCTCAAGTATGGCCATACTTTAGTTTGATTGAAGATCCATTGGAAATTGAAAAGGCAACACAAATATATTTATGTGGATACTCTCGAATGACATTAGCTAAATGAATATGGAGGACAATGAAAACCATATCAAAGCAGAGTGAGTAGAGCATCTTATGTGCCATTGTAATTACAAAAAAGAGAGTATTATAGGGTTTCCTAAGCATGGGATTGTTAAGTAGGTGTATTGCAGTTAAGCCACCGATGCAGATGCTAAATTCTCTACCAAAGGCTATAAGATAAAGGGATGCCACATTAATATGTCTACATCCTACAGGATTCAAGAAACCAAAACAAGATTATATGTCCCAGATAAATTGGGGAGAGAACACTGCCAAGAAAGAAGAGGCAAAATGAATTTTGAGACTGATAATTACATTGAGAATAACAACAAGGTTCCAAAGGGAATTCTAGATTGATAAAACAATTTAAGTAGGGAAACAAATTTATCCAATTTGGTTGCAAATAAGAGGTAAAAGCTTCAGTGCAACAACCTTTATAGTGGATTATATCCTCTTGATATTTATACACCATTCCATCAACAAAATTGAGGATAAACTCATAACAGCGATCAATATTAAGATATCAATCATCTCCTACCAACTTTGATGATGAAAAACAACATGATCCCAATAGCACGTTGAACATTCATTTAGAAATATGTTCTACAGATCCGATATTTGGACAATTGCTTCTGTGGAAGACAAGAGTGTGTTGTATATGGTTCCCCATTTTGAGGATGGAATGCATTTAAATAATCTAGTTCATGAAATTCCAGAAACACCACTAAAAATTTATTGATGAGGAAATATGGACTGAAATGAGTGTGCACAATGCAGTTGATTACTGCATTCTAAATCACCCCTTTTTTATTACAAGAAAGAAGCTAGAAGTCACAAGAAATAATCCGTGTTTGTAAAAATACCATTGTTTCAGGGTAAATTCCATTTACAAGTGTTTGCATATAGGCCATTGCTTACTGGGTAAATTCCATTTGCAAGTATGAAACACATCATAGGCCTCACCACAAGACAGTGGTAACTAGTTACATAAGAATCACAACACTTAGGTCCACTCTTGTCAATAGGAAAATGCCAATCACATTGGTAGCATACAAGGAAATAGTGACATAGGCAAAATGAGAGCTCATATTTTTCTGTTAAATTCATGTGCATGCTAGAGAAATCCGACATAAGCAAGTTAAGGCAAGAGTAGCTCTAAGAAATAAATCATAATTTTGATCCATAAATGGATCTTCAGACTAAACTATTTACTCTGAAACTTAACAAGACAACAGTACTAGAAAATATCGATAATCACGTTGATGCTCCCTAAATGATAATTTAATGTTTGTGACAATGAAATCCAACAGTTCATCGGTTGTAGCTAGTTATTCCAATTGCACTATGATTGGGACAAAACCCTGATCTGCTAGGAATAAAGAAACCGTACAAGCCTATGATGTTGAAAGGGAAATTATGAATTTCATGCAACAAGGTTGTAATATGATGATATGCATTCAACCACACCCAATTATTTCAATCTATAACTAAATTTTTTATAGCCATAACCTGTAAACAAGGAAATATTGTACGTTCATTGGCAAGACACATCAATTCAAAGAAAAAGGGGGGGTGCAGTTAGTGAGACCATGTGAAGAACCACTAAGAGGAAGAAGATTCATATGGTAGAGGCCAATATAAATTTTAGTGTCTTCGTGATGCATAACTTGTACCCTGCAACAAAGTCTTATGCCTTCTTCACTTAAACTTTGAGATAAAATATGAAATAAAAATTAAATCTCATATGTGCCAATAATAACTTAGAAGGAGTTGGCAATTGTAAGCCGGATTTAGTATTATATCCACCATTAGTATGATAACGAAACTTTTTGATAGCCACAGAAGATACTAACTAACTAGAGCTTGTCTTCAATCATTCCATTACTGTGTTTATAAGTCCAAAAATAGTTGGCTTTCAAGTCAACTATGCTATTGACCCTTTGAACTATTAGCTTGTTTTGCAACATCCTACAGACTTTGGATCATGTAGTTGCAATTGATGTTACAGGAATCTAAAGCTTACTGCATGGATATTAGCACATTAAAACAAAGGTAAATTTGCAATCCACAAATATCCATTATCATCTTGAACATGATTACACATATATAATATTATAGTAACAGAAATTTGCTTGAGAAACTAAAAGTAATATAAACGAGACAGAAATCTTTTGATGTTGCAATTCTCACAAACTAAAATGTACAAGAACTTTGGTTAAACCAATGTGAAGACTCAACTGGTTACGTCAAATCTAGCTCATTTTCCTCTTCAAGTCCCCCATCTCGTGCTAAAGAATGATGTTGGACTCTTGGAGAACTTGAAACAAAAAAATGGAATAATTAAAAGAATGAAGAGTTGTGATACTAATGTACCAACAAAATCTTGTGCAACAAGGTTTTCTTGGGCTATGTACTTTGATTTGGCTCAACAACCTTTTTAGGAGTAGGATATACAAATTGGACTAATCAAAAATTTATAAATCATTGTATGGGTCATGAATTATGATGACATGATAGAAATATTAGGTTGTAGAAAAATCAATCGGGCAATGTGATTTTTAGATTGACCACCAAAGTAGGCATTACGATAATGATGAAGTTAGATGGTGAGATACAATCCATTATTTCCAGTAATGGTTTTTTTTAGCATAATTGACCTTTTAATTTCTTACTTTGTCGATGAATTTCATATTTTTAAACATCAAAGAAAATTAACTTTCATCCATGGGAATATTTTGTAGGCACCGGTACAAAATGGCCAAGCGTTGTAAATGGGAGATGATCATGGATCTTGAGGTTAAAGACATCAGAGACATGACCACATTTTATGGTAAAGACTTAGTTTGGACTGAAATTCATCGTGAAAACATGAGCATTGATCACATGGATTTAATCCCTTCATGTAGATTTTCTGAATTTATAAAAGGGGAGGAAGCAAACCCCGATGCTCCATGTACTTTCTTACAGAAACAAAACAAAAAACTAGGAAAAAGGGCCAGTGATGCCTTGCGCTATGAATTGTAAGTATTTCAAAATTGCATTGTGTATATGTTTCCATTGAGATTTCTTTTATCACTCATATGTATTAATGTTTCCAAGTTTATGGTGTAGTTATCATTGCTCATTTGTCCCAGAGGACAAAAGAGGAGAGTAGTCGACTATAGGAAGGACCTCATTTGTGCAGAAGAGGGGTTTCCAGTGCCATTTCATTGTGAAGGTGATGGTTGATTATCCTAATTTAAAAATATTGACTTACAACATGTATGAGCATGAGGATGGGGAAGGATGGCTTTGTCATGGCCAACATGATAGTTCAGGTGACGCCAGGGCCTTGGATAGGCCAAACCTTCCAAGGGACATTGTTGCCTATGTAGAGAGTTGTTTCTCTTTGGGAGTGCCCATTGATACAGTTTATAAAATCCACATCCAGAGACATGTTGACATGGATGCAGATGCTCGAGATAGGGATTTCTTCCTGTCCAAGAAATATATTGTCAACATATACAATCGGTTTTCAAAGGGAAATTACCAACTCCACCAAAAGGATGAAATGAGTGTCAATATTTGGTATCAAAAGCATCGTGAGGATTTTTTATTTTACCAAAATCCTAATGGTACAGAGGTCCCTTTTATAATAGGAATTCAAACAAAGTGGATGTTAGAGAGAATGGTGAAGTTATCCCATAATATCTTAATAGCCATGGATTCTACATTTAGTACAAATAAGTACGGGGTAAGTCAGTTTTCGATGATTGTTTCAATATACTGTTTTAAGTTGGATCCATTCAATATGGTTGATGATGTATTTCTGACTTTACATGTTCTTTGAATTTGACAGTACCAACTGTATACACTGGTGGCATTTGATGAACAACAAAGTGGTGTGTCAGTTGCATGGGTGGTGGCATCACGGAATACATCAAAGGATATTGCACTATGGTTGGAGAAGCTCATGCATAGGTGTCATAAAATCCATCGTGATTGGAAATTCAATGCCTTCATGGTTGATGACGCATTGGCTGAAATCAATGCATTGAGGTAAATTCACTATTATTATGTTTTAATGTGAGACTTGGGTTTATTATAATAATGTGTCACTAAATTACACTTATTATGGCAGGAGGATCAAAGGGTGTGTTGTGATATTGTGTATTTGGCATGTCCGGAGGGCATGGTTAAAAAATGTGAATCGGTTGGCCACAAATGCAACTAAAGTGAATGAGATGTTCAGTGAGTTAGGTCGCATCATGAAAGACACTCTCAATGTTGAAGTGGATGACGTAGTCAAAAAAAATTTAATCAAATTCGCAGATGAAAAGAAGTTCTTAGACTATTTTCACAAGAATTGGGTCGCCGATGATAAGATTCATAAGTGCACAAACCCATACTATTGTTTATGTTTTTTCTTTTCATTAAGATGGCATACTGGGGCTAACCTGGTTCTTTGCATCTAGGGATGTGGGTGAAAGGTTGCCGAGAGTTTCCTCATGCAAATCAAGAAACCAATAATGCGGTGGAGTCATACCATTGTTACTTGACGACAAAATTTCTATATGGCAGAAGGAATAAATGTGCTCGTAGAATGGACTGGTTGTTGTATATTCTCATAACAGTTGTTGAACCTTGTTATCGATACAAGGAAATTTTGAAAAAAGAACTTCTAAACAAATACAAGAAAGAGAAGCAGCTTGAATCATCAGTGGAAAAAGCAAGTAGAATTCCAAATAGTGACTGCTTCCCACACAAGAGCACAACCCATGCTTACTGGGTGAGAAGTCAAACAGATCGTGATAAGAGATACCTTGTCACATGGTATCACACGAATTTTATAGCATGTGAATGTCCATGGTCTACTCGTGGAAACATTTGCAAGCATGCTATAAAGTTCAATTGGCTATATTTCCACTCAGTAAATCCAAAGTCATTACTTGGTCAAGATGCAGTGGCTAACACATTCAGTTACCCTCCCGAAATAAGTATAGATCCCAATATCCTTGATGAAAATGCCGACATGACTCTTATGCCCACTGATATTGTTGATACAGATGTCGATGCACTTCATATGGTTAGAGAGGAGGTGTTTAGGAAACTACAATTTCTTCAAAACAACCCCCCTACTACTTTGAGCAAGATGAACCAGTTGAATGGTTTGCTTGATAAATTTTTGGACGATGATTTTGACTTCACACCTAGTTTGGGTGCTCTTGATTCATCTTTAAAGAGGAAGAAGAGTTTCCTTAGCCCTGCAAAAAAACAAATAAGGAAGAAACAAAACAATGGCTTGGAAATTGATTTGAATGTCCATGCTTCTGAATATGAACCGTTTGAGTTTAAATTCCTCAATAGGCGGGGACGTCCTCGATCAAATAATGCAGTCCTGATGGATCCCAGTTCATTTCATAGCTTGATTAGAGTAATGGTTTTGGATTAGTGTATTTAATCATTACCTTTCTTTAACAAGTGGTGTGTTGATGTTTGCAGCGACACAACAATCCACAACCATGGCGACAAACCAAGGCCAAAGGGAGATGCAAGGTCATCCAAGTAGCCTACCATGATAGGTACATTTCTATGAATACATGATATTTCAACATTTTTTTCAAAGATATAAAAGCACTTTATAATTTTTCAAAGATGCATACTTTTATGTATTTTATTCAATCTATATTTTTTAATTGTAGTTTTTGAGGGCACCATTTTAAATTGTCTACATGTATTTATCTGGTTTTTAAGTTTGAAGAAATAACATGACTAATTGCATCTTTGCAAAGGAATTCCAATCAAAATGGGAAGCATAATGTTATAATGCTACATCCTATAAGTTTCCACATCCTAAAACTGAATGTAAGATGGTATTATGGGTTTCGGGTGCCCCAGTTAGTAACATGGCCTCATGGGATTAGACTACAAATAGAAATACAATAACCAATGTTGTTGAAATGCATGCAGTATTGTTATCGGACAATCCACTCGAGCGGGCGCGAGCCAGATATCCCTAGCTCAATGCGAGTCTAGAACAAATAGAACAGACTACAAACACATTTCCTAGATCTACTTAAGGACCATGTACTAGATGTCTTACCTTTTTACTATGCAATCATTTCTCCCGAATGTTGATCCACATCCCACAGTCATCAGATCCAAGCTGCAAGACCTGTCAAGACATCAAGCAAGAGAAACCAGTAAAATACATCTATACAATAAGCGATCTAAGTAAACAGTTAAGTAGGTAAACTACACAATATCATTGCACATAAGAACAATATTGGTGGAAAGCATTTGTATTACTGTAAATAGAGGAGTACATGATAGATATATAGAACTACAACCAAAGACTTAACGTAGTAGCCCTTCTCCGACCAAGCCAATTGCCATGTTCTTCCGAAGGAGTATGAGTTCTCCAAGAGGTGAATGGAGGTGTCTTAAGAGAGATTTCCCCAGCATGTAAGTACTATAGGCTTCCTCCTAAGATAGATTTCACCAGCATGTAGATACCATAGCCTTCCTCCCTTTGGAATGGGAGTGAGCCTCACTTATATAGGACTAAGTGGATAGAGTATGGATAGGATAGGTTGAGAGATGGTAGGAGAGAGATAGGGGATCCTCCCAAAGAGTTAGGGGTCGAGTACCAGCTCCCCTAGAGGTCAGGGATAAGCCCCTAAATGTGTAAGTTTCGAGAAGGATCTCGAATAGGCTGTTTTTTCCCATTAACAGACCTTGTTGCACCCTGCAGTGGAGCAAGCTACGACGTCACATGTTGCTAGTGTGCAACCTGCGATGACCCTTCAAAATATTGCAGGATTGAGTGCAAATCCTCCCAAATGAAATTACTTAGTCCAGGTGACTACAGGGATGTATACACTGAATCTAATGATGAGTAGATTTTAGGTGTAACAAAATGCCCCCCAAAGCATGAAGTTGTTAAGGATGTACAGGTGAAGTGTTTTGAAAGAAATAATGGCAATAGGCTCAACAGACGAAGGACACTGATGCAGTACAACTGACTCTGAATGGACAATCTCATATGAAGTACAACATGGCTGCCGACCAATACATTGAAAATCCATGGTAGTAATGACCGACTAAACACAATCATGGCTACTAGACACAAGCGTAGATCCATGACGAGATTATAAAACAGCCATGACCAATACAAGAGTGGATCCATGTAATATGACTCAATACAAACTCCATCACAACCTGGGTAAACATGACTCCCCAGGGTCTTCAAGTTGAACCCGCAATGATACGAATCTATCCATGTGACTACAAATGTCTTGACGTCGAACATGGTAGAAACCACTTGATTACCGATCATTGATGTAAACCGTTAACAAGTGCAAGGGAGATCACCATTAATGTCAATGATTCCCAAGATATCACAGTACATATCATCAAGCGTGAATAAATGATTTGAAGTCGAACGCAAGATGAAATCTTTCAATCAAGAGTTAATGATGTAAACTCATGACGAAAGCGAGGTAACCTGCCATTGAGGCATGCAAGGACAAGGTACTTGGTTGGTTTCTAAATTCAATCCTCGGATGATGTGTTGAATTCGACAAGGATGAATCCGTCGAAGGAGGGCCATGATGAATCCCCCATCAATCGACACGAAACACGACAAAAGATGTGTAGAGTGGATCGGATGGTACAGTAACATGTGAGACTGAATCAAGTTAGACTGACATGATTGAAAGTATACTGACTGCAGATGATGATTAATGAACATCTCTTGAACATGGGAATGGCATGACTTGGCAGTATTGACATGACAAGAATGATACCAACCCCTAATGCAACTGATGGTGGAAGCATTCTTTGGCTGATCCAAAGGAGCGACGCGACTCATGGAATTGACAAGACTCGAGGACAAACAGATTATCCAAGTACTGAATGCAAATGCAAATGAGTGCCATGTTCAAGAATGACTATATACTGCCACTAAGGTATGTAATACAAACACTTTGCTTTTTCCCCATCATGAATGATGAGTGCCTCATGTGTTTTTTATGAGCTTGATGAGGGTAACCAGATGCTCGGTATAGCTCATCTCATAGATGAGCCCAATCCCAAATGTTTTACGAACCTAGGAAAGGAGGGGTTCGCCCCATAATGGGCCCTTCAATGTTTAAAATTTAACGAGTCCAAAGAAGGAAAACTCAGGGTCATTTCATGTTTAGAGAGTCTGAAAAGAACTAAAGGAGACTCCAACGGTCATTTTTCGTAAAGTTAGCCTCATCACCCAAAAAAGGGTAAAACCATGCGGGAGAGGACTCTTCCAGCCATGGTTGGTTGGAGTATTCCTTTTTTGTAAATAGTGCTTCCTGGTCTGAAAATGGGATAAACTATCACCAGAAAGACGATCATTCAAATGCTTTTACAAGCGTGGAAGCATCAGGTTCGCTTGGAAATCTTTTCCTATTTAGGGAGTCTGAAAAGAGCTTAAAAGGATTCTATGAACAACTTTGTCATGGTTGATAACCGAGTATGACAAAGGAAAAGTAAGCTCGACATAGTTCCTTTTCCGTAAATAGTCTAGTGAGGCCGGTTAAAGTGATAAACCTATACTCGTTAGACACACCTTTTTACTCAAATTTTTAACGAGCACGAGAATGGTATCAAAAGCACTTGGAATCTTTTTCATATTTGAACCAGAGCATGAAAAATTAAAAAGTAAGCTCAAACCACTTTTCATGTTTCAACCAGAGCACGAAAAAAGTGAAAAAGTAAGCTCAAATACTATCTTACTGTTTTTAACGAGCTCAAAGATATGTTGGAATAATGCTCATGATGTCTGCTTCATTTTTTAATAAGCTTGTAGCATAAAATGAACTATGCTCAAGATAATTTGCATGGTTTAATGAGCTCGAAACCTAAAAAAGCAAAGTATGCTCGAAAATGTTCCCAATGGTGGATTTTTTCCCGTCATGAAATCCAAAGGTTGGTGCGTGCCCCCAGCATGATTGCTAGAAGTAAGTGACTTAGCTCCAACGTGTGGTGTGGAGAGGCAATCGAGTTAACTTCAATGTAACTTTCAGAGGTTGAAGACATGCCCCCAAGCTTCATTTCATTCTCCTAAGGGTATAGGTGGGTGAAAAGAAGGGTCGGGTACTAAGTCTACGAGGAGACTCGACTCAAAGGGAAAGGATATGTTTCATTTTTTAACGAGCTTGACACAGGATTAGAACTCTGCTCAAACTATTGGTTTCATTTTTTAACGAGCTTGAAGCCAAAGGTAAACTCTGCTCAAGGTTAAGGCCCATTGACGGGTTCCTTCCCAACATGATGCCCTGAGGTTAGTAAATGCCCCCAGCATGATTGCTAGTGGCTTAACATGGTAGTGTTCCCTCAACATGATTGCTGACGGTACGACATGTGGAATGCCCCCCAAGCTTCATTTCATCTGAAAATGATGCTTGCTAACCCAACTACCAACCTGCCTACTAATATGAAAATGTTCACCAAGGGGGGGAAAACGAGAAACAGATGAAATGAAGGTTCAAGTTCTAACTCTAGAGAGAGACTTGAATCGATGGGAGGGAGACCTATTTCATGTTTACACAAGCTTGAAATAGACAATAACTATGCTTGAGGGGGGCCATCATATTTTTTAACGAGCTTGAAATGGAATAAAACTGTGCTCGAGCATATGGTTTCATTTTTATGCAATCTTGAAACCAAAGGTGAACTATGATTAGAGGGGTCTATTTCATTTTTTAACGAGCTTAAAATAGAATAAAACTGAGCTCCAATGGACTGGTTTCATTTTTATGCAAGCTTGAAACCAAAGGTAAACTATGCTAGGGTGGTTGGTTTCATTTTTTAACGAGCTTGAAACATAACATAAACCGTGCTCGTACCCCCCATCCTCAAGGGGAAGAAACCACTAAAACATGCGGAACGTTTAAGGAAGTCTAATGACTAGGAGTCATATGATGAGTGGGTGTCACGAAGAAAAACTAATCAATGGTCACAATATTCCCATGATGAGGAAAATACATCACTCGAAAGAGCGTGGACACTACAGCTTTCATAGCATAGACATAATCACGTCCAAGGAGCAGATTGAAATCTAAAGGACCTTGGACAACCATGACATCAATATAAACAGTTTTGCCTCTCAACGTGATAGGTAACTGCGGGAGAATCCCTAAAGTTCTGGTAGGCCTTCTATTAAAAGCCAAAAGCTGGTCAGTCATTGGCACAAGCTGAGGAAAACCTATAGCTTGCCAAGCATTTGAGGATAAAATACTAACAGAATCTCCTTCATCAACTATCGTATGAAAGATTTCTTTATCGGAAACTCCTACATATATTTGAAAAGGAATACTCGAGGGAAGATGAGATTCTGTTAGACCATTCCAATCAAAGGAAATGACCTCAGTACTTGGGGGGGTCCTGTAGGAATGGACAGGGTCTCCCCTTGCCTAGGACATTCTGAACTGACTAGGAAAACATCAGCGATTTCCAATTCACTCTCACTTGGAAGATAAGAATGAAATGAAGATTGTGTCATGGTGACTACCTCAGTCTGGACTTTCTCCAATGAAAGAGCGGGATCGAGTGGAGATGAGATCGACTCAATCACTTCACTTTCCAAAGGAAGAGTGGGATCAATTACAGATGAAACTGAATTGACCACTTGGTCAACCAGTGGGGGGTCAGGGGACAACTTACTATCGCTTGTTGGAAGCACCTGTTGAGAATTAGTAATATCTTCCAACCACCGTGAAGCTTCATCCATGCTTGGACAAAGGTAAGTACGATGCATGCCCTTGCATAGCCAGTAAGGGTCTGCAGCTCTACCCTTCTGACCCTTCACCAATGGGTCACTGGTCGAGGGAGTATCATCAACATGATGGTCAGAGGTTGACGATACAAACGGTTTGGGGTTTTTAGACCACACTTCTGACACACGGGAAAGACCGGGACAATTCTTGAGAAGGTGATCACCCTTGCAAAGTTTGCAAGGAAACTTGGGCTTACGAGGTGTGCTCATAGAATGAGCACCATCAGAGGCAGATGGTTGACGCTTGGTCTCTTTCTTATCTTTCTTCTTCGTAATCTTCATTTTCTTCTTCTTCTTCTCACTCTCCTTCTTACTAACATCATATTTTTCAGTAGGAGAAGAAGAAGAGACGGAAGTCGATTCAACTTTCGACGAAGAAGGAGAATGGTCACTATGAGATTGATGCTCATGTGATGAAGGACCTAGGTTGGACACAATTGGTGCACTTTGTGTAACTGGAATGGACAATAACCATATTGGTAATACTATCGTCAATCCAGGAAGACTCGACGTAGCCATAAAGGGGGGACCAACAGTTCCACAAGGGGGAATAACAAATGGCATACCCTGGAAAGGGGCCTCTTGGTTGGTAGTCCCGAAAGAATCTTCCATATCTAAACTTCTTAAGAGTCTCTAAAGTACCACACAAGTCAAGTACTACTCAATTCTAAAAGCCACAAGCAAACTTTGTGAATAGGAGTGGATTCAAAGTCTGGAACCTCACAGGATTATCAAGGCATGGCAAACCGCTATATACTGCAGGGTCCAACAATATGACGCGACAAGGAGGATTGGGACCATACCCTTGCCTGCATACCCGATTACCTGGACAGTATATGCGTGCTAATCTCCCCAAGTGTTGTTCTCGGTGTATTTCTTTGCCGAGACGGCCAAATGGTTAACTCAGTTGGTTTCAGGAATCCTAAGGGTGTCTCCCGATATACGCAAGGTACATGGGAGCTCAAATCCATAGTGGTGTTGTCTAATGCACAACCGTTCGGCAAGAGACCTTCCAATATACTACCGAGTATGTGATACACCCTTCGATATACGCCAAGTACGGATTATGTTACTTGGTGGGTACATGAAGGAGCTCGATATACGGATAAGTACGTGCAAGACTACAATACCCTCGGGATACAGTGCTGGCAAATAACGATAGCTGCCATGCTTAAAGACGTCGGAACACGTCTCTAACTTACACATAGTTACTAAATGATTTTAACCTAAGCTAGCGTTAATTTTATCTTGTACAGTTAGGTGGATGCATGAGGTGAGTACATAAATGTAAACATAATGCAATCCTCAACTACATGATAATGCACATTTTCCTTTCCTTTTCAATGAAAACTACTTAAGGTAAGGAGAGATTTTTTTCTTTCGAACCAAAAAAACTTAAGTAGTAGCGAAAAGAAGAATTCCTTCCTAGAGTGCAATAATTCTAACTTTATGCAATAATCAACCAAAAAGCGTAAAGAAAATGAAAGATGCAGCTATTCTTAACAATATATAAGACAAGATGATGAAGCACTTTCAATTTTCAAATGCATGTATCAAAAATGGAACTTGATAACTAAACGCTTTTCATATCTATATACGGAAAGTGAGAGAATATCTACAACACTCTAATCATTCAGAAATTCCCAAAGAAAAAAGGCAAGCACCCAAACAACTCAAAGGCACTCAAGAAAGGCTCAAAATCTACCAAATGCAATAATTAAAATTCATTTCCTATCTTTTTACACTTGAAAAAGACACATCTAAGCTACGGAAAGAAGGATTCCACAAACGTTTCCAATCAAATGCAAGACAAAGAAAAGCACTTAACAATCTTATCTAACTCAAATGCATACAAATCTAAAACAAGCCTTTCTTATTCTTATGATGGTAAGACCAAGATTATCAAATGATCAAAATAAAGTAAGAAGAATACTTATGTTTTCCAATTTCATGAATATAGTACAAGAGTGACAAAATCAATCTTTTCTTTGAACTAAAGCGGAGACAAAGAATCAATCTTTTCCAATAACCATTAGATAGCTTAGCATGTAAAGGAAACAAGATGCATAACCCAAGAGAAAGAGGTTCAAAAAGACATGGGTGTCCCACACTTTTCAAATCTTTAAAACAAGCTAGTCACGCCAAACCAAAAATGATCTCAAAACCTTGAGATGGGTCAAAATGACTGAAGGATGCACGATTCATGGCCCCCCCCGACCATGAGGGGGAATTTTTTTTCAAAAATAGAACCCATTTTGCTTAAAAAAGCAAGCAAAACACTAGTTTTGACTCAAAGGGCCAAACATGAATCCAAAACTCAAAAGACCCAAAAACCAATACAAACAAGCCAAACAAAACACACAAATTAAAGATGGGATCTCTGGCTGGATCTTGCAGCACAGAGGGAGTTCATACAGCAAACCAAAATCCAGACTATCAAATGAAGAGTAGATGCCTGCATGCCAAAAATTTGATAGATCGGCGCACTCTGTGCTTGTACACAGTGCGACGTCGCAGGTTTCCTACACGGGAGGTGTGATGATGTCGCAGTTTACCAATGCAAAGGATGCGACGAGTAAGCAATAGGTAAAGAGCAGAGACTCAGAAAGACATAATGTCACTCTGTTCCCACTACCCAGGTGCGACAGGCAAAGTCTAGATTCAAAAATGAATCATATCTCTCAGCAATGAACCATGGAATGGTTTGGGAATGAGTTGTATAAACTCAAAGGAAGTAGATCAGAGTCTTCAACACGAAGATCTGATAGTGAAATCAACTCCAAGAAGTAAATGGCAAAAAATAAAAAGAGGCTTGTGTCAATTAATCAATTGGAAATGACTCTCAAATTAATGACCACTAAACAAGACAAACACCACTCCCCAGTATGGTCACCAGATTTGTTATCGGACAATCCACTCGAGCGTACATGAGCCAGATCTCCCTAGCTCAATACGAGTCTAGAACAAATAGAACAGACTACAAACACGTTTCCTAGATCTACTTAAGGACCAGGTACTAGATGCCTTACCTTTTTACTATGCAATCCTTTCTCCCGAATGTTGATCCACATCCCACGGTCATCAAATCCAAGCTGCAAGACCTGTCAAGACATCAAGCAAGAGAAACCAGTAAAACACATCTATACAATAAGCGATCTAAGTAAACAGTTAAGCAGGTAAACTACACAATATCATTGCACATAAGAACAATATTGGTGGAAAGCATTTGTATTACTGTAAATAGAGGAGTACATGATAGAGATATAGAACTACAACCAAAGACTTAACGCAGTAGCCCTTATCTGACCAAGCCAATTTCCATGTTCTTCCGAAGGAGTATGAGTTCTCCAAGAGGTGAATGGAGGTGTCTTAAGAGAGATTTCCCCAGCATGTAAGTACTATAGGATTCCTCCTAAGATAGATTTCACCAGCATGTAGATACCATATCCTTCCTCCCTTTGGAATGGGAGTGAGCCTCACTTATATAGGACTAAGTGGATAGAGTATGGATAGGATAGGTTGAGAGATGGTAGGAGAGAGATAGGGGATCCTCCCAAAGAGTTAGGGGTCGAGTACCAGCTCCTCTAGAGGTCAGGGATAAGCCCCTAAATGTGTAAGTTTCGAGAAGGATCTCGAATAGGCTATTTTTTCCCATTAACAGACCTCATCGCACCCTGCAGTGGAGCAAGCTGCGACATCGCATGTTGCTAGTGTGCAACCTGTGACAACCCTTCAAAAGATTGCAGGATTGAATGCAAATCCTCCCAAATGAAAGTACTTAGTCCAGGTGACTTCCGGGATGTATACACTGAATCTAATGATGAGTAGATTTTAGGTGTAACAAGTATGGAAGTTGTTCGGGGAGTCTCTGAGTGTGAATCCCAAATGAAGATCGTGTTTGAGCTTGCAAGGCTTAGATGACTTGCCAAATTGGCTCTAGCTATAAGAGTGCACTCCTCCCACCAGGGGTGGTTTCTATTGCATCCATGGTAATCAAACATGATTTTAGGTTATAGGTTATTAAGAGGTTAAGAGATTAGAGTTTATTAAACTCTGCATGCAAAAGGGTTTTATTTCCTTTAATTACTAGGTTTTCACAACCAAGATTTTTGTGTACTTCAGGCATATGACTCAGGAAAATGTGTGGCTCATTTATATATGCCACTATGTGGAAAATTTGATTAAATATTCTTTTATGGTATTATGGGAAACTATCATTGCTTGACCTAATTGAATATTTATTGGACCATATGAAACTTTGATGTCATTTTATGTCTTTTGTTGTAATTGTGGAATGGTGTACCTGTAACAGGTCTCGTGAAAATGTAATAAAGCAGCAAAAAATTGATTGGTTTGAAAGACACTATTCAGGATTATTCAGGGAAATTCATTTTAGAAATCACTTTTCCTTTGATGGAGCATAAAAATCAAAGTCAGAAATTTGCAGGTTTCTTTAAATTATGTGTAATTCTATTTATGCATTATGCAACATGAGGTGTCAACAAAAGTTTGCCTTTGTTCGCATCATATGCTTGTATCATGTATCTCTGGCATTACTCTAGGAAGAAATTGAATGTTGTAAAATAAGTCAAATAAAGGCAGATTCTTACATCACAGACTCTATTGTGGCAGCTAAGAATGTGCTTGGTGCATATTGCTCTTGCAATGTGTGTCGAACAAAACGAGGCAAGGTAGTGACAGTGACAGTGGCAGCTGAGAATGTGCTTGATGCGGAGCCTGTCAAAGAGAACGTACTAGTGACAATAAATTATGTTTAAAGTATCTTTGTGGAAAGTGCCAAATATAGATTTCTACTAAGAATTAGCATATTTTCTTATTTATTAATCTCTATGGGATAGTCAAATTGTATTATTATCAAGCTTGTAAGCTAGTTTTAAGAGGTCTCTGAACATTGTCATTCCTTATTGAAGTAGGCGATATTTTTCCACCTAGAACTGACTTTGTGAATTGTGTATACTTGGTTGATCCCTTCAAAGGAAAATAAAAATAATTTTTGAAAGTTCTTTGCAGCTTCCTTATTGAAAGTAGTTATTTTCCTATTTTTCTAAAGCTTCTAAGAAGTATAAACCATCTAATGAATATCATTGGTTGGCTAAAAACCCCATTTTGGATGCATGAAATTTCGTGCTGCATAATAGTTGTTAAGAATTGGAACTTTGTATGTAATTTGGAAGAAAATAGATGCTTTTTTATCAAAGGATTATAGATAATTTTCCTAGGTTGAAAAAATTACAACTTTTGTTAATTAATAGTTGCAAATTACATTGCAGGTCCAAATAATGTAGATAGACGTAACCCATTTCTGCAAGCTCCTAGACTAAATCATGTGCATTTTGTGCTTTATTGACCTAACTATTTACTCAATAAATTTGGAAGTTGTTAGAGCAATTTAATCTATGTAAAAATTCCCGAGAAATTTTATTTGACATATAGATCTATTCAAAGGGGCCACAGTCAGAAACTTTCCCCTTGACAATCATTGTTGCATGTGATTTGAACTTTGATTGTTTGTGAAAGTCTTATGCTTTCTCGCCATCAACAGGTAAGATCAGGTATAAATAATGTTCACCAATTTGAACATGAAAATTAGCCAAAATATAAGCAAAAGGAATGTAAATATTAGGGAAAGTACGGTTAATAAATTGAAAATTTAGGTAAAAGTGGAAATTTATTAAACAATCTATACAAGGTTAAGGTAGACATGAGAATCATTCCTATTCCAAAGATAGTGCTTGTTTTGAACTATCCTCTAGTTCCTACTACAATGGTCCTGAAATTACTGATAAACCTTCATTACATTAAATAAATAGAAAAAGAAAACCACATGGAGAAACATGCAAAAAATACACTGTCCAAAATTCATGTGTAGTTCACAAAAAGTAAAAAAAGATCAGACTGATTCACCACTAAAACTAGCAAAAATAGCCACCTTCAATAAAGCAAAAGTCCAGCCTCTAATACTAGTTGTTCGAGACAACAAAAAACAGTTTTCCAACTTGGAATAGAAATGGCATAGATAAGAAAGGAGGTGTAGAAAAAAAGAAGTCTTCTAATAAGCTAGGTAGACTCAAGTAACTCAACGATTTTTTCAACTATGCTTGCAAATATGGCAAGTATGGCTATTTCAAAACTAGGTAGACATGAGAACCATCAAAGGGGTTCATTTGATGTGTATAAAAGGATATTTGGACATAAAATACTAATAAGTAGATCATGGATCCTATTCACTTTGATAATTACCAACAAAGACATCAGAGCATGAATTAGGACACTACGTAATCTGCACTTCAAGTGCATGTAAAAAAAGAATTTGTGCAACAAAAGCACAAAACAATATTGTAGAACATAGAAACAACAAGATGCCTCTAACTGTGGTTTGGCATAGGATATATTTATAATAAAAATCTAAATCGTACCTATAACATCACTAAAAATATTACTCAATATCACACAATACAATATTCATAATGGATGACTCCAACAATTACAAAAGCACAAATGCTTCATGTATAAAAACACAAGTACAACCAACAACTAAAAACTTTATACAAATTAATTAACAATGAAGAAATGCACATTTTCTCCATTAAGAACCAGAGAAACCTATTTTTCAAAAAAATATACCTGTCAATAAAATTACCATAGATACGAATTTTCAAACCTCGGTTATTTTTTTAGGAATTACATGGTCTTCTACCTCCTTGCATATCACCTTGTTAGCATAGAGGTTAAAAGTCCACAAATTAAGTGAAACCCCATTTAACATAAAACTACCAAAATACAATATATTCACCAAATCAAACTTACATAAACAGTAAAAATTAAATACCATTAAAAAACAATGACTTGAGTATGGCCTTGTCAATAGATACTTTCAGAGTTTATAATCAAGAAATTTCAAAATAGAATTATTCAAAAACCACACCAAGGAAAGGCAGAAACAATAAAAATTAAGCTTACATAAACAATAAAAATTAAATACCATTAAAAAACACGACTTGAGTATGGCCTTGTCAATAGATACTTTCAGAGTTTATAATCAAGAAATTTCAAAATAGAATTATTCAAAAACCACACCAAGGAAAGGCAGAAAAGGCTCATCCACCTTCCATACACAAACAAAGGTTCATTTCCCTCTACTAGTAAAAATGTTGCATAGCGATATCCAAGTCAAATTCATGAATCAATAGCCCCAAAGGACTAAGCACTGACTTTAAATCACTTTGCAATTTATTTTGGATTTTGTTTATTCAATACTACTGGTTTATAAAATCAAACCAGATGGAATGATGAGCTGCATGCTAATCTTCTATCATTCATTCCTGCACAATCCTTTGAAGCATCATTGATCTCAGGAATGTATTTGACAATTCAGTATTTGATGTATTGTTTTATTTCA
Source organism: Larix kaempferi (assembly GCA_027924585.1). Classification (NCBI taxonomy): domain Eukaryota; kingdom Viridiplantae; phylum Streptophyta; class Pinopsida; order Pinales; family Pinaceae; genus Larix; species Larix kaempferi. The sequence goes on from BSBM01000003.1 coordinate 8,444,928, forward strand.
GGAAAGAGAGCACTGTACTGCCTCTTGCTTGTTATTCTAGATAAAGCAGCCTCCAGATGGATGAATCACGATGCAACCATCTCTACTTTGGCATCCAACATGAAAGTTTTATAGGTATTGGCTGGCTATCATTCCTTCCTTCACAATTTAATTTTGTGAAGGGAAATATTCTCCCCTGAAGTATCTGTCAAGCATATCCTTTGTTCCAGCTGCATACCGCATACCTTATCTGAAGTATAGATTTTATGAGCAATTAGTCAAAAAACACTTAAGAATATATTTGTATTTTCGATGATTCTTATTTTCAGCTTCTACAGAATGCCAAAAATGATAAAATAATGAGAGCATTAAAGCTTCATGCAATGGACCATGATGCAATATAATGGACTTTTTGAATTATTTATGAGGTAAGTAAGTCAATCAAAGAATTAAGTATGAAGCAAATGGGTGAAATGAGACAAAAATCAAACACCTGTGCATCTATTGTAGTCTCAGAAATATGAGGAGTCATGGCATGGTTTGGCATGTAGCGCCACGGATGATCTTTTGGAGCAGGTTGAGGAAACCAAACATCTCCAATGTAACTTGCATTGTAGAAAGTCCCAAGAATTAGCAATGCTTATGTCTCCATCACTGCAACTAGCAAATTAACTAGTTCTAACAAACAGGGACATAATTTAAAATTTTAAAACACAAAACCACATCCAAACAATTGATTCAATGTCTCTTAATTTCCTCCAAAATAGACAAAAAGACCTCCAAAGCACAAAAATACAGTTATGTTGTTTACTAGCAAAATGTTATGTTCTTTTTGCTTGGGGGAGGGATGTTTAATGAAGGACTTCTATATCCACTATTGAAACCAGGAAGGTAATATGAACAAAGGGAATTGAATAAATGTGATTGAACTCCAATTTGTCCACTAGCAGAAGCATCTGCAACTGCTTGAGCATCCATGATGGCCCCTCGAGCATTATTCACAATCAGGACCCCCTTCTTCATCTTGCTGATTTTCTCCTTGTTAAACATTCCCCTATTGTGACCAAAAAGGGAAGAGAAGCAATAATTAGGTTTCTATGCACAAGTTGTGTAAAATGCAGGTTCTATTGACATTGCATTCTCTGTGATTGAATGCTGGGTGAGGTTGTTTTACAAAATGTGATAACACATCTAGTTTTGTCAGAAAGAGGCATATTAATGACAACTACATCACATTTAGGTAGCATATCGTCAAGATTTGTCTCCAATGTTGCTCCAGTTTCTTTTTCCAGTTCGGGTCCAATTGAAACACGGTCATGGTAAAGAAGACTACAATTAAAGGGTTGTAGAAAAAAACAACAAAGGAATGTCAATTCGACTTGTAACATGTTCATTCTTAGAGTGAAATTTTGAAACAAGCAGCATGCATATGATTTATCACTGATTTTTAAAAGTTTGCAACATAATAGGTGCTAAGAATACGAAGTAGTTCTTTGCCAATTCTCCCTGCACCAATAGTACCAATAGTTTTCCCTTCTAGACTAGATCATATGACCTGTAAGAAATAGCTTCTACTTTCCAATCACCCTCAACAATTTTCTTATATCCAGGCACAAAGTTGCGCATCAATATGAGAATGTGCATTAGCTCATCTTCTACCACGGACACCACATTATTTCCTGTAAAAATTGTTGAAGAAGCCCACAATTACATTATAAAAAACCATTGCAGAAACTTCTCAATGAGGCAGAAGATCCAAGAGTTTGGACGGATGAGGAAAAACTCACGAAAAAATTGGTGAGTACAAAAATACGAAGACATGCACATGTTTTGATGAAAAAATATAAGCATCACTGGTTTCCATAGGTGCGACAATGTGACCTCCATTTGGTCAATTTCACACAAGAAAATCACCCAACAGTGGATAAATGCATCCAGCATAGGTAAAAATGACTAAAACAAGCTTGATAAGGGTTTTTATAGGCCTTGTTAGACAAGTTGACATAGTGAACTGACTCAGACTCATATTCACAAGTCAAACTCATATTGACCAAGTCAAAATTCTGTAAATATGCTTATAGTTGATGGATTCGAAGTTTCTTTGTAAATCTTGATCTTGGCTTTGTAGTGTTCCAAAATAGTAATTTGGAGCTCAAAACTTCCATTGATCCAATCAACCACTACCCTGGAATCCCCAACCACTTCCAACAATGAAAACCATTTGAGGTGAGCAAAAAAATAGGAGTTCCCATAAGGAAATAAGCTCTGCCCTTGTGTTGGTGCCAGTACCGCAACCCAACCAAAGCAGGAAACAATGATCTTTATTTAAAATGATGTGAATTCCAGCTCCACATTTCCCCTATTGTACTGCCCTGTCGAAGAAACCAATAGGAATCTGACCTGAAAAAATCGGAGGATCTCTAAACTTAATGCTTTTTCTCACCTCGACCTTATAGAACTCAAAAAAAAAACCTTTAATACTCCTACAAAATAGTAATCTAGAGCTCACAACTTCCATTGATCCAATCAACCACTACCCTGGAATCCCCAACCACTTCCAACGATGAAAACGATTTGAGGTGAGCAAAAAAGAGGAGTTCCCATAAGGAAATAAGCTATGCATGTGTGTTGGTGCCATTACTGCAACCCAACCAAAGCAGGAAACAATGATCTTTATTTAAAATGATGTGAATTCCAGCTCCACATTTTCCCTGTTGTACTGCCCCGTAGAAGAAACCAATAGGACTCTGACCTGAAAAAACCGGAGGATCTCTAAACTTAATTCTTTTTCTCACCTCAACCTTATAAAACTCAGAAAAAATAAATAAATAAATAAAAAATAAAAATAAACAAAAAAAACCTTTAATACTCCTGCAAGCTCTATCCAAGTTAAAAGGAACATCTTCAAACAAAGCAAGGTTTCGAATTTTCCAGATCCCCCCAATGAAGAAAAGAGGAAGAGGAGACTTGGTGGATCCTGCAGAAAACCAGTGATGCAGACAGTCATCGAGTGAGTCTTCTTAATCTCCCGAGAGGATACTACTGATATTTAGATATCCATGGTTTCCAGCACAAAATTTATGACTTGCTTGCTTAAATTTTTAAACACTTCATTTCAGGGTAAAATCTCATTGAATGAAGCTCGCGAGAGGATATGGTTAGTGGACTCTAAGGTCTTTCTCTCACACGCACACACACTGCAACTCTGCTTCGTACTTATGGATTCTGATAATTCTTACAGATGCTAATCATATTTACAGATGGAGATCGTGCTGGTGGATTGTAGAAGAGAAGCTTGCCAATGGAGTTGAGCACCCTTGTAACATCCCGATAAATTCACAAAAATTTAAAAAAATTTAAATAGTCAAATAATATTGAAATTGTTGATGCGGAAAAATGAAATAATTATTAATCTAAAGATGAATTATGATAACAACAAATTAAACTTTATAGCGCAAGGTACTTCATTTGATCTGTTTGTGTTTATTTGCAATTTACATGTTGTAGTTAAGTTTATACTGTGATATAGTTTTCTCGGTAACTACTGACTGTTTGCTTTTGAATGGTGATGAATGGGTCCTACGAGGTACCCTGAGGTTTACTTAGCTACGTTTAGCTAAAGCATTTGAACATGTTTTACTGTGCAGAAAATATGACAATTCAAGTGTTTAAGAGTAAATATATTTTTCCATTCATCATCAATATAAATTGAGAACTCTAAGTACCTTCTTGCTTAAAAATTATTGAAGGTATGGATCTTTGTTTAATTTCTCGTTTACGTACTAGTTTACAAACTTATCATTGTTATTAAAGTCGTGTCGTCGTTTTGCCAAAATGCAAGGAATAGTAATGGTCTATGTATTAAACTTACACTATAAGTTCTAGTTTAAGTGTTAGATTTCACTAAACACATGGATTCACTTGAAGCTATCAAAAGAACCATAATAGCTTATTCATAATTTATGAAAATCATTCTAATATAACAAATTGTTATTATTAAAATACGATAATATTATTGTGAATTTGCAACATTATGTGAAATCTTTTGAATGAAATGTTTATACTATTTTAATATGAACAAGCATTATATTGTGCAAAATATGAAACCTAGACTATACCTTAAGCATCAACCCTATTAGAATGCAACCCTAATCAAATGAAATGATATAGCATATATGTAGATTGAGCATACGATCTTTGGCATTTATATACATTATGAATATAACCTATGTATGGTAAAAACTTACACTTTGGATATGATATAACCTTGAGTCTTTGCACTAACAGGTGATATGACCGGGTGTTAAATGGAATGGTTTACAAGCTGGCAGTCTGTCCAAACCGGACTTGGCATTAATTCTCATGCCTACTTCATGAGTGGAAAACCCATTGGATGCCATCGTGGCTATCCACGAGGTTATGGATCACATGATAGTAAAACACGAATGTTTTCAAATGCCGAGTTGTTCACTGTATTGACCCTTAGATTAGTGAGTTGGCGTTGTGGTGGAGGGGGCAATTAATTTAGCATTAAGTGTAGTTGTTGACTGAATTTCAACGTGCCTTGTTGGATTCACCTCCGTCGTTGATTTCACATATTTTGGACTTTGAACAAGGATCCCTAATCTCCACTACGTTTTACGCAGTTATCATTTTCTTTTGCCATTCAATGTGTTGGGAAAAGTCTTGTGGAGAGGCCGATAGGACGAGCAACTCTAGGGTTTTGATTTTAGGAGTACCAAGACTCGAAACCGCGACCTGATGAGTGTTAACCTATTACAGGTGATTATATCAAGAAGCCGAGTCTTCTGTTAGTGTTTGCAGTGGTTAAGGATGTTAAGAGAGTAGTTCTTCAGGGTTTATGCTGGAAGATTTGTGAACTGTATTCCGTTTCCAAGAAAGGATATGTCGTTATACTCATGATGAAACCCTCTTCAATGTGATATGTAGATGGCTTCGTTAGTCTGGTTTGCTTAAGGTGTCTCTTACCCGAAGCTACAATACACAAGTAATGTCTCCATCTTAAAATGTTAATACTACCTTTAAGCAACTATATTCTTCTCTATAGTTCTTGTTTAACCACTTGTAGGTTTTTGTGGCAGGTTTTGACTTCGTTGAAAGGTTACTTACTCGAGACTTAGTGGGAGAATGTTGCTTGTCCACCAGTAAGCCTTGGTGGTTCCTTACTCATAGGTCCTCCTGGTTCAGTTGTGGCCGACACTTGATGTTTGACAAGGGTTTGGTGTTTGGTTCCTGGCACGGTGTTTGCTTAGTATTTGTAGCTTTTGGAGTCAATGACGAGTGATCCTCAGCGCGTCTTATTACTTGGCCTCTGCAGCATTTTGATGTACTCTTATAATGTAAAAATGTTGATGAAATATACACGAAGGAATGAACCCTGAATACATGGACTTTGAATGGTTTCTAAACTTGTATAATTTGATATTGTGCTTAGAAAAAATACTGTGTTGAATTAATGGTGGAATTGGAAACTGTATGTTTAACAAATGGCTACGTGCCAATGTTTTCTACCTTCTATTTCGCAATAAAACCCTACTCTGTAGGTTTCGATGATAGACTGAATTTTAGCTAATGAGAGTATTTTCGTTTTGATGAAAGGCCTAAGAGCCGTATGTTAGCTGTTTTCTTGAAAACAAAACCCTTATTTTACAAAGTTTAAACAATAATAAGAACCTGGTTTTTGTATTGAAAATAACTTATAAATATATATGTGCGAAGATACTTATACTTTTGTTTTAGAATGGAATAATGAAACTACGTATGAAATAGAACATAAGTGGGTTAGAAAAAAATGATTGTTTGACTAGGAAAATATTATATTGATTCTGCCGATAGCCATAGCTAACTTGTTTTTACCAAATGAAACTATGTGATCTTTGTTGTGTAATGATTTGGGATAGTGTTAAGACTCGGTTTTGGTTTTGAAATCAAAGCTTGATGTAAGAAATACTACTCTCGTTTGCATTTGCTTGATCTTGAATTTATGAAAACTGTTTTAGTATGTGTTTGCCGAATTAGTAAAGAACCTGTGGCGTTATTGTAAATGATTTGCTTCTTGTTAGAGGTTTTGATTCTGAGTCTATCGTAAAGTAATAAAATGCTAGATAATATAATGATAGAGTACTGGGGTTCTATCAATGTAAAAAGTGTTTTGGATTTAGAAGTCTTACTTGATAATTAAAATGAAATATGACAATTAGATATTGAAATGAAATGGTGATGTTTGGTGATGAAAATAATACTTGTCTATTTATTGTTTGTGAGTAACAACTCTGTAGAGAAGCATATTTGCAGTTGTTAAAAATTTATAGAAATAATAATACATGTAACATCTGAGTTTGTAACACTCTATTATTGAAATAGAATACATGGTATTAGTTTCCAACAATGGTTAGTGGTAATTGAAAACCTAGTTTACACAGAAATGACATGTCTTTCTTTTATAACCAAGTGCAGGAAATGCTAAATATTTATTTTATGTTGTGTTGTTCTATATTCTTAGTTTAAACATACATATAATTGAAATGACAGAATTTAAAAGAAACCCTACAGTTTTAATCTATCTAATCACTTGGCATTCTGCCCTTCATTCATCTATATTAATTACACTTTTCTGTACTAGAGTACTATACAGAAATAGTATGGGAAAAATACATAAAAGATTTTAATAATTCATCCTATTTACTTAACCATCCTTAAACCATATCACCTTTAAGTCAGAAATTGAAACAGTTTCTTCTATATAACTGTAAATAATAAATCTACAATGTAGAAAATCATTTAACTGTAAACAATAAGACAGAACAGTAGAACATGATTGATTGTAGGAGAAACAAACAACCCAAGGAGCCTGTTCCACCCAACCTATTCCTGAAAACAGCCAAATTACTTGCCTTAGGACCCCCGAGCCTGCTCACTGAACCACTAGGAAGAAGAATCTATAGAAGCTTTAGGTCAATCCACTTGTAGCAGCAAAGTAGTTCATCCAGTCATATAGACTTAGCAGTCAAAGAGACCTGCACCAGCACCTCTGGTTATTTCAGCAGCCTCACAATGCACTTCCACCTAGCCTCCCTATTCGAATCTCTCAGTGATCACCTGATACACTTGAGGAATTATTTCTGCAGAAAATAATGTAGAGCTGCCTACTCAATTCGAATTGCCTTATCTAGGCTGCCTAGGCCTTTTAGTGGTTAACCTGGTCATTAATGAGCCATCAACTCTCTTCCACCCACCTGGGGGATAATGCCACAAATTTAGGGGTAGTTGTCCCATAACCAACAGCTAGTGGTGGAGTGCAAATGCTGACATCTGTCCCATGCCTTCTAACAGCTTTCATTCCTCCTAATGGGTTAGTGAACACTCATTTAACAGTTCCCTTGGGTGTTTGTCTCCTATTTTAATTTATTAAATAATAATAATCAGTAATTACAATCATCCTTGACCAATATTTGGTCATAATTACAAAACTTTGTAATTATAATTTAATATAATGTTTTTGCAATAAAAATAAATAGTCTCCAAATTTGGGTAGGTGACAACCCTGCCCGCGTGTCGGCTGGTATCAAATGCAGAGATCGAATGCAGAGTTGAGCACCTTTCCCGCTCGTCTGCTAGCTCAACGCGATTCAGCAAGGGGAAAAACAGAGTTTGACTCTGTGCAATAACCAACCATGGGATCGTCTAAGCATTGAATGAGGGTGCCATGCATTCAATGCGGGAAGGTGGCGTAGAAGGAGGACTCCTTCGGTTCCATTACATGCATGGGAGGTCGTTTCCGGTGATCGGGAGCCGAGAAAAATCGTCAGGATGGTAAGTCAGTCGGAAGGGCGATTTGGCCAGAAATCGACGACGATGACCATCTTTCGGGCCAAATCATTGATGTAATAGACTACTCCCATGATAAAGAGAAACCAAAACACCCCAGCTTTTCGGCGGATTTTTTATTATATCCCGTCAAAATTGCCCCGGAAAATGGTAATTTTTATTATTATGCATTTTTAGCAATCAATATGATCGTTCCTAGGGTAAATGTTGGATTTTAAAACTATCCAGAATCTAGAAATCACTATTTGAACAATGCAAACTACAATTTCAACACTTCCTTTTTGAACTGAATTCAGGCAGTCAAAGACGATTTAATTGCAATTTCAACACTTCTTTTTTTACTGAATTTTGACCATCAAAAACAATTTAGTTGTCCCGTATACTGAGTCCATACTTCCATGTAGTAGCCAAAATTCAATTCTCTCGATGGGGAAATTAATTCGATGTCCTTCATGAGTTAAATACAAATCATGGCCGAACATATTTGCAATAACAATGATATGGTTAGAAATTAATTTCAACATGAATGTGATGTTATATCTAGAGCATATTAATCATTTTATGAAAACACATTGTAAAGAGATTGAGTGATTGGTTTTGAGAGAATTGTATTCTATGGTGTATCTTTTTATTACAATAGAGAATTTTTATTTAATTAAATGTATATTAGAATTATATTCTAAAAACAATATTTTATTAAGAAATTGTATATATATCATAAATTCATTTGGTATGTTTTAATCATAATTATATAGGGAGTTTTTTATTCAAAGTTAATATTGAAAAAATAATAATTAATATTGAAAATAATATCTAATATTGAAATATCTTTTTTTTAAATGTTTATTTTTTAATTTAATATGAAATTACACATTCTTTTCCTACAAGATTTTTAAATCACTTTTAATTTCAATAATATGACATAGAGAATTTACTCTTTTAACAATAAATATTTAATGTAATTACATCAAAGAGTAATTAATTTATTATTCAATAATAAATATTATGTAATTAAAAAATAATTATTTAGTATAACTAGGTTTATAAATAGTTAATTATATTTTGATTTGATTTCAGTATAGGTACATACTTTCTCTAATGATTGTTTATAGGCAACAAAAGGAGACTCCATAGGAAATGCATTAATATACTAATAGAACAAAGAAGTTCATTTGATAGAATAGAGAAAATTCATCTTCAAGTGTGAGCAAAAAAAAAGCATAGTCCAGAAAAATGCAAGTTTTGATAGATCATAAATATGTTAGAGATAAGTAAGGATCCATTTCATTGTAGAGAGAATGCAAGGGCCAAACAAGAAATTGAAGTCATTATGGGCCTTTTCATACTGAACAAGTCAGTCATAATGCATTCAAATGGAGGTTGCAATGGCTAGACCATACTATAGTCATCCCATAACTCAAAGGCATTAGCTCAACAACATAGGGGCAGCATGGCCCAAGTTCAAATCACAGCTAAACTTATTCAATGTGTCTTACAAGTTGTTATATTGGACTTAGGGGTTATAATGGCATCAAGTCAAAAAAATTCCTTAGTCTCCTAGGTGATAGCATGATCATGTTATTGATTCCCCTGATTGTTTAAAAAATAAATCTACCTCTGTATATGTAAAATGTTTTTAGTAATCAACATGGAGAACTTGCAATTGTATGAACCATCCATTCTAGAAGATGAGGAAGAGGAAGGACGAATAATACCATAATAAAATATTTTACACCAAATGCACTCAAAGAGTTGGAGGATACAATGTTGTGAAAGGAAGTCTAGACTGATTACAAAGGACATTAAGGGTTGTCAGACATTGAACTCAAAAGGACAATCATTGAGAAAGGAAAAGTGATCTAAGAGGGACAAAGTTTTTGAGTTGTTCCATCACTTTCTTCAAGAATAAATTTTTTTTGGATAAAAGCTTTCCACTAAAGAGACGTGATCCGAAAGAATCATGTTAATATATAAAATGGCTCGTTGAACATTCAACTCTAACTTTTTGGTCAAGGCAATAAGTCTCAAGGGATAAACTCATGGAAGGAGCAGTCCTAGATTCAAGATTGAAGTTACCCTTTTAAACAATCTCTAGCTCAAGAAAACACGCACAGGTCACCTGCACACTCCCCACAAAGGCCACAAAATTATTTGATCTCGAAGGAGCCACAATCATGTTGACACATGTTCAGAGAGAACTAGTAAAGGAGTTTTCTCAAAGTGATTATGCCAAAGCTCATAAAAAATGTTCCAATGGTAAGGTGAGCTGAGGCAATGATAAGGTGAGGTGAGGTATGTTGTGTTTTGTGATTTTTTGTGGAGCCATCAAACTCTATTCTACACTATTTGATTATTGCCCCACTACTCAAAACTCCACTCTCCAATCATAGTGCATTTATGAAAAGTGTCTCGTGCACCATCAAAAATTGGCTTGAGTAATGGTATACACACTCTCCCCCACTACTCAAAAATCCGCTCTCCAATCATAGTGCATCTATGAAAAGGTGCTCGTGCACCATTAAAACGTTGCTTGAGTAATGGTTATACACTTTATAAATCAATAAAAAATTTAACAATACAATCAGGTTATACAAATTACAGACTTATTGAGTTTACAAAGCCCCTTTCAACTTAAGGACATCTTCCCATTCCGCATTCCGTGTTTTTGAATTAATAAATGTCCTGTGCGTTTAAGGTATATCCTACCGCGTGATCATCAATGCCAAGGACTTAGTCTGTCTGACATAACATAAGTTACCAGTGCAGCATATAAGAGAGGCAGCAGGCAAATCAGCGTCTTCATTACAAGTCCAAAAATATTTTGGCATGACAATAGAAATCCTGTACTATTAACGAACCGAATTAATGAAAAAATCGTCATATGAATCCAACAGTCAATTTACGTATTTATTTGCCCAATTCGGGCAATTTTGGTTAATATGGTTATTTATTTGCTCAATTCGGGCGAATTTGGTTACTATGGTTCAATCATACGGATATTGGATGGCCATTGAGCTTTTTGGAGCTAAGCCTGGAGGGTATCCTCCCAATATCCAAAAGCGGATTTGTTTAAAAATCTGAAGATTTGGCTTGGACGGGGTCTTTTATTGGAATTCAATTTTTTTTATTTTGCAGAATTTAACCGTGCTTTAATGGCGATTCTGATGGTAGAAACGTATTTAACACCATAAAAAACCTATGAAGCACCCAAAATTTCAGAATTTGACAGTTGTAACCAGAATTTTTAAAAATTTATGTCGGATTTTTTCAAAATCGTGGTGGAAAAATCAAATTTTTTCGTTCGAAATTGTAGAACTTTTAAACTACGCGTCCAAAACCATCTCAACACTAAACCACAAAGGTGACAAGTGGCATGAAAAAGACAAGACTCCAACTTACAAAGTTGGGTAATGTTTGTCAAGTCCAACAAAGCATCTAGTCATGACAAATAGAAAGAACTCTTACAAGAGATGTGCCATGATGCCAACTGAAATGACCCAATTGGGAGCTACATGCATGTACCATATTTACGTCACAAATGCATGGCAATCGCCACCTTTGTGAATGAAAGCACATGAAGCATGAATAAGCACGACCATTACCAACATGGCAAAATATTTCATGTTGACGGTTGGTTTACTAACAAATAAAAAAATGAAGGAATAAAAATCCATGATGATTTGTTTGATGGGATCAAAGGTTTTTGAGAGCATTCAAAGGAAGAGGAGCAAAGTGAGGTTAAGGTGAAGAGCACTAAATCGAGGTTTTAATGACACTGATATTTAGCAGAAAATATTGTATCAAAGTGGAGGGAGAAATATCACCATAGCATTTGAGTTATTTTCACAGTGAAGAAGTCCAAAAGAGCAGCTTTATTAGTTGTTTGTAGTGAAATTCAATAGAGTGGAGAAATCCATTTCCAAGCTAAAGTTATGATGTATCGATTTTGTTAAAGACAATTTCTATGTTTATTTTATGCTTGTGATTGTTGTTAACTGCACTGAGTTCCTTGTGTTAAATAAATAATAACAATTAGCTTACAACAATATACTAAATACATTAGAGGAAGTAAATAAAATTAATATAGTAAGCTTTGTGTTAGTGAATTGTATCAACCGTAAACTAAGTAATTACAAATCACATTCAATACTAGATTTTAGAGGGGGGAATGATGCAGTAGCATCGTGGCCTAGGAAAAATAGTGGAAGTTGATCGATAGGATAAGTCGACTAGGGGGATTGTCGGCGACCACTAGTGCGAAGGAATATTGGTTGTTGAATCCAAGTAGTCGAGCAGAAGCTGTCGAAGTGCGGTCGACAGGAGGAGAAGGTCGAGAGTCGACAAGTATGATGTCAACAGACAGCAGGATTACAGCGAAAGAGGTTGGGTGTCGACGAGCTGTCGAACAGCGACACCAACGGATTGCGGCGAAATCCAAGCGTGGAGGACAAAGCGGACTGGCAGCCGTGGAATCAAAGTAAATCCGACAAGTAAGGTCGAAGCGATGACGAAGTGAAGTATGGTCAAAGAAGGAGATGTGGCCAACAAATGTAGCAAAGTTAGATAAGTGCAGAAGTCAAGATGAAGTACTTGGAAGCCGTTGGAGTTTCTTGAGGATGTTATGAGCAGTTATGAAGGTGGTTGGGAACATGACAGATGTCACCACAGGAAGAGGTTGTGCAACACAACTAGAGGTCGCTGACAACTGTAGGTCTACAGGATCTGAAGGATTCGACGGACAGAGGAAGATTGTCTTGGGGGACGGAGTGACCTCGATAAAAGCAGTAGCAGCATAGTAGAAGAGCAAGGTAGAGGCACAGAACAGGGGATCGATGATCAGAGGATCGGAGGATCGCACACAGCCGAGAACACACTGAGAAAGGCAGATTTTCATTCTGTATATTGTGATAGGCTAAGGCCGACTAGTTTCATAGATTGCTTTGTATTTTGCATTGTAATTTGATTCAATTTAATAGAAGCCAACTTCTAGCATTCAGTTCACATCTAGTTTGTGTGAGCACCTGTGTGTTTTTGTGTGCCATAGTTAAGCAAGAGGCCCCTTGTCGGGACCGACCTTACGCTAGTTGGTATCAGAGCTGGAAGGAATCCAGTGTTGAGCAGTTGAATCCATAGAGTTGGAGGAGCCTGCGAGTGTGTCGACAACTCCAGTTGTGGTTGGGTAGAGTTGTGCACAGTTGTGAAGTCCGATTGCGATTGGACAAGTGAAGATTTCAACTGAGGTTGAAAATGGCTCAAAGAGGCATTAATCTCCAAGGTGTAGGATGAAGAGCATGTGGCGCAGCAATCATAGTTGATCGTGAAATGTTCAACGAGTGCATGCGAACAATGCGAAGCTTGACGAGCGAAGTCACAGCGATCAAAGAAAGCCAGAGGCGTGAATGCATTCCCGATGCACTTGACCACAGCGACGAGGAAGTGGAAGCACGGGAAGCAGTCGAAGATGAACCAAGAGATAAACTGATCAAGCTACTGTCAAAGATGAGAGGTAGAACAAAGATGGATGTACCTACCTACTCAAGAAGTCTGGACTCAAAAGACTTGATAGACTGGTTCAGAGAGATGGAGAAATACTTCGACATAGAGCAGATAGAGGATCCTAAACGGATTAATACTGCATGTATTAGGTTGAAGGGTCATGCCTCATTGTGGTGGGACAGTGTGCAGGCTGACAGAGTCAAGAAAGGTAAGGAGAAAATCAAGTCTTGGGATAGGATGGTTTCCAAGTTGAAGGAGAAGTTCTTGCCCAATGACTATGTGATTTCCTTGTTTAGGAAGTTACAAAAATTTCGACAGAAAGAGATGACCGTGATAGAGTACATGGAAGAGTTCTATAGATTGTCGATTCGGTCAGGTCAAACCGACAAAGGAGAAGAAGCTGTCACGAGATATGTAAATGGATTGAAGTATGCCATACAGGATGAGTCGATCCTGTCGAGGTTCAAAGCGGTGGGTGAAGCCTATCAACTAGCTCTGAACGCAGAAGAGAAACTGTCAAGGAAATCCGCTTCGACCAGAGGGAGGATGACTGGTCGAGGAGCGAAGACTGTTTCTACAAAAGGCCAAAGTAGTGGAACCAAGAGAGAAGCCGTCGAAGACAACCGATGTGCGGAAAGGACAACGACTAGAGAGAAAACGTAGGGAAACCGACGGGATGGTCGAGAGACCCATGGTCGGGGTGCGTATGGTAGAACTGGTCCGACAGAAAAGAAAGGAGCTGACAGACCAGTCGTATTCTATTACAAGTGTCAAGGTGTGGGACACAAATCCTACGAATTCCCGGAGAATCTACACATGGAAGATGAGTCGAAACCCAGAAGTCAATGAGATGAGCAAGTCGACGAGAGGACAGATTCGACATCCGACAGTGGTGAGGATGGTCGAAGACAAGGTCGAACTATGACGACCCGAAGAACGTTGGTCCAGGACGACCGACGTGATGAGAAGGAGACGGCACAGCGAAAAGCTATCTTTCGGACTAGAGTGTTGATCGACGACAGGTATTGCAAGACCATAGTCAATGGTGGCGGTACAGAGAACCTTGTGTCAATAGAGGTCATCGACAAGTTGGATTTGAGATGTCAAGAACACCCAAATCCATACAAGATATCCTTGTTGCAGAAATTTCACCATGCGAAGGTAATCGGATAGTGTCTGATTAACTTCAAGGTGGGGAAGCTTGAAGACAGCGTACTGTGCAACGTAATCCCAATGGATGCATGTCATTTGTTGTTAGGGAGGCCATGGAAATATGATCAGAAGATGATTTATGATAGTCGATCCAACACAGTCATAGTGTGGAAAAATGGCATACGGAGGATGCTGAAGCCAAAGCAGGAGGACCAAGACGACTGCAAGCATGGCAAGAACAACTATTCGGAGAAGCGAGTGTTGATTTGCTCAGCCAAGGAATTCCTCACAGAAGAGGAGAAACAGTCAAGATGTTTCACCACCATTCTAAATGGACCATATGTCGAGAGGTCAACAACGGAGAGGATTCCAATTGAAGTCGAAGAGATGCTCGACGAGTTTCGGAGCATGGTAGTCAACAAGGCACAGACGGGATTGCCATCAACGAGAAGCATATCCCATTAGATCGACTTGATTCCAGGATCGAGTTTGTCAAACAAGGCACCACATAGAATGACTCTAGCAGAGGGTCAGGAACTCAATCGACAAGTCCAGGAGTTGTTGGACAAAGGATTGATCAGAGAGAGTATGAGCCCGTGTGCGATATCAACAGTACTAGCATTGAAGAAGGGTGGAGAATGGAGGATGTGTACAAACTCCAGAGCCATCAACAAGATCACAATCAAGTATCAGTTTCCATTGTCGAGAATGGACAACTTGATGGATTGCTTGAGTGGAGCGAGATAGTTCACCAAGATCGACCTGAAGAGTGGATACCACCAGATTAGGGTCAGAGAGGGCGCTGAATGGAAAACAACCTTCAAGACGAAGGAAGGACTGTATGAGTTGTTAGTCATGCCATTCGGATTGACTAATGCACCCAGTACATTCATGCGGTTGATAAATGAAGTACTAAATCCAATCTTGGGAAAGTTCATCGTAGTGTACCTAGATGACATCCTGATATTTAGTCGAACCAAGGTTGAACACTTGGAGCACATTCGAAAAGTATTGCAAAAGTTGCAGGAAGAGAAGCTGATGGTAAACCTACATAAATGTTTCTTCTTGGAGGAAGAACTGGTGTACATGCGATTTGTAATCTCAGGTAAAGGGTTGGTGATGGACCCGGATAAGGTGAAGGCGATATTGGATTGACCAGAACCGACAAGCACGACAGGAGTGCGAAGTTTCCATGGACTTGCTAGTTTTTACCGGAAGTTCATCAGGGAATTGAGTCGAATATGTGCACTGTTGACAGAGTGCATGAAGAAAGGGGAGTTCAAGTGGAGAGAAGTTGCCCAGAGATATTTCGACAAATTGAAGGAAAAGGTGACTGAGAGCCCAGTGTTAGCACTCCCATATTTCGACAAAGTTTTCCAAGTCGGTTGCGACATGAGTGGAATGGAAATTGGAGTAGTGTTGAGCCAGGAGGGCCGACCAATTGCATTCTTCAGCAAGAAGTTGGATGAAGAGAAGCGGAAATATTCGGTCTACGACCAATAATTCTATGTTATTGTCCAAGCGTTGAAGAAGTGGAGGCATTATTTGTTTCCCAAGGAGTTTTTGCTGTACACAGATCACCAAGCACTGAGGTACTTGAATACTCATTCGAAGTTGAATCAGCGGCACATGAAGTGGGTTGAACTCCTGCAGGGATATACCTTCATATTGCGACATAACTCGGGCAAGTCGAATAAGGTTGCTGACGCGCTGAGTCGAAGAGTTGCATTGTTGAACACGACGATAGTTCAGGCAACAGGAATAGAGTCGATGAAAACAGAGTATGAGACCGACGTGGATTTTGCGAAAGCATGGAAGGTGAGTAGCAAACCATGGAGTGTCGACAGAACACCATACTTTGATTATTTCATCCAAGAGGGATACCTATTCAAGGGACAACAGTTGTGTATTCCTAGAGGATCCGTAAGAGAAAACCTAATCCGAGAGTTGCATAGCAGCGGATTAGCAAGTCATTTTGGCATCGATAAGACCAAGCCATTGGTCGAAGAAAAGTATTATTAGCCAGGAATGACAACAGATGTCGGAAAATGGGTTCGATAATGTCGAGTTTGACAATTGGAAAAGGGAAGAAGTCAAAATACGAGGCTGTATGCATCATTACTAGTGTCGGATACCCCATGGGAGCACCTGAGCATGGATTTTGTGATAGGATTTCCGAAGACACAGCAAGGTAACGACTCAATTTTTGTTGTAGTCGACAGATTTTTGAAAATGGCACACTTTATTCCGTGTCGGAAGACAAGTGACGCCACAAGCATTGTTGTACTATTCTTCAAGGAGATAGTCAGATTGCATGGGTTGCCGAAGAGTATAACGTCGAACAGAGATACCAAGTTTATGGGGCATTTCTGGAGAACCCTATGGAAGAAACTGGACACGAAGTGTAGGGTTCCATCCCTAGTTTTTCCTATTATTATTAAATACAATCTATCATTTTTCTGTTTGCATACTTTATCAATGTTTTCACTCTGGTTGTGTCGAATTCATGTTTTGTTTCTATTTTTTGCTTAGTGTAAAAACTTGTAAAAATGGCATTTGCATGTTGTAAGTGTGCTATTTTACTCTGTAATAATGTGTTGTTTTACTATTTCTAACATTTTCTAATTTGCAGCTTGCGGGTTCAACAACATATATACATATGCACAAATATACAAAACTTCCATTTTCAATTTACTAGAAATAGTAAAACTAATAGGGTTAGAAATTGATTAATATATCTTTAGGAGAAATACCTCTTAATAGCTTAGTAGATCCCCTTTGCTGCTCCTTTGCTATGTTGCAACCCTACTTACTGTAAGTCCTGTTGTAGTCATGTATCCAAAAAGGTTTTCCCCAAACGTTATGAAACTCAACCAACCCAAACAAGTATGCCACCCTGCCAACTGGTGAGGTCTCGCCGACCACCGAGCTCCAAAGGTACCCCTTTAGACCCCCGAGCCCAAACCGAGTACAAGCCAACCAGTATTTCCCTTTTGCAAACTCTCCAACAAGAATCCCCCTTCTTATTCTGCTCTCTCCTCCTATCTCTCCTCCATTTTCTATGTAAAATATGCAAGGTGAAGAAGACCCCTTCTCCCCCTTCTCCTCTCGACATTATTCCCATCCTCCTTTGCTGACTCTTTCCCCATGCCATTAATACCCTTATCTCCATCTTAAATGCTTTAACCCCAATGTCATTCCTCGAGCCCTTAACCTTGACTCAAAACATTAACTTGCATTATTTTAATATTCTTTCATTATTTCAAAATATAATATTTTATTTAATAATTCACAATTTATTTTACAATTTGTTTAATTAACTTCAAAACTTACTTTATCACATTGTTATTAGTAAAAGTTATCGATGAATAAGTATATTCCACAATTCAACCGACCTTCACACAATCACTATTATTTACACTTAAATTTTATCAATATATTATCATATTAGTTAAATAATATTATCTAATATTTAATCAAACTCTTCCACCTAGTACCATATTATACCTTAGTTTATTATTAAACTATTTAACAACTATTACTTAAGATAAAATAGTCTCATTAATATTAATTGAAATTATTAACACAGTTAATTTAAGGAATCCAGTTAATAATATTTTTAATTAATATTATTAACACCATTAACCTATGATAACAAGGTAATTAAACTAGCTTATACTATTTACACTTACTAACATTAGTCAACAATATTAACATTAATCAACAACAATCAACATTAATCAGCATTATCGACATTAATCAACCATGACAAACATTAATCAATATTACTAACATTAATCGACAATATTTAACATTAATCAACACTATTAACATTAATCAACACTATTTAACATTAATCGACAATATTTAACATTAATCAACACTATTAACATTAATCAACCACAATTAACATTAGCTGACAATAATTAACATTAATCTACATTATTAACATTAATCATCATCATTAACCTTAATCGACAATAATTAACATTAATATACATTATTAACATTAATCAACGTTATTAACCTTAGTCGACAACAATTAACATTAATCTACATTATTAACATTAATCATCAATATTAACCTTAATCGACATTATTATTCAGCAATATTTCACGCAATTTATAAATATGTAGGCGAGTTATGTAAGCATAGCTACTGCTTACATACCTCGCGTAAGTACACTAACAGTAATAAATCACACACATCAATCATAACCACGAAACTTATGGGTCACTGACACATGTCTAACATAGTTTGCAAGGTACAGTCTTTTACCTAACCGCGTCTTATTAAGTTACGACAATTCATACATTACTGAGTTACGACACATAATCAATCAAGGGTTTTCCACCAACACAGTTAGATCTCGTTTTCATCTCGACTTCAAGCTGCACCTATCTACCTACATAATCTACCTAAATCACAACTAACTTCCACATCCTATCCTTTCCTCTGCTGGACTACCCTGAAGTGTCAAGCCATGACTGGCTCCAGCTAGAACCCGTAAGCGGAAATGTCAACTACAATGACCAAGCTTCCCTAGCAAAAAACCACCAGTCATCATCACACACCTTGGGGAGCGTGCCATAGCACAGCCCTCCCATGACTCTGGGTTTCGGGGATAAATGGTGGGTAAAGCCTCCACCCCCTAATGTAATAAGGGGCTATGTCTACCTGACATAATAACTGCGTTGCACTTGTACTCAGTTTGTCATCATATAACCAATCTGGGCGGTTGAGTTTCCTGAAACCCTACCCCACCCATACATCATAATAAATAGCATAATAATCACACGAAAGTAAATAATGCATCGCTTGCATATCGTTTATCTTTTGGAGTCCATGTCCTCGAGGCTCTCCCACCTCGTAGTATCTAGCTATCACTTAGCCACTTTAACCTGTAAGTCAGTCCTCGACATACAATCTAGAATATCGTGCACAAATCCTCAACATGTGCACATACATTTCATCATAACATAACAACAATAATCAATTCATTTATTCACCATGCACCTGGCATATCATTCATTCGTTCAGCATATAACTTTAACGGTATCTACATACCCATCATTCAACAATTTGCATATATGAGACATAATTAACACAACATATATCAAAACCTAACTACATATCATAACACTAACATCACACATACACATACATATCTCAGAAAAATAATGGAACTTCAAGTCCACAGTGTCATCAAACTGACGAAGTCTCATAGTCAAGCAAATACAACATATAATAATAGTTTAGGTAGTAATGTCAAAACGGGGCTTTACACAAAGTTACAATTTAGCTCAGCATATAATCCACAGACAGATGGACAGACCGAGGTGGTGAACAGAAGTTTGGGAAACCTTCTGAGATGTTTAACGACCGACAGACCCAAGCAGTGGGAGAACGTGTTGGCGCAAGTAGAATTCGTGTATACTACAATTTTGTGAATCGGTTGACAGGTATGAGCCCATTCCAGATTTTTCAAGGAAGAAGTCCACATGGAGTGGTGGATTTGGTCGAGATACCAACAGAAATCAGAAAGAGTACGGATGCAGAAACATTCGCAGAGCATATGAAAGAAGTGCATGAAGATGTGTGAAAGCGCATTGAAAAGAGCAACGTGGCATACAAGTTGAGAGCCGACAGAAAGAAGAGGCTATAGTCGTTCAACGAAGGAGACTTAGTCTATGCACACTTGCGGAAGGAGATATTTTCGACGGGGATGTATAACAAGCTAAAGCTGAAGAAGATTGGACCATGCAAGATTCTAAAGAAAATTTCAGACAATGCTTATGTGTTGGAGATGCCGAAGGACTTGAGCATATCATCTACGTTTAATGTCTCGTATCTGTACAAATTTGAAGAAGGTTCAACCAGCAAGAGTGCGTAAGTGTCGAACATCGACTAGACGGTGCAGATTCCAGGTCGACACGACAAGGAGGAAATCGTCGAAGTGTTAGAGGAATGCGAAGTTCGCGAAAGAAAGAATACTTAGTGCGATGGAAAGATGATGAGTTGCAGGAGGCAACATGGATTTCTGAAGAAGAATACAGGACACTAACGGAGCAGTCGAGTTCTTTTTCACCTAGAAAGTATGATGCAGGAGCATCGGGGCCTAGATGAAACAGTCAAAGTTGATCGACAGGAGAAGTCGACCAGGGGGATTGCCGACAACCACTGGTGCAAAGGAAGACTAGCTGTCGAAGCCAATTAGTCGAGCAGAAGCTGTCGAAGTGCGGTCGACAGAAGGAGAAGGTCGAGAGTCGACAAGTTTGATATCGATAGACGACAGGATTGCAGCAAAAGAGGTCAAGTGTCGACGAGAGCTATTGAACAGTGACACCGACGGATTGCGGTGAAATCCAAGCATGGAGGACGGGGCGGACTAGCAGCCGTGGAAGCAAAGTAAAGCCGACAAGTAAGGTCAAAGGGATGACAAAGTGCAGTATGGTCGAAGCAGGAGATGGGACCGACAACTATAGAAAAGTCATATAAGTGAAGAAGTCAAGATGAAGTACTTAGCAGTCGTTAGAGGTTGTTGAGGAAGTTATGAGCAATTATGAAGGTGGTTGGGAACATGACAGATGTCACCACAGGCAGAGGTTGTGCAGCACGACCAGAGGGCACTGACAACTGCAGGTCTGAAGGATTCGACGGACAGAGGAAGAGTGTCTCGAGGGACGGAGTGACCTCAAGAAAAGCAGTAGCAGCGGAGTAGAAGAGCAATGCGGAGGCACAGAACAGGGGATCGATGATGAGAGGATCGCACATAGCCGAAAACACACTGAGAAAGGCAGATTTTCATTATGTATATTGTGATAGGCTAAGGCCGACTAGTTTCATAGTTTGTTTTGTATTTTGCATTGCAATTTGATTCAGTTTAATAGAAGCCCGCTTTTGGCATTCAGTTCACATCCAATCTGTGTGAACATCCGTGTGTTGTTGTGTGTCATAGTTAAGCAAGAGGCCCCTTGTCGAGACTAACCTTGCGCCAAGGAACAAGTATACAATGACAAGGGTGGTTACCGTCAAAATTTACCATATAGAGCCAATGCTACAATATACAACTCAATTTAACCAACAAAACCAATGTTATCAATTATATACTTCATTAGCACATGTTAGCGCATATAAATATAACTAAAGCATAAACCATAACCATAACATATGTAAAACCATGAGTTAAACACCATAACATATATGTATACCACTCAAATAATTGTACTAATTGAAGAATGCACAAAACTCAATCCATACACAATACAAATACGATTGGTGGTAATAGATTCAATAAAGGTATTATTGCATATAAATTGTTTACAACATCATATAATTGCTCTCGCCTAATCTCACCATTTGGGTCCAAATCTTCGCCCGAAACTTGCACAAATATAATAGACCATCTTATAAGGTACATATAAAGTGCACAAATAATTCAAAATACATAACAATTTATTCATAAATCAATTCTTTAAAGAACTTTCGACCCAAGTATAATTCATGGCTCAACAATTCCTCAACCTATGTTATTGTTTTCTTCAAATTAAACTTGGCTTATTACTTGGTAATCTCTAGGTAGATAGTATAACATTCCAAATTGGGATTTAGAAGACTTGTCCTTCCTCTTGAACTAATCATCTCTCCTGAGTCAACAACTCACAAACATCTATTTGAGTATGCACCAAGGTTGTTTTTATGACATTACTTTTCAACTATCATATCAAAAAAATTGCCCACTATTATGTTACACTTTAAAAAACTTTCTATAAATCTCCATAATAGCTTTGTGAAAGGGCACAAATTATTTCATTGAGATTTTCTTTATTCCTTCCTCGACATGACATAATTAATTGAACAAAAAATCAATCATGACAATAACACACTATATACATATAACACAACCATGATAATATTCACAAAAAATATTGTTTTTTGTTCTTATCCATTTCCCATTTAAGAGGATCACACTTGTAATAACACTATATACATATAACACAGCCACATGATAGTATTCACGAAATGCATTTTGATCCATTTTCTATTTGGGAGGATCACACTTGAGGTTTTATTTATTCACTCTTGGACATAGTGAATTAAACAAAGAATCGATCGTGGAAATAACACATTATATATATAGATAACACAATAGTGATAGTATTCAAAAAAAAAATTATTGAATTTTATTAATATCCATTTCTCATTTGCGAGGATCACACTTACATAACATATATGTGTTTTTTTTTAATTTTATTAATATCCCTTTCTCATTTGAGAGGATCACACTTACATAACATATATGTAACACAGCCATGATAATATTCAAAAAAATATTGATTGTTTATTCTTATCCATTTCCCATTTTGGAATATCACACTTCTTCTACGGTACCATACTATATAACAATAACACAGCCATCATACTATATACATATAACACGACCATGATAGTATTCACAAAAATGTTGATTGTTTTTCCTTGTCCATTTCCCATTTGAGAGAATCACACTTTTTCTACATAAGTAAAAATGTAGTAGTTCAAGGATATTGACGACCCTGGTCTACTTTATTTATAAAGAGAATCCATTTACAATTTTTGTTACAAAGCTCCAAACTAATATGTGATAACACAACCACACGTGATATTAAGTTAAATTAGTGTTGGTTATATAAAGTTTATCATTATGTAGCACCTTATCAATTAGATCCTCAATTGTGATTTGTAAACACAATTTGTAAATGTTATTGTGGTTAATCTTGACTAATGACCCTTAGTGGGCACTTTAAGACATGTCATTAGTAGAATTACTTACTGGAAGCTAACACTAGGTGGACTAACCATTACAAACCATAAATGTCATTAATTAACACACATTGATTGTTTAAGATAGGGTTAATTCATCTAGGCCTATCACCTATAAAAACAGATTATTACCTCAATTTTTATTTGAGGTTGAAGTGTATATGATATGCATTACCTATCTAGGTACAACGTTACTCATCTAAAACGCGTGTCATGATTTTGTGTAAGCTAACACTAGGTGGGCTAACCATTACAAACCATAAATGTCATTAATTAACCCACTTTGATTGTTTAAGATAGGGTTAATTCATCTAGGCCTAACGCATATAAAATAAGATTATTGCCTCAATTGTTATTTGAGGTTGAAGTGTTTATGATATTCATTGCCTATCCAGGTACAATGTTAATCATCTAAAACACATGTCATGATTTTATGTGGGGAATGTTTGAACCTCAATGTCTCATTGTTTCTAATTCGACATGTATCAATGCATCACCCTCTTTGATCCCATGTTGAGATTACGAACAATGGGACATTGACGATCGAAGGAACTCCACGCAAGATCAACATGGAGATTTGGACAAGTACGACTATACCCAAAGAGATATTGAATATCATATATGAACAAGTGATGTACAATTGAAATGAGAACCTCATTTTATAAATGTTATACCTAGATGAATTAGACCTAACCCTAACAACCAATGTGGATTTAGACTAGTTCAACTAGGTTTAACATTAACAAAATGGCACTCTCATCGTAATTTTATATGATATTCATTGCCTATTAAAGTACAATGTTCCTTGCATAAACACCTATCAATCTTGGTTAAGTCTTTTCAAAAATGTTACCGCTCAAACTAGCAGTCGTAAATAAGCAACACAATGTAGACCAAATGTTAGTGATTGGTAAGCATGTGGAAGAGGTCTAGACCCAAATGTCACCACAGCGCAGCGTCTTAACTTCTTCAGGTAACTCCTAAACCCAGGGGAGAGCCCTAAATGATATATGCAAACATCACACATGCAAATACCTTTCCACGACCTTGTAACTAGATCGGAGCCTTGTATGAAGTCAAACAATATATAAAGAAGACAACTTGACCTAATTAAGGATTTAGTTAAATAGCTAATCATGTATATCATCAATCACCTTTCCAATTTCACAGATTCTAATGCACCTCGCATATACCAATGCATCTCCACGTATCCCAAGGCAACCCTCAAAGAGGTGTGCTCTAAGGAAAAGAGGAAGGAGGAGGCTAAGGCGAAGCCCTAGGTGAAGTCAAAACCCTAACGTGGCCCAACGTAAGTGATATCTAGGGTTCTCACGCTTCCTAATGCACTAGGACAAAATGGGATGCCCTTCAAGATCTATGGACAATTCAACTAGGGCAAAATTGAGGGGTGGACCAAATTCCATATATTTTTAGGTTTTTGAATATGTAAATTTTTAGGGCTTTTTTTACAATATATGATTTTAGGGTTTTTTACACATAAAATGAGGACGCCCTTCAAGCTCTGTGGATAAATCCACTAGGATGAATTTGTAGGGAGAAGCAGAATTACAAACTCACGACTATTTTTGAAGTTATGAATTTTCTAATTTTTAGGGTTTTTCTAGGGTTTTTTTATTTTTAGGGGTTTTGTGGATACAAATGCAACTAACTAACATGAAAATGCGACCTAACTATAATACATTAAATGCTGAAATTTTGAGTAAACAAGGTTGACAAGAGAAGGGGATTATGATGTCATCTCAATCCCTAGGGCTTTGAGAGATCATGGCTAGTGTCGCTCTCTTAGAATGTCCCTCTAGTATTTGCAAGCTAGGGCATCATATAGCAACCTCTAGGATTCAATAGGTGAGCCTAACCAAGGCAAATGGAGAAGTTCAGGGCCCTAAAAGCAAAAGAAAACATTGATACAAGGTGTTCCCTTCACACAAAGTTGATAGAATATTGATAAAAAACCCTAGTTCAAAAAAATACAGCAATACACCACCATTCAATCCACATAGAAGCATTGGCTTACCAATATTCTTCAACACATGAGCAAAGAAAGAGCTTTAGGTCATTTTTGAGCATGTGTTTATCAAACAATTCTAGCACCAACCATATCATGTGCAAAAAGAAGCCTTAGATTCATCCACCATTCACCATTCAAACAAGAGAAAACATCCAAGCGAAGTGCACATCACCAAGAGAGCTCATAAAGTAAGAGAAAAAAGAATAACTTCATAATAGAACCCTTGTCTTATCATTTTACAATGAGGAGAGGAGGTATATTTATACCTTTCTCTCTTGAATATTTTAATTTGGAGCTTATAAGCCTAAATCATAAAATAATATCATTTTAGGGTAAATTCTACAGAACAAGACTTTTACCCTAAAATGTACAAAAATAATAAAAATAAGCTAAAATAATCAAATAAATGGCTTCACTTGATGAAGTAGTGAGCCAGGGGGGGACGTCATGCCCCATCTAACCCCAAAGTGTTGAAAGTCCCTCAACGCCCCCCCTCTAAGGGACTACAGGCTCATCTGGTGCACAATAGATGGAAGAAGAGCACACTAAGCCAAGAAGGCTGGAGCAGGGGTCTTTGAAAGCTAAAATAGGTCCAAGTGGGTGCAAGAAGGTGTGCTAGGAGGAGATAACAGTCATTTACAAAGAGCAATCACCTCCGCAAGCTTAGTATCCAGGATGGGCATGTGCCCCAGTGGGTCACCCCTAGAAGCCACGGCGCACCAACCCATGGGCATAAATCCCTGCATGGTGGAGATATCATCACACCGAAGGGATAGTCAGCAAAGCCACTAAGCCAAGTACTTCTGAGAGTGAAACCAAGGGGGTTGACCGTCCAATCCAAGGGATAAACAACCCCCAAACCAAATATCCATACAATCAAAAAATTTGCACCCTTGCTCTAGCCTTAGCCTCGCTGGAACACTATAGCTGCCCATGCACGTAACAAGGTCTTAAGTCAATTCAATTGGGATAAATATTTACCATGGTCGTGTACATGATTCAACACCTTGACAAGTCTCTTCGAGTCTTAAGGTCATTTCAATTAGGATAAATATTTACTTGGTCGTGTACATGATTCAACATCTTTAGTGATTAACATGTTACCTCCAATGATTGTTTTATTTTTTCCACCTTTCCTTCGTTGTCCCCAAACCAAGCTTAAAGGGGGATGTTAGTTGACTACTTAATCTCAAAACCAAGATTAAAGGGGGTGTTAGTTTACTACTTAATGTCGACTTGTGACCCTCAAGCTCGAGTAAGGTTCATCGCGTCAAATTCTAAGTTCCACCTCTACATTGAGCTTAAGTAGGGTTCAATGACGGTACACAAGGAGGAGGTTAAAGGAGGGTTGGGTTGATCTATAGACTATGATATGCAAGCTTGGCCCTCTTGTTCAACATGAGAGAAGAATGAGAGAGCTCATGCACGAACACCATGTAGATATGCAATCTTGGCCTCTTGTTCAAATCATGCGTGCATCAAAAATCTCTCTCGACACCATGTAGATATGCAAGCTTGGCCTCTTGTTCAAATCATGCGTGCATCAAAAATCTCTCTCAATGTATGCGCACATGATTTCACCATTTCTCATTACATCGGCAGTAATCTGATGAGATACTGAACTGCAAAAAACTTGGGTCTGCAGCTCAGAGGAAAGCTGAGGCCATGGTTGTATTAACCATCCCAAATTATGCACTGCCAAAAAGAGCAAGCCACAAGGGAGGGACCGAAGCAATTAAATGATATGAGTTTGAGCCTGAACTTTTTAATAACAATGAAATCAACTATTGAAGAACTAATTGCACCATGAAGTTAGGAAGTAACTGCCCAAAAATTTCTCATGGCCAAGGCCAGAGATCTTGAACATGAACTTGCAAGTATGCAATGTGACAGCAGGAGAACGCTCTAGCTCTTGAACGTGAACTTGCTAGTGTCCCATGTGACAGCAGGAACACTAGCTCTGTTGAAAGGTCTATGAACTAGGCCCAACGGGGGCTTGCAGGATAAAAAGTTTGGGATCACAATGTGGTAGACAAATTGGGCAACTCGTTATGCATTTGCAGAGATTGGACCAATGATAATTCTAAAGCATCACATGAAATGTCAAATAATGGTAAGCAAATCGAAGTATTTGACAAGCTGAATTTAGAGACTGATTCCTCCATTGCAATTTGCTAACACTGATCATGTTGTCAGCATACTGCTCAGAAGGCTAACGGATTTTGCCATAATCCTACTATTGCTCATAGCAATCATTTTGTGTTACACTCAACCGTCATGTTTAACAAAGTTCATATATTTGCTCATTATTTAGTAGCTTTGGAGACTATGCATGATGCTGATTAAGATAAAAAAGAAACATAGTGACTAATACTTGATTAGTGGATATGGAGATAGCAAATCCAGGGCTGGTTCCCTGTAAATCAAAAAATTAAGATAAATTGCTATTTTCAAGCCCTCCTGCCCTCCGAAATGAGGGAGATAGGCCAAATTAAAGCAGCAAGGCAACCATGGGACTGCAACCCATTAGAGCTCAAAAGCTACTCAAAGATCAACATGTAAGACAATGTATTTAAGTTCTCCGTCCAAGTAAATTGAGCATAATCAAGAGGAATGCAGGAGCTAATGGGAAGTAGTCAGCTTTGCAGACTATTTGGAGTTTTAGTAAATTGACATTTTATTATATTGTAGAAAGGGTATATAAAATAGGCTGTATGTACAGAGAACAGAAGTTGATGACCTGAGGACAGTATCTAGTGGTACAAAAATAGTGACCGTTCAAATGCTGCTAACATTTTTCTATATTTAGTAAAATTCACATCTTTGGACACAATAAAATCTTTCATTTTTCCAGCCTATCAAATAACAAAATTTCCATCCTAGATTTTATCCAAAATGAAGAATAAGCCTTGTTCCAAACTGATTTTTCATTAATGGTTATAGATCCTAAAGTAAAGAATCCAAGTCCTACAATGGGTAAGGTTACACAAGATGATAACACGTTTTCCTTGATTATAGACCAATCCAAATAGCAACAGATCATCCTTGACCCCACAGTTATATTATTTCAGTTCTACTCAATAATAATAGCGATGAATAGAATAAACTTTTATTGCTGAGAAGTCCAAGGTCAATTTAGACATTGATGATGGAATTTGCAACCATGCATAAGCAGATCAATGCTTCAGAGAATGCAGAAGCACATATGGATGAGTGGAAGCTGCTAGTTTTCAGTATTAATGTAGGCATAAATCCCAATGTACATGACCTTAGGCTTGCACACAACAGTAACAGTTGGAGATGTTTGATGAAGACCATGAGTGAACTATTATATATATATATATACACACAATACAGGAATACTTTTTGGAAGCTGGAAAGGATTATCTATCTGCAGTAATTTGACTAATAAATCTAATCTGAAGCATTATCCATTACCAAGTAAAAAAGAGACCTGAACTTTCTAGCTCAAAACAACATCTGCATAATGTAGCTGTACAATTTTCCAAACATGACCACTACTTGCTCAAAATTTCTTCTCAGCTAAACGATTACAAGTAGATCAGTAAAACACCTGATCTTGTACTTTCCCTTGTCTATCTGATATTTCTGGTGCTTGTTCAGAATACAGAATTATACTCTTTGTTCAGGAAACCTGGAATTTCTAGGAAAACAATTATTCAGCCATTGTGTCTTCTTCAATCTCACCGGGGACCTCATTAAACATGAATTGCTCCTGATATTCCATAAGGAATTGTGTTGACCTCTTAACATCCACAAATAATTGGTAAACCCTGCTAACATCCTCAAGCTCAACAAGTTTCCCCTTTCGCTTCTGGCAAGCTAGTGCAGCTGCTGTGATTAAGTGAATGGCATAGCGCAATGATGTCTCAACCCCTATCTTTGTTAGAAGTTCCTTGGCATCCTCTGACATTTCAACATCCTCTTCTTCACATCTTATATCAAGAATTTGATGCATATCATCTTCGGTATAAGGCTGTGTCGCAATGATGAGCAGGCGGTCCAAGAAATCGATGGGTATACCATGTGGGGACTTGTAATTTGTTCCACGGATTTTTGTGATACCACGATTTGTTGCAACAACCAATATTGGTGCCATCTCATTCTCTAAAGCACGATTCAAAAATGAGAAGCATTCAATGTCAAGCATATGGACTTCATCAATAAAAAGCACACCTGGTACAATTTCAGCTTTGCCTTCTTCCCTCCATTCAGCAACTTTACTGTCAATCTGTTCCCTGACTTCAGAACGGATTTCTCCGGTATCTCCTGTAAAGAGGGCCAGAAATCCTTGGGTCCTGAGATCAAAGAACGGAAACATTATTAGATTTGCCATGATCAAGTAATTCCCACTGTTTCTTGCAATAAAAGCTAAGACCGCTCTTTCGATTTTTACAATTTAATAAAGGCCAAAACTTCAAGGATGAAGCAAGATTTCAAAAACATGTCAAATTCAGATAAGTTGTTTCAAGTGCTAGAGGCGCTCATGGTAGACTTGCACCAAGGATTCAGATGAGAGTCAAATCAGATAAAAGGAATTCATTTAATAAGATAAGAGGAGATAATTTTATTAATGTCCAACAAAAGACCACAACAATAGGTCAGTGGGTCAAGTTTCAACTTTCGAAGTACTGGAGATCCGCTTGTACTCTAATGAGTAAGATTGTTCTCCTCCTCAACACTAGTGTAAATATAAATTCTTGCTGCATGGCACATTATAGAGGGCGGATGAATTTAGAAGTTATCTTTGTTAATTATTTTCCCTCAATGTATGGAAATCTTACAATTGACATGAGGCAACAATAAGGTATGTCAAATATTTAAAATTTGCATATACATAGAGAGAAAAGGACATGAACTTGCTAAGAAGAAGCAGCAGATGGTTGAAGATGAATTGCAAATCACATAGAGGTCCTAGAATAGGCACAGACCACAGTACACAATATAGGGGAGTAACAGAAAAAGGCACTCATAGACCAGTTGCACAAAAGTTTGAAATAAGAAAACTAGTACGCAAACCCTTAGGTGATGGTTCAAGGAGCTTCAACATCGATTCTGGAGTTAAATTCTAAGCTCAAACATGATTCTGGAGTTAAATTCTAAGCTCAAACATGGGCATGTTACCAAATTGTCATTGGATATCTCAAAAAATATTTCAAGAGTGTCAGCTTAAGCCTGGTAATGATTCTGTTGAAGTTGTTAAATAGAGGTTGTGGGGTCGATGCTATGTTCATTAGTTAGTATTTCGAAGTACAACTTTGATACTAATGTGTTAATGGCAATTCAAACAGATGTATTGCATTAATAGGAGGAGATGACAATCATGGAGATTAAAAAGACTCGACTTTACAGCCATTCAGTCAATGACAATAACGCTGCAAACACCTCTTTTGTATGACTTCTGATATTATATAGAACTTAGAAGTTATATTATCACTCTTCAAGTGCATTGTCCATATTTTGTTGGAAGAACATGCATTGGTTTCATCTTTCAATATCCAATTATCAACTAGCTACCTGCTAAACAGGAGAATGGGGATGTCGAAGTGAAACAGGTATGGACAGATAGGATAAAACAAGGAGCACTATCTTCGCTACAGAGTTGCGAATGAAGTAGGAGCTCATCATCAATCCAACTGGGGAGTTTTTGAGTATTTGTGGTTATGATTGTCAAGTGGGATGGATTGGTAACACTCGGAGTTGTGAATGAAGTAGGAACTCATCATCAATCCAACTGGGGAATTTTTTGAGTATCGGCGGTTAAGATTATCAAGTGAGATAGATTGGTACCTATCGGAATGGCCACCCAGTCAAACAAAGGAAACAGAGAGATTGGCACATCTGCACTATACAAAAATGGTCCCACTCATTAAACATGAGCATGCAGTGTGTACGAAGATCAAGTCAGACTATCCTTGAGTTCCACTGATTCCAGTGGAAAAATCAACCCACTGCCTTTCAACGTCATTTCTTGAACAATGCTTGCATTTAGTTCACCTAATGTACAACAAAGAAAGAAAAATTTGTGGTGTTATATTTTATGTTTGTTGACTTTAGCGTTTCTCAAGATGCAACATTAATTGTGCTGTGCAAGATCTGATGTCCCAGAAGTTTCAAGCCCACTTCAAAGGAAAATTGTGTCTATAGCAACCATTGAATGGCTCATCATAAGAGAAGTAACAAGATTATTTTTATATAGATAGAGGGTGATCATTGATTGGAAAAGCAAACCACCTTTTTATATATATAGAGGATGAACATTGATTGGAAAAGCAAACCACAGAAGGAGGAGATGGATTGATTATATTGTTGTGGAACTGTTTAAAAATAAGTTGCACAAAACGAGGAAACGGGTATGAGTTTCAGAAACGGGGACACGTCGGAAACATGACCCCCCAAAATTTAGGAAACAGGGAAACGCGATATATATATATTATAAATTTATATAGGACATTTAAAAAATTGAAAATACATATTACAAATCAATGAATCATACATGTAACATCACAATTTATTCATGATTTCATAAATGATTCTATAATCCAGGTAGTAATTTCAAAGAACACACATTTTATTCATAAATGACTCCATAATGCAAATAGTAGTATCAAACAACAGCCATGATAAATGAGGCTAGTACATATATATCCAAAATCAGCCTTGATAAAGGAGGCTAGTACATATATATCCAAAATCAACCTTCATGTATGAGGCTGCAAGTACAATGCTGAAGTAGTAAATAGTAAACACTGAACAGTGAAGACTAATCTCCCTTGCTGAAGTGGCTTCTCTTCACATCTGCAAAAAGAAATAAACCCTGCAAAAAAACAGTCTCACTCCAAGAGCAATCGCTATGCCAAATTCGTGTGAGCCAAATGAAAGGGTCAACTTCACTTTATAACGTTTAGGTGGTCTCTAGAACCTTCCTAAGACCATTAATTAAAGTCGTAATTAAAAAAAATAATTAAAAAATCAATTTCCGTAAGTTAAAATCGGCGGACTAGGGGAAACGCGCCGTACGGACGGGTTTCTTGTATGGAAACGCGTTTACGTACAGAAGAAATGTGTTTCCGTACAGGAAACCGCATCCGTCTGTACAAAAACATGTTTTCGTACGGACGAAACATGTTTTCGTATAGGAAACCACGTCCGTCCATACAAAAATGTGTTTTTGTACGGATGAAACACCTTTCCGTACAAGAAACCGCATCTGTCCGTACGGAAACGCATTTTCGTACCGTCCCAGACGCTGAAACACATTTCCGTACGGAAAAGATGACAGGACGGGGGGGGTTGTTAGAACATTATTACACCTTAAAACCTTAGTCATACATTAATTTGTTGGTTAATTGGTCCAAAATAGGTTAATAATTACAATCCCAGGTTGTTAGAAGTTAGTTGGGGCTAATTATGACCAATCCACCACTTTTGGGCCAAAATATGGTCAAATATAGTTGTTGGGGCCCTAATAATTATGGCCACCTCCAACATTTATTGCCACTACTTGAGCAAAGGCGCCCTTATCCCCTATTTTAAGGATCTGTCTTTGACTTAAGGCGACCATGCATTGTATGTGGACATTTTGGCCCTTTCTTGGCTGTTTTGGCCTATCCTTGGCTACACTTCCACCCAATCTTATCCACCACATGTGTGAGACTCATTTATGTCTTCCCATGCTCACCCAACATTCACATGGACAATTCATACTTGTTTGGGGTGATTTGGGAGCCTATTGGTCAAACTTAGGGGGGGATTGAGGTCCAATGTAAGCTGGCCACTTATAACTGCCTCCAAAGGCAAACAAATTCTTCCAAATGCTATATAAATATATTCACAACTCATTTCTGAATTGGATAGTTGGACAGTTAATAAACCTGCTATTTGATCATTTGTATCTCTGGTTTTGGATCATTTACATTACTAGTTTTTTATCATTTGCGACTGGTTTTTGATCATTTGTTTTCCAGAATTTTGTTTGCACTTATTTCTTGCATAATAAGCATAAATTCTTGATTGTGAGGTAATCTTTAGCTACTAGATCCTACTGTGATATAGATTTCACATGGTATCAGAGCTCTTGGAGCTTCTATTTGAACCAGAAACAGTGGAGAAATCATAGAAGTCCCCAGGGGCCATTGCCTTGAAGCCATTGGAGAAATCCTTTGGAGTCTACCCAGGGTGTGACACTCTCCCGAATGTGCCTTCTATCAAGCAGGGTTCGAATTAGTTAGTTTAGATCCCCTCCTGAGTGTTAAGAGTTTTGCATTGCAAGTACAACAGCTTCTACATGGATTCGAAAGTTCCTCTTCTTACTCCATTCAGTTATGTTGAGTGGAAGCCTAAAATGTGTGCATATCTCAGGAGACAAGGTCTCTATGATGTGTCCATTGGTACTGAGAGTGAACCAGATTCTTATGAAGAGAAAAATCATTGGCTAAATGAATGCGACAGAGCATTTGGAGCAATATGTCTAGCTATATCTCCAAGCATGCACTACCTCATTGATACTACTGAATACCCAAAGGATCGTTGGACCAATTACATGATGAGGAATATTATAGACATATGGAGAATGAACCTAGCACCTCCTCACATGGTCTGCAATCTGATGTCTCGGCCTCAAACATCTCTTTTGAAGTTGTGCAAGTTGAAGAAGAAAATATTGGCAGAAATTTCAACTCAAGGTAAAAATGGTGAAAGTCTCCTTGAAGTGACTCCTCTTACTGCTCTAGAAGTCCATGAGAACTCTAATTTCTCATCTTCACATGTAGCTGAGCCAAGAGAAGCCATTCAAGATGCCTTTGTTGAAGAAGAACTCTCCTTCCATCTTTCATCATTGTTCTCCAATAATTCTTCAAATGTTGATTTTGAGGATGATAAGATAGTTGTTGAAGATCCTTTGCATACTTTACTAGATGATGGTGCAAAATTTGTTGATCTTTTGGATTATTTGAAGGCTGCATCAAGATGTGAGATATCTGCAAATGCACTCACCAATTCTGATCCAAAAGCTATCTACCTATTCCTCTATGGTGACTAGCGCATTTCCTCAAAATTCTACTGAAGAAGGAGACATTGCCATTGTCTTGGCATGCATTGAACTCTTGTTCCTCGCATTTGGCCTTGATCATACATGTTTTGGATCTGATTTTAGTTCACATTTCAAGTCCAAAGATCATTTGGAACCATTGTTCATCATTCTTGGAGCTTCCATAATAGTTTTGAGTTTAAAGTTTCAAAAAAATTCAGTTTTGCTTGATGCTGATTTCACCACTCTTGGTTCAAATTTTTTGGCTCAAGCATATCAAGACTCATTTGGACCTGATTTCAGTCTGAAGTTCAAGTCTAATGAGCAGCCACTTCTGCTCTCACACTAGTGTATTGGAGATGTTCTACATGGCTACACTTTCCATCATGCAACTGTTCATGTTCCTAATCTAGTTGAGCAACATCTATTTCTTCCAAAGAAGAAGGTTCCTCCAAACATATGATCAAGTTCACACCTGCTTGAGTTTTGGAGCAATTTATTTTGGTGTATTTCATGTCCACTTTAGAGGGGAGGTTTTATTTCCCATGTGGTTTTTCTCTTTACCTTGGTTACATGGACAAATAAAAATTGTTGTTGTAAAAGGTGACTTGAGCCTTAGTTGCCAAGGCCTTAATTTTGATTTGACTACCAAAGTCTAGCTTATGGGGGGTGTTAGAACATTATTACACCTTAGGACCTTAGTCATGTTATTTTTTTCAGTGCAGCTGCGAGACCCATTCTCAGAGAGAATGGTACCCTAGTCAGTTAACTAGGGTTCCTGGTCAAGTTAACCAGGCAGAGTAATGTGTAAGACCCTAGAAGGTACCCTAGGGCCCCCAGCTGTCTCCTGGGGTTCTTGGTCTAGGACCAAGCAGATTGATGCCATGGCAAAGTCCCTAGCATATGGCTGGGGCCCCTATTTGTCTCTAGGGTATTCTGGTCTAGAACCAAACGGTTTCATGGTCATGATGACCAAGCAGATCCTGCAGGTTGAGACAGAGACTTCCTAGGTCCTGCAGATGGTTGATCAACATTCAGCCTAGGACTGAATGCTCAGCTTGAGGCTGAGGACCATTTTCTGGGAGAATGGAGATCCTGGTCATGGACTAGATGGTTGATCAACATGTCCCAGTCTAGGACTGAGGTTCAGCGTTGAGCTGAAAGCCATTCATTGAGAATGGAAGATATTGTTGTCCCCTCTCCTAATCGGTTATTGCTAGGTTGCTTCTCAAGGGACTGGCCACCCCTTGGCGATGTCTCTAGTACCTGACCCTTAGGAGCAGCATTAAGGACAAAAAGGATTGCACCATCCGTTTGGATCTTCTCCCTTATTCAGTGATGACAAAAATATATATAAACTATGTATCTTAACAGAGAAAAGTTTTTGGTCTTGATGGTCCTATTTGATTGCATGCCCACCTTGGTCTTGTGGTTGTTGACTCATGGTCATTTTCTTACTTGGTCCTAGCACTCTCACTCATGTGCACACATTGACCCTGATGATTCCTACTTTATGGAGTATTTTTACCTAAGAGTTTATTAAAGACCATTGAACCATGTTTTATTATGTTTTGTTATAGGGCCTTGTCCCACTTATGTTTTTGGTCCTTTTACTTTATGTTGGACCTTTGGTTTTTCACTTTATGATAAATTCATTAAATATTTATTTTAGTCTTATTAATAAAATCTTTATGATTTTATTAATAAAGACTTTATGAGCTTATTAATAAAGTTTTTTTTTTAAGTCTTATCCTTTTTTTATTTAAAACCCTTGGACCATTGGTACCCTACTTTTATTTTATTTATTATTTATTTATTTCTTATTATTACTTTTTTTAATCCTAAGTTTTTATTATTATTTTAATCCTAAGATTTCTAAATCTAAAACTATATAAAAACTTAACTCTAATCCAACAAAAAAAAAAAAAAATCTTACGTGAGCTTACACTTCACTTATCGTTTTGTTTCTCTCGGGTAATACTTTCGGGTCTGCTCCTAATTGGGTTTTACGACTGTCTCTCTCTTCTCGGGTTTACCCTCGCGGATCACTCCTTCACAACTGTATCCCTGTCACGGGTTTACCCTCGCGGATCACTCCTTCACAACTGTATCCCTGTCTCGGGTTTACCCTCGTGGTTCACCTCCTTCACAACTGTATCCCTGTCACGGGTTTCTCTTCACGGTGTTCTTCTTCACGACTGTATCTCCACGTGGGCTTCTCTTTCACGGCTATATCTCCACGGCGGTTTTACTTCACGGCTGTCTCTCCACAGGGAGTTTCCCTTCACATCTGTTTTTCTCCTTCACAGCTTTATCTTCACGGTTTTGCTTCACGGCTGTCTCTCCTTCTCGAATATCTCTCTTCATTGCTGTAGCATTTAACTGTCTATAGCATTTGTTTGTCTCACGACTTCTCTATTTTTGTTGTAGCATTAATTGTCTTACAGCTTCTCTTCACTGTCTCATGGTTTCTTTATTTTGGTTGTAGCATTTGATTGACTCACAGTTTCTCTATCCTGCCTGTAGCATTCAGCAGTCTCACAGTTTCTTTATTCTGCCTGTAGCATGCAGCAGTCTCACAGTTTCTTTATTCTGCCTGTAGCATTCAGCAGTCATCAATATAATTGAACTCTGAGTGAGTGTTTGCTTACGTGCTTGACCTTTGTAGTCTGCAGCACCTGTGTGTCTTTCTTACTACTGTCATTTTAATTGAAGAACTTTAGGTCTGTTTTATTCTACCTGAACCTTCTCTCTCTTAAGGTACGTATATGGTTTATCTAGTTTGACTTGTCCTTTCAGTGACAAGATCAAAACTATCTGAGTATAAGGCTGATCCAAATATTGGTTATAATTCGTTAATACTACTTCTCATGTACATGACATTTGAAATTTAGTTTACTATTCATGTCACTTGAAATTTATTTTATATATTATGCATTTGATGATTCTCGAGGACCAACTCTAATGCAGTGACGAAATGGAGCATTAAGTTGAAAGAGATGAAAATTATATTACTTCTGTTTTAAATTCAGCTTAAAGTTAATTAAGTATTGCAATTATTTACATATTCTTGTATCAAGTTTTTATATATGTGATAAAACGTACATAACCTGGAATTTCAACAAGTCGTACATTAATTTGTTGGTTAATTGGTCCAAAATAAGTTAATAATTACAATCCCAGGTTGTTAGAAGTTAGTTGGGGCTAATTATGACCAATCCACCACTTTTGGGCCAAAATATGGTCAAATATAGCTGTTGGGCGCCCTAATTATGGCCACCTCCAACATTTATTGCCACTACTTGAGCAAAGGCACCCTTATCCCCTGTTTTAAGGATCCGTCTTTGACTTAAGGCACCCATGCATTGTATGTGGACATTTTGGCCCTTTCTTGACTGTTTTAGCCTATCCTTAGCTACCTAACTTCCACCCAATCTTATCCACCACATGTGTGAGCCTCATTTATGTCTTCCCATGCTCACCCAACGTCCACCACTTCTGGGCCAAAATATGGTCAAATATCGTTATTGGGCGCCCTAATTATGGCCACCTCCAGCATTTATTGCCACTACTTGAGCAAAGGCACCCTTATCCACCGTTTTAAGGATCTGTCTTTGACTTAAGGCACCCATGCATTGTATGTGGACATTGTGGCCCTTTCTTGGTTGTTTTGGCCTATCCTTGGCTACCTAACTGCCACCCAATCTTATCCACCACATGTGTGAGCCTCATTTATGTCTTCCCATGCTCACCCAGCGTCCACCACTTCTGGGCCAAAATATGGTCAAATATAGCTGTTGGGCGCCCTAATTATGGCCACCTCCAACATTTATTGCCACTACTTGAGCAAAGGCATCCTTATTCCCTGTTTTAAGGATATGTCGTTGAGTTAAGGCGCCCATGCATTGTATGTGGACATTTTGGCCCTTTCTTGGTTGTTTTGGCCTATCCTTGGATACCTAACTTCCACCCAATCTTATCCACCACATGTGTGAGCCTCATTTATGTCTTCCCATGCTCACCCAACGTTCACATGGACAATTTGTACCTGTTTGGGGTGATTTGTGAGCCTATTGGTCAACCTGAGGGGATTGAGGTCCAATGTAAGCTAGCCACTTGTAGCTGCCTCCAAAGGCAAACAAATTCTTCCAAATGCTATATAAATGTATTCACAACTCATTTCTGAGTTGGATAGTTGGACAGTTAATAAACCTGCCATTTGATCATTTGTATATCTGGTTTTTTATCATTTATATTACTAGTTTTTTATCATTTGTGACTGGTTTTTGATCATTTGTTTTCCAGAATTCTTTTTGCACTTATTTCTTGCATAGTAAGCATAAATTCTTGATTGTGAGGTAATCTTTAGCTACTACATCCTACTGTGATATAGATTTCACAGGGGTGGCGTTTCCTGCATCTTAGGTTTAAAATCTAGTGCTCTTATCACATGAAAGTTATCGCCTGTGATTTCGTCATCAGTTGGTTGAAAGGATAAAGGAATCAACTTCAGAAGAAGAGCAGCACAATGCATCATTGGGAATCTGCTGTTGCACTTATCTTGTATAAGATCACAAGTAAAATAAATGGCAGGGGGCTTGCAGGTCAAGTGGGGTTTTACATTCAACACATGAAATTTAATCTTTGAGTTCAATAATCCTTACCAGTTGTCCAGTTACCATGACAATTAAACCTATCAAACCCTATCAATTATCATACAACCTCAATTAAGTGATTAAGAACAGTTCTGCAAGTAAGGTGTAAAATGCATATATAACAATATTGAATAATGTTATGAATGCCACGTAATAAAATTGCTAGAAAGACCTTTCTTCTCATTCCACATTACCACATACGTGTCCTAACTAGCATCCTTCTAAGTCAGTTTTCCATTTCAAAAAAGCTCACAGAAGACAACACACAAAGTACATTATTTACATGATAAAATCCTAAGTATCAATGTATGTAAAGAACAAATCCCTGTTAAACCAAAAATATGTAAATAAAATTATTTTTTGGTGAAATGTGTTTTGATATATTTATACCATATATGAATGATAACGATTTACAAGAATCCATCATAGTCCTCTAGCCTCTCTTAGTGAAAAACTACGCAAAGTTGTATAACAATATTTATTTCAATGGCTAGATATGCAAACCATATCATCTGCATATAATAATAATGCTAGAAAGGCCTTTCTTCTCATTTCCCTGTTACCACATATTGACCTAACTAACTTCCTTCTAAGTCAGTTTTCCATTTCATAAAGGCTCACAAACAACAACACACAAAGTACATCATTTGCAGGATAAAAACCTAAATATCAATGAATGTGATGAACAAATCCCTGCTAAACCAAATATATCGAATTCAAATTAATTTGTAATGAAATGTGTTGTGAAATATTTATACCATGTTGAATTAACAACATACAAGAGTCCATCATACTCCTCTAGCCTCTCTTAGTAACAAACTAGGTAAATTTCTGGAACAACATATATTTCAATGGCTAGATATGCAAACTATATCCTCTAAATTATTTTTAAAAGTCAATCTATAAAAGTCTATGGTAATTTCGTTTCACAGAAAAGTTGCTCCAATCACAATTTCATTTGTATTTGCCGACACAAGCCAAAACCACTCAAAACTGAGAACTAAAACTTCCAGATCTTTAAAGCACTGATTTTTAGTGGCTTGTTCTCTTTTAAAACAATTAGAATGATAGCATCAATGAAGTTTGGTCAATAAATTAGGCACCTCTAGCAACACGCATTGCAAACATAGTTGTACAAGAAAACAATATCCTCTCATTCAATAGCAGCATAAGCATGATATTTGTTTGTCCAGAATTGCATTCACTTAACAACTTGTATTTGCATAGAATCTGTTGAGCATTTTCCCATGATATGTTATTTATGTTATTTTAGACACTTTAGATTAGATAAGCATCTAATCAAAAAACACAAACTCTCCAAAAGATTATCTAATATTTCATGACAGATAACCAATATTTAAGCTCCCCTCCATCATACTCCCTCCCCAGTTCTTGAAGAGATTAAGACAGGTAGAAAAGTAAAATAATAATAATAAAAATAAAGTACTGAACAACACTCCTCACTCCCTAAAAGTTTTCTATAGAAGGCACATACATAATTGGCTTGAGGTACAACACAGCAAATAGTAATTGAGATAATTGAGATAATATTAAGGTCATGGCCTAGCCAGACACCAAATTGATGAATGAGACCCCTTTGTTTGTGGGACAAGGAACCCCCTCCACACAGTGATTTAACTGCTTGTACTTACCCTACCCCCTTCAGATTCAAACCTGTGACCTCCACGGAGGAAAATATGCTCTTAACCATTAGGCCTACTAAAGCTGTAATATACATAGTTGACTTGCGGTTGAACAAATTGAGCAAACAATTGAGTTAATATTTCAACCTTGGTTGTGGTTTTATAACAGTTAATTTTTTAATAACCATAACCACTCTTACTCCCTTTCCTTATGAAATTGAACTTGTTTACCTGTGCCAACATAAACACTTGCCTCCAAGGCTGGCAGGTGTGGGTGGAGTAATCTATGACTCCAAGGGGAACAAGCAAAAAGAATATGCCTGGGGCATTGGGAGAACAACGAATAATGGCGCGGAATGGCTCGCTTTAATTAAAGGGTTGGATCTAGCTAGGGACATGGGAATTGATGAAAATGATTGCCATAGGAGACTCCCTAATTGTCACAAGGGAAGTAAGAAATATTTCTAGAAACCGAAAGAGCACCTCCACAAAGATGCACCATCTTCTAAACTGTCTAGCCAAGGAATTTAAATCAATTAACTTCCTTCATGTTCTAAGAGATCATAATTGTCCGGCGGATAGCATGACTAATAAAGGTGTTGGTTTGAGATGTGGCATCCTAGAGAGGGATAATGTTACTCTTGAAAACATTTGGATACCGTAACTCTACTGTCCCTCCTACTAAAATCGGTGACCAAATCTTTGTCTTGATCCCCCCCTTGGATCGTGCTTAATGGCATCAATTTCGTTTTATTGCGTCTCTCCTTTTTTTACATCCTCGTGGACCACTCATCATCCTACCTTTCCCTCCAAGTCTCTCCCCCGGATCTACCTTTGATTTCCACATGTTTCACTCTTAAATGCCAAAGGACTATCCCACGCCTTAACCACATGGCTTGCATGCGCAAGACAGATGAAATCTGTCGGTTTCGAGGAATGTTTTTAATATCCAGAGGGTTTGCTTATGTCCTCCTTCGAGCCTCTGCCCTGTGTCCACCTTTTGTTTCAAAGAACTCTATTTTCATTTTCAATTTCGCTCATTTTGCTTGGTACTGGAGGTATTGCATGGACATGGAGCTTTTTCGTTCTGGCCCTCCATCCCTGAGTGACCCTGAGGTTTTGACGAACTGTCTTCCCTGCAAAAAACCTTTCAGAAGTGTTCCTGGTTCTCATAGTTGGGGACTCCCGATCTCTCCAGTTCATGGTCATTCTGAACTGAAAGGGAAGGAGGGGCATCTGGGTAACACCCTGGAAAAGAATACTCATGTCAACTCTGGAGGTGGACAGGGAATTGAAAGAAACTATGCCCTCGGGGAAGTCATGAGCCATATAAATGACTCGGAAAATCAAATCAAGCTAGCGAGAAATGAGAATCTTGATAGAAACGGGCGCTAACCCATCTGTATTCCCTTGCCCAAGCAACTCATTCTAAGGTCAAGTATCACAACAGTAAGATCATGAATCGGGTTTGCAATCTGGAAGAAGTCATGGGAGTAATTCATCCCCATGCGGGCACAAAGGAAGAGAAGATGAACACTGCGGGCATGAAGGAAGTAGTTCAAATGTACGTTGCGGGCATAAAGGACGTTAAGCTGGTGGTTGTGGGCACAAAAAAAGTCCAGTTGGAGGATGCAGGCATAAAAGCCGAGGTTCAGATGGAGGCTGCGGGCATAAAGGTTGTTCAGTTGGAGGCTGCGGGCATGAAAGAAGTCATTCAGATGGAGGCTGCGGGCATGAAAGAAGTTGTTCAGATGGAGGCTGCGGGCATAAAGGAAGCCCAGATGGTGGCTTCGGGCACAAAGGAAACAGCCCAGATGAATGTTGCGGGCATACAGGTCGTTCAATTGGAGGCTGCGGACATAAAAGAAGTCCAAATGGAGGATGCGGGGATAAAGGAAGATGCTCAGATGGAGGCAGCGGGCATAAAGGAAACCCAGATGGAGGCTGCGGACATACAAGAAGCAGCCCAGTTAAACGCTGCGGGCATAAAGGTCTTTCAATTGGAGGCCGCAGGCATAAAAGATGTTCAAATGGAGGATGCGGGCATCAAGGAAGATGCTCAAATGGAGGTTGCGGGCATACAGGAAATTCAGATGGAGGCTGCGGGCATAATAGTTTTGGGTTACACTCTGTTTTCTGCATAAATTATGAATTCTGTTTTGTGGTCCCTTAGTTATAGGTATTATCTGGATATATCCCCCTGCTTGTTTTGTTTATGCAATGTTTTGCTTCTGTTTATTTTTGCTCGGTCAGTATGTCAGAAGATATAGCTTCCACAAAATACGCAAGTTCCATGATAGCTACAAGTTATAGAAGGATGAACAAGGTGTAATGGAAGTTGTCCTGTCATGGGAGCAATCCTATCTATTTTCTCTGTACTCTTCTTTTCATATATAATCAAAAGCTCTTTAACCATTTCTGTTAAAAAAACATAAACAGTTGCCTCTATTCACTTATTTTATACACTAGTCAAAGAAGAAAAGAAACCCAATCAAGATGTCACCAAGAGTTCCCTTAGTTATATGTATTATCTGGATATATCCCCCTGCTTGTTTTTTTTATGCAATGTTTTGCTTCTGTTTATTTTTGCTCGGTCAGTATGTCAGAAGATATAGCTTCCACAGAATACGCAAGTTCCATGATAGCTACAAGTTACAGAAGGATGAACAAGGTGTAATGGAAGTTGTCCTGTTATGGGAGCAATCCTATCTATTTTCTCTGTACTCTTCTTTTCATATATAAACAAAAGCTCTTTAACCGTTTCTATTAAAAAAACATAAACAGTTGCCTCTATTCACTTATTTTATACACTAGTCAAAGAAGAAAAGAAACCCTGTCAAGATGTCACCAAGAGTTGCATTTGGTTGATGATTTGAGAAGTCTAGCCCTTCCATGCAAATATTATGTATCTTGATTCTTGCCCCTGTTGGAGGGAATACATATTG
The DNA here is from genome assembly GCA_027924585.1 of Larix kaempferi. Taxonomy (NCBI): domain Eukaryota; kingdom Viridiplantae; phylum Streptophyta; class Pinopsida; order Pinales; family Pinaceae; genus Larix; species Larix kaempferi. The sequence continues at coordinate 8,488,527 of BSBM01000003.1, forward strand.
TACCCAGTGTTATCAAAACCAAACTAGTCAACCCCAAAAAGTGGAAACAAACCAAAACCAATAAATAACACATAAACAAAACCAGTCAATGAAAAAATACATAAAATATTCAAATTTTGAATTATAAATATATATAAATGTTCCACCAAGTTTCCAGGACGCAGAGACGAGAGAGCGGGGAAACGCAGGAGTGGCCTATATAGAAGTTTCCCTCAAATTTTAGGAAACATCAAAGGGGACATCAGGGTCTTCAACATAGGGGACCCAGCCAGAAATATTACAAAATTTATATTAGAATACATAAAAATTGAAAGTTGGAACATAAATCATTAAAGTCTTTAATTTTATAATCTAAATATTAATACAAGTTTACAACATACATCAAGTGAAATAAAATGAAATACAACCATACATAAGCTATAACTGATAAAACCAGCATAGATCCATCTTAAAAGGGGATCTACCAAGCACCGAGAGGGATCAAATCTCTCGAGATGCAAACCCTTTTTTGAGTGCAAATGTAGAGGAAGCGTTTTAATTTATCTAATTTGTGTAGTTTATATATATGCCATTGTAAATGTTTTAAATAGCCGACCTGTTAGTTTTTATAATATTTTACTACTTTTTTAAAAGGACATGTGTCATCTCTAGGATGAGCATGGAAGGAGTTACACATCCCCTCCTACTGGGCTGTAGAATGCGCCTCTTCGGCCAATAAAATTGGAAATACAACCATATTGAACAGCGAAATGAAATTGAGGCTAGGGAGAAGGGAAATAGTGGACGGCGTGGCCCTTTATCATTTAATTTTTTATTTATCTATTTATTTTGGTCAAATAGTCAAAGGAAATGCGGGGATGCCATTTTGAGGCCAGAAACGTTTCCCTTTTTCCAAGAAACATCCCCTTCTGTGTTTCCTTCAAACAGGGATGTGGGGGAACGTTTCCAATGGAGTTTCCAAGTTTCCGGGACGTGGGGGGCGTGGAAGCATGTTTCCTACCCTTAGGGACGCATCCCAGTGTAACACTGTGTGTGTGTGTGTGCGCGTATAAACAATTAAACACAAAATGTGTGAAGTTTTCTCACTTATATAGCATGTAACGTTGACTACAACAAAATAACAAGTGCAATACATATCTGAACCAAAATACATAAACAATGAGGCTCTAAATGACCTCAAGAGTCCAAAAATAATCATAGTACATACTATAGTCTACAATCAAATAAAACTACATAATCATCTGAATATAGATCCTCTACATTCACTGCATGGTACTTGCCATCTTGACTTGATGCCCTTGAAAATCCAACACCAATCTCTGTATACTGGGGAGGTGGAAGCAGTTGCAAGTCATCCAGACTATGTCCATCCATACACAATAGAGCTTTATGGTAGTTTGAAGGGTTTTTCTTTTTGTTTTTTATAGTTGTTTTTGGGGTGATGGAGATGCACCAGGACATCAGTCATACCAACCAGTTCTGAACGATTCAGGACAAAATTGGTTTGCATCACTGGCTCATACCAGAAACCCGAAAAACCAATTCAAACCAGCCCGTTCCTGTCTGATTTGACTGGATCTGATAACATTCATCCTGCCCATGTTGAAGGAGAAGCATTTCCCAGATGCTTCATGTGCATAAACATTTAGAAGACCTTTCCCAAATGTTTCCCAATGTATTCAAGTATAGAAATGTTGTTTCTATAGTGTATGGAAACTTAAAATGGAAATTTCAAATAAATAATAAAACAATGAAGAAAATAGTTTTAAAATATAATCCGAATAAAAACTTCCTACCCAAAACCTCCTACACATCTATCCAGATTCCAAATGCACTAATTTATAAAAATCTTCCATCTTACCCATACATCTACTGTATATTATAGATATGTTATTGAGACCATCCCTGAACTTTTGAAAGGACAGAGTTCTAAGTAGCCAACCTGGGAGATGCACGTCCATACCTGCACCCATCCACAAAATTGGTGCATCTCTACCAGTACTTACACCCATACATTTCCTCGTTCCCGCACCCATTCTGGTTACTTAGATCGGTTTCTCAAAGAGACTAATGATTAATCTACCATAATTTTAGGATAATTTATGACAGAAATAAAGCAATTCACATTCCTTTATTGAAACATTCAACACTGATAACAAATTTCTCCAATAAATAGTAGTACCCAGTACCAAACAATTGACAAAAATTGCCATCAATGTTCAGAAATAAAGGAACTATGGCAAATCCCAAAAATTAGTTTTTAAAATCTCAGAATATCCAAATGACTGGGAAATCTCCAACTAGTGCTTACAAAAGTACACAAACATGGAATAAATCTATAAATTCTACAATCAATACTCAGAGTTCCAGAGATGTTTGCGGGGGCAACACTACTTTAGATGAGCAAGTTCCTCATTTATGACCATTCATTGTCTTTAGACTTCACAAAAAACATGAGGACAGAGCTATCTTGGCGATGAAACTCTGGCTTGACCACTTCTCCTGGCTTTCCCTTTCTTAGATAAGAAATAAACAAACCCTCAAACTGCATAACAAGATTTATACTTACAAAACACTTAACTTTTTCACTCTGGTTAACAAGCTGCGATTCTTATAATGTCAAGACCTTGATTTAATAGAAAACTTCAGCAACCCTTTGCATTATCCCACACAAACCCTTAATTGCTTGTACAAAACTCACTGAAAACCTCGAAACTGACTCAGCAAGGGTTTTAAGATTACATTTAAGGAACAAATGAAACTATGAACAAATACAGTGACCTAAAAAATTTACAGAAACAACCAACAAACACAGAAAACACAAAAACACAGGTGCATTAGGGTTTCGACCATGCACACCATGCATGCAATAATATGTTGAAACCAAGTTCCTAACCTTGGTAATCAAGGTTTATTGAATACTCAGGTAGTCACAATCCCAATCCTTTTATAAATCATTCTCAAAAATCATTTTAATAAGGGAAGATCTAACAATGATGATCCCCCTGAAATGTTGATTGCCAGTCTCCAATATGTAAATTCAACCTCTCCCTGATTTGTCAGTACACTACACAATATAGGGGGAAAGTGCTGCTCAGTTTCTACCTCCCATTTCCACATGCTTTGCATAATATTTCCTCCCATGATTCCTGGGTTTATTCCCAACTTGTTGTTTCACACCTCAACATATGTGAGTTGGCTCTTATCTGTGCTATTACCTACTTCTCACGTCATGGATGTTAAGTTTCAAATGGTTTTGCCTTTTGATCTCCCCACCTGTCTGCTGAAATTTTCTACGTAGTATTGGTGTTTTCGTTCGGCAAGTTTTCACCATTTTCCTTTCCAGTCACATTCTTATACGTGACTTTTAGGGGCCCTTTTATCTGTTGGGCATCTTGCTTCTTCTGTATGCCACTCTTCAAACCATTTTCTGCACTGTTGCTTCGATGTTTTCTTCCTCATTTTCAGCTCATCTTGGTTGATTTCAACTTGAATACTGTCATTGTCTAATGTTCCCATTCTCTCTCTATGTGCAGAAACAGTATTCTCAGCTCCTCCAATTCTATTGGGTATTGTCTTGTTCCAGCCAAGAGTATCTTGTAAGGGGTGTTTCCTTTTACTGTTAAGCAGTTTGTTATCAGATGTTTTTACACTAGTTTCACTACTTGCACTAGTTCCATTTGTTTTTGGAACTGTTAGTTTTACCTGCTGCTCCAAGGTGATTCTGCTTCAACTGCAGCAGATTCAGTTCAGCAATGGAGTGTTCAGCAGAATTGACTTGCAGCTGTGTGAATGCACATTAGAGAGTCTAATGAGGGCACAGCAGTCTTGTAGACATTGAGTGGGTGACAAGGGCACATACATGTGCTAGCTTTACTTGGTGCAGATCTCTATGCATGCAGGACGCATTGTATGTGGTGATTTTCTATTCCAAGATGGTGCAGTTCTCAAGGAGAGTGAGGCATATGCATGAATGCATGCTCACTTACTGTGAGTTCTTATAGGAGTGGCCTTAGCACTCCCACTATGTATCACCACATACATACTGAGGAAAGTCATGTTGACCTACTTTTAGTCATTTGTTTGACATTATAAACTTATCTTATCTTATCTTCAGTGGGGAATACTCTTCCATAGGAGAAGCATGCAGTAGAGTTAGGGTTTATCTCTTCAAGGGAGGTGCTCCACAACATGTGCCTGCATTCATTGTACTCGTCTAGTCTAATGAGGGCACAGCAGTTGTAGACAATGAGTGAGTGAGTAGGACACATTGTGTGTGGTGATTTTCTATTCCAAGATAGTGCAGTTCTCAAGGAGAGTGAGGCACATGCATGCATGCATGCTCACTTACTGTGAGTTCTTATAGGAGTGGCCTTAGCACTCCCACTATGTATCACCACTTGCATCCTGAGCAAAGTCATGTTGCCCTACTTTTAGTCATTTGTTTGACATTATAAACTTATCTTAACTTATCTTCAGTGAGCACTGGGGGAAACTCTTCCATAGGAGAAGCATGCAGTAGAGTTAGGGTTTATCTCTTCAAGGGAGGCGCTCCACAACATGTACCTGCATTCATTGTACTCCCCTGGCCTATTTTTTTATAAAAGAGAGATAAGGAGATTCATTGCAGGGTTAGATAGTTTAGTTTCCGACCAGTGTGTTGTCTAGTTGCAGATGCAATTCTTCTTCAAGTTAATAGAGAGAGGTGATTGGTTACTGCAGATTTACTTTGCTTCCTCATTTTCAGATTTATGTGATTGTAGATCGAACATTCTTTTACCAGCGGTTTTGATAGGGTGAATAATCAGTTTTTGTTAGCTTTGAGTTTACTCCAAATATGGGCTTTGGTTGTTAAAACAACCCTCTTAAACCTAGGGTGCCCTCAATTTATTAGTATCTCTAGGTGGAATGACCACTTGGTTTAAGGAGCACCTTGGCTCATATGGTTACACCTAGCAATGTTTTGGCATCTCAAGGTTGTTGATTTCCTCATTTAGTTGAGTGTTTCCTTAATCAGTGCAATTTGGCACATTTAATAAGAAGGCATAACTACTTTTGCACATCTATCTAGGGTGCCGAGTTTTGGCAAAATATTTTAGTATTTTTCTGGTTCCAAAGCTTCCTCCTTGCACACAGTTCTAGGGCACACTTTCTTTGAAAGGTTATTATAACAACCGCAGGCCATGTTTTGCACATGAATCAAGGAGATCCTCTCTTCAAGGGAATGTTGGCACATATATTGAGGAGCGCCGTAGCTCCTTTTGTTATTTTTGGCATACTTTAGCTATCTCTAGATGGTTGACTCCATAATCTAGGGGAGTGCTCCCCTAGATCTTGGATCTTAGCATATTTTAAGACACTTCTTGAGGAGTGCTCTACTAGAGGTTGTTGCTCACATCTCAAAGAATCATAGTACATGGTCAAACAAGCCTCTCGAAGGTATTTGCATAAGGAGAGGACAAGTGGCATGTCCACTCATTTGTCCCTTTATTTGATTATGTATTTTGACTTTCGTTTAGGAAGTTGTTAGGAGACGTATTACTTTTATTCATCATGGGAGATATCATGGATCTAGAACTGCTTTACTATTATTTTATTGTCGAGAGGCTAAGTCTCATCTCTACTTACTTAAAGAGAAGCCCCCTCATTGTAATGTTGTTGAAAGTTGAAGGAGAAAACTCTTTTGGCTTGTCTTGTTATTGAAGATCTTATTAAGGCTATGTAATCTGAGGGGTTTCTATAGATGTGTTGCGTCCCATTCACTCACATTGCTGATCTAATATTGCTGGAAATTACTTCAAATTCTGCTCCAATAAGGGCTTCATTCTGGGGCAGATTTGTCATTGAAGAAGAATATTGGATTATGTGTATTCTATTCCATACTCTTGTTGTTTTTAATCTCTAGTTGAATGATTATTGTAATGTTGTTTCATCGAAAGGTAGAACATTAGTTTTCAGCTTGAGGTAAGATTGTTGATTTTTCCTGAGCAGCATCGAGTGCCATTCTCTGGGAGAATGGAGGCACTTGGTCAGTTACCATGATATTGATCCAGTCTGGGACTGGAAGCTCAGCCTGGGGCTGAGAGCCATTCTCTGGGAGAATGGAGGCACCTGGTCAGTTACCAGGATATTGACCCAGTCTAGGACTGGGAACTCAGCCTGGGGCTGAGAGCCATTCTCTGGGAGAATGGAGGCACCTAGTCAGTTACCAGGATATTGATCCAGTCTGGGACTGGAAGCTCAGCCTGGGGCTGAGAGCCATTCTCTGGGAGAATGGAGGTACCTGGTCAGTTACTAGGATTTCACTATAAACCCCAGACCGGGTCTGGGCAAGTGGTGTACTCCTCCACTTGGTCTTGGTGGCAACAGGAGGGTGAAGTAAAGCAATTAATTTATCTCCTTATGATGATGTGCTTGGAGTGGACATGAAGACCCTGAAGAACACCTGGATGATTTATTGAAGAACCATAGAACCCAGCACCACTTGGCTTGGTCCATGAACCCACCAGTTAGAAGAAGAAGATAAATATGTATTTATTTACTTATTTTGGGTCAACTCATTATTGGAGGAAAGACAAAATTAAAATGATGAATGATGTGAAGAAATTAAAATATATATGTTATATATATATTTATTGGAAAGTCGGCCTCAATGATTAAAATAAAAATTTAATGGCTAATGAATGCAAGTCGGCCTCATTATTTTTTGTGTGGAATTATTCCACTATAAATATGGAAAGAAAACTCATCATTCAATCATCAATTCGTGTGGACAGCTCTGAAAACAGTTCGGTGATGTTAGAAGACAGTTCGTGGTGTTAATGCTGGGTTATACATACTACTGGTTACTGCTGTGCATACCCGAGCCCTGCTAAGGGTGACCTTCTTACATTGCTGGGTTATATATACTGGTTATTGTTACTGTGCATATCCGAGCCCTGCTGTGCATTCAAGGGTGATCTGATTACTGCTGGTTTCTCTCCACACATCTTCTTACTGCTGAGTTCTCTGCTGATTACTAGTGAGTTCTCTCTTCTCTCTGCTGGTTGCTACTGGGTTCACTCTTTACACTGCTACTGCTGGTCCGAGCCCTGCTAGGGCATGTTTAAGTTCAGCTGAGTTGTATTCAGGGTCTGTCGCTAAGTGTTTACAGCCATTACAAAACATTTTCAAGTCACTACAGGCCCTGAAAAGGCCACAACAGACATCAGTGAACAGTGACATGTACAGGATGGTTGTACAAGGTTGAGACTGCTTCAGCTACAGCAGAACAGGGTTCTTCTTGGTAAATGAAACAATTCTAAATTGTTGGAGAGGCTTGTTAAGCCTGCTGTTGTAAAAACTCAGACATCTCATTTTGAGATAAATTATTATTATATTGCTTTGGGGTTTTTGTCCTTGAAAGGTTTCCCCGTGAAAAATGCTGTGTTCTATTTTTATTTACAGTTAGCTATCTCTGCACTTTTGATATTTACAGTCTGCTACTGCTATCATTTTTTAATTTTTAACAAAGATCACCCTTTGTTGTCATTGCATGTGCATAAATAGATCACAAATGGAAGGGCCTACCTTCTATCATTTTCAATTTGATTTGGCACCTTTTACTGTCCCCACTCATCCATTTTCAGTCCTTTTCATTGCCTTTAGATTACATATGCCCGAGTGCATTTTTGGTACTAGTCATCCCCTTTCAACCAGCTTAAATATAAAATCACTAAATCATTTAAAATATCTGTTTTACAAACGCTAAATCTCCATATAAGCTTGAGCCCCCATTGCATATATTTAGTAATCCTAAAGTGAGAAGAGGTGCTACTGTAGTGACAGTGATGACCCTATTGAGTTAACTTTAAGGTTGCACCCATTATTAGGATCTTCTAACTTAAGTGCAACTTTGAGTGGTAACGAAGTGCAAAGACAAGAGAGAGTATTGTCTGCTACTAACACTACTGATAATGCTTAGGCTACTGCTAACTCAAACACAAATATTACAGTCAAAATGGGGAATAAATCCAGATCAGAATGAGAAAACCAACCACACAGGAATTGTTTGAAATTACATATTGCTCACATAGAGATCCAATTGGAGGATTAGTCAATTAATTCTACAGCCAATATCGGTAAAGGCACGTCAGTTAATGTCACACAAGGCCTTTTAGCCATGGCTGATGAACCCAGGAACTGAAAAGGAAGAATAAAACATCACAGAATGACAGTAAGTTCTACAAATCATTTTGTCAATTGGCCTTATCAATTCTGCCCGAGTCTGTAAGCTACCCCATGGTGAGGAAAACCGACTGGAAAAAGGCTAAAGCAAACTTGGCAAACTTTGACAAATCCAGCAATAATACCAGTACTCCCATCAAAACCTTCACACAAGTTTGATTGATAAAGTCTATGTCAGCCTTTAATACTAATAATTTTGGCTTAAGCATGTGGAAAAATGCAGGTGTGAGTGCAAAAACCATCCTGAATTTAGGGAATCAGGAGCATGGCCCTCTAATTAAAAATTAAAATATATTTACATCGCACAAAAAACAGAAAGTTGAAGAAAAATATCAGGCAGCTCTATGCTAATATTATCTCCTTCAAGAATGATATGGTGATTAATGAAGAGCTGGATGTGGATTGAGAGGATTTTGTGTAAACAGTCAATTAGATTAGCATTCGATGGTTGATTCCTAGATGCAGAGATTCGCTGTAAGAAGTTGATGTTCAGGTTTTCTGTCTCCTGAGTGTGGATGTGGAGCACAGTCATATATATTGTTGGATCTGCGTTTTAAGACCAGATCGTGATGTGGGTGATCGATGAAGGGATGAAATGCTCAAAGACCTGAGACAGCGCTCTCCATGGATGAGTGAAAGTCGGTGGGAAATTCACTCTGTCTATTACTAGATACGTCCATCCTGTCATCAATTGATAATGCTCCCAATCATCAATTGATAGTACGATGTGTGAGTGCTACAAGATTTGCTGAGACGCGTGCTACCAGAAGTTAGCTACATGAATTGCAGTGACAGGTGGTAATGAATCGGTCCAAGAATATGGATGGAGGATTGAGGGTTTCTGAGCTTCTGCGGGCTTCTGGAATCTGTGTTTTTGGCTTGTCCAGCTGATCTTTGGTTTGATTCTTGCTGTCGTGGAGATAGTGCTGGGGTTTGTTGATGGAGGGTTCTTTATACGATGGGGTTCTGATGTGAAACCCTCGGGTAAGTCTCATTTCTTTTCTCCTGATGTTCCCTTATTGTTGACTCTTTTGCTCTGGGGGGTAGTCTTGGGTCTCCTACTCAAGCCCGTTCTGGTGATGGGTACACATTATTTTTTTGAGTGGGCACTTCGAGCAGTGGAAGCCCTGGATGGGGGTATATTATGAAACTTCTGTCCTTCAACTGTCGTGGGTTGGCGAGTCCCATTAAAAAATCGTCGCTTCGGAGGCTGGTGGATTTAAATCAACCGGATGTTTTACTGTTGCAAGAAACATTGGGTGGCAGTAAGGATGTAGTACGAGTTCTGGAATCTTTACTTCCTGGTTGGAAGTTTGTTGGAGTGGATGCTCGGGGGCGCTCTGGAGGGCTGGCCTCGGGGTGGAAGGTAAAGAGTTGCAGATGTGCTAGTTCTTGGGGTATCTCTTCTGGTATCGGATTGGAAGTTTGGGATGCTGAGATTGGTCGGTTGATCACGGTTCTCAATATATACGGGCCCTATTTAAATAGGGTGGGCTACTGGGACTCCTTGTTACGTTTGGATCTTTTTGATGGACGGGATGTGATTTTGGGTGGGGATTTCAATCTTACTCTGGGGTCCTCTGAAGTATGGGGGCCTCGGGCTGCTCCGGATTCATTAGCAACTCATTTTATTCAAGCTTTTGCCAGGAAGGATCTTCTTGACATTTTACCTTCCCAAGTTAACTCCTACTTGGACGAATAAGAGAGCTGGGGAACATCGGGTGGCTAAAAGACTGGATAGATTTCTGGTGGCCGATGCGTTGGCTTTTGGTGTTGATGTTGTCAGACAGTGGGTAGGGTCAGGTGGCATATCTGACCACTGCCCCATCTTCCTGGAGTTACGAGGTAGCAGGAAGAAACCTCCTAGCCCTTTCAAATTCAATCCTAGCTGGCTGAAGGAGGAGGCTTTTGTTAAGCTGGTTCAGGATCTGTGGGTTCATCGACCTGATGATTCTCAGATGCATGCGGGTGCACACTTTAATCACAATCTTAAGCGCATTAAAGAGGCCACTATTTCTTGGGCTCATGACAAAAGGGCAATTGATGATTAGACTTTGCGGGCTGCTGAGATGAATATTGATCGGATTCTTAATACTCCGGGCATGGGTTTTCTGGATGATATACAGAAAGGCGAGCTGATGGAGTGGGAAAGACGCAGGACTGTGATACTGTGTGAGAGAGAAGAGATGTGGAGAATGAAAAGTAGGGCGATTTGGCTTCAGTGCGGTGATGAGAATACAAAATTTTTTGAAGCATATGCTAAGGGGAGGAAATTCACAAACTCTATTTGGGAACTAAAATCTGAAGAAGGGGAACAGGTCTCCAGCTTTGATGGATTAGCGGCGTTGGGGGTTCGACATTTTGGAGATTTATTCACTGCTCAACCTGGAGCCTCTATTGCTGAGATTATTCGGGTGACTCAACTTTTCCCTCATTTCGTGGGGGAGGATGATAATAGACTGTTGATGGAGGAGGTGATGCCGGATGAGCTCTCGCTGGTCATGCAATCCTTTCAAAAAGATAAAAGCCCAGGGCCTGATGGCTGGCCTATAGAATTCTTCTTAGGCTTCTATGAATTCTTCGGGGAGGAATTATTGAATGTGGTGGAAGAATCGCGAAAGGCTGGGTTTGTCCATGGTCCTTTCAACTCTACCTTCATAGCTCTTATTCCAAAGACGGACAAGCCTGACAGCTTTGATGAATTCAGACCTATCTCTCTCTGCAATTGCATCTATAAGATCATCTCAAAGGTTATGGCAAGGCGACTCAAGAATATTTTGTCTCAGCATACTTCTTGTGAACAATTTGGCTTCTTGGAAGGACGTCAAATTCATGAGGCCATTGGAGTTGCTCAGGAAGGATTACACACTCTGAAAGTGATGAAACAGAAGGGTGCTGTAATTAAGATTGATCTCTCTAAAGCATTTGACAGGGTTAGCTGGCTATATATTCGGATGCTTCTAACTCACCTGGGGTTCTGCTACGAATTTATTAGGTGGATTATGGCATGCCTCACTACGGTGAGCTTTACTGTACTGATTAATGGTTCTGCTAGTCCATTCTTCCAAGCGGGAAGGGGTCTACGACAGGGATGTCCCCTCTCTCCGCTGCTGTTTCTCCTTGTTGCTGAAGGACTTGGCCGTTTTATTCTGAAAGCAAAAGCTGATGGATCCTTTAGGGGCATATCCATTTCTCAGGTATTGTTTATTACACATCTCCTTTTTGTTGATGACATCCTGATATTTTGTGATGGCACGCGACAGGATATTGATAAGGTGGTTGAAGGTCTTCATTTAGTGCAAGTTGTTGCGGGTATGTTAGTGAACATTGACAAATCCACTATCACATGCTCGAACTTAACCGAGCAGGAGATACTAAGAATGGCTAACAAACTACCTTATAGGATTTTGGATATTGATGATGGATTAAAGTACCTTGGCTTTCACTTGAAACCGAATGCTTATCTTAAGGCTGATTGGCACTGGTTAATTGCAAAATTAGAACAGCGCCTACATGGATGGAGTCATAAATGGCTCTCTCGGGCTGGGAGGCTGGTCCTGATTAAATCTGTTTTGGAAGCAATTCCGGTGTATTGGATGTCTCTTGCTTGGATCCCCATTGGAGTTCTGGAAAAGATCCGGAGGTTGTGCTTTGCCTTTCTCTGGAAGGGTAAGAGTGAGCTTCGTGCATTGGTATGAGTCAGATGGGAAAAAATTGTTGTTCCTAAAGCACTGGGAGGATGGGGGTTAAAGAATATTTTTCTGTTTGCTAGAGCTTTGGGGGCTAAAGTGTCGTGGAGACTTATCCATACACAGAGTCTCTGGACAAGAGTGGTATATCATAAATATATTGCCCCTCTTACTATTCTTGAATGGATCAGGTTGGGCAATAAGACGAGGGCAAATTGTTCTGTGGTCTGGAAAGCGGTGGTGCAGCATTTTTCTTTGGTGGGTTCTGGTTTAGTGTGGAGGATTGGAAATGGGCGTCACATCCGTATTGGGCTGGATCCTTGGGTTGGATGCAGGGGAGGTCATGTCCTTTCTGTGGAATTGAGAACTTTTTTGGCTGCTAGAGGCTGTCATTTTCTGGCTGATATTGAGGATCCGGGATCATCTAATATTTGGCATCAGGGATGGATCTCTGCACCGCGACTTGGGATAACTGAAGCACTGCAAGGGGCTTGGGAGGATTTTCTGCGGATCTTAAGAATTACTAATATTCGGCTGACCAACAGGGTTGATGAACTTATATGGGATCACCATCCCTCGGGTTTATACTCACCAAAAAATGGATATATCCAGCTGAATGTGAAAGTTCATAACAGGGAATTGGTGTGGTGGTGGAAATATCTACGGAAGTTAAGGTGTCCGGGTAAAACTAAATTACTCTTCTGGGCTATACTGGAAAATAAGGCTCCTACCTGGGACATTCTACAAAAACGATTCCTCCAGGGTCCGGGGATCTGTCCACTTTGTCGGATTGCGGATGAGACCAATACTCATCTATTTGTTCATTGTCGATATTCACAGGCTGTATGGGATGGTATCTGCTATTTTTTTGATATTCAGGTGAGGTGGAGGGGAACGAACGTCCTTGAAGCGTTCCATTCGTGGTGGCAGATTTTTTAAGTCCACATCATTCCGGGCCCTCCCGTGTATATTCGCATGGGGCATATGGATAGCCCAAAACAAGATCGTATTTCAGGATAGCGTGGTTCCGCTGGAGACTGTAGTGGCTCATGCTGTGGCGGTACTTCAACACTACATGGTACCTGTCCATGCGGTTCGAATTAGACCTGTGCGTGTAGAACAGATTGATTTCACCATGCCGTGGGCCTATTTTGATGGTGCTTCTTTAGACCATCAGTCGGTGTGTGGAGGGGGGGCAGTACTGTACAAATCTGAATTCCATTTCTTTCATCTTGTGGCTGGTTTGGGGCGAGGATCAAACAACTATGCTGAGTTGATGTCTTTAAAACTGCTGATGTTATTTGCTCTAGAACTAGGATGTCTATCTCTACAGGTTTTTGGCGACTCCTTGTTAGTTATTGACTGGGCAAAGGAGACTACACACTGTCATGTGATGGTCCTATTACCAATCCTGGAGGAGGTGATAAGGTTAAAGCAGTCCTTTGATCATATTACATTTACTCATATTTACAGGGAGAGGAATGGGATGGCAGATCAGCTCTCAAAGGCAGCGACGCAGAAGGATATTGCTCTAGGCACTTGGAGGATTACTGTTCATTCACCTGGGGGCACTTTCAGTTATTACCACAGACCTTATCTTGATGATATTGCGGCACAGAATTGAGCAATAGATCAGCTATTGTGGACCAATGATGGATAAGCTCTTCCATTTCTGTAACAGTATTTGTTTTTGTACTTAGATATATGCGGCTGTAAGGACAGCAGTTGTTGTTTTTGTTTTATGGGACAGAAATGATGTTAATATGGGACAGTAAATATGTGACAATGTAGGGATCTCAGTGATTCTACTACATGTGCAGGCCATTGTGTTTTGTTTGGGGCACTATTCTTGATGTTTGGGACAGAAAATGGTTTCAGGGACGCTCGGCTTGCAACGGCGGACTGCTCCAGTCCATTATGGGGTTTGTCTGGCTGCTCTTTATCAGGGGTTTGATTGCTGGCTGTTTTTGCCGGTTTGAGAGGTCTATCGTGTCTGCTGCTCTGTCCACAGACATGGATCTTCTGCATCCTCCGATGAGGATTCGGTTATGATGAATCTATTTCTGTGCAATGAGGGTTTGTTCCTGAGCTCATTTACTGTACCCACACATATGTGACAATGTATGGAGTAGCTTATGCTCTCCATATATCTGCAGAATGTAATTTTGTATCTTCTGATAATAAAATTACGACTTTTTTCCGAGTAAAAAAAAATATTATCTCCTTCATATAGGAAATAAAATACAAATGCTTAATTTAAGTTGTTTCAGAAGTGAGTGCTAATGCTATCTTTGATTAAATAATATCAGAATCTTGTTAGCCCAAAGGGTTAGCTCAACTGGTAGTCATTAATGTTGCTGGGCATTTGACTAGTTCTGTACCAGTAGGTGCCCAGTTTGAATCCCCCCTGGGTTAGGTCCACTAGTCTACTTCCCCGCAAGGTTTTCCTTGGAAAAAAAATTAAATAAATATCAAAATCTTGTTTGTGGGTAGTTGAAAATTCTGTAATGTTAGATTTTGAGTAAACTTGTAGCAGTCACTATTCTAGTTTTGTAGTTATTCAAACCCCATACCCAGCAGAGTGTATTAAATCTTGTGATTGGCACTCTTCCAGCCCCTTTTATAACAATTTGATTATATGTATTTAAAAATTAATGGGAAATGCTGCATTGCAATGCAAGACTGTAATCACCCATCATTTCTAGTTTTAGAATGTAAGATCAAGCAACAAAAACACAACCCCCCTTCAACAAAATCTGTTGATTTGATGGTCAATAACTGCATTGAGTTTGTAATACAACCCTGAAGGAAATAAAAGAAAAAAGAGCCCTGCATTAAGTAAATCAAAACACAGCATAGAAAAAGTCTGAAGATATTATTAATTATTATTACCAGCAGGAATTGCTCAGAACTACAATTCAGCTTACATGTTACTGAAAAGCGGAAGACATGTGCTTGTGAGGCAGCTAAAAGGCTTTTGCATTAATGTAAGGAATCAAATCTTAAGTTCCCTTGAAAATAAAAGTTGACCCTTAAATGTTCTTTTATTAACGTGGAACAGGTTAATATATATTACTACCATCCCAAGGATACCAAGTACCGGGTACATCCTAGAAGTACGCAGTAGGTTGGGTCTGTTAAGGGACGCAGCAGGGACATACCTGTCCCCTGCAATAGGGTGAACCCAAAAGTACCCCATATATTAGGGGACACCCAGAAGCACACATTTTTCGACCCTTTTTTCATGAGGGAATAAAAGAAAGCACTTAAAATCTAATTTTCCAACACATTCCAACAAGGTACCACCAATATTCCTACATGCAATAAACCCTAAAATATCCTATATCAAAATACAATGATTATTTTGAAGGGTCGTTGTTGGTGTTGGGTAGTGGTTTGGAACATGGTAGCTGAAAACTTATAACAGAAAAGGATTTGCGCCATTTTTTCATCGGGTTCGACACTGAGCATGTTGGAGAGGCATATTAAGTTCCTTATATTAGAGAGAATACCTGAGGTTGGAGAGAGGCATTCCAGTAACGACATGAAATAAACAATGATTATTTAAATATCAAAAGTGTAAATGGCCCATGGGATTATAAATAAGGATTTCATTGCATTTCTTAAAATTTAAATTGTTTGTGGTTCATTGTTTGTCATTAATGACTAGCAATTGATTAAACCATTCCTAATGTTTTTGATGTTTTGAACATAGCATATTTTATTATTCTTCTATTATTGAGGAAAAGGTCCCCAATGTCATGCCCCCAAATGTACCAAACTGTCCCTTGAAATTTGGGGGACTCTCTTCAAACGTACAAGATATGCTTCTATATTTGGGCAAGGCCCCCTATTTTGTCACAGTGCCCCAATTGTACCATGTGATCCCTTGAAATTTGGGGTCTCCCCAAACGTACTGAGCATGCATCTCCATGTACCCACAAACACAATGCAAAAACTTGGTGTAGCAATGGCTGGAACCATATCCAAAAGCCGCAAACAGTTCCAGTAGAGAAAAGACCAAATCTGACCATTTCCAGTGCAAATCGACACTTTCTGCATTTCCAATCTACACCCGGTATGGAATTTCCACCCTAGAGTGGCAAACCCAATAACACGGCTTGATATGCTATCCAAGGCTCCAATCTAAAAGAGTGTCCTCCCACTCTTGACAACACATTTGAGGCCAAGTGCAAGTCTTGGCTAAATTTGGTACCATAGATACCACCCTGTTTCAAATCTTAACCAAATGAATGACCCTTTCCAATGGGGGTGTTGGTTCTCTAACCAAGATGATGACTTATTATTCCATCCACCAAAGTTCCAATTTAATTAAGTCTGCACCCAGTTGCAGAATCTTAGACAAATGTACAATGTGTTAGGGGCCAAGTCCTAGACAATTTTTCCATTACAAGCAACCTCATATCATGGCAGCTTAGCCAAATGTAGGTATTATCCTTTCCAAACGATCGAACCTTCATTGGTGACTGAATCCACAAAGGTGGACCATTGGTAATTCTTAACATGTAATTATAAATCATCAGTTACCCAAAAATGGAAACAACAATAGAAGTATTCTATACAACATGCTAGCAAAGACATTAAACAAAAAGTTTTCTCCTATCTTTTTATTCATCTCTGGATATTATAAGTCATTTATATTCATGGGAAGAAAGATCATTCAGAGAGTTTAGAATTTTATTCTTTGATCCATTTTCAATCATTTGCAGGCATTGCGCTAATGGGGTCGTCTAATGGGGTCATGGTTCAGTAGTGAAGGCAATAGCATGTGAGGCCATCCATCAAGGTATTCGTAGTTCACCGGTGAAGGCCATAGCATTTTAGGTCGCCCTCCAAGGTTTAATTAACCAAAGAACAAGCAATTAGGGCCAGGCGCAAGTACTTGGTGATTTTAATGGAAAAGTACCCACTGTCATGGCAGCTTAGTCAACCGAAAGTGCTTGCCATTAATGATTGACCCTTCACTCTTTGAAGGTTATTTCACTTGTAAAAACAACCTGTTTGTTCGTATTCAGACTGATTATAATGCTTCTAGTATTTTAGGGCGGCCCTTTGAAAAAATAATTAGTTGCAGTTCTAGAGTTTAAAGAAAGTGGTTTCATAAAATAATCATTTGAGGGCATTAACACAAATTCATTCTTTTACTGAATTAACAAACTAGAGCCTAAAACATCCAGTGCCACTCTCCAGCAACATGAAGCAAAACACTGACCTGCTATTGATGACATCAATCTCATGCAGCGTAACGCAATGCACTACCTCCTTGCGCTTCTGCAGCTCTCCGTCCGGACACTGAACGAACTTGGTCTGCGGCCCCATCGCATCATAATCCCTGGACCTCGCAAAAGACCGCCCCAACTTCGTAATCTTCCCAGAAGCCTTATCGATCGCAATCACATCCCCACTCTGTACCTTCTCCTTGCTCAACCCCTCGATCATCTTGCTCCCCAAATCATACACAGTCTCCATCTCTGTTGTCTTCAATGTCAATTTCCCAGTCTTTGCGGCGGCGCCCGACGTGGCAGGCCGATCTATCTGTATCTCGACAACTTCGCCTTCAATAATTTCAGTCTCTTCTTTTATTCTAACCCCTATTGCCTTCCTGAAAGCTTGTGTCAAAGCCTCGGTTTTGCTCATGTCTAATGAAAAAATTTCACTGCCTGCCATCATTGCAAAGGGGGTTTCTTCGCCTAGGGATTTAGCCATTCCCATGGCTATAGCAGTCTTACCTGTCCCCGGCTGCCCAGCCAGCAAAACCGCGCGGCCTGCTATTTTTCCTTCCTTAATCATTTCCAAAATAACCCCAGCAGCTTTTCTAGCGGATGTCTGCCCTACCATACCCTGCGAAACCTTGCGGGCTTCTAATGCATCATCCAACCCTAGGCCTCTGATGTGCGAATGGGCGCCTATTCGTTCTATGCGCGTTAAATCCCTGGTCTCCGATAGCTTTAGCTCCACCATGGCTCTTTCTGAAAAAAAACACCGTTCGAAAACTGTTAAGTTTCGAAAGGCTCAACAAAATACGCAAAGTCTGCAAACACCGGTGTCAAGGGTTAAAATGTAGGCCAAAACCCTCGAGAAAACTGCAAAACTTTCATACGTTGCTGCTCAGAGCTTAAATGGACAGAAAACCGGTCGAAATTATGGAGAGGTTCGGGTCGAGTGGAAGAAAATATCATAAACCTTCACAGTACACGGCGAATCCCGAAAAACGGTACATCTAAACTCATTTTAGGGTTTATGAGTTCAATATGGACCGGAAAACGGTTCGATGAAGAGGTTGACTCGTGGGCTTAGACTTTTTTTTACTTTAAAACGAGCAGTTTTTTCGGGTCTGTCATGACAGCGAAAACATTATATTAGATTTGGGAAGGTCTTTTTGTTCGAGGGAAAAAAACATATTGTTTTGCTATTTGATTGAATCAAATAAAAATACATTATATTAGAATTGGAAAGGTCTTTTTGTTTCGGGGAAAAAACATATTTTTTTGCTAAAGAAAGAAAGGAACTTTACATATTACATCATCTCCAAGGTAGAGATGGCACCTAAGTAAGCAACTGCTAAAAATTGTGTAACAATAAGCATAAACAATTGAGAGCTTAAGATAGCCATTATTAGAATATGCACAAGTGCAACAAAAATTAGATCATTGCTTATATAAAGCCAAAGACACAATAGACAAAAAGTGACCACCAGACGTGTGAGATCCAGCCTACTGCTTAGTCCCAGAATCGCACCACACCATCACTAGCTCCCTCTCAATAAATTCCTCAAAGTACAAAAGACCTTCTAAGCAAGGAATGGCCTTTTTAGAGAGGGCATCTACGACTGTGTTGAATTCCCTATGTATATGGTCTATGTAATGTACCCAATTAGAAATTTAGGCACATTACTCCAACTTTCCAATGAAAGGTAAATTGATCCCCAAATTTATCCAAACAATGGCTTTATTATGTTTACCGGAATATGAATAATATGGTGCAGCCCAAATATATACTATCAAACCACTGTAAGGTGCCCAATCAAGTCTGATATATCACCACTGAATGTTCCTGATCCAAAATCAGAGCTATTAACCCCAATGCGACCCTAGAGAATCATTGGATTCGAAACTAGGAGCACTAGCTCAAATCTGACCACACCAAACACCAAGTTTCCAACTCTTCCCAAACAGCCCCTAACTCACTCGAATTTGACCCAATCAGCTTCTGAGTGACCCAAACACATCTAATATGACCATTAACAGACATCAGAGAACTTTATGGAAGCTTTGAACATTAAAACTCTAGACTACACTGACATTTCCAACTGGGGTGCGCAAGCATAATTGTACAAATTAACCAACCAGTAAAATGATCATAACTAGGGCATACAAAAACCTTTTTGAGTGAAATAAAAAGTGTTTCCTACTGGAAACGACACTCCCAATGCAATGGAATAGATTTCACGACCCAGAGTGTTACATACATAAAATAATATATAAATTAATAATCAACTAATAATTACTATTATTGTAAAGAGGATACGACTCCCTCCAATAGGTGCCTCAGCCACATATTTAAAGGCGGGCTTTCAATTGTAAAATATATCATCTATTCAATTATTCATATATATATTTCCTGTCAAATATGGAAGTCGGATTCGCTTCTTTAGTCTAAACAAATGGATTCGATTGTGACATTGGTATTAGAGCTCAAATTCGGCTCTTAGACTCCCAAATTCCCCCTGTTGTTCCATTTCCTTTCCTTCGCAACCCCACTTTCCATTCTCCTCCACCTGCCTTCACTCACTCTCCCATCACCATCATTACCCATCACTCCCCTTCACGCTCTTTGTGGTCCTCACACCCCCCTCACCACTCTGCTCACACCCATCCACCATTCCCTATATACCCACACGCCAGTGTTAACCTCCTCACTCCACCTCCTTCCACGCGCCACTCCCTTATCCCACGCAACACCTCCACGCACCAATCATGCCTACGCTCTTGCACCCTCTTTCCACGCCATACGTTACAATCCTCCATACCACACGACCTGCACACCTCCCTTCCACCTCATCTAGTCCAATCCATACCCCTAACTTTTCTCTGCACGTGCCTCATGACCCTCTCGCTTCTTCACCCCGCGCAAATGCATACATGTGTGCTTTCCTCCACTCCACCCACTCCCTTCTCCCTCGCCAGCTCACCTACTCTTCTCCCTACACACTACCTTCCCCTATCACACCCCTCCCTCACCTTTCCTACACACCCTCACGCCCTCCCTTCGACTCCTCTACAAATCCCTCTCACCTTGCCCTCACCCTCTGCACCAGCTCCCTTCGCGCACCCCAATCGACCGCTTTCCCCCACCTCCTCCCTACTCCCTGCTCCATGCTACACTCACATGCCGCCATTCCCACATCTTCCCATCTACGTAAACATACACAAAAAAATAAATTAATTAATTAAAAATATATATATTATTATTATATAATAATTAACGAAGGCGCGATGGAGCTCAGCGGCTCTGATCCAGCCCGGGGCCCGAACTTGCTGAAGGTCCCCCGAAGACAGACCGAAGCTTAACTCAATGGAGCACCTTTCTTTTAGCTCGGAGACCCTGGTTTATCCTATTCCCCCTCCGCTTGTTTGGAACCAGAGTTTTTACAACCCTTTGAAAACCCTGTCGAGTCGGGGTCATAATGTACCTCGACGAAGTCGACTACGAAGAATCGGACTCCGAGCCCGTTTTTGGTACGGACGAAGAGTTTCGTCACCCTACTCATCCATCCTTCATTACTAATAATTCCTCATCTCTCCTCAGGTCCTCTCCCATGCAGATCACTGATAGCCTGTCGCCAGCCTCCATGAATTCGTACGTCCCCCCAAGACATTTCAGGATTACAAAAAGAATCGGATCATCGTCCCCGTTCAAAAAAGAAGAGCATTAAGCCAAAGACAGACATCCCCGAACTTACAATAGGAAGGGACATACAGATCGCTGAAATTCCTTACTATCTTAAATTTGCACTGGTCAGTCATTTATGTGGGAAAACACTAGGCCGTGAAGCCTTAAAATCCTAGATGGAGACAAATTGGGCCCCCTTAATTGGATACATGCCTGATTTTCATATCCTCCCAAGGGGTTGGTTCCTTTTCAAAGTCAAAAAAGAGGTGGATGGCAATAATCTTCTTGACCAACGCTGGATATGGGGGCCGTCAGGTCTAATTATGAACAGATGGACAATTAACTTCAATGCCAGAAGAGAACCGCATAATACTCAACAAATTTGGGTAATTCTTCCAGTGTTACCAATGGCGTTCTGGTAGAAACACTTCTTGGAAGCAATTGGGAAAAGATTGGCAAGTTTGTGGCATTGGAGGACAACTGGGAAACCAAACAGGACAGACGGTGCACCTGGATTCTTGTTGAATTGGATGTCAGAGAAGGTCTTTTTGAAGATATCAGGCTCGAGATGTATGGCAATGTCTGGGTCCAACGTCTGGATTATTGGAAGCTGTCGTTCAGATGTTTTAATTGCAGATAAGTCAATCACCTTCAAAAAGACTACACTCAACCGCAGTTCGGTCACACTCAGTTTAAAAAGGTCTGACGTAGAGTTAGCAGGGCTCATTCTCCAGCCACCTCCATCCTGAATAAGGAAAGAATCAAAGACTGTGAGGATAAGGCATCTCTACCGTTGTCAGCGGATAAAGGTTCAAAAGTCTCAACTCCTCCTATCTTTAAGGACGTTGCTTGCGTAGAGAAGGTGGCAGATGCATTATCAGATGAAATAGGCTCGAAGGCGGGTGATGGGAATCTAGAGGATAAATGTTCGGAAGATGTCAGTGGATGCCAAAACAGCAAAGTGACGGTCCAGTCAACTGGTACCAGTGCCAGCAAGGACGTAGAAGGTATTTCTTATACGCACCTTATACGCCTCCAGCTCTTTTTTCAAATTTTGTTTATGTTCTCCCTTCCCTTTCCCCTACTTTTGATTTTCCTCCTTTAGTCACCCACCTTGTTTTACCTCCTCCCCTTAAACTTCCATCTCCCTCGGGAAGCGGACCTTTGGTTTCTTCCCCTACTTCCAGACGAGTTTATGGGCTCCGTTCCAAGACAAAACTTCATGAGATGGATCAAGCTTCTTCTTGTGGGATCGCTCTTAACCCTCCCCAAAAGCCCCAAGTAGGACAAAAAATCCCTCCTTTCAAAGGCCCAATTACAGGCAACCCTAGACATTAGAGAGGGAAAACAAAAAACCATTGGTAGGGCTCTTAGAGTGGAGAAATCCCAATCGAAGGGCGCTTAATGTTAGTTCTATCTTACAACATAATGGGGATAGGGGGGGCTCCAAACAAAATGCCCCCAAAAGGTTACTTGTTACTTTTAAGCCCAAAGTTGTGTTCTTGCAAGAAACAATGTTGGAGGGTTCCAAGGCGAAAGAAATTATAAGCCGCCTTTAAAAAGATAGGAAATTGGAAACACTAGACGCAGACAGACACTCTGGGGTTCTAATAATAGCATGGAGCCCAGACCTTCAACTCCTTTCATCGATCGCTCTCAATGGCGCACTATTAACAGAGCTGGAGGTTGTTGAAATCGGTTTTAATTTCTCCTTCATGAATGTTTATGGGTCGTTCATTGGGAGAAGAGAGTTTTGGGAAAGTTTGAGGAGCTCCGGAGCATTGGACTCTCCTAATCTCATTCTAGCGGGAGATATGAATCTAACCCTCAACTCAGGAGAATATTGGGGCAAAAATGCACAGAATGATTCACTGAGCCACTATTTCAACAGTATTTTTGAAGAAAAGAAGCTAATGAATGCTCAGCCCCTAAAACTCGAGCTCCCCGGAGGAATAATCGAAGCGGAGAGCAGGCGATATCTAAAACACTGGATAGATTCATGGTAGCAGAAAACTTGTTTCAAGACCGTTTAATCTTAAGAGCAGCAGCGGAATTAGGGCGAGTTTCAAACCACATACCCATTTCGCTCTCGATAACCATTCCGGAGAAGAAACCCCTGTCCCCTTTCAAATTTAACCTAGCTTGGATGGAAGAAGAAGGGTATCACAATTTGGTCAAAGAAAACTGGAAAAAGTTAATTCTGTCATCGAAAACATTCATGCAGCAATTTTCAAACAATTTGATAAGAATAAAGTTCCTTTCCAAAGAATGTGAAAAAAGTCACAAAGATTTCTTTGAGAAAATACTAATGGATACAGAGTCTAAACTTCAGGATATCTATAACACTAATACCTCTGGGGCATTTTCAAGCAAAGATTTGGAGTGCCTAAAGGCATTAGAAAAATAAAGAAATAATCTGCTAGCCAAGGAAGAACAACTATGGAGACTAAAAAGCGGGGCGCTTTGGCTGGATGAAGGGGACAAGAATACAAAGTTTTTTCACCGTGTAACATCCCGAATTTTCATAAAAATTTAAATTTTTTGTTAATAGCAATAATAGCTTATTTTACGATAATTTATAATTGCGGAAAATAATAATTGTTGAATGTAACAATGTTAACTAAACAGCTGTTTATACTAAACACAAATAAGTTTCTGATATAACTAATGCAACAATGACAACTTAATTACCTTCATAACAACTATCATTAAGATAGTTAAATGCATGATTAGATCAGACTTTTGATGCGACACTTTTTACTGCAATGATAAGTACGATTGATGTAATAAATGAAATGTCAGGTTAGAAATGTGATATGATACTTTTTCTTTGAGATGATACTAACATTTTGCTTCTTTGCTGTCCAAGGGAGTCCTATGAGGGACCCTGAAGCTTACTTAGCTGTATGTTAAAACATTGGACCTGTTCTATGTGCAGACGACAGGTAAGAAGTTTCATGATTGCAATAATTCCAGTTCGTGTGAGTTCAACTTCATCGTTTGAAAATAAAAATAGAATAATTAAAGACTGTTGCATTTATAAAAGCATACAAGTACGATTCACATGCTTACACTTTTGCTTTCCATGATTCGTCTTGTATCTGAGTAAAATCAACCCCAAGTTAGATGTATGAATAAGCATCTAATTAGCAGCATCGTCACTGTAGTCGTCATTGTACTTAGTTGGTTCTGTCATCGTCCTTGTATTAACTAATTTTGTCGTCGTCATAGCTGTCTAATTGTTGTCAATTAATGATAGTACCAAAATGGCACAACTCCATCAAATCGCATAATTAAATATTTGATATGGAGTCATGTAGTAATTGTTTTCACAATACTAAATTATATCAATATTACTTGATGTGTATGATTGGATAACTATACTAAGTTTTGTAAATCAAGTCTTCTAACTATCACAATACAATTCCAATCTTATGATATAATGAAATTCTTCCTGGAGACTAAATAACAATTATGTGAAAAACAATATATAAAATAAATAGAAGATGCAGTAAGACTATATAGTTTTATCATAGCACAACAAGGTTTGGATTATATAAAGAGATTGCAACATAACCAAGGTCTTATGCATACAATGGTGTGACTATAGTGATTCTTGTTTTAAAGTCGACATTATACATACAACTCCAATTGTTACAATATAATGTAAACATTAAATTCGAAATAGAACTATACAAAGTGTTTACAATTTGTTACAACCTTGCAATATATCGAAACGAAAGTAATAAAGTGTACACATTATACGTAATGTTTGCATAACGTAATAATACTATGGTGAAATACAACAGTAATTTTGATATGTTTAACATAGGAAGTGTAAGATTTGATATCATGTCAAGGTACTGACATGCATTTAAAATTGGAGCTTGACAAGTTGCTGGCTCATAAATTGGACGCCGGGTCTTGAGCTGTGGGAGAGATCACGAATCCCGCCTGCAATAAAAGCTTAGTACTAACGCTTGCCAAGTGGGATTTCCAACAATCCACGTTGAGGTTGATACTACTGGGTTCGTCGTTGTGTATGGTTAGAATGCCTCGAAATGGTCTATGCTTGTTTCTCTGCTTGCCACATGGTGGCACTGTCGACCTATAATGTAGGTCGGGCATTAAATGTTGACGTCGTTTATTCCAATACTACGATCGCTAGCAAAATGGTAACCGTCGATGGTGATGAAGATGGGCCGTTGGATTCGTAACCCTACCATCGTCGCTGTTTTGGTTTTTGAACTGGAGGAGTTGTTCATTGTGCCATTGTTACGACCTGTGTGGCCGACAGGCTGCCGAAAAATTTGTCAAATGTTTTGGGGAGAGGTTCAACCTCGAGACCTTCTAAATGAGTTGAAGTTGCAGGTTTTCTTACTGTGATAAAATGTAGTTTGAAAGGAATAGATCTCTAGTTTGAGGGATTATAGTTTTGGTTTAGGTTTTGAGAGAAGAGTGGAAGGAAACACATAACTATTAGAGGATACATCTTCCTGGTGTCGTCCTGGCGTCGTTCCCGTCAAGAAATATGATGGTAAGCTTTTCTCTAAGCAATGGTTATTTACATTTCCAATTTCGGTTTTCATTGTATCAGGTATCTAACTTCAACTTATCGTTTTGTCAGTTGCAGGGTTCTAGGGAAACGATTGAGTAACATTTTGGCAAAGGTATTAGCGTGCCTCAACACCGGTAAGCCTCGGGTCTTCCATAACCCTCATAGTGCTCCTGGATGGTGGTTGAAGTAGTTCAAAGAAAGATTAACAGTCCTTACCATGACTTGTCGTTGCTCTGTCGTTGTTGAAAGTTGAAGATCCTCTGAAGCACGTTTATTAAACAATGATACCACTCCTTGTTTGTTTGAAGGATGTTTGGTTTCAATACCTTAGGGTTGATGTTGCCGACTAGAGTTATAACTCGTCGATGTTCTAGGAATTTGGGTTCTTTTAAAACTGTTGTAACTTGGGTTAAACCCTGTTTTTAATTTGTTTGTAAACAGTGTTGTAATTCTTCGTTCTGAAAATCTACGACTTCAATGGTTAAGTTTTGAAAAGAGCCGTGGGCTCATTTACTGTGTAAATGATACTTCTCTCTTCGGTAAATAAATTTGCATGCTAAAAATTATCTTGTGTAAATCAGCTTTATGCTGAAGGTTACTAAAATATTTTTCGAGATAGATTAGGGTTTGAAGATTTCATCGATGGTAAGGGTTCTGTAGAAAATAAGTGTTGAAGCGTCCTTCATTTTGAAAAATCAAAATATTGAACTGAAAAATTCTCCCACACTATGTGTCAGACAGATCTGTAGTGAATGATTTAAACTATAGATTGAAAATCGTGAAGTTGTGAGCTAGGGTTTGTGGACATTGTTGTAGGTGCTAACTGTGTTTAGTAAAATCGTGAACTAAAAATCTCTGTGTCTTCAAACTGTCAACAGCTCGTAAACTCGTTGATGTTTAAATGAATAGAGATCAATCTTTTGATAAACGAAATATATAGGCTTTTGTCTTGAATCGAAACCTGTGTAAAGAATAAAATTTCTATTTGTAGTACGATCATATGGAATACAAAGAGTTATTTAGGGTGTGATAGCAAACGAGTTTTATTCTGGAAATAAAACAATTTATACTATTTATAAGTTTATGATGTGGATGTATGAGATAAGAGGTGTCGACATAGTATGAAAATGTCTTGCACTATAGATAGGAATTAGTCTTAGAAACCCTAAATGAAAATCAATGTGTTTTTAAGCAAAAGAGAATTGTATTATGACTGTTATGTATGGTTTTGTTAAGATAAATACATCCACTTAATTTGCAGCTATAGTATTGAATTGAAAAACATGATATAATGTATAGAGAGATGAAATCTATCTATTTCTTTTATGCATGGATTGATAAGAATAATTTGATGCATCTACACAGAAATTATACACTGTTTGTTTTTCGTGAAACTCTAATAAACAAGTATATATATATTCATACATACTTTCTGATATATTTAACTATAATGCAGGAACTGAATCACACATATATATACAGAGAAAGAATAGAGTTTATATTCTAGGAAACACTGCAGTACTTATGATCTTCTAGATTTTATCAATTATTCTATTACTGTTTAGTATAGAGCAGCATGATGAAAACAAACTCAAAACACTTTTCTTTTCTATCTATTCGAATCAATGGCAATTGCCTATCCTCTAATCTATTTTAATTTGCATATCTCTACTAGAGTACGATGCTTCAAAACAGCATGTGGAAAAATAGGGATATTGGTTTATCAATTTAACATTAAACTTAAATATTCAGACTTAAACATTTCTAGAATTAGATTCTTTTTCAAAACAATTAAACAGAAAAATACTAGATAAACAGAACATAATTATTTACTGAGAATAAATTAGGAAATCTTTAAGAACCTAAGAAAATCTGTAGGGAAACAAATAGCCCAAGAAGACTGTTCCACCCAACCAAATTCCTGAAAACAGTCAAGTACTGTCTTAGGACCCCCGAGCTTGTTCACTGAACCACCAGGAGGAAGAAACTCAGGAATGAGGACTTCTTCTTGCTGTAGCAATTCACTTCTGAATCTTCAATAGATAACAATCCAATAGACTTGCACCAGCACTTCTGGTTCCTCTCAATAATAATGCAGACTCAAAATTACAGTCACCACTAACTTCCCTATTCGAATCTCTCTTGAAATCACCTGATTCACAAGAGGTAAATATTCTGCAGAAATATTGATTAAGAGCTTCCTGCCCAATTCGAATTTGCTTTTATAGGTTGCCTAGGCCTTTTAGATGTTACCGGGTCATTAAATGAGCTGCCTGCTCACTCCCTCCACCTGGGGGATAATGCCCTATTTTTAGGGGTAGTTGTCCCATAACCAACAGTTAGTGGTGTGATGCAACTGCTGCCATGTGTCCCATACCTTCCAATAGCTTCCATTCCTCCTAGTGGGTCAGTGAACACTCATTCAACAGTCCTCTTGGGTGTTTGTCTCCTAATTAATTTATAATAATATTCAGTAATTACATTCATCCATGATCAAAACTGATCATAATTACAAAACTTTGTAGTTAAGTTTAACATAAAGTATTTTGCAATAAAATCATAATGTTCAGAAAATTGGGTAGGCGACATACACCCCCCCTTAAGCCTCAACATCGTCTTCGATGTTGGCTAATCACTCCTTGAGTGTTCCTGAAATAGAGTTGGGTATGCTGCCTGCATACGACTCTCCAACTCCCAGGTTGCTTCTTCTGGGCTAAGGTGCTTCAATTGCACCTTCACTTGCCCAATGCTACGATTCCGGAGAATAGTTTCCCTCCTTCAGAGGATACAATCCGGTTCCACCGGAAAATCTCCGTCTTGTTCCACCTGTACATCATTCCAGTTTACAACATGAGTAGTATTGTGCACATATTTCTTTAAAAACGATATATGAAAAACATTATGTATTTTCAGGTTAGGTGGCAAAGCCAGTTGGTATGCCACTACTCCAACCTTAGATAATATTTCAAAAGGACCGCAATACCTGGGTGCCAACTTGACACAGCTCCCCAATTTCAGTGAACTCTTTTTCGGTCTTACCTTGAGAAACACATGTTCACCCTCCTGGAACTCTTTATGAGTTCTTTTTGAATCTGCTTGACTTTTCTGCCTATCTTGGGCAGCTTTTAAATGTCCTTGCACCTGTTTCACAATTAGTTCTAACTCTTGCAATAATTCAGGTCCTAAAACAACTCTATTTACTGGATCATTCCACGAAACAAGTGTATTACATTTCCTACCATAAAGAATTTCAAAAGGACTAAGTCTGGCTGAAGCATGATAATGATTATTATAAGCAAATTCTGCTAAGTGCAGATAGTCTTCCCACTTACTAGGCTGATCCTTAACATACATTCTTAATAAATCTTCTAACACTTGATTTACCCTTTCTGTCTGCCCATCCGTCTGTGGATGAAATGCTGTACTGAAATTTAAAGTTGTATTCAATCCTTTAAACATTGACCTCCAGAAGTTCCCTATAAACTTCGAGTCACGATCTGAAATTATTACTTTCGGTATTCCATGAAGTCTAAAAATCTGTTTCATAAAAATTTCTGCAATATCTGGGGCTTTATGCGTGGTCTTCACTGGTATAAAGTGTGTTGCCTTGCTGAGTTTGTCCACCACCACCATGATAAAATCATGTTGTTTCTGATTTTTAGGTAATCCAGTAATGAAATCTATGCTGATCACTTCCCATTTCTAGCTTGGTATTGGTAATGGTTGCAACAATCCAGCTGGATGTTGGTGTTCAACCTTCACCTTTTGACAGTCCAAGCATTTTACGATGTATTCTGCTACTTCATCTTTCATTCTAGGCGAATAATATTCTTTTCTCAGCATAGTGATGGTCTTTTGATATCCTGAATGACCAAAATAGTGACTTTTATGCATCTCATTTAATATTAGAAATTTTATTTCTGGTACATACATTCTGTTTTTATTCAGTAATAGACCATTTTCCTTAATTTTGTAATCGGCCATACAATTTTCAGAACTGTTATTGGTTGTCCTTTCCTTCATTTTTCTGTATTCTTCATCTGTTTCACCTTTCTCCAGAATTTGATTTTCCAAATCAGTTGAATAATTACTGATTGCTGAAATGAAATTTAGTTTTGCCTTGCGACTCAAGGCATCTGCAACTTTGTTCTCCTTTCCTTTAATATGCTAAATTTCGAAATCATACTCACTTAAGAATGTCAACCATCTAGCTTGTCTAGCATTCAGGTTTGTCTGATCCAATAAATATTTCAGACCCATGTTATCCGTTAATAATGTAAACTTTCTTCCAATAAGGTGATGACGCCACATTTTAAGGCATGAATAACTGCTAATAACTCTAAATCATAAGTAGAGTAATTCTTTTCATGTACCTTCAACTTTCTAGATTCATATGCTATCGCATGTCCTTCCTGTGTCAAGACTCCACGAGTCCATCATTTCATGCGTCTGTACAAACTACAAAATCCTTGTTGGGGTCAGCTATCTTCAAGATGGGTGCTGTCATCAATAGTTCCTTTAATTTCTTAAAACTCTCAGCACATTTCTGATCCCAAACAAATTTCTTCCCTTTCTTCTGCAAGGAAGTTATGGGGTTGGCAATTTTTGAAAAATTCTCTATAAACTTTCTGTAATACCCCGTAATGCCCATAAATGATCTTACATCCGACACATCTTTAGGAACCGGCCAGTCATTAATGGCCCTTATCTTGTCGGGGTCAACCGAGATTCCTTCTGCTGAAATTATGTGTCCTAGATACTGAATTTTGTCTTTGTGGAAATCACACTTACTAAATTTGGCGTATAGTTGATGATCTCTTAATATTTGTAAGATAATCCGTAAATGTTCATCATGCTCTTCTTTTCTTTTTGAGTACACTAAAATATCGTCTATAAACACAACAACAAACTTGTCTAAGTACTTATGCAAAATATTATTCATCAAACACATAAATACAGCCGGGGCATTAGTCAAGCCAAATGGCATGACTACGAACTCGTAATGTCCATACCGAGTTCGAAAAGCTGTCTTGAAAATATCTTCGTCCTTAACTCTTACTTGATGATATCCTGATCTTAGATCAATCTTCGAAGATACTATTGCTCCACGCAGCTGATCAAATAGATCATCTATGTGGGGCAACGGGTATCTATTCTTGATCGTCATCTTATTAAGCTGGCAATAATCTATGCACAGTCTTAATGTTCCATCTTTCTTCTTAACGAAGATGACAGGTGCTCCCTAAGGAGACACACTGGGTCTAATATACTTCTTGTCAATAAGCTCTTTCAACTGAGATTTTAATTCGTTTAACTCCAGTATATTCATCTTGTATGGA
Organism: Larix kaempferi; assembly: GCA_027924585.1. Classification (NCBI taxonomy): domain Eukaryota; kingdom Viridiplantae; phylum Streptophyta; class Pinopsida; order Pinales; family Pinaceae; genus Larix; species Larix kaempferi. Next base: position 8,519,252 of record BSBM01000003.1, read on the forward strand.
GCTTTTGAATTTGGTACTGCTCCTGGTATCAACTCTATGGTAAAATCTAAATCTCTTTTGGATGGTAATCCTGGAATCTGCTCAGGAAATACATCTTTAAAATATTTTAGGACAGGTATGTCCTCTAATTTCAGTTTGTCCTCTTTATCCATAATCTCATCGTTTACCACGTTTACTGCAAACATTTGGCATCCCTTCCTAACTGCCCTCTTAACTTGCATGGTTGAAATCTGTCTAAGGGTTACCTTCCTTGGAATGCCTTTTATTTCTACAGTTTTCCCTTCATCATTTAAGCATGTAAAACTTTTTCCATAACAGTCCAGGATGACATGATGGGCTTCCAACCAGTCCATCCCAACTATAATATCATAAGAACCTAAAGGTAGAATATTCAACTTGATTTGTGTTTGCAAATGATTCAAGGATAAAACACAGTTCTCTATAAAATTTGAAACTTTCCTCTTTGTTCCAGTTGCTAGTATAACTAGCCATGATTTACTAAACTTTTCAGTTTTTAGTTTAATACTTTCCACAACATCTGGTGATATATAACTTAAGCTAGCACCAGGGTCTATTAAAACAATAACAGGATGGTCATGTATCATACCTTCAATCTCTACCATGGAGATTTGATCATCTGCTTGCCTGTTGTCGAGTGCTGTGTTAATTCTTGGCATCTCCCTTGCTATGTCTCCAACAGTAGGTTCAGTCTGTATAGAGTTGATGTTGTTTGTCTTCCGCTTCCTTAAGGGACATTCTGATGCGTAATGGGGGCCTTGACATTCAAAACATTTAATATGTGTCTTTGGCTCACTGGTCTTGGCAGTATTAGATGCATTTTTCGGTGCTGTAGAATTTTGCTGTGAATTATTTCTGGAATTATTCCCTTGGGAATTTCGATTCTGAAAATTCTTCTTGGGAATCCGGAATTTCCACCGAATCTGAAATTTTTCTTCTTCTGTTCAAAATTGTTGGGCTTATGATTTTTCCAATTAGACATACCCTCTCTCTTTCGATTTGTATCATAACAGAAAAATTCCTTTCTCATAGACTCCTCTAATGTTTTAGGACTGTCATACTCAATTCTGTCTTTAATGCTGAATGGTAAACAACTCAAATACCTTTGAATTTTTGGTTTTTCTTCTATAAAGTATGGTACATATCTCAGTAGGTTCAGAAACTTACTGTTCAGTTCTTTCATGTTCATACCTCCCAACTTCAAATCGTAGAACTCTTTAGATTTTTCTTCGTAGTACTATTCAGATAGATACTTCTTTTTGAAATATCGTTTGAAAGCACTCCAGCTTACGTCTTTATCCTTGATTCCCTTTACCCTTTTGACATCCTGCCACCAGATATCCGCTTTTCCTATCAAGTTATATATAGCCATCTTTGCCTTTAAGAACTCTGAATAGTTGTAGATATGGAAGTATTTTTTCATCCCTGACAGCCAAGCTTCCGTTGTCTCGCCTTTTTCAATTTCTCCATTGAAAGTTGGAGGTCTTATCTTCTTGAATTCTCAAGAAATCTACTCATATTCCTTATGATCTTTCCTTCTTGGTTTTGAGTCTCCTTCACTGCTGTCACTGGTATAGTTACGCTTCCTTTTGCGTACTTCAATATCATCTCCTGATGAAGTTAAGCTGTCTTTTACTTCACTGATTTTTATGTTCTGATTTTGACAATGTGAGGAATTTCCTCAACTTTGGAAATATCTTCATTGTTTCTCTTTTGTTCCTCTGTTTGGCTGTGTTCAAACAGGACTTGATTGAGTTGTTCTTGAGCTTGCAGAATCTTTTCATTATCTAATTTCACAGATTTGATTTCTGCTTTTAATTCGCAACAGTTCTGACGAACCGTTATTTAATTCCCCGTGACCTTCCTCTACATAGTGTTGTCCCGAACTGTGACTGTTTGGCTAAAATCTGTCGCTTAAATGTTCAGCTGAGTTCTCCATACCTGTAACTGAAAATGATTTCTAATAACATAATAATAAAATTTTCAAGTTAGTGTAATTTTCTGCTGTATATAAAAATTTCTACTGCATGTTTTGGACCTCATTCAGGCCTAGAGTTTGAATCTGTGCTCTGATACCACATGTAACATCCTGAATTTTCATAAAAATTTAAAATTTTTGTTAATAGCAATAATAGCTTATTTTACGATAATTTATAATTGCGGAAAATAATAATTGTTGAATGTAACAATGTTAACTAAACAACTGTTTATACTAAACACAAATAAGTTTCTGATATAACTGATGCGACAATGACAACTTAATTACCTTCGTAACAACTATCATTAAGATAGTTAAATGCCTGATTAGATCAGACTTTTGATGCGACACTTTTTACTGCAATGATAAGTACGATTGATGTAATAAATGAAATGTCAGGTTAGAAATGTGATATGATACTTTTTCTTTGAGATGATACTAACATTTTGCTTCTTTGCTGTCCAAGGGAGTCCTATGAGGGACCCCGAAGCTTACTTAGCTGTATGCTAAAACATTGGATCTGTTCTATATGCAGACGACAGGTAAGAAGTTTCATGATTGCAATAATTCCAGTTCGTGTGAGTTCAACTTCATCGTTTGAAAATAAAAATAGAATAATTAAAGACTGTCGCATTTATAAAAGCATACAGGTACGATTCACATGCTTACACTTTTGCTTTCCATGATTCGTCTTGTATCTGAGTAAAATCAACCCAAGTTAGCTTTATGAATAAGCATCTAATTAACAGCATCGTCACTGTAGTCGTCATTGTACTTAGCTGGTTCTGTCGTCGTCCTTGTATTAACTAATTATGTCGTCGTCATAGCTGTCTAATTGTTGTCAATTAATGATAGTACCAAAATGGCACAACTCCATCGAATCGCATAATTAAATATTTGATATGGAGTCATGTAGTAATTGTTTTCACACTAAGTTTTTTGGACCCAAAATCCGACAGCGAAAAAGTCGAATTTGCTACAACCTATGGTTGACTATCCGACAATTCTAGTCTTTTTTTATCGTCGGTGGGATATCGGCTAAAATCCGACATAGTTCAAGACGTCAGATATTCAACTACCATACCTCGTCGGTTAACCGACTTCCTCCAGCTTCACAGGAAGTTGGATAAGCGACAGCGTCAACTTGCAATATTTGTCGGATGCCATCCTTTCCCCGTCGATTATGCGTCGACAAAGTTGTCGGTTAAGGGACGTGTTTAACAAAAAAAAAAGGCAATTCTGACATTCCGAGCCATCGGAAGTATAGCACAATCGTAGGATATCACCATGCAATCATCGGATAGGTCGTCGGTTAAGCGACGTGGACAACATAGCAAAAAAAATGGATCCGACGTTCTGAGCCGTCGGTAGTATAGCACAATCGTAGGATATCACCATGCAATCGTCGGATAGGTCGTCGGTTAAGCGACGTGGACAACATAGCAAAAAAAATGGATCCGACATTTCGAGCCGTCGGTAGTGTTGCAACACCGTCGGATATTACCCTACGGTCGTCGTTATTAGGTCGTCGGTTAACCGACTACCCAATACATTTAAAAAAAATATATACAGGAAATCAATATATTCTATCTCTATTGTGGAAATATGTAGAATAATTACATATATATATAACTGAGAACCCCATTATGCTCTTCCCATTGTATTAGCAGCGTAGTAGCCTAAGGGAATAGAGCCGTTGTAATAAAGCCATTGTATTAAGCGGCGGAGTCAATCATTATTCAAGTGGACCTACAGGCTAGTGGGTGCCTATTAAGGAGGCACAAAAGACTGTACTCTAAGTCTCAAGTGCTAGTGTCTATGGAACTTACTTTATGGACTACAGGCTTTCCACGTAGCAGAATAAAAGGACTAGGAAGTTATGTAACATTGTGGCATATTCGTCACAAAGAGATGGTAGTGTGCTTCCATTGTGTCAAGGTACTCTTACCTAACTTCTCTAATTTGGTATACTGAGGAGTCTGTATATTCATGTCTGAGATCATATTCTTTGAATAAGTCTCATTAGATAGTTAATGGGTAGTTACTTAATGTAAAAGGCTCGTTTTTATTAAATAAGAAAGTCATTAATTTTGAGATTGCAAGTAGTTTGGGTTTTGGTAGTTATTAAGAAACTATTTATAGCGTTAGAAGGATGTATATTGTTTTGTCAAAGATTGGTATTGTATTGAAGCTTTGCTCAAAGGAGCTTATCCTCTCCAAGAGGCCCATGAACATTGCTCTCTCTTTTTGAATTTATTAATACAAGTGTTATATTTTGCAAGTTTAATATCTTTCTTGCATTTTCTTTTGTTCACTTATATTTATTTGAGGTTAAGCTGGATATTGATTCCAAGGAAATTAAAGAGAAGGTTAAGGATATTGATTCCAGTGCATCATTTACTCAACCTTTGAAGTTATGGAAACTCGAAATTGGTTATGAGGAGCAACCAAAAATCACAACAAGCTCCAAGAAATTGTCAAAATTTAAATGACAGGCGTGTGGGTTGTAGAAAGCCAGCATCGTAGCCATTCATTGAGCTCCTCTCTGTTTTGAGAATAATTTCATATTCTCTACTGAACAGGGCCAACCACGTGAAGGTGGAAGCTCTTATGGCCCCTCCCCCCCCTCACATCACTCTCAATTCCCCATACCCAATGCATGCACTCGAAAAAAACAAATATGTCCAAATTCATCCATATTTTATCATGAACTTTCATCCATTATTCATTCAATAAATGCTAACATTCACTAAACCATTGTTTCTGTCGATACACACATTCATTCAATAAAAGATAACATTCAATAAACCATTCATTAATCATTCAGTCAACACATTCATTCAATAAAAGCTAAAATTCAATAAAGGTAACAGTTTACTACACTAAATCATTAAAACATTAGAAAATTCATTAAACCATTCATTCATTAATTAGGCCAAAAATCGTGGACGATATATTTTTATAAAAAATATTTAGACGAGATTTGAACCTGTTGCCTATGTCTAGTCCCAAGGATACCACCTTCAAGCTTGACCTTATCAATCAATTCCCATTGCCATTTCCTCTCAAACGACGTCCCAAAACAATTTCTCTCGAGACCCACTCTTCATTTATTCTGCATGCATTTCACTATGCAACCGTCTTAAATTCCCATTGCGTTTTCCATCAATTAGTTGATCAATTCAGTATGACCCATGTCCGTCGTCCAATGAGTGTTTCCGCGGTGTTCAGTTTCAGCCTGGAAACGGTTGACGATTCATGGTAATAAGTTTCCCTTCGACTGCAAATGACAAACTCATAGTTCACTATTAAGGTTTGTTTGACAAAGCTGACGGTCAAAGAAATCTTGATAGTGAACTATGAGTTTGCCATATTGCAGCTTAAGGGAAATGTAAATATAGAATGAGTCGTCACCGTTGTCAGGCTGGAACTCAAGACCGCAGAAACACTCCTCGGACGGCGGGCGTGGGTCATACCGAATTGATAAACTAATCTGAGACGATTGCATAGTGAAATGCAAAGAGAATCTGAGACGATTGCATAGTGAAATGCATACACAATGAATCAAGGTTGAATGTGGTAGCCCGCCATCTCCCATTGTGAAATGCATGCAGAATGAATCGAGCTTGAAGGTGGTCACCCTTGCCAGCTGCACTTCAAGCTTGAAGGTGGTAGCCTTGGGACTAGACATAGGTCACAGGTTCGGATCTCCTCAGTTCAGTTCGTACCCTGTTATTTTTTCAATGCAAACTATATGTTTTCTTTAATTTGCTATTGACTTTAATTCCCTAGCGTAGGAGGAGCCATTATGGTCAAGTTGCATTCCTAAAAAAAAGATGAACATTCACAACAAGCAGCATGTCTCTAATTGTTATTGGTGTATGCTAGCTTAGTTGCAAATATCATGCTTCAGAAGAAGCCAACCTTGAATGGTAAATATACCAATTTGGAAGGGTTTAATGTGAGGTTAAGGATATTGATTCCAAGGAAATTAAAGAGAAGGTTAAGGATATTGATTCCAGTGCATCATTTACTCAACCTCTGCTGTTGTGGAAACTAGAAATTGGTTATGAGGAGCAACCAAAAATCACAACAAGCTCCAAGAAATTGTCAAAATTTAGACAACACGCGAGTGGGTTGTAGAAAGTCAGCATTGTAGCCATTCATTGAGCTCCTCTCTGTTTTGAGAATAATTTCATATTCTCCACTGAACAGGGCCAACCATGTGAAGGTGGAAGCTCTTATGCCCCCCTCCCCCGACATCACTCTCAATTCCCCATACCTAATGCATGTACTTGAAAAAAAAAAATATGTGCAAATTCATCCATATTTCATCATGAACTTTCATCCATTATTCATTCAATAAATGCTAACATTCACTAAACCATCGTTTCAGTTGATCAACACATTCATTCAATAAAAGATAACATTCAATACACCATTCATTAATCATTCAGTCAACACATTCATTCAATAAAATTTGAAATTCAATGAAGTTAACAGTTTACTACACTAAATCATTAAAACATTAGAGCATTCATTAAACCATTCATTAATTCATTAGACCAAAAATAATGGACGATATATTGTTATCAAAAATATTTAGACGCTGTTTTTCCCGTCCTTCTTTTTATAAGTTTTTCTTCTCTTGATCAGTGGTATATAATCTATGAGAGGACCATCTACATCATCTGGACTTTCTCTTCCAGTTCTTGGTTCTTTAGTAGGCGCTTTTGGTGATGTTTGCAATATCCTAGCTGATTGTTGTTCTAGACCTGGATTTTGCGGCAAGGGGTTCGGATTTGCTGCAACGATGTGAAAATATTACATCGTTATATTTTGCTATTGTAATGACAAGTTTTTCATTTAAAAAAAATCATTACGAAGGTGTTTTTTTACCAGGTGTGAGCAACTCATGTTGTTGATGTTCTTGTCCAGTCTCAACTTGTACAGTTTCACCCTCTACATGCTTTGCAGTTGAAATACGGTGAACTACAATTAATGGTCACCATTTGCAATGCTATACATAAAATTGTAGCATATGAATAAATTCATTACCGGGATTTGAAGCTTGATCATCAATTTATTGTTGTCCCTCCTCGACACTAATGGGATCATTACTTTCCTGTTAAAAACATAGTCAATATTTTACATCAAGTATTTGAAATGAAAATATTCCACAAGTGACAAATATTCATTAAACTATATAGATTCTATATACCTGTGCACCGGATGGATTGGTACCACAAGATTGGGTTTGCCCAGATAAGCTTCTTCTACGTTCAACAACAACTCCAAAGCCTTCCTGAAAGCCAAGCTTCATGTCTTCCTCTGTGGGTACTTCATTGAATCGATCGGCTTGCATATTTGCTTATCGTCGTTAATTAACATTTTACGGTGCAATAAAACAAAAAATAATTTTCAATTTATTATTTGTATTCATTGTTGGTTTCTCGAAACTTACAAACCGTGCCGCCAAATTTGAATAACCACCAGGGCCAAGCTTGTGCTGACCTACTTTTTCTAGTCTTGCCTTTGTGGCCTTTGATGTGTCTGGTAGCCTATGCAAGTGTTGAAATACGTTAGATGTTCCAAGTTCGATATAGAAATCAAGGATAATAAGGTTTAGAATTACATTGCGGAAAGTATTGCATACCTCCCTGTGCCTGGTGTTAGCTTGCCTTCTCTTCTCAGAGCCTTCTCCTTTCCATCTTCCACTAGAGCTCTCCACTCCATTGCTGGAATCATTGGTGGGCGCTCATACCTATGGTTTCTTTCGAGGTGTGTCCTATATTGGTCTCGGACAACCTTCACATGTTGACAAGCCTTTTTCAAGACATTGGCATGACTGAAGGTTTTCTCCCCAAACAGGCCAACCAACCAATTAGTGAGTTCATCTTTTAAATGTTTCGGTTGTCTATCCCACCTTGATTGGATGGTGGGCCCAAAGATCTCCAAGCAAAATTCATTCATATGTTTATAGAAAACATTGTTTCCTGCACAACGATCATGCCATGATCATAATTAGTTGATAAAAAACGTTTTATCGGTATATTACAATGAAATTATAAACACTAATTAACTTGATCAACTATGATTAATTACCTGGGATCGTCGGTATCTTTATTGGGACGAGATCTTCGTCCACCAAAAATGTTGTCTCCAATGTTCCCATGCTTTTGACACGGGAAGATCCTGGAAATGTAGCTTGTTCGACATCAAAATTGATAGGGGACTCGATGTTGACCCCTTCTTGTGGAGGATCCGTTGTGTGTTGGTCAGTAGCGGTTGTTGCACTCACAGCGGGGGTCTGTGGTGTTTCAGAACGTGTTGTCGACTGTTCGGTCGACAACAATGGCGAAGGATTCGAACTACGTGGAGTCGTTTGGTCGTGATGCGAAGTCTCTCTACGAGCCTCGCTGGGGCCAACACCACCTTGACCAATATTGTGTGGTCCCTTATAATTTTGTAAATACACACCACGTATTATACGTTCAATACTATCATATAAAAGAGAACATTATAAAGATTTAAACGAATTATTCTATGATTCAAGATTCCTCAACTTACTCGCAAGTTATTAGATTTATGTTCCAACAATGCAATCCTTATTTTAATTGCGATTGTCTACGGAACCTGGATTACTAGAGAAAGGATTTCCGCAGTATATCTATTCAACAATTTCTTTGCCATCTTTAGCGGGTGTGCGGCTTCACCAATTTTTTCGCAATCGTGAAGCACCTCTGCCACTTCAGGGTCTAACGGAAAATCTTGCGATGCTGATTCATATTGCGATTCACTAGTGGGCTGGAACAAACATATATAAAGCACTACCGAGTTCTCTACTGATAGATTCCAAATTTTATATTAACATATATAACACATCTATCATGATAGATTCGTAAAATTACAACACGGTTACATTATCATAACGAAACCAGTATATCACACGAAAAATACATAGCAAAATTAACATTATGCTACGTATTATATTCGTACAATTGAAATGAATTATACCTGCGACCTCGAGGATCGCGGTCCACTCATTGGATCAATGGTCATAGGTGACTTGCCCCGATCTGCTAATATCTGGGAGTTGCCCCTAACAACACCCTAATAAAAAAACATAGTGAAAGTCACCTAAACGATTCCAAAACTATTCATGAGAAAACACATCAAAAAAATTATTATTCATATTATATTTTTAATATTACAAAGATGTATACCCATTGCGCGGACCCTGGTGTGGCCGACCTTACGGAACTGGCCTGCATAAAAAACATAGACTAGAAAATTACGTAAACGAAACCAAAATAGTCATTGAAACATTAATATAATGCTAAAACATTTTGACATATTTTAATTGTACAATTCAAATCAGGTCTACCTGTTGCCCCGAGGGTGTTGTCGTCTGATCAACATTCGACGGGTGTATTTCCCGATCAACGTTTTGCATCAAATATAAATTTCATTATATAAAACAAACCAAGTTATTAATAATGGAAAAACAAAGCAAATAAAAACTCTTTTCTCTTATTATATTTGTACTATTAGAAATATGTATACCTGCTCCGTCGAGGAAGAAGTTCTCCTCTGACCATTTGTTGGCAGGGATTTATCCCGATCACTGGCCTGCAAAGTAAATATGGGAAATTTAAACGAAATAAACTAACAAAAAATCCTTATGATGTTTAATTTATTACTAAAAGGTTGGGTAAAATGTTATATATAGTAACCTTGTTTGTATCTACTCGGTTGACGAGGTAATTAATAAGCAACTCGTTTCCTGCAAATATTGTTTTAATAGCAACTACAAAAATGCGGTTTCCTTCACGCCCCTCAAATTTGCAGTTTGGTTGCTTAATTGTAGACCCTGGTTGTGTACTGTTTATAAACCCCGCAATATTCCCTGTGGCCTTTGGCCTTCCGTCCATGTACAACGTTCCTCCTTTATTTTGATTTTTGTCTTTCAATTGTAAATAGTTTGTTAACAATCCATAGCTACGCATACTTTTTGTATATCGGACAAGGTGCATCCAATCGTTGTAGTTGTATATGGGTCCAACATACTCTATCAATTCTGTACATGTCCCGTAACCGACCAAGATACAATCCATGGAAAACAACCCGAAACCATGTATCGACGGCGGTGCAATTCGATATCTCCTCTCGTTCACACAAAAATCAGTGTTCGGTGGAGGAAGATCCTTCGGTACCCATTGTTTCACTAAATGTCTGTACCTCAAGGGCACCTCTTCGTCGTCTTTTGTCTCATCACCATAGGAACATGCCCCCCTTGACCGTGAAAAAATGCATTGTGTCTATGGAATCTTCTTTTGTTTTTTTGACATCTAGTTGATACAATTCTTCTAGACCTACTGGATGTCTCACTTTCCTCTAGCCTTCCTAAACTCCCCTCGCTCGAGGAAGACAGATCAGACAAATACCTATTTGGTTCTACCTGCACCATTGGAAAAACGTTTATATTCGACCGCAAGGCATAGCACCTCTTAAAAGTTGACGTGTATCGCCTTTTATAATTTTACTTGATCCTCATTCCCTTTGTCAACATGTAGGCATTCAAGTGATGATCGGAAGACGACCAATTTATCTTTCTTAAGAGTAGAAAGTCATGCAATATTTATGAGTTATTTTTTACCATTTGATTTAACGCTACATCACACATGTAACACATATGTAGCACACATGAAACACTACACATACACGTTACAGGATCTCCTCTAATGTTAAAAGTCCTGGCTACTTAATGAAAACTATTTACCACATATTTGATTACCTTAATGTAGACGTTTTCTGTAATATACTCAGAAGAGTTACTTTCAGAAATGACTGTGCCTCTTAGAGGCCAGTCAACTCTAGGAACCAAGTGACCCTATGATAGGGCTAGTACAAACCAGAGAGAGAGAGATGACTGGGCTATGGTACGGTCAATCAAAGAAATTCAGTGACAATAAAAAGGCTCAGTACAAAGACCAACCAATAAGGTACAAGTAAAAAAAAAGAATGGGTATAAAGACTCACAACCCTTGGGACTAAGGGGGTGTACACTACCTCAAACGTGGACAAACTACCATAGTTATAACCACAAGACCATAAACATAAAAGGCGGTCCAAATCAATATATGCAATATCTCCTTGTAACTACCTCATATATGCAATATCTCCTTGTAACTACCTCATTTATGCAATAGCTCCTTGTAACTACCTCTTGAAACTCAAATAGTACCACCAAAAGGTATGATAGCATGCAATCTTCCAAACTAAGGTCAGGAGGGTGGTATGAAGTGGGTATAAAGACACATAACAATTTGGAGAAAGTGGGTGTACCTCAAATGTGGACAAACTACCATAGTACCCACAAGACCTAAAACATAAAAGGTGGTACAAATCACATGATATCCCAATATCAGTAAAACACCCAAAAGGTAAAAGGCAAGGTACCACAAAAATATTATTAACAAAATGAAAGGACCATAAGAAAATCGACCAAGGTGGGGTACAACCATTCATCTCTCTCTCAAATGTACCATTGTTCCATATAACTTGAAAGACCATCATCATAGTAAACAGAAAAGTCCACACGGGTGATGTGATCACGTGGTCCTCTAGACTACTCCTACAGTCAAGCGTTAGTGGCTCCATGAAGGGGTGTTCAGTCCCTTTAGCAGACCATCTAACTCAGCCATCTCCAAGACCTAGGAGAAGAGGACATCACACATCATCAAATAAGTATTGGTAACTACCGTGTATGAACTAAAAAACCCTAAAGCAACCGAGCATGCAGAAGGGGAGCTATGAAAAGACAAGGCTCGCAGGCCAAAAAAACAAGCTCAAAAAACTATACTGGGACTGATGTCACAGTAAGCGAGCTGAAACAAAAGTGGCCATAATTCCAACAAGTAGCACTAAAAAGAAAAAGACCCTCTAAAAAGGTGAAAATGCAAGCAAACTTCCTAACTAGGAGCTGGAGACCTCGACAAATCGTATCCTTCGCAAGGTGATGAAATCCAAGTCGAACAATACGAAGTGAGAGACCGAATTTGAAGGATATCCCTCTACTGAAAGGGATCCTGGGTAAAAGAGCCCTAGTAGAAAAGTCACTAAGCTACCTCGTTCATGACACGTCGGAAAAGGTTTTCAGCACTTCTGCCTTATCACCCTTGTATCACCAGTATGGTGGCCAGAGAATACAAGGAAGACAATGATCGATGTTTCCTTAGGGCTAAGTGCAGTGCGGCATTCCACATAGTACGTTCGGTTCTCGATCTTGTGGCGGTTTAACCCCTGAAACAACAGGAGTCCCCTCCACAAATTGGTGTATGACCGTGTCAACAAATACTAGAGGATTTTGGTTCCCTAGAGGACAACAACTATGTCTCAGGTGATAATGACAAGGGGGAATTATTTGGATGCCTATCCCCGGTGTCCTACCTAACTACCAAATTCTTTTGATTTCCTCAAGTGAGTTTATGGTGTTTTTAGTTAGGGGGTGTAAATTTTAGTGGTTGTATTACTCAATCAGGTGATGGAATTGAAACTCGTGGTGTGATGACTGACTCAAACCATGCAAATGCATATGAATAAAATAAGCCTTTCCTTTCAATGAATGCTAGCTAAGGTAAGGAGAGAGTTCTTTCAAACTATAACTACTCTTTCAAATTAAATGAATGCAACAAGTGTTCAAGTTCATTCATGGGACCTCAAGGAGAGCTTCAGATATACTCAAGTCATGCACATGAATTCATCACATAAAACAAAGTGATAATAAATATAAGGAATTGTACATATCCATGTTCATAATTCTCTAGGAACACTTATAATATTCTTCAATCATTCTTCACAAAAACACAGGGATAGTAGAAACAATAAACTGCATATAAATCTTCATGAGCTTAATAAAAAAATAGTAACCACAACTGGGGAAGCTATACCACAACTTGTTTTTTTATGACTATAAATACAAGAGTATCCTAATCATGAGCAATACATCCTTTACTTTTACATCATGAGCAATACTAATCATTTCCACTTTAACTTGCATTGAGTGCCTTGACATGAATTCCCCCAAGCTACTATCTTCTAAGTGTTAAAGCTGCTACAATACTACCCTAGTCGAAGACTAAAATTGCCACAATCCAAGTCATGATGGTTTGATTGAACTCTGAAGTATGATGATGCATGCTTACCTTTTATGAATTTACTAACCCTGATCAATGATACAATGAAAGCCAATTTTAAGAAGATGAAGACTTTAAAACAAACCATAATAGCCTGAAATACTTCCTAAACCAGAACAACAAAAATGGGTAAGCAAAATCGAAGTTCCGTTTTCCATCAAGGTGGCTTACAAATTGATTTAAATTTGACCGCAATGGCACCAACCGTAATTTTAGGCCTATATAATTTTGTTCCTTTTATATATATACATTTCGAATCCGTCAAATATTTCGTTACTTTGTACCCTGGGGCCACTTTCTGGAAATTATCATCTTCAAGCAGCCTCGACGGAAAACGGAACTTCGATTTTGCTTATATCATGATGCTAATGGTGTTATAGGATCTATCTCACATGGTTCTACTTCATTATGGGATGGGGCCAATTAATCTTACTTTCAAAACTCATATGGTGGCAATGATTGATACATTCTCATTCCTCACATTCTACACTGCCCAAAATTTTCTAATTGTATGAAAATTGAAGCTTTCAATTTTATCCAAACCATGTAAGGAGAACTTGACCTAATTGCAATTTTTATAATCTACATGGAAGGATATGTCAATTTATAGACAGGGCAATTTAATTTATAGACAGGGCAATTTTTAGCCGTAGTATAGTTATCAACCTAATCCTTCGCATATCAGGGCAATCTAATTTATAGAGACAGGGAAATTTAAAGAGGACGATGATTTGGTTGACATCCATACCAGATTGATCTTTAATTTGTTACTGAGTTATTTAAAACGCAGATCGTATGACTTGAATCCGGGTGAGACCCAATTCTGCAACAAATTTCAAAAGATAGAAGAGCAAATTGAACTCACCCATATTGTTTTTCCTAGCCCCCAAGTAGGATTTATCTATGAAGAAATGGCTATCGGAGATATATAGAGAAAACCTAATCGTGCACTACTCTATGGAGCCTTGACAGGCCCCATGAAAAAAACTCCAAGTTATATCTGGATTCACTGCTACTTCACTAATAACACAGGGAACCTTCAAAACTACAATGTGGGTGGCCTTACGTCTTGCTTTTTGCATTCACAGTTTGGTTGGTTAACTTAACATCCCTCCAATTCACAACAAATTTTTGTGGCATTCATTTAATTTGGTGGAGGCTGAGGCATTCATTTCAAAATCGGAGATGGAGGCTGCTTCCATGCCGAGACTTGAGGAAATTTCAAAGTATGGTGATTTTAGTTTACAAAAATTACTACTTGTGGACTGTTTTGGGACTGAGGTCTGCTTAGGAGAGGCTACAGCTTGTTATATGAGTTGAAAATTGGGTTAGGTTAGGGTTTGGAGAAGAAAATTAAAATATTTATACTTTAATGCATAAATAAATTCCTAAATCAATGCTAGAAACAAAATAGTACAGTTGTGACAAGGTAATATAAATTTAAACATAATTTTCATCTCTTTCAACTTTAACACTTCCAAAGGTCCCTGTGTTAAAGTCGAAGTAGACAAGGACAATAAATAACAACAGCATTAATAAAGTAATGAACAAGTTAAATAGAACTAACAACCAGCATCAGTAATGCTGGTTTAGACCTTCCTTATAATCAGATATATTTTTCAATAAACCCTTTCTGCAATAGCTGATAGCCACCAGGGATCAACAACGTATGCCCCAGCAAGGCCCATAGTCTTAGAGTAGAGGCCAAAGACAGTTTGGATAGTCCTGTTCCTATGGATACTGATTCTGAAGATAAGCATAATGACGGGGTTGGAACTAGTGGATTGTCTCTTGAAAATACGAGTAATGAACGCTTTCTAAAATTAATCATTTCACATGCCATGGTGTTTGTGCATCTGGCAATGGAAAATACTGAAACTTGTAGAATATTTGTTGAGTAAAAGGGCATTGAAGCCCTTATGAGGTTCTTGACTCTTCCAAGTATTCCGCTATCTTCAAAAGGGATGTCTGTAGCTATGCACATGGTTGCAGTTTGCAAAGCATTCACACAACAACACTTAGTTACCCTTGCAAGGGTATTTTGTGCTCATCTGAAGGAACATCTCAAGACTACATTAAATGTCTTGGATCATGTTGCAGGGACTAATTTATTAGCTACAAAAGATGGACTGAATAGGAAAGTATTTTGGTGCTTGTTTGTGGTACAATTTTTTGTCTTTCTAGCTGATGATACTAAAGAGAATCGATGGTTGGTAGCATTAACGACAGAGTTTGGAAATGATAGCAAGGATGTGCTTCTTGATATTGGGATTATTTGCTATTAGCTCGGATTGGTGCTTTAATGCAATAATGGAAACCTTAACTCGAGCCTGTGTGAATACAAGTACTCAGTCACAGTGAGAGCTTGGTAACTCTGCTTTATCGGGGTCATTAGTAATAGCCCCTGCCCCCCCATTCACCCATCAAACTAAAAAAAACAGTAGATGCAATAAGATAAAAATACCCCAATGTAGATTGAATTAGCAATGAAATCGTCTTAGAAGATCAAATTAGCAATGAAACCACAGTGATTTGCTACCAAATTTATAAATTTGTCAAATCAAAACAATTTAGGGCTTGGTACTCACGGACGTGGGAGGCATTAGCAACTCTTATAGTTTATTTGCTTAGACTCCAAACTGCCTCTCCCAATGCTTGCTCGTTGGGTCACTCCCACTGCTTGGTCGTTGGGCCACTCCCTCTCCCCTGCCACAATCACAAACTGCCTCTTCGACCATAATCGAACAGTCCAACCCAAATCGATAGCAGGTCCAAATCGCAGAGGCGCAGGTCCAAATCGCAGAGGCGCAGCTCCAAATCGAGGGTCACTCCAAATCGAGGTCACTCCAAATCGCAGGTCACTCCAAATCAAGGTCAGTCGAGATCACTCCAAATCCAAATCGCAGGTTTGTGAAATGCACATGGCCGCCGACTTTTATATTTGTTCAATATATATGTTATGTAATGTTTGTGTTTTGGTTTTTTTAATTTGTTTTTAATTAAATATATATATAACATTATATATAACAATTAAAATTTAATTGTTATATATAATGTTATATATATATTTAATTAATAACAAATTAAAAAACCATTGTTATATATTTATGTTGTAATTTTTTTTTATTAATGTTTTAATTCTATTTATTATATATTCATTTTTTTTAATTTTAATTGGTTTTTTTGTTATATATAATGTTTTTTTTTAATTGTTATATATAAGGGGCTTAAAAACAACGATACAATATTTTTAATTTCATATATTATTTTGTTCAAAAGTATGACAATATGATCAGACATTGGATGGGAGGATACGTCGATGAAGCAATGAGATGCTATGATCATGCTCTCTCATTTGTAATTCCAATAAATCCATGGTGATATGACATAATCTTATTATCCATTCACACCGAGAACAATATCACGCCCACCTGTTTCAATGGAAAACATGTTAGTTTTCCGGGCGTAATCACCCATTTGAACATTAATGAGGAGAAATAAATACTAGTCAAATAATTAAGGGAGATATAGGGTTCTTCACAGGGTTAGGAAGAAAACTTCCTCAATGATGGGAGGGGATTCCTTTTGAGTTCTTCCATCAAGTTCATCATCATAAATGTCCTCAAATATGTCCACAAATAATTGATGTTCCTTACATCTATGCTCAAGAGAATATCTTTCATTACAATTGTAGCATAGAACCTTAAGTTGATGTTCCTCCATTTTGTCCTATGCCAACTTATGGACCTTGAAACGTGGAAGAGGTTGTTGAAGAGCCACCATAGTTGGGGAAAGGAAATGAAATAAAGTTGGGGATTTTGGACTGAGCATAGGATATAACACATGCATGACAATAAATATTATTGTCCTCCAACCAAGTAGTAGGGTGGTTCACCTCTAAGTGGGATTTAATTTCCTCTTTAAGACCACTAATAAGGAATTGCTTAAAAAATAATCAATTAATTTTTATGAAGAAACAAATGAACTTTGATGACTCCTATAATGAATTTCATTAGGTAATAAAATATTACACTAAGGGAAAGTTAGTGCTTCATTTGATCGATCGAACCAACCAATCAGATCTGACCCGCTAAACTTGCTTAGAATTACTTCAGAAAAATGAGGCGTCATACTATTGGAAGGGTCGGAAAATGAGAAGTGATTCTTGGTTTCCATTTTGCTAACTAATTGGGTGAGAGAATCAACCATTTTTTGTATGCCCTCTATAGTTTACATGTTATGAGTTTTTATCATGGGACCATTAGGTCCATCAAACAAGTTAGTGATGATTTATCCCAACACAATCAACGACCTAATAGGATTTCCTTGTGAGGGTCCATAAGCAATGGTACTAGCGAGTCCACGAAAGAATAAGTTATTTCAGAGTGAAACCATGATGATCAAATTACTCCTTGTTGAGTATCATTACATGGTTTTTAATGCTCCATTAATGGTTTGTGTCAGTCATTTTTGAGTCTAGAAACCCTCCCACACCGTAAATGCATGCATCTAGTCTAACCATGCCAAATTTTGTGAAAATCCTCACAGCAGATCTAAGAGATGATGTATCTCACAAGAGAATAATTATGATTAAGCAAGAAAATAGAAGAAGAGTGATACATGCAGTATAATGAGCAACAGAATAATATGGTACAGTAGAACTCAGATAGAAGCAATAATACTTCGGTCATACTGAATTATTAATCACAAATGGACATATAAATAATACAATGCATGAGGAATTCGAATGCCTAAGGTGGCAATTCGAATTAGCCTTCATGGAGTGATCAAAGGATCACTGGAGTGTCATCGGAGCACAACTAGGTGTCCTCATGATCATCGGAGCGCAACTGGAATTCTTCATCATCATCAATGGAGTCATCAATGCTCAAGTAACTGTCAACCATCAGTCAAACTAACTCTGGTAGGTGTAACTCAGTGTAACTAAGTGTAACTGAGTGTAACTCAATGTAACTAAGTGTAACTCAATGTAACTAAGAGTAACTGAATGTAACTGAGTGTAACTCAATGTAACTGACTGTAACTGACTGTAACTGAATGTAACTGAGTGTAACTGAGTGTAACTCAATGTAACTGAGTGTAACTGACTGTAACTGACTGTAACTGACTGTAACTGAACTGGTAGGTGAAGAAGGGCGAGTTGCTCCCTAAAATCAAGGAAGAAGGGCGCACTAAGCAACTGGAGGGCTAAAACTGAATAGTGAGAAGCTCCTGGGGGCTGGCTAACTGAGGGCTAGGTGCTGGACTGATGACTGGGATGCATGCAAAATGCATGCAAACCCTAGAATGCATGCAAACCCTAAAAGGTGCATGCATGACTGAAAATGTAAATGATCAAAATACTAGTGGGACTAGGATGGAGTATATGAATATCCTAACACCCCCCCTTAATCCATCCTGGGCCCTGGTAACTAAGACCAAAGGTCACCCAATACAATGAATAATAACAATCAATAAACCAAGGAAGTGGGAAAATTTCATGGGAAACATACCCCCTCCTCAAAAAATAGACTGTAAGGCACACATAAAAAATAAAAGCTCCAAACTCAAGCATGTGTGATGCCTGGTCATATGTCTGGAGGTATCTTCTTCTTGGGAAGAAGTGGATCATGCTCAAAAAGCATGTGCTTGTACTTGCTCTTCAGATCGAATGTGATGAGAACAAATCCAACAGTATTAGAATGATCCTTGAACCTGTGATTCGAATCAGCTGAGGTAGGATCAAATTTTTGAATGTGCATATAGTCCTTTGTCTTCTCCTTCGAACCACCATGGGTGAGATTATGCCAAAAAGAACTATTACATGTTTGCTTGAAATCAAAATCAGATTTAAGGCTTTCAAAACAGTTTCTTGAGATCTCCTTTGAACCAGCAAGGGTGAGATCAAAACTATCATATGCATGAGAAATTATCTCAAGCGGGTGGCAATGGCCATATTCTTCAATAACCTTCTGAAAGCATGTGCTAATGATCATATAGTAGTAAATAAGAGATGTTTGCTGAAGAGGAGCGAATGCATTACCTCCAATAGCTGATGTTACCTCCGAAATAATCATGTGATCATGATGCAAACCAACAAACTCTGGTGCAAGAGAGGATTTAGGACCTTCTGCAATATCTAGAGTGTGAACTGGCACAGAAAGAGAAGAAAGTTTGAGCATGAGCGGAGAATCTGCAAGTTCTTTGTCAACAACTTCAATATGAGATGATACTGGTTCATGATCTGAGAGATCATCAAGGGGAGCGAATGCAACATGATCTGAGAGACCATCAGGAGGAGCGAATGCATCATGATCTGAGAGACCATCAAGTGGAGCGAATGCATCAACTTGCTTGCTTTTGAAGGGATTTGGACCAAATCCATCATTCTTTTTGCCGAATCTTTCATCTAGATGAGCCCATAACTCTTTTGGAGTTTCAATATCAATGATGGTCGGGTACAATATGTAATCGGTCATAGCAAGCATCATTCTTCCAATGTGCATGTCACCTTTATTCAACCATTTAATCTTCTTTGTAGAGGATTCGAACTCTCTTTCAAAATAGCAATCAAAGAGATCATGGCTCTTCAAATATGCTATCATTCTTGGTTTCCATTCATCATAGTTGAATGGAGAAAGAGGAGTAATTTCTTCTAAATTCATTGAAGTTGTAGAAGACCTGCAAAAACAATATAGAATAACTGCAACTGCTACTGCTGCAAAAATGCAGATTCTGCTACAACTGCTGCACTCGAAATCTTGGTAATAACCTGCAAAAAACTCTCAAGAATGGAGATAAACAATACTCTCAACATGCTCTGATACCATGTGAAAATCCTCACAGCATATCTAAGAGATGATGTATCTCACAAGAGAATAATTATGATTAAGCAAGAAAATAGAAGAAGAGTGATACATGCAGTATAATGAGCAACAGAATAATATGGTACAGTAGAACTCAGATAGAAGCAATAATACTTCGGTCATACTGAATTATTAATCACAAATGGACATATAAATAATACAATGCATGAGGAATTCGAATGCCTAAGGTGGCAATTCGAATTAGCCTTCATGGAGTGATCAAAGGATCACTGGAGTGTCATCGGAGCACAACTAGGTGTCCTCATGATCATCGGAGCGCAACTGGAATTCTTCATCATCATCAATGGAGTCATCAATGCTCAAGTAACTGTCAACCATCAGTCAAACTAACTCTGGTAGGTGTAACTCAGTGTAACTAAGTGTAACTGAGTGTAACTCAATGTAACTAAGTGTAACTCAATGTAACTAAGAGTAACTGAATGTAACTGAGTGTAACTCAATGTAACTGACTGTAACTGACTGTAACTGAATGTAACTGAGTGTAACTGAGTGTAACTCAATGTAACTGAGTGTAACTGACTGTAACTGACTGTAACTGAACTGGTAGGTGAAGAAGGGCGAGTTGCTCCCTAAAATCAAGGAAGAAGGGCGCACTAAGCAACTGGAGGGCTAAAACTGAATAGTGAGAAGCTCCTGGGGGCTGGCTAACTGAGGGCTAGGTGCTGGACTGATGACTGGGATGCATGCAAAATGCATGCAAACCCTAGAATGCATGCAAACCCTAAAAGGTGCATGCATGACTGAAAATGTAAATGATCAAAATACTGGTGGGACTAGGATGGAGTATAGGAATATCCTAACAAATTTCAGTCCAAGCCAACACATATTTAAAAAATTTCAACGTTGGCCCCATGTATCACATTATTTAATTTATAGGTATGGTTTCTGATGCTGCGATGGTGAGTGTCATTCATTCGAGTCTTGAAACCCTCCCACATCGTTAATGCATGCGTCTAATATTAGACTTCTGATTTCAAAAGAATCCAACGAGATCGTTAAATCACCGATGACAAACACCGTTGGTTTTTCTAGGTAATAGCTACGTCGGATATCATATAACGATGATGATCATGATGATGATGACGATGATGAAGATGACGATGATGATGAAGACGATTGATGATGAAGACGATTGATGATGAAGATGATTGATGATGACGATGATGATGAAGACGATCGATGATGACGATGATGATGACGACGACGATGATGATGATGATGACGATCGATGATGACAATGATGACGATGAAGATGATTGATGATGACGATGATGATGAAGATATTGCTGATGATGATGAGGAAGATGATGATGAGGAAGATGATGATGATGATGATGATGGTGAGGATGATGACTATGATGCTGATCACAATGATGATGATGATGATGGTGGCTGTGACGACGACGATAAACATGATGCTGATGATGATGATGATGATGAGAATGATGAAGATCATGATGAAGATCATCATGATGATGATGACGATGATGAAGATGACGATGATGATGAAGACGATTGATGATGATGACGATGATGATAAAGACGATCGATGATGACGATGATTATGACGACGACGGCGACGATGATGATGACGATGATGACGATGAAGACGATCGATGATGACGATGATGATGATGAAGATATTGCTGATGATGATGAGGAAGATGATGATGATGATGATGGTGAGGATGATGATGATGATGCTGATCACAATGATGATGATGATGATGGTGGCCGTGACGACGACGATAAACATGATGCTGCTGCTGCTGCTGATGATGAGAATGATGAAGATCATGATGATGATGATGACGATGATGAAGATGACGATGATGATGAAGATGATCGATGATGATGAAGACGATCGATGATGATGATGATGATGATGATGAAGATGATCGATGATGACGATGATGATGACGACGATGATGATGATGATGACGACGATGATGATGATGATGACGATCGATGATGATGATGATGAAGATATTGCTGATGATGATGAGGAAGATGATGATGATGATGATGGTGAGGATGATGATGATGATGCTAATCACAATGATGATGATGATGATGGTGGCCGTGATGACGATGATAAACATGATGCTGCTGCTGCTGATGATGATGAGAATGATGAAGATCATCATGATGATGATGACGATGATGAAGATGACGACGATGATGAAGACGATCGATGATGATGAAGACGATCGATGATGATGATGATGATGACGACGATGATCATGATGATGATGACGATCGATGATGACGATGAAGATGATCGATGATGACGATGATGATGACGATGATGATGAAGATGATGAAGACGACGATGATGAAGATGATGATGATGACGATGATGATGAAGATGATGATGAAGATGATGATGATGACGATGATGATGAAGACGATGATGATGACGATGAGGATGATGATGATGATGAAGATGATCATGATGACGACGACGACGACGATGATGATGATGATGTTTGAGTCTTGATAATTGTACATTTCCTTACTAAGCTTCTCTCTGTTTCAAGAATAATTTAATATTCTCTACTAAACAGGGCTAACCACATGAAGGTGGAAGCTCTTATGGCCCCTCCCCCCCCTCACATCACTCTCAATTCCCCATAACCCGACAAAAATATCTATGTACACTAGAAACTTTAAATGTGTTTTTTGACATACTCTAAAACAAGCAATGTTTCTAATTATATCATATAGGAAAATGGAAACTCACTATGAAACAATTAATTTATTATTACTGCATACCTTGTAAACTTCAATGGTCTTCATTGTCTTCTTCATCTGGGTCATCGTCTGTACTATCATCCGATGATCCAGATCAACATTGTAAGGATTGGCCATATCATCCTCGTCGTCGATGTCAGTTACGATCAACATGTCATCGTCGATATCATCTTCATGGACATTATTTGATAGTACATCATCTGATTCAATAAGTTCTTTGACATCTTCTTCTAGACCATGATCATCTAACTCATGTTGATCATGATCATCTTCTGCGGCGTCTTCTTCTTTGAGAATGTCTTCATTACCTTCATCAACGTTATACTTTACCGGCCTTCCCCTTGGATCGTGTCTCACAGCAAATGACCAACCCACTCTACTCGGAACCTCAGAGTAAAAAACCTGTTCACATTGGGTTGGAAGAACATAGGGCTCCGTTCCTGGCTCAAACAACCTTGTATTTACCATGGTAAAACCATTATCATGTTCAATAATTGTTCTATCGGGATCACGTTGATTCAATCTACACCTATACCATTTGACAACAAACAAAAATACCTTGAAGGAGTTAAAGTCACACTGAAGAATGTCTTCCAGATACCCATAGTATCGATTTTCAGATAGTTCTGGATGTCTGTCACTTCTAGAAGAAACATTGGTCACCTCAAAGACTGCAGATATCCCACAATCAGATGTTTTCTTTGTTTCATCCAACTTTTTGATGCGATATCTACATCCATTGCACCACATAGCCTTATGGTATTTTACCTAGTACAACAAGCCATACAGGAAAAGATTACATAATGATCACACCATATTTATGATAGAGTAGTGCATGTTTATTATAATGCCATAAAAGGAAAATAACTAGCGTGACATACAATGACAATATTTAAAGAAATAAAGAAGTAGTGCCGTTGATTAATATGCTTACCTGCTTATATTTTAAACCTCTTGCTAAATCGATTTCCCTTTGTGTTACATTGGTGTCTCCATTGCGATGTGCAGCTTTAACCAATGAAGCCACACCTTCCCATGATATTCCATGACCAGATTGTTCACATTTTTCGATCCATACCTTCATCCAGTCAAGATTGTTTGCGATGTATAAATGAATCGCATCCCACTCTTGACCAACTGTTTGATGACAATAAAATTAAAATTCAATGAAAATGTATATTAGTCACTTAAAAAAGTATATAATTACAATATAAAATGATGCAAAATACTAAATAAAAAAATAGAATATATATGTATGATATATAAACATAAAAATCACCAGTGAAATGTGTTATATTACCTTTCACCTTCCTCGATCTACCTTTCCCCTTCGGGTACTCCCCTTCGAAATCATTTTTGGAGTCTGGATCACAAATGCGACGTAAATTGAGCTTTGACTCCAATATAGGAAGATATTCAATAATGTACAACATGTTTTGGTATACCATATATCCCTCCATCATAGAACCTTCAGCATATGCTCGTTGTCTGACCAAACCCTTCATAAATTTCAAGTGCCTCTCAACCATCCACAAGGACCTTGAGTGCGCAGGTCCACACAGTTCAATCTCCTCAACTTGGTGTATGAGGTAGTGTTCCTGTGCATTGAAAAATGATGAAGGTAGATGCTTCTGCACTTCACACATGAGACGAGGAATTCCTCCAATACTTTATGTCTTCTTTATGGAATTCTTTAGATGACAACCATCTACAAGTGACATGACAACCGACCAATCAAGAGATTAAAGAAAAAAGTCATTATATTATGTAACATGAAGAAGAGAATGAAAATCAAATTAAGAATAAGTTCCATGTTGAATTAAACAAACAGTAAGCACATGGAAAAATCACCACTTACCTCATGTATTTCCCGAGACTATATATTATTTGCTTGACATTGTTGTCAAAGTTGTTCGGGATAGAGAGAGGTAGAACATACTGTAACAATAATATCCAAATAGTTTCAGTATATCAAAAAATAGTACTAGAAAAAGAAAAAAAAAATTATTAAATGCATACCATATTAATTATTACCTTCATGAAGACATGCCAATCATGCATTTTCACCCCCGCGAAATCACCTTTCTTTGTTATGATATTCTTCATGTTCACACAAAATCCGGTGGGAAATTTAATTTTTCGAATGACTTCTTTTACAACATTACTTTGCTGCTCTGTTAACATCCATGGAAGTGAGTTTATATTAATTTGCTCTCCGTTGCTATGAAATTGAATGACGTCTTTCATTGCATGGTTATTATCTTGAATGTCTTTGCAAATTTTGACAATTTTTTCTTTGTCACTCCTTCCATCTAATATTCGCCATAATGTTTTAGTCACATTCTTTTCGATATGCATTGTATCATATAGATGAGCAATTTGTAGGTGCTCATAATAGGGCAACCTACTAAATTGTCTAGGATAACTTTTCATTCCTCGTGGAAGCCCATTAATGCCTTCATGATGATCACATGAACGACAATGATGAAATTAAATATTAAATCAATGTCAATTACACTAAACAACACACAATATAATAAAATACAATATGATCATATACAATGATTGATTATACGTACCTTGATGATTTCTATTATATTGCAACTTCCATAGCTGAGGTGTCATTCTCTTTGGTTTTAATGTAGTCTCTTGCTTGCCATTGAAAAGATGTTTTTTGGTAGTTCGATACCTGTGATTCTTGGAGAGGAAGTGCCTATACTCATCAAACACCTCATTTCCTAAGCTTTTTGAACGACGAGATTTGATCTTAGGACCACAAACTGGACATGCAAATATCCCTTTTGTCTAAAGACCTAAATAAAAAGATGGAATATCAATATTAATGTCTATTATAATTATATAAAAAATGACTGGATTATTTAGAAAAACATGCATGCGTATTATATTAACTAGTAGTTTGTAAAATTAAATGCAACTAAAGTGGAACTTATAATTACATACCACAGAAATGGGTTAACCCTGGGGCATCATGTATTGTCCATACAAGCATTACATGGAATTGGAATTACCTTTGTCATATTGGTCTAGATAAGTCATACATAGTGATGCCATTCCATAACTTCAGTAGTTCGTCAATAAGAGGTTCGATATATACATTCATATCTTTGACTTGATACTTACCTGATTGATTTGAACATATAAAATAAATATTCTGATTATGAGACATACCGTTTAGATATATAAACCATATTTCACAATAGAAAAACTTTAAATATATATATAACATTATGAGACAAAAAACGACAAATGAGAATATACCATTGCAATAAAAAAAAACTACAGTGTTCGTACCTGGAATAATCATCGACAACATTATGTGCTCCCTCTTTATTGTTAACCATGGAGGAATGTTGTTGTTGATAACAAAAATAGGCCACACCGAGTAAACATATCTCATCTCTGCAAAAGGATTGACACCATCTACTGCCAAAGAAATCCTAAGATTACGAGGTTCGTCTTTAAAGTTAGGCCATTTTTCCTCCATATCTCTAAATGCAGACCCATCTGCAGGCATCCGAATAATGTCGTCTTCACTTTTGTTCCGTGCATGGTAATCCATAAACTACGCTATGTTTTTGCACCTGAACAGTCGTTGCAAACGGGGAATAATGGGAATATAACGTAGAACCTTGCAAGGCACCTTTTTAGTTACTTGATCTGTGTGATATCTACTGATATGACATTCAGGACATTCTGTCGCAAATTCACGCTAGTTGTAATAAAGAACATGATCATCGGGGCATGCATGAATTGCTTCATATTGCATTCCAATTTCTTTCATGATGGTAGATAAATCTTGATATGTGCGAGGTAAAATATTTGAAGGTGGTAACAAATATTCACCTATCATGCTACAACAAATTAAAATAAAAATCTAGTTAATATAATATAGAAATAATATTAATGAAACAAATTTCATCTGTAGTAATTTGACTTATATATGAATTAACAATAAAATACATGACAATCATATATATTTTGTGATGAAATATATTACATACCTTAACATCCGTGTGACTTATATGTTTGAAAGACCATTCATAACCTTCAAGTTCATTACCAACAATATAGCAGAGAGAAGATTTGTCTTGGAGCCGTCATAAAGGGGTTCGTATGCCTTGTCAAGAAGAGGTATATCATGAATATCATCAAAATGTTCATCATTTTCATGATCATCATCATCATCCATTCCAACATTAAATGAATCATGGATCAAAGTATTTGTAACATCATCTTCAACCATGTTATCAGTATGATCATCTTCTTCAATGTGATCATTAACTTGTTCTCCATTAATATTCATAGCTCCATGTTCCTCCTGTACTTGTTCTGGAAGCACTTGCTGATCCGGACGATATGCCGTAGGATGTCTTTCCTTTATAATTACATGAAACAATCAATAGATAAAAGTTACAAAAAACAACGACCAATTGTACTGTTGGTCAAAAATAAGAAATATTATAATAATACATAAATTTACAAAAGCAATCAAAATAAAAACATATATAATGCAAACTTACAAATGGATGGTATTCATGTCCCCCCTCAGCGTGCCCATGCTCCCTACAATGTTTTGTGGCTGTTGTGATAAAAATTCTTCTCCTCTTAAAGCCTCTGCATTGATTACATGGACAATAGCATTTACCATCACCCCTTCTTTCAACTCCTTCCCACAATCTAGCAAGCAATTGTCGATTTTGTTCGTCTGGATCAGGAATATTCGTAGTTGAAATTTTCTCGTAAAAAGCTTAAATGAAGATTATCGATCTTAGAAAATGAAGCTCCAGAGTGCTTTGCTCACTTGAATAACAAAAACATCGAAAAACAGTCCGTCGAACAAAAAAAACATCTGCAAACCGTCGCTGGTATGGCAAACATGTCGGAATGGTTTGATATTTATAAATCGTAAAAGTCAAAAAGTCAAACCGACGTCGGATATCCGACGACACTAATCTTGTGACCGTTGGGAAAACATCCGTCGGATATCCGACCTCTTCGGGTTCAAAACGAAGTCGGTTATCTGACATCCAAAGCGTCGGATATCCGAATAGGTGTCGGATATTAGCATAGCCGTCGGATAGCCTGCCAGCCTCATCGGATATTCAAAAGCACGTCGGATATCTGACGGTCATCTATCAAAATTTATATAAAAAAAGAAGAAGTAATTTTCAAAGAAAAATCCGACAACACAGTCCATTTCGTCAGATTTGCTCGTCGGATTTGGGTTCAAATCTACTAGTGTCAACATCGTCCTCGATGTTGGCTAATCATTCCTTGAGTGTTCCTGAAATAGAGTTGGGTATGCTGCCTGCATACTACTCTCCAACTCCTAGGTTGCTTCTTCTGGGCTAAGGTGCTTCCATTGCACCTCCACTTGCCCAATGATGCGATTCCGGAGAATAGTTTCCCTCCTTCCGAGGATACAATCCGGTTCCACTGGAAATCTCCGTCTTGTCCCACTTGTACATCATTCCAGTTTACAACATGAGTAGTATTGTGCACATATTTCTTTAAAAACGATATATGAAAAACATTATGTATTTTCAGGTTAGGTGGCAAAGCCAGTTGGTATGCCACTGCTCCAACCTTAGATAATATTTCAAAAGGACCGCAATATCTGGGTGCCAACTTGGCACAACTCCCCAATTTCAGTGAACTCTTTTTCGGTCTTCCCTTGAGAAACACATGTTCACCCTCCTGGAACTCTTTATGAGTTCTTTTTGAATCTGCTTGACTTTTCTGCCTATCTTGGGCAGCTTTTAAATGTCCTTGCACTTGTTTCACAATTAGTTCTAACTATTGCAATAATTCAGGTCCTAAAACAACTCTATTTACTGGATCATTCCACGAAACAGGTGTATTACATTTCCTACCATAAAGAATTTCAAAAGGACTAAGTCTGGCTGAAGCATGATAATGATTATTATAAGCAAATTCTGCTAAGTGCAGATAGTCTTCCCACTTACCAGGCTGATCCTTAACATACATTCTTAATAAATCTTCTAACACTTGATTTACCCTTTCTGTCTGCCCATCCATCTGTGGATGAAATGCTGTACCGAAATTTAAAGTTGTATTCAATCCTTTAAACATTGACCTCCAGAAGTTCCTTGTAAATTTCGAGTCATGATCTGAAATTATTACTTTCGGTATTCCATGAAGTCTAAAATTCTGTTTCATAAAAATTTCTGCAATATCTGGGGTTTTATGTGTGGTCTTCACTGGTATAAAGTGTGCATCCTTGCTGAGTTTGTCCACCACCACCATGATAGAATCATGTTGTTTATGATTTTTAGGTAATCCAGTAATGAAATCTATGATGATCACTTCCCATTTCCAGCTTGGTATTGGTAATGGTTGCAACAATCCAGCTGGATGTTGGTGTTCAACCTTCACCTTTTGACAGTCCAAGCATTTTGCGATGTATTCTGCTACTTCATCTTTCATTCTGGGCCAATAATATTCTTTTCTCAGCATAGTGATGGTCTTTTGATATCCTGGATGACGAGAATAGTGACTTTTATGCATCTCATTTAATATCAGAAATTTTATTTCTGGTATATCTGGTACATACAATCTATTTTTATACAGTAATAGACCATTTTCCTTAATTCTGTAATCTGCCATACAATTTTCAAAACTGTTATTGGCTGTCCTTTCCTTCATTTTTCTGTATTCTTCATCTGTTTCACCTTTCTCCAGAATCTGATTTTCCAAATCAGTTGAATAATTATTGATTGCTAAAATGAAATTTAGTTTTGCCTTGCGACTCAAGGCATCTGCAACTTTGTTCTCCTTTCCCTTAATATGCTGAATTTTGAAATCATACTCACTTAAGAATGTCAACCATCTAGCTTGTCTAGCGTTCAGGTTTGTCTGATCCAATAAATATTTCAGACCCATGTCATCCATTAATAATGTAAACTTTCTGTCAATAAGGTGATGACGCCACATTTTTAAGGCATGAATAACGGCTAATAACTCTAAATCATAAGTAGAGTAATTCTTTTCATGTACCTTCAACTTTCTAGATTCATATGCTATCGCATGTCCTTCCTGTGTCAAGACTCCACCGAGTCCATCATTGCATGCGTCTGTACAAACTACAAAATCATTGTTGGGGTCAGCTATCTTCAAGATGGGTGCTGTCGTCAATAGTTCGTTTAATTTCTTAAAACTCTCAGCACATTTCTGATCCCAAACAAATTTCTTCCCTTTCTTCTGCAAGGAAGTTACGGGGTTGACAATTTTTGAAAAATTCTCTATAAACTTTCTGTAATACCCCGTAATGCCCATAAATGATCTTACATCCGACACATCTTTAGGAACCGGCCAGTCATTAATGGCCCTTATCTTGTCGGGGTCAATCGAGATTCCTTCTGCTAAAATTATGTGTCCTAGATACTGAATTTTGTCTTTGTGGAAATCACACTTACTAAATTTGGCGTATAGTTGATGATCTCTTAATATTTGTAAGATAATCCGTAAATGTTCATCATGCTCTTCTTTGCTTTTTTAGTACACTAAAATATCGTCTATAAACACAACAACAAACTTGTCTAAGTACTTATGCAAAATATTATTCATCAAACACATAAATACAGCCGGGGCATTAGTCAAGCCAAATGGCATGACTATGAACTCGTAATGTCCATACCGAGTTCGGAAAGCTGTCTTGAAAATATCTTCGTCCTTAACTCTTACTTGATGATATCCTGATCTTAGATCAATCTTCGAAAATACTGTTGCTCCACGTAGCTGATCAAATAGATCATCTATGCGGGGCAACGGGTATCTATTCTTGATCGTCATCTTATTAAGCTGGCGATAATCTATGCACAGTCTTAATGTTCCATCTTTCTTCTTAACGAAGATGACAGGTGCTCCCTAATGAGACACACTGGGTCTAATATACTTCTTGTCAATAAGCTCTTTCAACTGAGATTTTAATTTGTTTAACTCCAGTATATTCATCTTGTACGGAGCTTTTGAATTTGGTACTGCTCCTGGTATCAACTCTATGGTAAAATCTAAATCTCTTTTGGGTGGTAATCCTGGAATCTCCTCAGGAAAGACATCTTTAAAATCTTTTAGGACAAGTATGTCCTCTAATTTTAGTTTGTCCTCTTTAGCCATAATCTCATTGTTTACCACGTTTACTGCAAACATTTGGCATCCCTTCCTAACTGCCCTCTTAACTTGCATGGCTGAAATCTATTTAAGGGTTACCTTCCTTGGAATGCCTTTTATTTCTACAGTTTTCCCTTCATCATTTAAGCATGTAAAACTTTTTCCATAACAGTCCAAGATGACATGATGGGCTTCCAACCAATCCATCACGACTATAATATCATAAGAACCTAAAGGTAGAATATTCAACTTGATTTGTGTTTGCAAATGATTCAAGGATAAAACACAGTTCTCTATAAAATCTGAAACTTTCCTCTTTGTTCCAGTTGCTAGTCTAACTAGCCATGATTTACTAAACTTTTCAGTTTTCAGTTTAAGACTTTCCACAACATCTGGTGATATAAAACTTAAGCTAGCACCAGGATCTATTAAAACAATAACAGGATGGTCATGTATCATACCTTCAATCTCTACCATGGAGATTCAATGATCTGGTTGCCTATTGTTGAGTGCTGCATTAATTCTTGGCATCTCCCTTGCTACGTTTCCAACAGTAGGTTCAGTCTGTATAGAGTTGATGTTGTTGGTCTTCCGCTTCCTTAAGGAACATTTTGATGCGTAATGGGGCCTTGACATTCAAAACATTTAATATGTGTCTTTGGCTCACTAGTCTTGGCAGTATTAGATGCATTTTTCGGTGCTGTAGAATTTTGCTGTGAATTATTTCTGGAATTATACCCTTAGGAATTTCGATTCTGAAAATTCTTCCTTGGGAATCCGGAATTTCCACTGAATTTGAAATTTTTCTTCTTCTGTTCAAAAATGTTGGGCTTATGATTTTTCCAATTAGACATACCCTCTCTCTTCCAATTTGTATCATAACAGAAAACTGCTTTTCTCATAGCCTCCTCTAATGTTTTAGGATTGTCATACTCAATTCTGTCTTTAATGCTGAATGGTAAACAACTCAAATACCTTTGAATTTTTGGTTTTTCTTCTATGAAGTATGGTACATACCTCAGTAGTTTCAGAAACTTACTGTTCAGTTCTTTCATGTTCATACCTCCCAACTTCAAATCGTAGAACTCTTTAGATTTTTCTTCGTAGTACTGTTCAGATAGATACTTCTTTCTGAAATATCGTTTGAAAGCACTCCAGCTTACGTCTTTATCCTTGATGCCCTTTACCCTTGATGCCCTTTACCCTTTTGACATCCTGCCACTAGATATCCGCTTTTCCTGTCAAGTTATATATAGCCTTCTTTGCCTTTAAGAACTCTGAATAGTTGTAGATATGGAAGTATTTCTTCATCCCTGACAGCCAAGCTTCCGCTGTCTTGCCTTTCTCAGTTTCTCCATTGAAAGTTGGAGGTCTTACCTTCTTGAATTCTCCAGAAATCTGCTCATATTCCTTATGATCTTTCCTTCTTGGTTTTGAGTCTCCTTCACACTTTGGAGAGTGGCGCACTTGTGGAGGAGGAGGTTCTGCTGCTAGGAGAAGACTATCTCTTGTATTCTGGTTGTATCATTACTCTATCTATCTCTGAGGAAGTTATTGGGGTTTTTCACCTTTATGGTTTTCCCCAGGTAAACTATGTGTCTTTTGTGTGCTTGCATTATTGTGCCCATGATTGATATGCTGTAGATTTGCTGTACATGTTGTTCTCTCAATTAAGATCCTAGATCAGATTGAAGTAAATTCTGAAAATTTAACATGGTATTAGAGCTAGCCTGAAAGAAGGCATGATATGGCATGTATGACACTTGTTGCACTTACGATGCTAGGGCTTGATATAGCAAAACTAGTCATCGTAGCACTTTCGCTATAAATCCGTTTTGGCAAAGTTTTGGGATCTGAAACTTTTACAGGTCGAAGACCTTTTGTCCAAAGGAAAACCTCTAATTCGTTGTACTTTGTGATTTATGATCTATACAATATAGGGTTTTTGCCTCTTCCAGATCTGAGTCAAAATCAGGTGACCTTGGGAAAAAAGTCATAACTTGGGTTAGGAAGCTCCAAATTAAATTTCGTAAAAAGTGATAGGTAGTACACAGATTGTACTATCTCAGGAAAACTTTTCAGAGGCTGAAGTTGAACCAGTGACACGTGGCACGCCGTACAAATTCGCTCTCTTGTATTATCCCATAAATAGGTCACGTTGCGACACTTGGCATAACTCTCTCTCAGGGAATCCAATTAAGGTCAGACCTATCGGGATGGAAAGATAACAGGTCGGGCTATCTCAAGAAAATTTTTCAAAGGCCGAAGTTGAACGAGTGACATGTGGCACGCCGTATAAGTTCACTCTCCTGTATGTAGCTAGGGTTTTCACCCCAGCTTGTGCAAATGAGCACCTACTAAGGAGAAGGGACTCCTTAGTAGCAGTTCAATAAACAGTGAATTAAAGTACTAAAACAACATAACATCTAACTTAGCATGAGCATTAACAAAAATAACAAAACATGGAAATATGGTGAAGATTTTTCTTTTTTATATTAAAAATTACCTCAGGTGTAGAGGTTGGTGGAGCTCTTGCAGCAGTCCAGGAGGGTTGCTTCCAAGCTACTAGCTTTGCTCCTTTCTCTTTCTCCAAAGGGTTGGAAATGGGCCAAAGGGGCACTCAAGGGTGAAAGTAGCTCAAAGGTGAGCTAGGGTTTCAAGAGTGATTTTGGCAGAGTAAGGGTGTATTTGACTGTGGATATGAAATGAGGGGCCTCTATCACCTATTTATAGGTTTTCAGTGGTGGAGTGTTTGCCCATGGTTTTGGGAACCATATGGTTTAGGTCAGCTGTATAGGTTTTTGCCTCATTTTCCCCTCTTTTTCCTCTTTTTTTTATATTTTTTATTCCCTTTTTAGAGGGTTTTTGTTATTTTGGAGGAATTTTGGGTTATTTTTGGGGGAAAAAGGGGTTTTTTGGCCTTTTGGAGGCTTTTTTAATGGTTTTGTGGCTTTTTGGAGGCTTCTTAGCGAGATTTTAAGGTTTTGGAGGCAAATATGGTAGGAAATATGGACAAATGAGTCATGCAATGGGGTAGATGAGGTAGTGAGCACTTTTTGGGTGTTAACACTGTATTATCCCATAAACAGGTCACATTGCGACACTTGGCATAACTCTCTCTCAGAGAATCCAATTGAGGTCAGACCTGTCGGGATGGAAAGATAACAGGTCGGGCTATCTCAAGAAAAATTTTCAGACCCTGTGGATCGAAAAGTTCAGAGTTACACCAGAAACAATCAGGTACATATTTCTGTCAAAACATAATTATTTTTGAGTACCTTTATTCATGGCTTCCGAAATTTAGGGCTTCGGAGAAAGTTGGAATTTTTGTAATTGGAGACCACGGTTGGATGCTACTCATCAAAATCAAAATTTAGAGACCAAGATCAGATTTTTTGGTTGGGTAGAAGGACGGGCTTGATCAAACCCCAGTTCGGGACTTTGATCGGAAAGATGGAAAATTAGGGCTTCTACAAAACTTGGAATTTTGGAAATTTGTGACCACGACTGGAAGCTCCTCAGAAAAATCAAAGATTAGAGCTTTGAATCAAATCTTTTGATTGGGTGAAGTTCCGGGAAACTCAAACCCTAATTCAGGGTCCTCCCTAGTGAATCCAGAAATCTAAAAGGCAATTTCGAGGGGTGAAACTTTGCAGTTTTCAAATTCTGAATATACCAACTTGATCAGCTCATCAAGGTGCATATTTCTATCCTTTCAGAAGTTTGAAATTCAAAGTTTGAATTTTTGGGGTTTCTTTGACAAACCCTAATCTAGCTCCAGGTCCAGTTCTTGCAAATCAAGTGGATTGGGTTAATCCTAGAAGAAGATGGATTGGTCACCTGCATAAGTGAAGAAGTTCCTGTCTCAGAGGGAGAGGAGGCTAAGGCATTCCATAAGAAGATTACAAGCAATCTTGACAGGTATGGCTTATAGGTATGTTTCATGGTTAAGTTTATCATATGTTTGTCTTCATATCATTACAGTACAATCTTGATTAATTACTAGACTTGTCATATCACCTTAATAGAAGATATTCATTGATTAAGGTTTTGACACTTATGATTGTACTAATGCATTGTGATGTTGTATGAGGTTTATGTTGTTTGCTAACACAAAAGGTACACCAAGAAAGTCAAATCATGTTCTACTTCAAGAACATATGCTCATGGTGACATGAAGACAAAGATTCATCCATTGTCATGGATCACATAGAAGATTTACTTTCGAGGTATGTATAAGTTGGTTCTACAATGGTTAACTTATGAGACATGCAGGTTACTAGCACAAGTCACTGAAGAGAACCAGAAGACATTATGCGGGTATGTTAGACATAACTAGCTAGCATGCTAATCCATGTATGTTTTTCCTATATCAAGCTAGAATCCTACCTTGTGTTAGGATCTTATACTGTTGTGTTGTTGATAATGGTTATTCATGAAGTCATAGGTTTGAATAATCATGGTTGTATGCATATTATGTTTCTTACCATAATTGATGATATGACTAACCAGAAGAATCATGAAGATATAGGTTTGAATAATCACGAGTTTTATGCATATTATATCTCTTATCTTGATTGATGATTCAACTAACTAGAAGAGTCCTATGATCAAATAAGAATATGTACGAGTAAAAGAAGACTTCCCTGAAACCTTGAATACTAATGTTTAGTATCTGTGAATGATCATGAATATACATGTTTAAGATTATTGTGTTTTGATAGTATTAAGATTATACTAATAAATGTGTGATTATGTATGAGACTGCTAGGAATATAACTATTATCTTGTTTTATATTCGTAGCAGAGACCTCAAGGATAACACAATGATGATACTAATAAGCATGCATAGTGATTAAGGATGGATTTAAGTTCAAGGACAGGTAATCCAAGAAGTAAAGATCAAGAGGGAGCACACTCCAGTTGTTCCTGCAAGAAAGCAAAGGAGCACACTTCAGTAGTTTTTGCAAGGATGTAGATATTCAGAGGGAGTTGACCACTTCTCACAATCCACATAAGAATGGAGTTGCAGAAAAGAAGCAAAGACTGAGAGGGAGTCAACCCAACAAACAAACAAAGATAAGTATTTGAATTGTCATTACTTGCATATTTTATTGTTTAAATAATACTGTTCAATAATGTATATACTGATGTTCCTAGAATTAGGTTGTGTATTACGCATATTAGAATAGTTGCATTGATGAACAGTATACTACTAATATGCATGGGTAAGTGGCCTATGGCATTGTACAACATTCCATTGCTACTTATCTAGAATGAAAACTCTTTGCTGACATGTTGGGAGTTGTGCACACTCTTAACAATGTTCTGGTAGAGATTGGAAGGTATCTAGAAAGTTACGGGATATGGATAAATGTTGTATTGAAGCATTGGCTAAGATAATTGCATGATTGTATGACATATTTCTTTATGTGTAAGAATTTGTTCTGAAAACTATGAGATGTTTTCTAATCATGCAATTTAACTTGTTGTGTAGGAAAGATCGTATGCCATCACCTACAAAAGAAGAACTACAACATTTGTTCAGCAACAAAATTATCTATTGAAGATATTGAAGTTCCCAGGATATGGGAAGAATGCCATGATTCGTCGATCATGAAGAATGATGTTTGGGATGTAGTCCCAAGACCTAAAGGGCAGTTTGTTATGACTTCCATATGGATCTATCAAGATCAAGCATGCTGCAGATGGTAGCATAGAGAAATATAAAAGTGATGAAATAGAAGATACATCAAATGGATTTCAAGACAGCTTTCTTGAATGGAGTAGTTGAAGAAGAAGTGTATGTGGAGCAGCCACTTGGTTTTGAGACACATGACAGGAAATCATATATGTGTAGAACTTGGTATGGTAGGATAAGCAGCTTTCTATATAGTTTGGTCTTTACCAAGAGTAAAGCGGGTTCCAACCTTTACTACAAGGTTGAGGTAGGCAATCCAGGGATACTCTTATTATATGTGGATGACCTGTTTGTAACAAGAGATGATAGATTGATTGCCGACACGCAGTGGAAGCTTGCAGCCGAGTTCGAGATGAAGGAATTGGGGATGATGCACTATTTTCTTGATATGGGGGTGTGGCAGAGTACAGATGGAATCTTCCTTGGACAAAGGGAAGTATGCAGTAGAGATTCTGAAAAGGTTCGGGATGATGGACTGCAAGGCTATGGCCACACCTATGGCATCAAACCTGAAGCTTCTGTGTGATGCTTCATCTGATTCGGTCGATGTCACGATGTATCATCAGATGATTTGGTCCTTGATGTACTTGACGAACACGAGACCAGATATTTACTTTGCGGTGAACACATTGAGCCAGTTTCTGACAGATCCGAGAGATGTTCACCTGGTTGCTGTAAATCATATTCTGAGGTACCTGAAGGGTATGGTTGATTATGGGCTCAAGTATGAAGCGAATCAAAAGTTTAACCTATAGGGTTATGTTGATTCAGATTGGGTTGGCAGTTCTGTAGATAGGACGAGCACATCTGGATGCTGCTTCAGTATGAGATCAGGTGTGATCTCTTGGTTCAGCAGGAAGCAGTCCTGCGTAGCACTAAGTACAGCTGAGGTAGAGTATGTTGCAGCCTGTTCAGCTAGTTGTGAGGTAGTATGGCTACGGAAGCTACTGTTTGAGTTATTTGATCTCCCGTTGGATGCTACTAGTATCTTTTGTGATAACCAGAGTTGTGTGAAGCTATCTGAGAACCCAGTGTTTCATGACAGGTTGAAACACATAGAGATCAAATATCACTATATCAGGGATATGGTGCAGAGAGGAGCTGTGAAGCTCCTGTACATTGCGATGGACAAGCAGATTGCAGATGTGCTGATGAAGCCACTAGCCAGGGTAAAGTTCGAGTACTTCAGGGAGAGGCTTGGTGTTCTTCAGATTGATGACACTTCGAGGAAGAAGTGATGGAAACATTTGCAGAAGCCATTCCAAGCATGTTGGAAGGAGGATCCTTCACATGGCTGTGGATATAAGCGTTGGATGATGAGCATCAAGACGATGCTCCAGTTACTGCTCTATATATGCATCATGTTGGATGCTGGATATGATCAGTTGGATCATTTATATGTATATGTATGTACGCATCATGTTGGATGCTGGATATGATCAGTTGGATCACTTGTATGTATTTTTGTATATGCATCATGTTGGATGCTTGGACCATGTATCTGTATATGTATAAGGTGGATACATTGTATGATCAGGTGGATCATGTATGGTGATATGTATCATGTATTTGTATTTGTATTTGTATTAGGTGGATACACTGTATGATCAGGTGAATCATGTATGATGATATGTATCAGGTAGATACTTGGTATGCATCAGGTAGATGCATTGTATGATCAGGATGATCATGGATGACGAGCTTCAGGATGTTGCTCCAGATGACATGCAGCAGGATGTTGCAGTGATGATGATCAGGATGATCATGGGCATCAGGATGATGCCTCGTGTGATGATGATCCGTTGGATCATGAGTATCAGGTTGATACTTGGAGGTCAGAGATGATATGTGGCAGGTTGTGCAAATAGCATGTAATCAGTCCTGGGAGATCTTGTCGGTCGTGCTGCGGCACATAAATGTTCCTGGGGTACTCTTTCCGGTATTGCTATGTAGTATGTAATTAGTCCTCAGATATCCAATAGGTTGAGATGTGTGCTCGTAATCAGTCCTGGGATGAGGTATTACTATAGAGACATGTAATCAGTCCTGGAGATCCAAGAGGTTGAGTTGTGTGCTCGTAATTAGTCCTGGGATGCTCTTTAGAGATCTTGCCGGTCATGCTGCGTCACATAAATGTTCTTGGGATGCTCTTTAAAGGTTTTGTCTATCCACATGTAATCAGTCCTGGAGATCTGAGAGGTTGATCTATGTGCTCGTAATAAGTCCTGGGATGCTCTTTAGAGATCTTGCCGGTCGTGCTGCGGCACATAAATGTTCCTGGGATGCTCTTTAAAGGTATTGTGGAGGAGATGCATGTAATAAGTCCTGGGAGATCTTGCTGGTCGTGCTTAGGCACATAAATGTTCCAGGGATACTCTTTCCGGTATTGCATCCGCACATAAAATTAGTCCTGAGAGGCCACCTCTATCAGACCGTTCACACAGATGATGAAGACCTGCAGGTGGTGGGCCTACATCCAGTATGAAAAAGGACTGGCTCTGTAGAACTTCCTATGACGAGTAGATTCAGAGATTGATTGAGATAGTAGCAGCAGTGACGATGATGATGACTCGATGACAATTATCCAGTGACGATGATCCAGAGAAGATGACTTGTGCTAAAAGACCCGTGTCAAGAAATACCTTCCTAGTTAAGAGGGAGTGTTGATGTAAATGTAACTTCGGAATGTATTTCACATATATGTATATTGTATTCCTATAGAGATGTTATTATTCCTCTATACGGAAGTGGTTGTATTCCTATAGAGATGTTATTATTCCTCTATACGGAAGTGGTTGTATTCCTATAGAGATGTTATTATTCCTCTATACGGAAGTGTCGTCATTTATATTGTAAGTGTCGTAACTTATACTTGATGGGTTATTAGACCACCCTATTGGGGGTCGGCCATGTGGGTCAAAGGGTTATTAGACCACCCTAGTGGGGGTCGACCCAGTCAACATTATGTTAAGTGGTTAAGTTGAGGCCGACCTAGTTGAGTAAAGGTCAAGTCAAGTTAGTGTATAAATATAGAGTGTGTCTCTCTCATTTTACACATTCTATTCTCTCACTCACACTTTGGAGAGTGGCGAACTTGTGGAGGAGGAGGCTCTACTGTTAGGAGAAGACTATCTCTTGTATTCTGGTTGTATCATTGCTCTATCTATCTCTGAGGAAGTTATTGGGGTTTTTCACCTTTATGGTTTTCCCCAAGCAAACTCTGTGTCTCTTGTGTGCTTGCATTATTGTGTCCATGATTGATATGATGTAGATTTGCTGTACATGTTGTTCTCTCAGTTAGGATCCTAGATCAGATTGAAGTAAATTCTGAAAATTTAACACTCTGTTTGGCTGTGTTCAAACAGGACTTGATTGAGTTGTTCTTGAGCTTGCAGAATCTTTTCATTATCTAGTTTCACAAATTTGATTTCTGCTTTTAATTCATGGGAAGCACGCAACAGTTCTGACGAACCGTTATTTAATTCCCTGTGACCTTCCTCTACATAGTGCTGTCCCGAACTGTGACTGTTTGGCTGAAATCTGTCTCTTAAATGTTCAGCTGAGTTCTCCATACTTGTAACTGAAAATGATTTCTAATAACATAATAATAAAATTTTCAAGTTAGTGTAATTTTCTGCTGTATATAAAAATTTCTACTGCGTGTTTTGGACCTCATTCAGGCCTAGAGTTTGAATCCGTGCTCTGATACCACATGTAACATCCCGAATTTTCATAAAAATTTAAAATTTTTGTTAATAGCAATAATAGCTTATTTTACGATAATTTATAATTGCGGAAAATAATAATTGTTGAATGTAACAATGTTAACTAAACAACTGTTTATACTAAACACAAATAAGTTTATGATATAACTGATGCGACAATGACAACTTAATTACCTTCGTAACAACTATCATTAAGATAGTTAAATGCATGATTAGATTAGAGTTTTGATGCGACACTTTTTACTGCAATGATAAGTACGATTGATGTAATAAATGAAATGTCAGGTTAGAAATGTGATATGATACTTTTTCTTTGAGATGATACTAACATTTTGCTTCTTTGCTGTCCAAGGGAGTCCTATGAGGGACCCCGAAGCTTACTTAGCTATATGCTAAAACATTGGACCTGTTCTATGTGCAGATGACAGGTAAGAAGTTTCATGATTGCAATAATTCCAGTTCGTGTGAGTTCAACTTCATCGTTCGAAAATAAAAATAGAATAATTAAAGACTGTTGCATTTATAAAAGCATACAGGTATGATTCACATGCTTACACTTTTGCTTTCCATGATTCGTCTTGTATCTGAGTAAAATCAACCCAAGTTAGCTGTATGAATAAGCATCTAATTAGCAGCATCGTCACTATAGTCGTCATTGTACTTAGCTGGTTCTGTCGTCGTCCTTGTATTAACTAATTCTGTTGTCGTCATAGCTGTCTAATTGTTGTTAATTAATGATAGTACCAAAATGGCACAACTCCATCAAATCGCATAATTAAATATTTGATATGGAGTCATGTAGTAATTGTTTTCACAATACTAAATTATATCAATATTACTTGATGTATATGATTGGATAACTATACTAAGTTTTGTAAATCAAGTCTTCTAACTATCACAATACAATTCCAATCTTATGATATAATGAAATTCTTCCTAGAGACTAAATAACAATTATGTGAAAAACAATATATAAAATAAATAGAAGATGCAATAAGACTATATAGTTTTATCATAGCGCAACAAGGTTTGGATTATATAAAGAGATTGAAACATAACCAAGGTCTTATGCATACAATGGTGTGACTATAGTGATTCTT
The DNA here is from genome assembly GCA_027924585.1 of Larix kaempferi. Taxonomy (NCBI): domain Eukaryota; kingdom Viridiplantae; phylum Streptophyta; class Pinopsida; order Pinales; family Pinaceae; genus Larix; species Larix kaempferi. The sequence continues at coordinate 8,560,764 of BSBM01000003.1, forward strand.
GTTTTAAAGTCGACATTATACATACAACTCAATTGTTATAATATAATGTAAACATTAAAGTCGAAATAGAACTATATAAAGTGTTTACAATTTGTTACAACCTTGCAATATATCGAAACGAAAGTTATAAAGTGTACACATTATACGTAATGTTTGCATAACGTAATAATACTATGGTGAAATACAACATTAATTTTGATATGTTTAACATAGGAAGTGTAAGATTCGCTATCATGTCAAGGTACTGACATGCATTTAAAATTGGAGCTTGACAGGTTGCTGGCTCATAAATTGGATGCCGGTCTCGAGCTGTGGGAGAGATCACGAATCCTGCCTGTAATAAAAGCTTAGTACTAACGCTTTCCAAGTGGGATTTCCAACAATCCACGTCGAGGTTGATACTACTGGGTTTGTCGTTGTGTATGGTTAGAACGCCTCGAAATGGTCTGTGCTTGTTTCTCTACTTGCCATGGTGGCACTGTCGACCTGTAATGTAGGTCGGGCATTAAATGTTGACGTCATTTATTCCAATACTACGATCGTTGGAAAAATGGTAATCGTCGATGGTGATGAAGATGGGCCGTTGGATTCGTAACCCTACCATCGTCGCTGTTTTGGTTTTTGAATTGGAGGAGTTGTTCATTGTGCCATTGTTACAGCCTGTGTGGCTGACAGGCTGTCGAAAATTTTTTCAAATTTTTTCGGGAGAGGTTCGACCTCGAGACCTTCTAAACGAGTTGAAGTTGCAGGTTTTCTTACTGTGATAAAATGTACTTTTAAAGGAATAGATCTTTGGTTCAAGGGATTGTAGTTTTGGTTTAGGTTTTGAGAGAAGAGTGGAAGGAAACACAGAACTATCAGAGGATACATCTTCCTGGTGTTGTCGTGGCATCGTTCCCATCAAGAAATATGATGGTAATCTTTTCTCTAAGCAATGGTTATTTACATTTCCAATTTCAGTTTTCATTGTATCAGGTATCTAACTTCAACTTATCATTTGTTAGTTGCAGGGTTCTAGGGAAATGATTGAGTAACGTTTTGGCAAAGGTATTAGCTTGCCTCAACACCGGTAAGCCTCGAGTCTTCCATAACCCTCATAGTGCTCCTGGACGGTGGTTGAAGTAGTTCAAAGAATGATTAACAGTCCTTACCACGACTTGTCGTTGCTCTGTCGTTGTTGAAAGTTGAAGATCCTCCGAAGAACGTTTATTAAATAGTGATACCACTCCTCGTTTGTTTGAAGGATATTTGGTTTCAACACCTTAGGGTTGATGTTGCCGACTGGAGTTATAACTCGACGATGTTCTAGGAATTTGGGTTCTTTTAAAACTGTTGTAATTTGGGTTAAACCCTGTTTTTAATTTGTTTGCAAACAGTGTTGTAATTCTTCGTTCTGAAAATCTACGACTTCAATGGTTAAGTTTTGAAAAGAGCGGTGGGCTCATTCACTGTGTAAATGATACTTCTCTCTTCAGAAAATAAATTTGCATGCTAAAAAATATCTTGTGTAAATGTCTATGTAAATCGGCTTTATGCTGAAGGTTACTAAAATGTTTTTTGAGTTAGATTAGGGTTTGAAGATTTCATCGATGGTAAGGGTTCTGTAGAAAATAAGTGTTGAAGCATCCTTCATTTTGAAAAATCAAAATATTGAACTGAAAACTACTCCCACACTATGTGTTAGACAGATCTATAGTGAATGATTTAAACTGTAGATTGAAAATTGTGAGTTATGAGCTAGGGTTTGTGGACATTGTTGTAGGTGCTAACTGTGATTAGTAAAATCGTGAACTAAAAATCTCTGTTTCTTCAAACTGTCAACAGGTCGTAAAATCGTTGATGTTTAAATGAATAGAGACCAATCTTTTGATAAACGAAATATATAGGCTTTTGTCTTGAATCGAAACCTGTGTAAAGAATAAAATTTCTATTTGTAGTACGATCATATGGAATACAAAGACTTATTTAGGGTGTGATAGCAAACGAGTTTTATTCTGGAAATAAAACAATTTATACTGTTTATAAGTTTATGATGTGGATGTATGAGATATGAGGTGTCGACATAGTATGAAAATGTCTTGCATTACATATAGGAATTAGTCTTAGAAACCCTAAATGAAAATCAATTTGTTTTTAAGCAAAAGAGAACTGTATTATGACTGTTATGTATGGTTTTGTTAAGATAAATACATCCACTTAATTTGCAGCTATAGTATTGAATTGAAAAACATGATATAATGTATAGAGAGATGAAATCTATCTATTTCTTTTATGCATGGAATGATAAGAATAATTTGATGCATCTACACAGAAATTATACATTGTTTGTTTTTCATGAAACTCTAACAAACAAGTATATATATATTCATACATACTTTCTGATATATTTAACTATAATGCAGGAACTAAATCACATATATATATACAGAGAAAGAATAGAGTTTATATTCTAGCAAACATTACAGTACTTATGATCTTCTAGATTTTATCAATTAATTCTATTACTGTTTAGTATAGAGCAGCATGACGAAAACAAACTCAAAACACTTTTCTATCTATTCGAATCATTTGCAATTGCCTATCCTCTAATCTATTTTAATTTGCATATCTCTACTAGAGTACGATGCTTCAAAACAACATGTGGAAAAATAGGGATATTGGTTTATCAATTTAACATTAAACTTAAACATTCAGACTTAAACATTTCTAGAATTAGATTCTTTTTCGAAAAAATTAAATAAAAAAATACTAGATAAACATAACATAATTATTTACTGAGAATAAGTTAGGAAATCTTTAAGAACCTGAGAAAATCTGTAGGGCAACAAAGAACCCAAGAAGACTGTTCCACCCAACCAAATTCCTGAAAACAGTCAAGTACTGTCTTAGGACCCCCGAGCCTGTTCACTGAACCACCAAGAGGAAGAAACTCAGGAATGAGGACTTCTTCTTACTGTAGCAATTCACTTTTGAATCTTCAATAGATAACAATCCAATAGACTTGCACCAGCACTTCTGGTTCCTCTCAGCAATAATGCAGACTCAAAATTACAGTCACCCTAACCTCCCTATTCGAATCTCTCTTGAAATCACCTGATTCACAAGAGGTAAATATTCTGCAGAAATATTGATTAAGAGCTGCCTGCCCAATTCAAATTTGCCTTTATAGGCTGCCTAGGCCTTTTAGATGTTACTGGGTCATTAAATGAGCTTCCTGCTCACTCCCTCCACTTGGGGGATAATGCCCTATTTTTAGGGGTAGTTGTCCCATAACCAACAGTTAGTGGTGTGATGCAACTGCTGCCATGTGTCCCATACCTTCCAACAACTTCCATTCCTCCTAGTGGGTCAGTGAACACTCATTCAACAGTCCTCTTGGGTGTTTGTCTCCTAATTAATTTATAATAATATTCAGTAATTACATTCATCCATGATCAAAACTGATCATAATTACAAAACTTTGTAATTAAATTTAACATAAAGTATTTTGCAATAAAATAATAATGTTCAGAAAATTGGGTAGGTGACACACCGCTTTGCAACTCATAGAAAAAACATCAACACAGTTGCAAAAATCAAGAATGCACAAGGGAATTTAGCCCTTTCTTTTCAAGACAAAGCCAAGGCTGCGGTGGATCATTTTAAATCTAGGTTCACAGCTCCCCCAGGGTGTCCTATTCAAGAAATTCTGGAGGTTTTAAACTTATTTCCTAGACTCATTACAGAGGAAATGTCAGAGGATTTAACTAAGTTAGTAACTAAAGAAGAAATAAGTGCAGTTCTCCACTCCTTCCAGAAAGAAAAAAGTCCAGGCCCGGATGGGCAATTCTACTTAGGATTCTAGGAACTTATAAAGGAAGATCTGGTGAAGGTAGTATACGAATCACAGAGCACTAGGAAGGTATTGGGAGCCCTAAACTCCACGTTCATCACCCTCATTCCAAAAAAGCAGAAAGGTGATACATTTGAAGATTTCAGACCGATCGCTTGCTGCAACTTGATCTACAAATTCATTGCCAAGATAATAGCACAAAGACTGGAACCTATCCTCAGTAAAGTCATCACTGAAGAACAATTCGGATTTCTCTTCAACAGGAAAATTCATGATGTTGTATCCCTTGCACAGGAGGCCATCCATATGATAAAGAAGGAAAGTTTACTAGCTTTTGCTCTTAGGTTGGATCTCTCCAAAGCTTATGATAGGGTACGTTGGACCTTCATCCATCTTTTACTGATTCAAATAGGGTTGTCAGTTAAAGTGTTAGAATGGATTTTGGGGTGCCTTCAATCTACCTCCTTTGCGGTCTTGATCAATGGGTCTCCTTCTCATTTCTTCATACCTACCCAGGGCTTAAGACAAGGATGCCCTTTGTCTCCTTTTCTCTTCCTATTAGTAGCAGATGCTCTAAGTCGCCTAATTCACAGAGCCAAGGAGGAAGATCAAATCAATGGTGTTTGGGTATCAAATTTTGTTGTTTTAACCCACACTCTTTTCGTGGACGATTTCCTTCTTTTAGGTGAAGGTACCTATGGGAACATCTAAGCCTTCGCTTCACTACTGGACACTTATAAGTTGGCCACATGCATGGTCATCAACACTGAAAAATCCTGTCTAACATACAACAATCTGTCAGAAGGTTTGGTCTGCATGATTGAGGAGTCTTAGTCTTTCACCATCCACCCCATTTCGAAAGGCTTCAAATATTTAGGGTTCTTCCTCAAACCTAACACTTATGCTTTCCAGGATTGGTTATGGCTTTACAGGAAAATTGAATCAAGAATCTCTCACTGGGCGCATCGCTTCTTATCTAGAGGAGGAAGACTAGTGTTGCTAAAAGCAATCCTCTAGAGCATACCAGTATATTGGGCTTCTATTGCATACATACCTAAAGGCATATTGGTAAAAACAAGGAAAAAATGCTTTTCTTTCCTTTGGACTGCAAGCAAACAGTCTGAAGGAATCCCTCTGGTTAAGTGGTCTACTCTATCTATGCTAATGTCATTGGGAGGTTGGGGTATCAAAAACTCAAACCTCTTTTGCAAATCATTGGCAGCAAAAACTCTATGGAGGCTTACAGAATCTCATAATTCTCTATGGGGTGGAACCCTGATCTTGAAATATTGTCAATCCCCCTCATTAGTAGATTGCTATAGACAACCTAACAAAAGTTTCAAGAACAACTCAATAGGATGGAAGGCTGTAGTTCTTGCCTTCCCTCTTGTCAGTAACTCGATTTCCTGTAAGATAGGAGACGACAAAAGCGTACATCTGGGGGAAGATCCCTAGGCTGTTGCAGGAGAAGACTACAAGCTCCCAGCCGACCTAATCACAAATCTTAGAGAAAAAAACCTCTACAATCTTGCAGACATTCATCATCCTTCTGAGCAAGGGGAGAGATAAAATTGGAAATCGACACAAACCATAGGTCTTTCAGGATTAAAAGTTGTATCCTAGGAACACTATCTGTCTCTCTTAAACTCTTGTTTCATTCACCTTAAAAGAATTAACTAGATACTGACTCAGGGTGTTCATAGAAAAGCATATATCTGGCCTAGTATTCGTCAGATACATCAATGAGCCAATCATCTGTTTTTAAACTAGAGAAACCACTGTCCATCATCCCAGATTTCTACTTCACATTTTCCTTGGCTAAGGAAAAATCTCATCTGATCTTAGCCACACATCTAATCACAAGAATCATTCCAAGATTCTTTAACTTTGAGATCTACTCCCTCTGAAGTGGAGTCTTCTACATCTGAGTATTGTCCTTCCTCTGTGACTGAACATCATGCACACTCTGCATTGAGTGATCTTTTGCATATCTATCTGTGCCATCTCCCGTTAGATGGGTCTACAGATATGATCCTCAAGATCACTCGAACTCTATGGTGAGTTCCTTCTTGCATCTATTTGAGAGAATCATGTCATATGTATATAGCAACCATCTTCAACCTTGTAGCAAAGGTTGAAATCCGCATCACCCGTGGTGATCATCTAGCTCATCAAATGAATATCGCTCCTGGGTACCTATTGAACCCGTACAAATCCTTCTTTGATCATGCGATTTTCTTTCAAATTCTGGGAATTTGCTCGATATGCACTTCTTCTTCAATTACACCATTCACGAGAACGGTCTTGTCATCCATGGGTGTAATCTATCTTTGGAAGTGTGTCTAGCCACTGGAGCAAACATCTCATCATGATCCTCTCCCTCTTTCTAAGAGAATCCTCTATCCACGAGCCTTGCTTTGCGCTCGATATGCACTTCTTCTTCAATTACACCATTCACGAGAACGGTCTTGTCATCCATGGGTGTAATCTATCTCTGGAAGTGTGTCTAGCCACTGGAGCAAACATCTCATCATGATCCTCTCCCTCTTTCTAAGAGAATCCTCTATCCACGAGCCTTGCTTTGTACTTCTATAGTATGTTTGATTTGTAAGTCTTCTTGTTGAACAATCATCACTTGTTCTTCGGAACATGTGTTCATCATCCTTCTTTTGTAGATCATAGAACACGGTCTTTTCTACAAATAAAATTCAATTACATGATTAGTAACACTTCATAATTATCAAATCATGTCAATGATAAACTTTTGCGCATACTAATATGATGCACATAGTTATTCAACTATATTCACCAATACTTTGGCACAACACTTTTCCATATCCTGTATGCATACAATGGTTATCTAGATGCCTTCCATCTCTACCAGCACATACTATCAAGAGCGTGAATAGCTCCCAGCATGTTAGCAAAGAGGTTTCATTCTAGACAAGCAACAATGGAATTTTTTTCAAACTTACCCATCATATGCATATTAGTAGTATACTGTTCAATACTATATGAATGCTTACACTATGCATGATATATTCTAGGAGTACAAATATGCATACAACTATTACAAGCAATATCATTAACTATTCAGAGATTCAAGAATTAATTCAAATAACAACTCAAATACTTATCTTTTATGTTTGTGTGGTTGTCTCCCTCTTGATCTCTATTTTTCCCTTTATGATAGCATCATGATTATATGTCTTTGAACTTATATCCATCCTCGACCACTATGCATGCTTAAGTGTGCACTAGTTTCATCATTGTGTCATCCTCAAGATCTCAAACGTAATCATACATTCATTAGTATAATCTCAATATTATCAATACATTATAATCCTATAATCTTAACATGTATGGTCATGATCATTTCATACACAGGTAATTTATCACAAGCATTAGTATTCAAGGTTTCAGGGAGTACTTCTTTTACTTGTGCATATTCTTATTTGACCATATGACTCTTCTAGTTTGTCATATCATTAATCAAACTAAGAAGCATAATATGCATAAACCCATGATTACTCAAACTTATAACTTCATGAATTATCAAAAGATCCTAACACAACGTAGGATTCTAAGTCGATATAGGAAAACATAACTAGATTACCATGCTTGCTAGTTATGTATAACATACCCAAACAATGTCTTCTTTGTTCTCTTCAATGATTTAGAGACCTTGTGCTAGTAACCTGCATATCTCATAAGTTAAGCATTGTAGAACCAAATTATACATACCTCGTAAGTAGAGATTCTATGTGATCAATGAATATGGATGAGTCTTTGTCTTCATGTCACCATGGTCATATATTCCTGATCTAGAACTTGATTTGTCTTTCTTGATGTACCTTTCATGTTAGCGAACAACATCATCCTCATACAACATCACAATGCATTAGTACAATCATAAGTGTCATAACCCTAATCAACGAATGTATTTTATCATTAACATGCATTCATACTTTCACTAAGGTGATAAAAAAAGTCTCTGATTAATCATGATTGTACTAACCTCAATAATATGAAGACAAACATATCATGAACTTAATCATTAGATAAATGAAACAAATTTCAAAACATACCTGCATCTCCTCAAGTCATACCTGTCGAGTTTGCTTGTAGTCTTTTCTAGAAGGGTAAAACCCTAATCATCCAAGGTAGATCATTTGTAAACATATTATATAGGTTCATGGTGATAGGATGACAGACTACCAATTGCATTTAAACCTCCTTCGTTGATTCCCTATGAGTCTCCCAACCTTGCTAGGGTTTCTTCTTACTTGGAAACCCTAATCTTCAATCTCCTTCCTCCCACAACATTTTGATGAAAGATTAATATCCATGATGAATGGACTTCAAATAAATTTTCAAAGTTTCCAATGTTGCATCAGGTGTCTCCAACATTGTATCAGGTCCTTCCATACCTAAAAACTAAAAACCCTAAGTGAGAGCTTCTTCCTCCTCTTCTTTGATTTCCTCCGTTGAGCCATTTCAGATGTGCCATATTGTTTCTGGTGTATCTCTGAAATTTTGGATCCTCAGGGTTTGAAACTTTGGCCTATGGTAACCTAACCTATCATCTTTCCAACCCCATATATTTAAGCTTCATTGTATTCTCCATCAGAGAGATATGCTAATTTTCCCAACATGACCTATTTATGGGATGACACAACATAGAGAACTTGTACGGAGTGACACGTGTCACTGTTTCAACCTGGGCCTCTAATATTCGCACCTGTGAAATTAAAGTTCGTGCCCTAACTCTCACTTTCTATGGAATTCCATTTGGAGCTTCCTAGCTCGAGATATGACCTTTTTACCTAGGTCACTTGTTTAGGGATTCATTCAGGAAGAGGCAGAAACCATAACTTGTGCGGATCATATCTCAAATAGTAAACCAAAGCTGAGGCTGAAACTCAGACACAACGTACAGGAACATGTCATCTTTGGCCTGTCCAAGTTTCAGATCTTGAAACTTCACCAAACTTTATTTATAGCGAATGTTCCAATATGACTAGCTTTTTATATGCAAATCCCTATCTTTCAAATTGTCGCAAGTGAAACAAGTGTTGTAAGTGCCATACATTGCCTTCCTTCAGGTTAGCTCCGATGCCATGTTAAGATTCAATATGATAAGATAGATATCATCAGTACTCAATTCAATTTCACAACAATAGAATATATAGGATCACTGAAAGAACAACAAGCACAACATAAACACAAGAGACACAATTTATCCTAGGAAACCCTCATGGGGTAGAAAACCCAGCAAAAAATCCTCAATATAGATGATCAAAAGTACAAAGATGAAATCCCCAAACAATAGCTCCTTCTCCTCCTTTGCAGATCTCTCTCTCTCCTATGCGAGTTCACAAGTGAGTGAGTGTGTGTTCAAATGAGGAACACACCTCCTCTATTTATACTTTACATTCACTTGACTTTTACATTTGACAGGTCAGCCTCAATAGTTTATTATCTTGGTGACTATGACGACCCCTCTAGGGGACTTAAACACCCCATTACAAATGAATTTTAGGGGATCTATTGCCCTGACATAAAGGGGAGGATTTACCTCAATGACTTTACATAATAATAACATCCCGACAAAGGAATAAAACATCTCCGGATGAATAATAATAAAGTACAAATAGAATACTCTTTGAAGTTACAATATTTCAAAAGTTTTGCTATTTTTCCGCTTTTTATCTTGAGAAAGCACTGCCTTTAGAAAATATGCTACCACATACCCATGCTCAAATTGAATCTACAATGAAATAAATACGTTAATAATCCAATAGTTGTGCCCATCTAAGGATATCACACTCCAACACAATTTTATTAGGAAGGGCACACAATTCAAACTTCTAATATATGTTTTGTATGGTGTGCAGATGGAGGGAAGGGCACATAAGGTATGCAATTTGTAATTGCAAGCCTGTGTAAGGTGTAAGAGAGGCTCATATGGGAAGCCAAAGAGATATCCCACCAATCTATCCCAGTCAAGATATACCACCCAGCTAGTAGGAAGTTCACTAGTTGTATCTCAAATTTTATTTTTATCTTGGCTACACATTAGGCTTATAATTGTCAGCGACTACATGTATTGGATTAAAATTAAGATAAAGGGCTTGAAATCGTCTCCTCAACTTGTAAAAATTTGTAGGATTTGGATTTTTTTCCGTCAGACCTAATGATTAAGGCATTGTGATAGAGGAAGGCCTTATGGATACTTCAAGGTCTTATCCTAGGACCACCTCTGTACTATTATTTTTTATTGTGAATCAACAAATGCAACATTGGTCACTATTGCAAGAAACAAAAATGCTTACTTCTCACTTAGTTTTGCTTGTGTATAATGGATTCCCAAAAAATAAATCACACGAAAAAAGAAACCCCCAATATGAAGGGTTTGGAGCTATTGTTCATTATTGTAAAAGTTTGTAATGTTTGTCTTTGAGTGGTATGCTTAAAAGCAAGGCCTTTTGGTTGTTTGGTACTTATGGAAACTATTTGGAGAGGCTTAGTGTTGCTTTTGTTGGTGATAGTGACATTGGGATGCAATGTGTTCTATCAAGTTGTACAAATATATGTAAGCTTGAGATAAGGGATAGCCCATTTAGTGATTTGGATATTTTATGAATCAAATTCATCCCTTTGTTTCCAAAATGGCCTATCATTTCCTATTCACTCATATGCACACCTAGAATCTGTCCACTTATTCTTTTGTCATTTTGCAAACTTCACACATTACACACACACTCCTAACAAGAATGGTATTCAATTCCTTTCCCATTTATTGGCCCGACTAATAAAATGGAGAAACATACCATCCTTAGACAGTAAGGTTAGGATACATGGGATAAAAACTCGGATTTGCACATATGGAAACAAACTAAGGACAATTCTCCGCAGTTTGGATACAAAGGACATGATACTTCATTGGAGTTCAATCAACAGGCACTAATATTGTTCCCTTGGACATGAAAATACCTCTATACCAACCTGTATCTAGAGAATTAGTTAAACTGGATAGGGAAATCAATGTGTGGAATGTAGATTGTCCAGCATCAAACAAAAATTCAGGCTAGGGTAGTGATTGCAACAAGGAGCAATGTATCACTGTGGAGGATAAGCCTTTCACTCCCCAGCCTTCATGGGAACCTACTAAAAAAAGCATGGAATGTCCAGACATAAAATAAAAAAAAGAATGAAGTGAGTGGTTGGATGAATATTTCATTGCAAATTTGACTGACTCAAGGATTGGCCAAGAGGTCAATATTGATGGTTGGAACCCTAGTTTCGATACAGTAGAGAAAAGTTTTTTGGGGGGTAAATCCCTCACGGATCGAAGGCTCTGGTTAAGGCTTAGTCTACAGGCATTTGGAACACACCAAGTTGAAACCGTGTAGTGTATCCAGTCGATACTTAGTCGACTGCCTCCATGCGACCAATATGCATGAATTTAAAAAGTCAATAGGTACAAATTTCACAAATTAGGGCACAATATGTCCAAGAAAATAACCGATAAATTGCTCGAAAAATGCAGTGAAATATTCAAACCCCAAATGAAAATCCTTTTACCAGATTCAAACCCCAAATTAAGAGATGTTCTCATTTTGTTTTCTACCTATACGAGGAAGGTCGGTTTTACTTATTGATTTCATTGTGGGTTGTAGGCCTCCTTTGCTGCAACGTCAATCTCGTTGGAGAGATTGGGCCTCCTTCACCGCGGTGTCAATTTCCTTTGACAGGATCAGGCTAGATGGCGACGACTTCCACCTTGACAGAGGTTGAGGAGGAGACAAGGTCCGTGAATGAGCGGATTGATGCAGGGGGTGTGGAGCTCTTGGTGAGGTTTGTTTCATTTTGTTTTTAATTTATGCTTTTAAAAATAATATAAATTTTATATTTTTATAGTATTTTATATTTTTTATAATGCAATATGTTGTAATATTTTGTTTTATATATATTTTAATATTTTGTTATATATATATGTTGATGTATATGTAACTTCGGAATGTATTTCATATATGTATATTGTACTCCTATAGAGATGGTATTATTCCTCTATACGGAAGTGTTTGTATTCCTATAGAGATGTTATTATTCCTCTATACGGAAGTGTCGTCATTTATATTGTAAGTGTCGTAACTTATACTTGATGGGTTATTAGACCACCTTGTTGGGGTCGGCCCTGTATAAGTCATGTGGGTCGAAGGGTTATTAGACCACCCTATTGGGGGTCGGCCATGTGGGTCAAAGGGTTATTAGACCACCCTATTGGGTGTCGGCCCAGTCAGCATTATGTTATGTGGTTAACTTAAGGCTGACCTACTAAAGGTTATTAGGCAAGTCAAGTCAAGTATAAATAGAGTGCGGGAGGCACTCTATTTCATCATTCTATTCTCTCTCACACTCTCGGGAGAGTGGCGCACTTATGGAGGAGGTGAAGCTGCTGCTAGGAGATGTCTATCTCTTATGCTTGGGTTGTATGATTGCTCTATCTATCTCTGAGGAAGTTATTGGGGTTTTTCACTTTTATGGTTTTCCCCAAGTAAACTCTGTGTCTCTTGTGTGCTTGCATTATTGTGTCCATGATTGATATGCTGTAGGTATGTTGTACATGTTGTTCTCTCAGTTAAGATCCTAGATCAGATTGAAGTAAATTCTGAAAAATTAACAATATATATATATATTTTAAATATATTTTTATCTTATTATTATTACATTATATATTATATTTTAATATATTATATTCAATTCCTCAAAACATTACAAAACCCTCTAGTAATTAGCTTTGTCCATGCGTGGGATATATATATATTTAGCTTGGCCTTTACGTAGTTTGGTGAGATCATCCTATGATGAGCAGTATTATTGATGATCACTCACACATTAGAGCAGCCCCAGATCATACATGCAGTGAACCTTATGACAAGACTGAGCCTCTTGACCTCAGATTTGATGGCCGATATGACCTTTTATCCCATACCGAGCAGTATAGTGCCCAGAGTTTCAACAGCAGTGTTTTCAGTGGTTACAGATGATCTAGATAGCAGGTACAGGTATATGGCCCAGCAGGTATATTGTGTGCATTGGTTTTTATTATCTTGTTCTTTTGGTCATTTTGATAGCTTGAATTAGTATATAGTAATCATGATCTGGAAGTATATGTATGAAATGAATATGGTTATTATTGATTATCTAAATGGTCTTATTACTTATATTTATAAGATCTTGTTTTATACTCGGTTTTACCCTCTTAGGAGTGTGTACATGATCATTCCCACCTTTATGGCTTGCTAGCTTAGGCATTACCTTCACTTTCCCTATCCATCCATTATCTCTCCCTTGATTGGTTTTTACCCTGACTTACACCTCAGCCTATGGTATGGAGGACCTCCCCACTTTTGCCTATGTGTTGGATAGCATCCATGTTAGTTTGTGTCTCAGCTCTGAGTTGGAAACATAACTTACCGAAGCCTTGCTCCTTCTGGGCTAGGAGTACCTGCTGGTGTTGGTTCCTGAGCTTAGGTGAGTTGTATTTGATACCTTGATCACTCTAGTCGGTTTCCTCAGTGTTTGGTCTTGATTGTAGAGAATCCCCCTATTTTCTTGAGTTGTGTTGGGTAAAACATGAAGCAAATTGTACTACCATCATTACATATGGAAACTATTGTTATATCTCTTATGAAATCCCATGGAAATACTTTAAAAATTGTGCTTCTCAGCACAATGAAAGAGGGCTGTGAAATTAAATGGAAACTAAAATGAAAATCACCCTGGATGAAAGCTAGGATTAGTTGTGCTTCTAAGCACATGCAAAATCCCCAAAAGGGTCATAAATGCCTAAAAAGAAGTGGTTAAATATATTCTAAATACAAAGACTATTGTCTAGAAAATTAAATGTAATGATTAATTCTTTATGTGTAAGAATTTGTTCTGAAAACTATGAGATGTTTTCTAATCATGCAATTTAACTTGTTGTGTAGGAAAGATCGTATACCATCACCTACAAAAGAAGGACTACAACATTTGTTCAACAACAAAGTTATCTATTGAAAATATTGAAGATATTGAAGTTCCCAGGATCTGGGAAGAATGCCATGATCGAGGAGTACCAGTCGATCATGAAGATGTTTGGGATGCAGTCCCAAGACCTGAAGGGGAGTCTGTAGTGACTTCCAAGAGGATCTACAAGATCAAGCATGCTGCAGGTGGTAGCATACAGAATTTTGCTCCTGTAGCCAGATACACTTCCATTAGATCCATTCTTGCTCTGGCTGCAGTGATGAAATGGAAGATACACCAAATGGATTTCAAGACAGCTTTCTTGAATGGTGTAGTTGAAGAAGAAGTGTATGTGGAGCAGCCACTTGGTTCTGAGACACATGACAGGGAGTCATATATGTGCAGAACTTGGTATGGTAGGATAGACAGCTTCCTATCCAGTTTGGGATTTACCAAGAGTAAAGTGGATTCCAACCTTTACTACAAGGTTGAGGAAGGCAATCCAGTGATACTACTTTTGTATATGGATGACCTGTTTATTACAGGTGAAGATAGATTGATTGCCGACATGTAGCGGAAGCTTGCTGCTGAATTCAAGATGAAGAACTTGTGGATGATGCACTATTTTCTAGGTATGGAGGTGTGGCAGAGTGCAGATGGAATCTTCCTTGGACAAGGGAAGTATGCAGTAGAGATCCTGAAGAGGTTCGGGATGATGGACTGCAAGGCCATGGACACACCTATGGCATCGAACTTGAAGCATTCTGTGTGATGCTTCATCTGAGCCGGCTGATGTCTCTATGTATCGTCAGATGATTGGGTCCTTGATGTACCTGACGAACACGAGACCAGATATTTGCTTTGCGGTGAACACATTGAGCCAGTTCCTGACGGATCTGAGAGGTGTTCACCTGGTTGCTGTAAAGCATATTTTGAGGTACATGAAGGGTATGGTTGATTATGGGCTCAAGTATGATGTGAATCAAAAGTTTAACCTACAGGGTTAAGTTGATTCAGATTGGGCAGGAAGTGCTGCAGATAGGAAGAGCACTTCTGGGTGTTGCTTCATTATGGGATCAGGTGTGATCTTTTGGTTTAGCAGGAAGCAGTCTTGTGTAGCACTGAGTACAGCCGAAGCAGAGTATGTTGCAGTTTGTTTGGCTAGTTGTGAGGCAGTATGGCTTCGGAAGCCACTGCCTGAGTTATTTTATCTACCGCTGGAGGCTACTAGTATCTTTTGTGACAACCAGAGTTGTGTGAAGCTGTCTGAGAACCCAATGTTTCATGACAAGTCGAAACACATAGAGATGAAATATCACTATATCAGGGATATGGTGCAGAGAGGAGAAGTGAAGCTCCTGTATGTTGTGACGAATGAGCAGATTGCAGATGTGTTGACGAAGCCACTAGCCAGAGTGAAGTTTGAGTACTTCAGAGAGAGGATTGGTGTCCTTCATATCGATGACACTTCGAGGAAGAAGTGATGGAGACATTTGCTGAAGCCACTCCAAGCATGTTGGAATGGCTGTGGATGTAAGCGCTGGAAGATGAGCATCAGGATGATGTTCTAGTTTATGCTCTGTATGATCAGTTGGATCAGTTACATTTTATATGTATGCATCATGTTGATGTTGGATATGATCGGTTGGATCATTTGTGTATGTATGCATCATGTTGGATGCTGGACATGATCAGTTGGATCATTTATATGTATTTGTATATGCATCATGTTGGATGCTTGGACCATGTATCTGTATATGTATCAGGTGGATACTGTGTATGATCAAGTAGATCATGTATGTTGATATATATTAGGTGGATACATTGTGTGGATCATTTATCTATGTATGTATTAGGTGGATACATTGTATGATTAGGTGGATCATGTATGGTGATATGTATCAGGTAGATACTTGGTATGCATCAGGTGGATGCATTGTATGATCAGGATGATCATGGATGATGAGCTTCAGGATGTTGCTCCAGATGACTTGCATTAGGACAATGCAGTGATGATGATCAGGATGATCATGTGTACATCAGGATGATGTATGGTGAGTATCAGGTTGATACTCTGTGGCCGTGGACAGGTTGTGCAAAGGAAATCCTAGATTTGTTCTAGGTCACATCTAGTATGAAAAAGGACTAGCACTGTGTATCACATGTAAGACCTGGGAGATCCGATAGGTTGGGCTGTGTGCCCGTAATAAGTCCTGGGATTCTCTTTCGAGGGTTTGTGATAGTGGGCCACATGTAAGACCTAGGAGATCCGATAGGTTGGGCTGCGTGCCCGTAATAAGTCCTGGGATGCTCTTTTGAGGGTTTGTGGTGGGCTACTACATGTAAGACCTGGGAGATTCGATAGGTTGGGCTGTGTGCCCATAATAAGTCCTGGGATGCTCTTTCAAGGGTTTGTAGCAGAGGTCACATGTAATCAGTCCTGGAGATCTTGCCGGTCGTGCTTAGGCACATAAATGTTCTTGGGATGCTCTTTAGAGTTCTTGCCGGTTGTGCTATGCACATAAACGTTCCTGGGACACTCTTTTAAGGTTTTGTGACAGTCATATGTAATAAGTCCTGGAGATCTGGACAGGATGAAAAAGGCCTCAGATGCTCTTTAGGGTTCTTGCTAGTCAAGAGACTCTTTTAAGGTTTTGTGACGCACGTAATAAGTCCCGAGGATTCACAGTATGGCCAGTGATGATGAAGACCTGTAGGTGGTGGGCCTACATCCAGTATGAAAAAGGACTGGCTCTGTAGAACTTCCTATGACGAGTAGATTCAAAGATTGATTGAGATAGCAGCAGCAGTGACGATGACGATGAATCGATGACGATTATCCAGTGACGATGATCCAGAGAAGGAGACTTGTGCTAGAAGACCTGTGTCGAGAAATACCTTCCTAGTTAAGAGGGAGTGTTGATGTATATGTAACTTCGGAATGTATTTCATATATGTATATTGTACTCCTATAGAGATGGTATTATTCCTCTATACGGAAGTGTTTGTATTCCTATAGAGATGTTATTATTCCTCTATGCGGAAGTGTCGTCATTTATATTGTAAGTGTCGTAACTTATACTTGATGGGTTATTAGACCACCTTGTTGGGGTCGGCCCTGTATAAGTCATGTGGGTCGAAGGGTTATTAGACCACCCTATTGGGGGTCGGCCATGTGGGTCAAAGGGTTATTAGACCACCCTATTGGGTGTCGGCCCAGTCAGCATTATGTTATGTGGTTAACTTAAGGCTGACCTACTAAAGGTTATTAGGCAAGTCAAGTCAAGTATAAATAGAGTGCGGGAGGCACTCTATTTCATCATTCTATTCTCTCTCACACTCTCGGGAGAGTGGCGCACTTATGGAGGAGGTGAAGCTGCTGCTAGGAGATGTCTATCTCTTATGCTTGGGTTGTATGATTGCTCTATCTATCTCTGAGGAAGTTATTGGGGTTTTTCACTTTTATGGTTTTCCCCAAGTAAACTCTGTGTCTCTTGTGTGCTTGCATTATTGTGTCCATGATTGATTTGCTGTAGGTATGTTGTACATGTTGTTCTCTCAGTTAAGATCCTAGATCAGATTGAAGTAAATTCTGAAAAATTAACAATATATATATATATATATTTTAAATATATTTTTATCTTATTATTATTACATTATATATTATATTTTAATATATTATATTCAATTCCTCAAAACATTACAAAACTCTCTAGTAATTAGCTTTGTCCATGCGTGGGATATATATATTTTTAGCTTGGCCTTTACGTAGTTTGGTGAGATCATCCTATGATGAGCAGTATTATTGATGATCACTCACACATTAGAGCAGCCCCAGATCATACATGCAATGAACCTTATGACAAGACTGAGCCTCTTGACCTCAGATTTGATGGCCGATATGACCTTTTATCCCATACCGAGCAGTATAGTGCCCAGAGTTTCAACAGCAGTGTTTTCAGTGGTTACAGATGATCTAGATAGCAGGTACAGGTATATGGCCCAGCAGGTATATTGTGTGCATTGGTTTTTATTATCTTGCTCTTTTGGTCATTTTGATAGCTTGAATTAGTATATAGTAATCATGATCTGGAAGTATATGTATGAAATGAATATGGTTATTATTGATTATCTAAATGGTCTTATTACTTATATTTATAAGATCTTGTTTTATACTCGGTTTTACCCTCTTAGGAGTGTGTACATGATCATTCCCACCTTTATGGCTTGCTAGCTTAGGCATTACCTTCACT
Source organism: Larix kaempferi (assembly GCA_027924585.1). Lineage (NCBI taxonomy): Eukaryota > Viridiplantae > Streptophyta > Pinopsida > Pinales > Pinaceae > Larix > Larix kaempferi. The sequence goes on from BSBM01000003.1 coordinate 8,578,866, forward strand.
TTCCCTATCCATCCATTATCTCTCCCTTGATTGGTTTTTACCCTGACTTACACCTCAGCCTATGGTATGGAGGACCTCCCCACTTTTGCCTCTGTGTTGGATAGCATCCATGTTAGTTTGTGTCTCAGCTCTGAGTTGGAAACATAAATTACCGAAGCCTTGCTCCTTCTGGGCTAGGAGTACCTGCTGGTGTTGGTTCCTGAGCTTAGATGAGTTGTATTTGATACCTTGATCACTCTAGTCGGTTTCCTCAGTGTTTGGTCTTGATTGTAGAGAATCCCCCTATTTTCTTGAGTTGTGTTGGGTAAAACATGAAGCAAATTGTACTACCATCATTACATATGGAAACTATTGTTATATCTCTTATGAAATCCCATGGAAATACTTTAAAAATTGTGCTTCTCAGCACAATGAAAGAGGGCTGTGAAATTAAATGGAAACTAAAATGAAAATCACCCTGGATGAAAGCTAGGATTAGTTGTGCTTCTAAGCACATGCAAAATCCCCAAAAGGGTCATAAATGCCTAAAAAGAAGTGGTTAAATATATTCTAAATACAAAGACTATTGTCTAGAAAATTAAATGTAATGATTAATTCTTTATGTGTAAGAATTTGTTCTGAAAACTATGAGATGTTTTCTAATCATGCAATTTAACTTGTTGTGTAGGAAAGATCGTATACCATCACCTACAAAAGAAGGACTACAACATTTGTTCAACAACAAAGTTATCTATTGAAAATATTGAAGATATTGAAGTTCCCAGGATCTGGGAAGAATGCCATGATCGAGGAGTACCAGTCGATCATGAAGATGTTTGGGATGCAGTCCCAAGACCTGAAGGGGAGTCTGTAGTGACTTCCAAGAGGATCTACAAGATCAAGCATGCTGCAGGTGGTAGCATACAGAATTTTGCTCCTGTAGCCAGATACACTTCCATTAGATCCATTCTTGCTCTGGCTGCAGTGATGAAATGGAAGATACACCAAATGGATTTCAAGACAGCTTTCTTGAATGGTGTAGTTGAAGAAGAAGTGTATGTGGAGCAGCCACTTGGTTCTGAGACACATGACAGGGAGTCATATATGTGCAGAACTTGGTATGGTAGGATAGACAGCTTCCTATCCAGTTTGGGCTTTACCAAGAGTAAAGTGGATTCCAACCTTTACTACAAGGTTGAGGAAGGCAATCCAATGATACTACTTTTGTATATGGATGACCTGTTTATTACAGGTGAAGATAGATTGATTGCCGACATGTAGCGGAAGCTTGCTGCTGAGTTCAAGATGAAGAACTTGTGGATGATGCACTATTTTCTAGGTATGGAGGTGTGGCAGAGTGCAGATGGAATCTTCCTTGGACAAGGGAAGTATGCAGTAGAGATCCTGAAGAGGTTCGGGATGATGGACTGCAAGGCCATGGACACACCTATGGCATCGAACTTGAAGCATTCTGTGTGATGCTTCATCTGAGCCGGCTGATGTCTCTATGTATCGTCAGATGATTGGGTCCTTGATGTACCTGACGAACACGAGACCAGATATTTGCTTTGCGGTGAACACATTGAGCCAGTTCCTGACGAATCTGAGAGGTGTTCACCTGGTTGCTGTAAAGCATATTTTGAGGTACATGAAGGGTATGGTTGATTATGGGCTCAAGTATGATGTGAATCAAAAGTTTAACCTACAGGGTTAAGTTGATTCAGATTGGGCAGGAAGTGCTGCAGATAGGAAGAGCACTTCTGGGTGTTGCTTCATTATGGGATCAGGTGTGATCTTTTGGTTTAGCAGGAAGCAGTCTTGTGTAGCACTGAGTACAGCCGAAGCAGAGTATGTTGCAGTTTGTTTGGCTAGTTGTGAGGCAGTATGGCTTCGGAAGCCACTGCCTGAGTTATTTTATCTACCGCTGGAGGCTACTAGTATCTTTTGTGACAACCAGAGTTGTGTGAAGCTGTCTGAGAACCCAATGTTTCATGACAAGTCGAAACACATAGAGATGAAATATCACTATATCAGGGATATGGTGCAGAGAGGAGAAGTGAAGCTCCTGTATGTTGTGACGAATGAGCAGATTGCAGATGTGTTGACGAAGCCACTAGCCAGAGTGAAGTTTGAGTACTTCAGAGAGAGGCTTGGTGTCCTTCATATCGATGACACTTCGAGGAAGAAGTGATGGAGACATTTGCTGATGCCACTCCAAGCATGTTGGAATGGCTGTGGATGTAAGCGCTGGAAGATGAGCATCAGGATGATGTTCTAGTTTCTGCTCTGTATGATCAGTTGGATCAGTTACATTTTATATGTATGCATCATGTTGATGTTGGATATGATCGGTTGGATCATTTGTGTATGTATGCATCATGTTGGATGCTGGACATGATCAGTTGGATCATTTATATGTATTTGTATATGCATCATGTTGGATGCTTGGACCATGTATCTGTATATGTATCAGGTGGATACTGTGTATGATCAAGTAGATCATGTATGTTGATATATATCAGGTGGATACATTGTGTGGATCATTTATCTATGTATGTATTAGGTGGATACATTGTATGATTAGGTGGATCATGTATGGTGATATGTATCAGGTAGATACTTGGTATGCATCAGGTGGATGCATTGTATGATCAGGATGATCATGGATGATGAGCTTCAGGATGTTGCTCCAGATGACTTGCATTAGGACAATGCAGTGATGATGATCAGGATGATCATGTGTACATCAGGATGATGTATGGTGAGTATCAGGTTGATACTCTGTGGCCGTGGACAGGTTGTGCAAAGGAAATCCTAGATTTGTTCTAGGTCACATCTAGTATGAAAAAGGACTAGCACTGTGTATCACATGTAAGACCTGGGAGATCCGATAGGTTGGGCTGTGTGCCCGTAATAAGTCCTGGGATTCTCTTTCGAGGGTTTGTGATAGTGGGCCACATGTAAGACCTAGGAGATCCGATAGGTTGGGTTGCGTGCCCGTAATAAGTCCTGGGATGCTCTTTTGAGGGTTTGTGGTGGGCTACTCCATGTAAGACCTGGGAGATTCGATAGGTTGGGCTGTGTGCCCATAATAAGTCCTGGGATGCTCTTTCAAGGGTTTGTAGCAGAGGTCACATGTAATCAGTCCTGGAGATCTTGCCGGTCGTGCTTAGGCACATAAATGTTCTTGGGATGCTCTTTAGAGTTCTTGCCGGTTGTGCTATGCACATAAACGTTCCTGGGACACTCTTTTAAGGTTTTGTGACAGTCATATGTAATAAGTCCTGGAGATCTGGACAGGATGAAAAAGGCCTCAGATGCTCTTTAGGGTTCTTGCTAGTCAAGAGACTCTTTTAAGGTTTTGTGACGCACGTAATAAGTCCCGAGGATTCACAGTATGGCCAGTGATGATGAAGACCTGTAGGTGGTGGGCCTACATCCAGTATGAAAAAGGACTGGCTCTGTAGAACTTCCTATGACGAGTAGATTCAAAGATTGATTGAGATAGCAGCAGCAGTGACGATGACGATTATCCAGTGACGATGATCCAGAGAAGGAGACTTGTGCTAGAAGACCTGTGTCGAGAAATACCTTCCTAGTTAAGAGGGAGTGTTGATGTATATGTAACTTCGGAATGTATTTCATATATGTATATTGTACTCCTATAGAGATGGTATTATTCCTCTATACGGAAGTGTTTGTATTCCTATAGAGATGTTATTATTCCTCTATACGGAAGTGTCGTCATTTATATTGTAAGTGTCGTAACTTATACTTGATGGGTTATTAGACCACCTTGTTGGGGTCGGCCCTATATAAGTCATGTGGGTCGAAGGGTTATTAGACCACCCTATTGGGGGTCGGCCATGTGGGTCAAAGGGTTATTAGACCACCCTATTGGGTGTCGGCCCAGTCAGCATTATGTTATGTGGTTAACTTAAGGCTGACCTACTAAAGGTTATTAGGCAAGTCAAGTCAAGTATAAATAGAGTGCGGGAGGCACTCTATTTCATCATTCTATTCTCTCTCACACTCTCGGGAGAGTGGCGCACTTATGGAGGAGGTGAAGCTGCTGCTAGGAGATGTCTATCTCTTATGCTTGGGTTGTATGATTGCTCTATCTATCTCTGAGGAAGTTATTGGGGTTTTTCACTTTTATGGTTTTCCCCAAGTAAACTCTGTGTCTCTTGTGTGCTTGCATTATTGTGTCCATGATTGATATGCTGTAGGTATGTTGTACATGTTGTTCTCTCAGTTAAGATCCTAGATCAGATTGAAGTAAATTCTGAAAAATTAACAATATATATATATATATTTTAAATATACTTTTATCTTATTATTATTACATTATATATTATATTTTAATATATTATATTCAATTCCTCAAAACATTACAAAACCCTCTAGTAATTAGCTTTGTCCATGCGTGGGATATATATATATTTAGCTTGGCCTTTACGTAGTTTGGTGAGATCATCCTATGATGAGCAGTATTATTGATGATCACTCACACATTAGAGCAGCCCCAGATCATACATGCAGTGAACCTTATGACAAGACTGAGCCTCTTGACCTCAGATTTGATGGCCGATATGACCTTTTATCCCATACCGAGCAGTATAGTGCCCAGAGTTTCAACAGCAGTGTTTTCAGTGGTTACAGATGATCTAGATAGCAGGTACAGGTATATGGCCCAGCAGGTATATTGTGTGCATTGGTTTTTATTATCTTGCTCTTTTGGTCATTTTGATAGCTTGAATTAGTATATAGTAATCATGATCTGGAAGTATATGTATGAAATGAATATGGTTATTATTGATTATCTAAATGGTCTTATTACTTATATTTATAAGATCTTGTTTTATACTCGGTTTTACCCTCTTAGGAGTGTGTACATGATCATTCCCACCTTTATGGCTTGCTAGCTTAGGCATTACCTTCACTTTCCCTATCCATCCATTATCTCTCCCTTGATTGGTTTTTACCCTGACTTACACCTCAGCCTATGGTATGGAGGACCTCCCCACTTTTGCCTCTGTGTTGGATAGCATCCATGTTAGTTTGTGTCTCAGCTCTGAGTTGGAAACATAACTTATCGAAGCCTTGCTCCTTCTGGGCTAGGAGTACCTGCTGGTGTTGGTTCCTGAGCTTAGGTGAGTTGTATTTGATACCTTGATCACTCTAGTCGGTTTCCTCAGTGTTTGGTCTTGATTGTAGAGAATCCCCCTATTTTCTTGAGTTGTGTTGGGTAAAACATGAAGCAAATTGTACTACCATCATTACATATGGAAACTATTGTTATATCTCTTATGAAATCCCATGGAAATACTTTAAAAATTGTGCTTCTCAGCACAATGAAAGAGGGCTGTGAAATTAAATGGAAACTAAAATGAAAATCACCCTGGATGAAAGCTAGGATTAGTTGTGCTTCTAAGCACATGCAAAATCCCCAAAAGGGTCATAAATGCCTAAAAAGAAGTGGTTAAATATATTCTAAATACAAAGACTATTGTCTAGAAAATTAAATGTAATGATTAATTCTTCACGGAGCCTACGGGTTGTGATGTGAGATGGAGTAAGGGACAACTAATTCTAAGTGTCCCCTAGAACCCCAAGTTACGGTTAGGTGGGAACCTAGCCATGGCGGTTCTAGAAAAGATCCTCACAGAGTTGTTTCATCTTGGATGTGAGTTGTAGACATTTTACAAGGTTGAATAAGCACTCCTCTGAATAACTTATTCCATTTGTGAGACACTGCCATTCCCTATGTGTTTATTATCCGACATATGCTTAAGTGTGTATTTCCCTTTTCCCATATCCAAAGTATCATAGTGTTGAGTTAGCCAAGTCATCCCCTTATCCTATCCTTGCATTCTTCACCTTCACGCTTTGCTAGAAAAATATTCATGTCTACAGAATGAGTATATTCCTGAGGTTCTTTTGTAATTAAATGATTATTTAAACTTATGCTTGATATACTTATCTATTAACGCCAGTTAAATGATGCTGAATACTTTGAGTCTTGTTATGTGAATGATTAACAAAGCATGATTTAATCATTTTCACTTGCATCATTAGGTTTTTCTATCCTGGGTTATATTTTGATTAGTCTTGACTTGGTCAAACCTAGTTTGACCAAGTCCACCTTGGGATCCATGATGAGTTGGACCAATGATTTTATATGATGATGATATATGGTTCTATGATTCACCTTTGATGACTCCATACAATGGACACAGGTTTCAGATGATGGTTGATGTATTTGTTTATGGTTATTATTATTTCCAGACCATTTTTTTATTATTATTGTCCGGGTATGGTTGAGGCTACGGATGATCTTATAGGTTTCCACATTGTGTATGGATACTCATATCTAGTATATTTGGACCCTCTGAGTCTATTGAGACACTCAATCCGTTTCAGGCACTCTCAGTGATGATATGGCTAGATTTCCACTTTTTCCGGTTTTGCCATGCAGAAATGGCATGTCCAGCAGCTGCATTGAGCTAGAACATTTCCTTAGGGAGCTACAGAGGATGTGGGGGGGGAGAGCCACTTGCTATTACAATATTACCCCATCTCCATACATGATGGTACAATCATATTTTGTGATAGGGCATCAGGAAGTGAGTTATAGGCATTTTGATGGTTTTGATGTGGAATAAAAATGGGATAAAAATGTCATTGAGGAAGTTGATTTGGGCTATTGAGGTAAGTTTTTGGCATGCGGTTTTTTCAGAGTTCATTTGTGATGTATCCAAATCCTTCCATATCAGCTTGCAGCATTCAGTGGGGTCCACATACTGTCCGGGTTGTGATTTGATGTTTTATTTTCTCATTGAGGTGTTTTATTTTCTCATTGAGGGGTCCACGATTTGGTCATATGATGACTTTGACATGTTATTGAGTCATATCTTATGTTATTAAGTCATGTATTATGTTATTATACCAGTGGTATGGGCTCTATTTTGCTTGACCCACAAGTCACTCCATCTCATGGAAAGATGTTTTCCCTCATCCCCGTTACATGGTTTATCGTTCAAGCTTCAAGGGGATGGAGGATGCATGCCCAAAAGTGAAGGAAACTGGAAATCAAGATTATGAGAAACACCACGATTTGGAGTGCCAAATTCACCCAGAAATTAGTGTGGAAAGTTAAATCCAAAGGGGGATCCATCGACTTGAACCCTGGGTGAATTTTTAGAGAGTGATATGCTCAGTAAACCATGAGAAAACCTTGAGTTTATAGATGAGAATCGAGTTGCAGGACATAGTTGCTTTGGCCATAGAAATGGAGAAAATCCAAGTGGGAATGACGGAGAAGAAATAGAACAGAAGGTGGGATGGCTTGATAAACCAAGTGAAGGATAGAGTCTCAAGGAGTCAATAGCTTGGACGTTTCTATGCCCACCCTGAAGAGCACTGGATGGAAGGGGCGCCTAAGGGACTGTGTAGCAGAGAAGGGGACCTTCCTTATGTTGGGTGTGGTAGGTATCCTGGGTGCCATGGCTATTTGAGTTTAGTTTGAGATTCCTGTAGCTCTGTAGTTGAGCTCACTAGATTAGCATCCTCCTCCATTGTCTTTTACATGCTTGATAAACCAAACGGTGTGTTGGATTATCATGTTTGTTTGTGTGAATCCATGGTTGTGAGTGAGCCTATTTAATTCCTCCTTAGTGGATACACAACCCAGCTCGGGGGTGGTCTCTTAGTTGAAAGAATATAGGCTGGACAAAGACCTATGGTTGGGTGGAACGTTTCTCTCACATAGCCAGTTGCTTGGACAGTTTCATCTTAAAATGATAAATTCTTTCTGTGGTATTAAATGATGTTAATTCCTATGTTGTGTTTATCTGTTATTTCAATTCAATCTGAATGAAATGATTACATGGAATTAATCAATAGGAAACCTATGTATAAGACTAAACATGAGGCTGGTTCATTCTTTTGATTGTTTCATCATTTTTCTTGTGTTAAATATGATGTTAGTCTTGCATGCTATAGATGCATTAATCAGATTTAATTTCCACTATGTATGTTACTATGCATTGCACACCTCTTTATAAGGTTTGTATTTCATCATATGGGATTGGGGGATGAATTAGACACCCCTTGTTGTATTCATGGCCCCTCTCTAGGTCAGATGAGGGGAGGGGACATGACAGGGTGATCCCAGGGCTCTTGACAGTGGGGTAAAGAGGCATTGATGGAGTTCGGGACATCATTTTGGTTGGAATAGTGGCAAGGTCATGTTTCTTAGGTGTGGTATAGGATCACACCATTGCATAGAGATCTCTGAGAGCTTTCCAACAGTACTAAGGTTTCCAAAAATGGAATCAGGATGAGGAAGTTATTAGCTCGAGAAGCTGGTAGTAGCAGGGGTATGACCGACTTCCGATATTCCGAACCCGCAGTGCGGAATGCAGAAGTCAGAGGCGTATTTTCTTCGACATTGTGTATTTTGGAGTTCCAACATTCCGAATCCTGCAGTGTGGAATGCAAAAGTCAGAGTCGTATTTTCTTTCATGCCGTGTATTTTGGCGTTTCGACATTCCGACTCCCGCACTGTGGAATGAGAAAGTCAGAGTTGTATTTTCTTTCACGCCGTGTATTTTGGCATTCCGACCTTTCAACTCCTACACTGTGGAATGCAGAAGTTAGAGGTGTATTTTCTTTGATGCTGTGTATTTGGCGTCCCGACCTTCTGACTCCCGCACTGCGGAATGTGGAATTCAGAGGCGTATTTTCTTCGACGTTGTGATTTCAGAGTTCTGAATTCCGACTCCTGCAAGCCAGATTGTGGAGTGCGGAATTCAGAGGAGTAATTTTCCTAGAGCAGAGAATTGGTGTTCTGAATTTCTGACTCCCGCATCACGGAGTACAGAGTGTGGAATTCAGAGGCGTAAATATTCGATGATGTATATTGGGTGTTCCGACTTTCCGACTCCCACATCGTGGATTGTGGAGTGTGAAATTCAGAGGGTTATTTTCTTTGATAGTGTGTATTGAGTGTTCAGGCCTTTTGACTTCCGACTTGCGGATCACGTATTTCGGAATTTCGGACTGAAGACATTGCGGTTGTCAAAAAGGGAAGAGTTGTAGATAAGTTTGGGAAAAAAAATTATTAGGTTGTTCCCCCACCACTCTAAAGGGAACTGAGGGGATTGGGGACATGACAGATGGTATCAGAGCCCAAGGTTGCAGCACTGGGGCTGCTTGGGCAAAAGTAGAAGGAATAATAGCTCAGTGAATTATTCCATGAGTTTATTTCTGTTAAATATGGATGTTTTATGTTTTATATGTATTCCTAAGATGTCTAATAAACGTCTCTATAATGCACAGTGTTTGCAGTTGATAGCATTTGAATAGTTGTAGCAGAGAGCAGCAAGAAAGGGGAAAGGAATTTCTAAAGGAAAATGGTGACCATGAATGATTCCCAGGATCCTTACGAGCATGATGAAGATGTGCTAGGAGAAAACATGCCAGAAGATCATGCGGAAACTGAATCCAATGGGAGAAGGGAGCAAATAACTCCTCAGAATTTGGTTGAAACCATGATAATCTTTAATGAAAGGTCGATGAAGGATTAAGAGGAACATAACCATCTCAATGCTGCTATTTTGCAGAGCCTCACTGATATGCAGCAGAGGGTAACCCTTTGTTTTGACCCAAGCAATGTATGTAAAGAAGGAAGAGGTGCAGAGACTTGTTGTGGAGGTCGTTCTAGGAATATAACTCGAAGCCCAAGAAAGAGTTTTGTGAGAAAAAAGCGTAGCACGCCCTCCTCAAGATATTCTTCTAGTAGGTCGTGAGACTCAAGCGGCTCTCGAAGAAGTCCAAGGCATACTTCTAGCAGATTTGAAGGAAGAAACAAATCCAAAGGAATGCCACAGGGAGAATTTAGGAAGGAAAGGCCTCCCACATATGATGGAGAAGGTAAGACTGGCCAAGAGGCATAGGAATGGTTTCTTGGGATGAAGAAATATTTCAGGATTCATGATTACTCAGGAATGAAAAGGCAAAAAATTCCATTTATAATCTAAATGGAAGAGCTTCAATTTGGTGGCAGCACCTTGTTATCACACCATAGTAGCCGGGCTACTATTCTTGCTGAGCAGATATCTGCACTTTTCATAGCTTTGTTTTTACAGAGATCAACTATGATGAGCATGTTTATTTATGATCGCTTACAGATCAGAGCAGTATATATCAAACATTGAGTAGACCTTGTGTCAAGGCTGAGCCTTGAGAGATTAGATTTGATGATGGATGTGACATTTTGTTTCATACAGTTTCAGTTCAGTGCCCAAAGTTCCAATTGTATTGTTGCAACAGTGTTTCAGTGGTTCTGTATGATGGATATTTATGATGTGCATTGATATGACCATTAGACTTGTGACTGTTAGCATTGGGCTATTATCTTGTTGTTTTAGTCATGTTCAGAGCATTAACTTGGTATATAACTCATGATGTGGCATTACTATTTAAATAATCAAATGAAATATCTTGGATGATTTTAAAATATAAAATTGGATGTATTACTTGCACTTTAAGGTTTATTAACTATACTGATTGGTTTCATTACCCTCCCGTGAGCATGAACATGGTCTTCCTTGACTTTTATGTTTGCTAGCCTAGGCACCACATTCACCTGACTCCATCTATCCATGACCTTCCTTATTTTGTCTTTCATCCTGACTTTCCTTCTCGACTGTTTGATATGGAGGACTTCCCCATTTCTACCTCTGTGTTGGATTGCATTCATGTTTTTTTGGTGTCTCGGCTCTGAGTTGGTGACAGAATTTTGCCTTTGGTGAGTTGGATTTTATGCCTACATCATTCTAGTCGGTTGCTCCTATGTTTGGCTTAGTGCGGAATTCCCTCTAGTCACATGAGTTGTTGTTGGCTAAAACTGAAAGCACATGTACTACTTATATTGGAAGTCTCTTATAAAATTCTATGGAAATTAAATTCTAGAATGTGTTTCTTAACACACGATGAATTAAAGGCTAAGGCAATGAAATGCTAAAAGTATCCCTCAAAGGGTCCTAAAAGGTCTAAAAATAAATGGTTAAATGTATGCTATATCTAAATATTGCTGACCTCATAAATGTAAATATTTCCTGGATGCAAGCTGTGATTATTTGTTCTTTTTAGCGCATGCAAAATACCATAGGGGTCATATAGGCCAAAAAGGCCATGGAAATTTAATGAATAATCATAACGAACTTGGATCAACTTGATGTAGACATGATGCCTAAGTTGAATAAGCACTCTCTAAACAACTTATCCATTTGTGAGGCACTGCCATTCCCTTTGTTATTTTTTCCAGCACAGAGTGTAGCTTCCCCTCTCCCCGTCCAAAGTGTCACTTAGTTGATTTGGTCAAGTCATCCATTTTTTCCTAGCCTTGTCCTTAGCCTTCACCCTTTGCTACTAGTTAGGACATGTCCATTGGATGAGTATGTCTTTAAATATTTTGGGCAAGTAAACTATAAACAATCTTGAAATATATATGTATTAACTGCCACTGAATGATGTTTATACTTTAAGTTAAGCTGTGAATATGATTAAAGCAACATGTCTTAGTCTTTTGTTATAAACTAGTCTTTGGTTGTATTTTGACCTAGTCAAACATAGTTTACCATGGTCATTCTTGGGATCTATGATGATATGGACCACTTGTACTTATGGATGTTGATCTATGGTCCCACATACACCTATTGATGATTCCATATGTTGGACATATGCTTAAAATGATGATTAATGCAGTTGGTCAATTTTATTATTATCATCATATTTTACACTGTCCTGGTATGGTGGACCCTACAGATGACCCCACAGGTTATCATGAGGTGTATGAGTACTCATCTCTAGTGGATTTGGGTCTTCCGGATCCATTGAGACACTTATATTTTAGTTCTGGGCACTTCTCAACATGATAGTTGCAGTTATCCACCTGTTGACCAGTTTGGGCATGCTGATCTAGCCTGTCCAATGGGAGCATTGGAGGCAAGTCGTTTCCTAGGGTGCTACAGAGGAAGGGGATGGTACAACCAATTTTGTTTACCATTATACCCCCTTATGGACATGATGGAACCTTCTGTTTGACAACATAGGCATCCTAGAGGCAGCTTTTGGCACTTTTAGGGTTTTTAGGAGGATTCAAAAATGGAAAAAGGTTACTCGGGAATTCAATTTGGGTGATTGAGGCAAGGTTTTGGCACTTGGTCTGCTCTGATATCATCCATGGTTAACCCCCCTTCTTCCATATCAGTTTGTACCAGTTAGTGGGGTCCACAGTGGCTACAAGAGGTATTTTACTGCATGTCTCTCTCAGATTATGGGGACAGGATTTGATCATTTGGGTTACTTGGACATGTCATAGACTTATATTTTATATTATTGTGCCATGGGGACATTCTAGTGAAGGACATTAATGCCTCCTATCCCCATCATGTGGTTTTAGTGACTTGTCCATGTCTTATGTTGTGGATCCATGCTATCTAGCCATCCCCTATGTGTGACATCATCCTCCTCCTTAGAGACATTTTATGTATGATGTCACTCTCCTTTTGAGTGATCCATGTGTTATATTTTATTGGCTCATCTTAGCCATTTATTATTATGTTTTATCTTTTGATCTCAACCACTCATTTCAAAAGTGGTTAGGGTTTTGGTCTTTCCTCTCCTATTTAAGGAAGAGACTGCCTCATTGTAAAAACTATCTAGATATTTTTGGCTCTTGGCTATTGGAATAAAAATACTTTCTTGGGAATCTTGGATCTTGGATCTTAACCATTAAACCCTCTCAAACCACTTAATTAATAAATGATACAAAGGTATGAGAAAACAATCCCTACAAACAATCAATATAGTTGAGAAATGGAAAAAAATCTAGATTCCACTTTCAATTCTAGAGACTTAACTTATTTGGTTGTATTCTAGATAAAAACATGTTTTTAATAGCCAACAATCTAATGAAAATGGGAATTGATGGACTTTATTGGTGTGTTACATCTAAGGAATAAAGTGAAACATCGATACATCTATTCCTAGATTATTCTTTTACAAAATTTATTTTGAATCTAATTTTCTAGGATCACATCCTCCTGCACATATCAACACTTTGCAAGATGGAATAAGATGTGTCTAGGTCACGAGAAACAAATAATTCCCTTAAAGGCAGTATGGAATCTAATTTCAAGATACATCATATAGAAATCATGGCTCAAAAGAAACAACTTAGTCTTCAATAAAGAAACCGTGACTCTACTCCAAGTCAAAAACTCTATTCAACCATGATTAGAGACACTATATTCTCCAATATCCAAGGAAAAGAGGCACTACCCAACTCAAGGAAAAATAGATACAATGGCTCCATACATAAGGAGCATTACATCCCAAGACTTAGATGAAGGAGATGCTGTCCAGGTAGCAAATTGTCTGAAGATATTTGAACATACAAAAGCATCTAGAATTCTACATTCGTCAAGGGATGTTAAGACCAAAACACATTCATCTGGATGTTTGATGGGTGAATCCTTGCCTATCTGGATCAGGAGGAATATTTCTTGGTCCAAGAGGAGTAATTCACTGCACGTTTGCATGGAATATTGGCATTAAGACTGATATTTTAGGTAAAGATTTAGCTGCCTTAAAATATTTGGAAACAAGGATTCTTGCACCATTTAGATTACTAATGCATAGAATAATCAAATACAATATTTCCCATGATCTCTAGTGGTAGTCCTTGATAAGCCTCTTTCCTTGAACGCTGGATATTGTAAACCAAGAGATCAACTGGAGGATAACATAGTTTTGAAGTGAAATGCACTTTGTAGGATCGAGTTCTGTCACATCAAATAACTTCAAATGCTAAGAAAGTTGAATCTACAGTCACACAATTGATTGGGAAAGCTTCATAAGAGAAGCATGCAATTAAGAACTTTTAGACAAATTCAAGTCAACCCAACAACAACAATAATCACCAGAAATAAATGGAGTCCATGCTTACAAAAAGGAATGTTACTTTGACTAGCAATATTAGAAATTCCCCAAAAAAATAATGTAGAAGTCAAGCCATCACATGTTGAAATATCATAATTGAAGTTCATAGTTTCTTTAAATTTTACAACTAGTGGCTAAGGATGTTGCCCTTAACTATTTGTATGGCATCCCAATGCCATACAATTCTATGGTGTAGTGAATTGAAATTCTATGGTCACATAAAGATAAATCTATCATAATAATTATACAATCAATCATTAAACCATCCCATGATCTAGGGGAAATGGTCTTCATAACCTATTGAATAATCACACTAATCCACACGTGCTTTCATTTCGACTTAGGTTCATTTTATCTTGACATACATTAGGAACACCTACACTTTTTATCTATGTTGTTTGATCATGAAGGGAATCCAAACTCATGCACATTGGAAATAATGAGACAAAGAAAGATGGAGAGACAAATATAAATGCAAGATGCAAAAATATGATGAGCCAAGGAGTTAAATAGCTAGAAGAGACATTGGAATGGTAACCAAATTGTTATATTAGCAAAGACATAACCTTGTGACCTATAAAATATGAACTATGCACTATGTTGTAACATATCATTAACCATATAGTTCCCCCCTAATGATTGTGTATTCGGTTTTACATGGTTGATGTTGACATTAATGTCAATGTAATATGTGTAACTTGATGATCACTACTCAAATTGAGATTTGAGAAACCAATAATATTGTTTTTGTTGATCATCATATTAAAAAATATCATGACTAAGCCATCATTTCCATACTTATGATACAGTGATTCACTCGTCATTCTCACCATTGTTATATATCCATATGATGCAGTTTACACTATGATATTTTATGGATCCATGGTGATGCAAAATTGGCCATTACTGGCTATCACAAGGCCTCTTTCGACATACCCTAAGTCACTTACTAAGATATCATATGATATTCCTCTAATAAATATTATATTGCGATCATATGTAACTTGTACGGCTAAAATCAAGCTATCTCTGAAATATTTGACTTGGTGGTAATAAACTTTGAGTCAAGATTTAGAAAGTACTTTGCCCCAATTGGTTGGTTGACTAGGTGTTCAATTCTTGGGGGGGGGGATTCAAAAACATATTGTAATATTGTTTGATGCCCTATAATATATACATAATAGTCAAATTCCATGTTTCTTCAATGTTGGTACACATTTTGATCCACAATACACTGTACACCTAGAATATGACTAATTAAAGGAGCATTTCATAACCCTCAATGTCTAAAGGAGAAAATATCAGAATATAATATGATCATTTACCAATAGCTCCCATATCATCTTTGGAAGTGGTATATTATTATGATATCACCTATATTTATTGAAGTATTTTGGCACCTTTTTTGTTCATTGCATCAACAACATTGTCCAATATTCTGGTTAAGCAATAAAGAAGCCAAAATTGACCCTTTTAAGTTGGGAGCACTCTATAAATGTGCAAAGATACTTCTCTATATGGAACATTTTCCTCTTGACTAGAGTCTATAGAATGAACTCTTCTTGTAGTTTTGTAGTGATAGCAAAAGTTGAAGTTCATAGTTTCTCTAAAGTTTATAACTAGTGGAAAGGATGTTTCCCTTAACTATTTGTATGGCATCCCAATGCCATACAATTCTATGGTGTAGTGAATTGAAATTCTATGGTCACATAAAGATAAATATATCATAATAAGCATACAATCAATCATAGAACCACCCCATGATCTTGGGGAAATGGTCTGCACATATATTAATGTTTAGAATACATATTTTGCAAATTACAATTTTTCAAGAGTTCACAACCCTCTACTAGGGGATCCAAGAGTCCAAGGAATTTTGAGTCCTTCATGTTTTGGATAGTTCCAATATCTTCCAAGTACCCAGCTGGGATTCTAAAGTGGATTCTATCATGTTTTGGGGTCTATCAAGGTAGGTGGATTTTGGACCTTATGCTCCCATGATAGAATATTAATTCCTTATCATACCCTACCCAAGATTAAATCATAATTTGGATGGATTATCAATTTTGTTGGATCCATCAAGATGGGTGGATATAGGGTCTCACGTTTTGAAGTTGTACAATTCAATCAATGCAACCAAGTACAATTCATAGCTCATTTACATAAATAATTAGGTATGAGATGAGGCTAGGTGGGTTTGAGGGGTATTTCATGTGGACCAATTATGAGATACCATGAGGTAGTGCAATGCCAACATTTTACATTCAACATGGAAAATAATTTATTGGTTCCATAACTTAAATAATTTTACCCTTTTAAATCTCTAATAGTAGTACAACCTACCTTACCCATGTTCATGAGCATTCAAGGTGGAAGAAGTGCCTGTCCATGCATCATACCTGCACACAAATATAACAAATAACATTAGATCATGTATTGCAAAATTAGCTAATTAAAACATAAACCATAAAAAAATAACAAAATAATCATTAAATAATCATAAGCATAATGAAAATGCATATATCTTATACTCACCGAATTCATTGGATTTATCAATAGTTATTAGTTACATTTATGTTGCATGTGAATAATTGTAGAAATAATGGTGGAATAATAAGTTTATTGCTTCGAGAGACTTGGACCCAACAATTCATATGCCAACATGAACAAAGTAAATAAAATGAACAACCATATATGTTAAATCCAAATGAAACAACCAAATACAAATGTGTTAAATCCCTAATTGAAACAA
Source organism: Larix kaempferi (assembly GCA_027924585.1). Classification (NCBI taxonomy): domain Eukaryota; kingdom Viridiplantae; phylum Streptophyta; class Pinopsida; order Pinales; family Pinaceae; genus Larix; species Larix kaempferi. The sequence continues at coordinate 8,595,607 of BSBM01000003.1, forward strand.
AAACCATATATAAAATAAAGGCCAAACATATTTTCACTAAACCTCTATTATCTTGAAAACCTTATACAAGTTTATAGGATTGATTGTAATAAATTCCTACCACTCAAAGAAGATTTTGTCACCCCTACTTCTTTCATCATCATCATACATATCATTTTTGTAGCTACACAACCAAGCTCTCCATGGTTTCCCTATTAAAATAACTATAAAATGAAAGAAGCATTTGGAAAAATCACAACACAAAGGAAATACATACACTCATGACATTATGGATTTAAATTACCTTCAGTTTGTTCAAAGCGATAGAGAAATGCCGAATCCCATCTCCAAATTGTGATTTATTTCTTGTGCAACTATAAAAATTCATTGGATGGCCAAAATTGGTCTCCAACATCGGAAATAGAACATTGGACAAGGGCAAGGGATAAAGCTTTAAGAAAAGTCAATGTGAATTGAACCATGGATGGAACATGAACAATGTAAGGTAGATAGGAAATTAAAAACATGAGGGAGTTCCACCAGTAGAGACACCATGAATAGTTATAGGGAAATTTTTGAAGGGTTTTAGGGTGGATATATTGATTAGGTATTAGTGCACATCATACATGGCAGAGAGAAGAGGTTTCATGAAATAGTGAGAAGGAGCATGCTAAACAATGAAATCAAGTGTCTAGTGAAGTTGTTTCGTACCTCTGCATATGAATTGACAAGTATGGATGGTGTCATATTCGATGTGGGTTGGTATACCTGGACAATTCATGTGGATTTCTTAGGGTGGTGCACTAGTGGACTCCCTCCCTTAATAGCCTAGTGAGAAAATAACTTGTGCTCAATAATTTTGTTTAGAAACAACTAGAACTAGTGTTCTTGGTGGATTTCAAAGTAATGTCAGATGCAAAGAAGTGAACATGTATGGGATTGTAATGAATATGAATCAAAGCAAAGATAACTACAATAAGGAAGTAGTAATCAAGGTAGCATAGGCTCAATAGTGGAGTATTGCTTTCCTGCTCAAAACAGAGTCAATATTTTATGGCAATTATTTATGATGAATAGATTGCACAAGTAATAAATCTTCATTAAACTATTTAGATTTTATATACATGTGCGCAAGATGGATCACTAGAAGACTGTGTTTTCCCAGAAAATATTTTCCAACGTTCAACAATAGCTCCAAAGCCATGCCGGAAGCCAAGCTTCAAGTCTTCCTTAGTGGGCACTTCTTTGAATCGGTCGGCCTGCATATTTGCATAACGTCATGAATTTACCTTTTGAGAGGAAATAAAACAAAAATAATTTGCAATTTATTATTTGGATGCATTATTGGTTTTTCCATACTTATAATTCGTGCTGCCAAATTTGAATAACCACCAGGTCCAAGCTTGTGCTGACCAATTTTTTCTTGTCTCGCCTTTGTTTCCTTTGATGTGTCAGACAACCTATGAAAGTGTTGAAATATGTTAGATGTTCCAAATTTGATATATAAATTAATAATAATAAGGTTTAGAATTACATTGTGGAAAGCATTGCATACCTCCCTGGACCTTGTGGTAGCTTTCCTTCTTTTCTTAGAGCCCTCTCCTTTCCATCTTCCACTAGGGATTTCCATTCTCTAGCTGGAATCATCGGAGGGTGCTCATACCTAGGTTTCCTTTCTAGGTGAACCTTATATTGGTCCTGGACAATCTTCATATGTATTTCGACCTTCTTTAGGACCACAGTTCGATTGAAGGTCTTATTGTCGAACAGGCCAACCAACCTATTAGTGAGCTGATATTTTAAATTTTAAATTTGTTTATCCCACCTTGTGTGGATGGTGGGCCCAAATATCTCCAAGGAAAAATCATTTAGATGTTTATAAAAAATATCATTTCCTGCAAAACGATCATGCTATCATTAGTTTAAAAACAATGTTTTATCGCTATATTACAATCAAATTATAAACACTAACATGAACAATGTATAATTACTTGGGATCTTCTCTATCTTTATTGGAACGATCTCTTCATCCACCAAAACTATTGTTTGTATTGTACCCGTGCTAGTGACACGAGAATATCTAGGAAATGCTGCTTCGACAATATCTATACTAGTAGGCTTTGCATCGACCCCTTGTTCTGCACGATCTAGTGTGCACCGGTCACTAGCGGGTGCACTCACAACTGGCCTTGGGGGTTTCACGGAACATGTTTCCAACTGTTCAACAGACAACAATGGCACATGAGATGTACGTGGATTCGCTTGCTCATGTGACGAATCTCCACGAGCATCACTAGGGCCAACACCGCCTTGACCACTAGTGTGTGGTCGCAAAAAATCCTGTAAATACAAACCATATTTTATAATTTCACCATCATATACAAGTATAAATTATAAATTACTAAATGAATTTATATTATGATTCAAGATTCCACAGCTTACTTTCAAGGCATGCGATCTCTTTACCAAACCATCCACCTTGGCTCTAATCTCATCTGTCTGCGATTAAATGAATAATAGACGAAGGATATCCTCACTAATTTTTCTCAAGGTCTTCTCTATCATATTAATCGGGGTCTAGAGAAGAACCAATGTCAGCATCGTGCATCAAATCATCCACATCAAAAGCTATTAATTTCTTTGATGCTAGTTCATACACCGAATCAATGGTCTGCAACAAAAATATATAAAACATTACTCACATGAGAGTAATAGACGGAGGAAAAAAGTATATTAAGAAAACATATCTATCATGATAGATTCCTAAAATTACAATTAGGTTTACCTAATGGCTCGATGCTGGTGTCGTCTGATCCATAGCTGGGGACTTGATCCGATCACCCCCTGCCAAAAAGAAGTAGAAAAAATTATCAGAATGAAACCAATATACACAAGAAAAAGACATAACAAAAAAAACATTATGATCCATATTATATTTGTACAATTCCAATGAGTTATACCTACTGCCTCGAGGATCGTCTACTCATCGGATCAATGTTTATAGGGGACCTTCTATGATCTACTAATAGGGAGGTACCCCAATCAAAACCCTGCATCAAAAACATAGCAAAAATCATCTAAATGAAACCAAAATACTCACGGAAAAATATCAATAAGAAAACATGTTGATGTATTTAAATTGTATAATTACAATCAGGTATACTCGTTGCCCTGAGGGTGCTGTCCTCTAACCAACAACAGGGTGGTTTCCTCGATCAACACTCTACAACAAGTATATAGATAACATTATCTAAATGAATCGAATATACTCATGAAAAAACACAACAAAAAAAACTTTTTGTTCATATTAAATTTGTTCAATTGCATCGATGTATACCTGCTTCCTTGAGGCAGTTTCGGTATCATCTACTGCTTGGGAGGTGCTCCCTACAGCACCCTACATTAAAAAAATAGTAAAAATTATCGAAACGAAACCAGAATACTTAAGGTAACAACATAATAAGAAAACATTTTGACGTATTTAAATTGTACAATTACAATCAGGTATACCTGTTTCCCTGAGGTTGTTGTCATCTGATCAATAACTGGGTGGCTTCCCCGATCAACACTTTGCAACAAGTATATAGATAAAATTATATAAATGAATCGAATATACTCTTGAAAAAACACAACAAAATTTTTTTGTGTTCATATTAAATTTGTACAATTGCATCGATGTATACCTGCTGCCTCAAGGCAGGTCTAGTATCATCTACTGCTTAGGAGGTTCCCTTACAACACCCTACATCAAAAACATAGATATTAAACCAAATTAATATACTCATGAAAAAAAACAGCATCAAAACCATTATATACTAAGTCAAACGAATATACTCATGAAAAAACATAGAAAACAAAACTCATTTTTCATATTATATTTGTACTATTACAAAGATGTATACCTTCTACCTCGAGGAAGTTGTACTCCTCTAAACAACTTCCCAGGAAATGCCCCAATCACTACCCTGCGAAATAAATATTGAAAATTTTAATGAAATTATAACAATAGACTAACGAAAAATACATAATATGTTAAATTCATTAATAAAAGGTTGGGTAAATTGTTAGATGTACCACTCCCATAGTAACCATGTTTGTATCTACTTGATTCAAATTGTAATTAATAATCAATCTTACCCTGCAGCTATTGATTTAATGACACATACAAAAACACAGTTTCCTTCACGCCCCTCAAATATGCAGTTGAATTGCTTAATTGTAGACCCTGGTTGTGTACTGTTTATAAACCCCGCAATATTTCCTATGGCTTTTGGCCTTCTATCAATGTACAACATTGCTCCTTTATTTTGATCTTTATATTTCAGCTGTAAATAATTTGTTGACAATCCATATCTGCGCATAATTCATGTATATTGGACCAGGTGCATCCAATATTTGTAGTTGTAACAAGGTCCAACATACTCCATCAATTCTGTACATTTGCTGTAACCGACCTTTATGCCATCCATGCAAAACAACCCCAAACCATGTAATGACGATGGTGCAATTCAATATATCCTCTCGTTCACACAAAAATATGTGTTTAGTTGAGGAAGATCCTTGGGTACCCATTGTTTCACTAGATGTTTGTACCTCAAGGGCACCTTGATGTCGCCTATTGTCCCATCATCATAGGAACATGACCCCCCTTCAACGAGAAAAAAATTCATGCATTTATGGAATTTTCTTCTAATATTTTGACATATAGTTGATATAACTCTTGTAGACCTACTGGATGTCTCACTTTGATCTAGTATATTACTAAAATCACCTCGCTCGAGGAAGAAAGATCTGACTAATACCTATGTGGTTCTACCTGCACAATGGGAAAAAAGTTCAAATAGGAGCTTGTCGGGTATGCATAATTCATATTAGAAAATTACAAGGAATTAAGGTATGCATTTTCCACTATCATCATACATAGTTAGCATGCCTCCACCAAGCTTGAAAATTCATATGTTGATTAGTAATGGATTTTTCCTTTAACTGTCTTACATGTTCAAAATTGGAAAAAATGACCAAAAATAATTTTTGAATGCCTCGAGTTTGTATAAGAAGGAATCATTAAAATTTCGGGCCTTGGTGCTGTTAAATTATGTGAGACATAGTTTGAAATCATCATGGAATATGATTTGAGATTTGGATATAAAAAGTGGACATAATGTAATGGAATATGCTTTGATATTTGGATAAAAAAAAGAGAAAAAGTGATCCCAATTCTAAAAGAGGATGATCATATGGTGCTCTAAGGTGAATTAATTCCCTTGCATGAGAAAATTATGTCATGGGTCATGTCATATTATTAGAAAATCTATAGAGGTAGACACCCTTGGGTGTTAAGATATGAATGGTGGTATGTAAACTCCTTTCTTTTATTACATATGATAAACAAGTACTGAAACTAAATAGTACAACAATAACAAAACTTAATTTTCATCTCTTTCGACTTTTCCACATTAACACTACCAGTTGGCTCATTGTGGTAAAGTAATCTTCAGTAACATGTAATTACTAACACTAGTTAATCAACATTAACATGAGTAAATAAGATAGGTTTAGGGTACTTACACCGTAATGTGGAACCTTCTTGTTTTATACTCAGAAATATTGCTTTCAGTCAAAACTGTACCTCTCAGAGTTCAGCCAACACTAGGAACCCACTGACCCTACTAAAGGGTAAGTACAAACTAGAGAGAGAGAGAGAGAAAGGTTGTATGCAACAGTATTTAGAAAAATACAGTTACATTCATAACATAAGTTAAATAAAGAACACATAATGATTACAACAAAAGTCTTAGTGCAAGTAAAATCTTAACAAAATAACACAGATCTGATCACCAACAATTTTGTCTGATAGAACAAGTCTTAACTACTTAATACAAAAAATAAAAAATAAAAAATAAAAAATAAAAAGTTAAAAGTTAAAAGTTAAATAATAAAATAACAAATAAAATAAATAGGAGTCTTAAATAATAACATAAATCATAAGTGGGGTACTAGGGTCATGTAGGGGACAATCAACCATAGTACCCAAAGGACCAAAAACATGAAAGGGTGGTACAAACAACTGAAGATGGGAGAAATGACCCTACTAAGCACCTACCAAGGACAAAATACCACAAGCCCAATAAAAACCAAGGTGTTAGTACCAAAAGTAAATCAACCAAGGTGGGGAAGGTACAACCAGTCATCTCTCTCTCAAATGTACAAATTTTCCATATAACGTGAAAGTTCATCATCACTGTATGAAGAAGGGTCCACACGGATCATGTGGTCATTGTGAGGTATATGTGTGATGAGGTATATCGGCCATGGGAATGAGTTTGACGCTAAACAAACAAATCTCATACATTAATGCCCATAATGGTTGGCACACAATTTGGAAAAGAATCAAGGTTTGAGTCTTCCAAGCACACTCGATATCTAGAGTATGAGTAATATAACATCTAAACTACCATATTGGATGCCAATTTTATATAAAATCATGACAATGTGGGGTAACCATGCATCCATGCAATAGCTCCTTGTAACTACCTCTTATTTGACCTACCAAAGAGATGGAAGGTCAAATAAGGTCAAATATATGCAATAGCTCCTTGTAACTACCTCTTATATGCAATATCTCCTTGTAACTACGTCTTATTTGACATGCAAAAGAGATGGAAGGTCAAATAAAGTCAATTATATGCAATAGTTCCTTGTAACTACCTCTTATTTGACCTTCCTGAGAGATGGAAGGTCAAATGAGGTAAAAAATATGCAATAGCTCCTTGTAAGGTCAATTCTTAAAGGATAATTCCACAAATCCATCCACATGGCTAGAAAATGTATTGATTTCTCAATCATACCCTATTAACTAAACGATATTGAAATATAGTATATAGAGTAGAATAAAGGAAAAAGTCTCATTCATGTCCTAAGACACTTTGTTTTAGCCAATGACCATGGTAAAGTTCCATAGACCCATCCATGTCTCTAAAAATTTCTAATGGATCTCTTACCTCATTCAAAGCTCAAATATTCCATATAGAGGGTTTGTGTAGTGGTTCAAGGTTTCATTACTATATTCTCTACAAGAGTGTTGATGTATATGTAACTTCGGAATGTATTTCACATGTATATGTATATTGTATTCCTATAGAGATGGTATTATTCCTCTATACGGAAGTGTCGTCATTTATATTGTAAGTGTCGTAACTTATGCTTGATGGGTTATTAGACCTCCTTGTTGGGGTCGGCCCTGAATAAGTCATGTGGGTCGAAGGGTTATTAGACCACCCTATTGGGGGTCGGCCATGTGGGTCAAAGAGTTATTAGACCACCCTATTGGGGGTCGGCCCAGTCAGCATTATGTTATGTGGTTAAGTTCGAGCCTACATGAGTTAGGTAAAAAGGCAAGTCAAGTCAAGTATAAATAGAGTGCGGGAGGCACTCTATTTGCTCACTCACTACTCACACATGCACTCAAGGAGGAGTGGCGCACTTATGGAGGAGGAGGATTTGCTGGGTTGTGTCTATCTCTTATGGTTGGTTGTATCATTGCTCTATCTATCTCTGAGGAAGTTATTGGGGTTTTTCACCTTTATGGTTTTCCCCAAGTAAATCTTTGTGTCTCTTGTGTGCTTGCATTATTGTCTCCATGATTGATATGCTGTAGATATGCTGTACATGTTGTTCTCTCAGTTAAGATCCTAGATCAGATTGAAGTAAATTCTGAAAATTTAACAAAGAGTAATTTAGATCCTACTACCCGTATTTTCCTCCATTGACCATGGTTGAGGTCCCAACTATCATGTCCAATATGTAGAATTATCTTGATGCCCATATCCCACCAAAAGGGAAATGATCTAGGTTTATCTAGTGGTTTGAGGCCTAGTTCCCTAGAAGTTTCAATTTAGGCCAAATACCTAATACCCATCACTTTTGGGCAGATCCTTCTAATGGTACTTATATCCCACTCATGGACAAAGGTAATTTCTTGAGGGTTTCGTAATGTTTTGAGGAATTTAATATAATATATTAAAATATAATATATCATGTAATAATAACATGATAAAAAAAATTAATATATATATATATATATATATATAACAAAATATTAAAAAATATATAAAACAAAATATTATAACATATTGCATTATAAAAAAAAATAAAAAATATAATTTATATTATTTAAAAAATAAAATTTAAAAACAAAATGAAACAAACCTCACCAAGAGCTCCACGCCCAACATCTACAGTGATTACAGGATCCTATTAGGGGCGACATGTATCAAATGAAGAATCTTGTTGATGATAAGGTTAAGGGGTGCCACAAAAATTTGAGGACCAAACAAATCCATGACATTCTTTCTTCATAATGAGGACCAAACAAATCCACAAGTAATAAGAAAAACCGACCTATCCATATTGACCCCTCTATGGTTTGAATGAATTATCCCTTGAAAGGGGCATGCTAGAAACATTTCCAACCTTTTATTTTTTTTTCCAAAGGAAAAATTCATATTTTATATAAACTTCAAAATTTTATAGTCAGAAAGATGCTTTCAAATAGATGGCCTATTTAGAGAGTTGTCAATATATTATGTTCAAATTGACATAAAATCCTTTATTTGGCACATGTTTAGCCACCTTGTTACATTCCTTGAAACAATGAATGAACAAAGCATTTCCTAAGTGAGATTTAAGATTGCATGCCTCCTCAATAATGGAAGTGTGGCATCATTGAGGGGTTGATCCTTTTCTAATTGCATTATTTATTACTGTGGAATCACCCTCTAGCGCAATGCTAAGTTCCACTCCTAAAACTCATACTAATGCCTGAAAATGTGCTACATTGTTTGAATTGAGGCTTAGATCAATGGCATAGTAAATAATCACTATTCCTTCTTTATCTATTAGATAAGTGGTAAAGGGTTTGACTCCCAAGTCATCATCATATCAATTTATACACCGCATTTCTTTGTGGGCAGGTTGGGGTCATTTATAGAAGCTATGATACCCATGGAACCTTTTTTTGTACCATCCAAAAGTGATTTGACTCTTACTCTTTTCACCAAGTGGTTTTTGTTAAGATTCAATATACTAAGATAGATATCATCAGTACTCAATTTAATTTCACAACAATAGCACATACAAGATCACTGAAAGAACAACAAGCACAACATAAACACAAGAGACACAATTTATACTGGGAAACCCTCATGGGGTAGAAAACCCAACAAAACTTCCTCAATATAGATGATCAAAAGTACAAAGATGAAATCCCCAAACAATTGCTCCTTCTCCTCCTTTGTATATCTCTCTCTCTCCTATGCGAGTTCACAAGTGAGTGAGTGTGTGTTCGAGTGCGGAACACACCTCCTCTATTTATACTTTACATTCACTTGACTTTTACACTTGACAGGCCGGCCTCAATAGTTTATTCTCTTGCTGACTGGGCCGACCCCTCTAGGGGACTTAAACACCCCATTACAAATGACTTTTAGGGGATCTATTTCCCCGACATAAATGGGAGGATTTACCTCAATGAATTTACATAATAATAACATCCCGACAGAGGAATAAAACATCTTCGATTGAATAATAATAAAGTACAAATAGAATAATCTTTGAAGTTACAATATTTCAACACTCCCCCTTAACGAGAAGGGTATTATAACAACATCTACAGGAGCAAGGAGAGTTCATCAACAACATCATAGTGATACATCTATAAATCATTGGAAGTTTTCTTTAATCATCACCAGCAACTGGAATAGATGCTGGAATATCTTCAATATTGGAATATCAACATCTATACTACCGAGTCTTCATCTTCTGCAGCATTCGATCACTCGATCGTCTATAACAACATCATCATTTGGATCTATTCGATCAACAACATCATCCATCTCTCGATCAACAACATCATAATCTAGATCTCTTGATCAACAACATCATTTGGATATCTCGATCAACAACATCATCTGGATCTCTTGATCAACAACATCATCATCTGGATCTCTTGATCAATAGCATCATTTGGATCTCTTGATCAACAACATCATCATCTGGATCTCTCGATCAACATCATGATCTGGATCTCTCGATCAAAAGCATCATCTGGATCTCTCGATCAACAACATGATCTGGATCTCTCGATCAACAGCATCATCATCTGGATCTCTCGATGAAAAACATCATCTGGATCTCTTAATCAACAACATCATCAATATCTGCAATACACATGATCCATTTACGGGATGATCAATCCTTCTCACTTTTAGGACATAAAGCCAAGGATGATACAATCCTGATCCACTTACAGGATGATCAATCCCGATCACTTTAGGACATAAATCCAAGGATGATGAAATCCTGATCCACTTACGGGATGATCAATCCTGATCACTTTCGGAAATAAATCCAAGGATGATGCAATCCTGATCCACTTACGGGATGATCAATCCCGATCACTTTAGGACATAAAGCCAAGGATGATGCAATACTGATCCACTTACGGGATGATCAATCCCGATCACTTTAGGACATGAACCCAAGGATGATACAATCCTGATATACTTACGGGATGATCAATACCGATCACTTTAGTACATAAATCCAAGGATGATGCAATCCTAATCCACTTACAGGATGATCAATCTCGATCACTTTAGGAAATAAATCCAAGGATGATGCAATCCACTCGTCAACTTAGACCAAGTCTAAGACCACTCATGAAGACACAAGTCTCTGGATTCATTTAGGACTAGAGTCTAGGAATGATGCAATCCACTCGTCAACTTAGACCAAGTCTAAGGGCCACTCACGAAGACACAATTCTCTGGATTCATTTAGGACTAGAGTCCAGGGATGATGCAATCCACTCGTCAACTTAGACCAAGTCTAAGGACCACTCATCGACCTCATCATTGGTACAGTCATCCTCATCATCGAACTCATCGTCGGTATAGGAATCCTCATCATTGACCTCATCATCGGTACATGCATCCTCATCATCGACCTCATTGTCGGTACAAGCATCCTCATCATCGACCTCATCATTGGTACAATCATCCTCATCATCGACCTCATCATCGGTACATGCATCCTCATCATCAACCTCATTGTCGGTACAGACATCCTCATCATCGACCTCATCGTTGGTACAAGTATCCTCATCATCGATACAAGTATCCTCATCATCGATACAAGTATCACTCCCCCTTTCGAGGAGGGTCCCTTTGAACTACACCAAGCATGTCTCGGAAATACTCAAACTTTACTCGAGACAGAGGTTTGGTTAATACATCAACAACTTGCTCATCAATGCTCACATACTCGAGCTTTATAGCTCCTTCCTGTACCATATCCTGTATATAGAAATATTGGATCTCTATGTGCTTTGACTTATCATGGAACATTGGATTCTCCATCATCTTGATACAACTCTGGTTGTCACATAGGATCATAGTGGAGTCCATCTCTAAGTCAACTAGTCCTTACAATAGCTTCTGAAGCCATATGGATTCACAACTAGTAGAGCAAGCTGCTATATATTTTGTTTCAGCTGTGCTGAGAGCCACACTAGACTGCTTCCTGCTAAACCATGAGATCATGGAAGATCCTAGACAATAACATCCACCCGATGTGCTCTTTCTATTTGAAACACTTCCAGCCCAATCTGCATCTATATAACAATACAATCTGTAGTCATGATCTCCAACATATTATAGACCAAAGTCTATTGTTCCTTTCAAGTACTTCATCACATGCTTTGCAGCTACCAGATGAACACGTCTAGAATTAACTAGATACTGAATTAGGGTGTTCATAGCAAAGCATATATCTGGCCAGGTATTCGTCAGATACATCAATGAACCAATCATCTGTTTGTAAACTATAGAAACCACTATCTATCATCCCAGATATCTACTTCACATTTTCCTTGGCTAAGGAAAAATCTCATCTGATCTTAGCCACACATCTAATCACAAGAATCATTCCAAGATTCTTTAACTCTGAGATCTACTCCCTCTGAAGTGGAGTCTTCTACATCTAATTATTGTCCTCCCTCTATGACTGAACATCATGCACACTCTGCATTGAGTGATCTTCTGCATATCTATCTGTGCCATCTCCCGTCAGATGGGTCTACTGATATGATCCTCAATATCACTCGAACTCTATGGTGAGTTCCTTCGTGCATCTATCTAAGAGAAGCATGTCATCTATATATAGCAATTGTTGGTCACCCTATATGTCAATTAATTACAGCTAACACACAGGATGCTCAATATAAATTGTCAAACCCAGGGAGGTATTTTATTTCAATGGAAGTAAGCACAATCTATGCATAAACATCTCCAGCAGTTGATTGAATAAATGAAGATGATAATCCTACCTATCTGTTCATCCAAACTCATTCCAGAAAGAAAACTAATCTAACTCATACATCTAGGAATTCAAAGTGCAACTACCTTCCTACAAAAATCAACCTAGCAGTTACTGATCTAAGAATGAAAATGAACTAGATTACTTTTGCAAGAAGTTAAATCCTATAATTATCAAACTACAGTATTCAATCTTTACCAAAATGATCCATCCAGTAGCTACTGTTACTCAACCATAATATGCCTAATTTATGAATTCAATAAAGATACAACAACAACCAGAGTTAAGAAATAAACCTGAACTATAAATTGATAACTCTTAGAAATCCTAGGAAGCATAAATGACTGAAAAGAATTGGAAGATGAGCTTGGTTGTAACAGCTATTGAACACACATGCATTAATCAAACTAACCTACACAGTCGACTGTCACACAACACAGTTGTAGCTATTCGTAATGCAAAGAATAAACTACCAATAAAGAATGCAATCATAGATCTCTGTTGCAGCTATTAGAAATACGCCTAATGCAATCCCACAACACACAACAAGAAATGAATTAATCTAACTACCTACTTAACTCGGCAATCTCTGTGAGAAGGCGGGCCCTGGCCTTCTAACATAGACTCCGTGAACTACCACGAATTAAGAGATAGAAATGGAAGTAACTCTGCTCTTCATTAAAGATGGTAATTCATAGTCTCAGTTCTCTGTTACAGCCCGTACAAAATGATAATTATCCAACCTCATTCTTCGAGAGCCTTCCCATATTTCTACATGGAGAATACAGTTCGTGATCCACTAAAATCATGCAGCAATGAAGATCTCTGATCTTCATGCTGCAGAGTTACAACTAAACTGTTATAGCCGTATTGAATGAGGTTGTTAATCATGAAGGATGCTGTTACTCTGGAAATCAATGGATCAATGGATTAGCCAATTGGAAGGTGCCCTGTTTGTTGCAGCTATGCCCTGTTTCAGTGACCTGTTACAGCTTCATGTGGAGAGATGCACTACCCCTTGAAATATGAAGAATCAAATCAGAAGAGTAATAGCTGGCACCACGTATGATTCTTTCCCAAGGCATTATGGCTGATACACTTATGCTTTGATCTTAACTTAATGAAATCAACACAAGTTAGCAAAAATCGAAGGCTAGAATTCATAACCATAACAATCTTAGGCATTTAATGAAATGAAACAATAATGATGTATACCTTGTCAGGACTGCTGATTAATCTGGGAAATGGCATGTATATGGTTTATGAAAGTAGGGTGTAACTGGGAAAAATGATGAAATAGGTATGGTAAAAAAGTGGCATTTCCAGGGCCCAACATATCCCCCCAACTATCCATTTGCATGTCCTCATGCAACATCCTCCACTAGTCCGAATCTCAGTCCAAGCTGTATCTGTGAAGACTGGTGAGACTGTAGGAAAGTTTTGGTGGTTCCCCATAAGGCACAAATCCATAGCAGGCTGTCCATCTCTCCCAACACAGCTTCTCTTCTTCCTTAGTAAAAACATAGTTGTTCCTATAAGGACTCACATGCATCCATATGAGGGAAAATCTGAATCTGAATCCAATCCACTAAGGTCCATATGTTTTCATGCACTGCACATACCCAAGAACCCTTGTCAAGGCTTGCTTGAAATTCTCAAAGCAGTATGGATCCCCTTCCCTCAGAGATGAAGAAGAATATAGCCATCTATATTCACTACCTTCCAGAGCACACTGCTGCATATTAAAAATCATCGGGACACAGGTAGTGAGGATTTTCTCTCTCAAAATTTCAAAGTATTGGGCAATTGCAGGAACCCTGAGAGATCCGGCATGATTTGCTATGAGTCCTCTTGGATACTGAGGTTCATTCCTAATCCAGAGAGTAGAATTCTCTTCATTATTTGTGATGGTTTGGAAAGCATTTCACCATTTTACATGGTTGATGACAAAAGAGGCAAATTCCCTCAGCTGAACATCCCCCAAACAAGGCACGAGGTTGGAGGGAGAGTCAATGTAACAAGCCCTATCATGTAAATATAATTCACATAACAAATGCTGATCCTCAAAATCACTTCCAAGAAAAGTTTCTAGAAACTGGGTAGCTATTGCTAGATTGAATGATCTCCCTTCCTTCAGAGCCCTCAATTTAAATAAAGTTGTATGCTTGTGAAGAAAGATAGGGTAAGAGGGGAATGGAACCCTGCAACTCAGTAATTCTAGAGAAAGAGTATACATTTGGTCTTTTTCTTGTTGCAGGGACTTAAGTTTCTTCAATTCTTCCAACCTTTTTTGAAATTTTCCCACCGGATTTTCGAGAAGAATAACTCCTCATCCCACTTTTCTCTCAACTCCTTGATGGTTTTTCTATGTTCATGGAGAGAAATCATCCTTGTCCTGCACTGAGCAATGTATTTATGCCATTTATCTAACTCAAGATTCATCCAGAGAATCTTCTTGTCTAACCTTTAAATTCTCCCATTCTCCACATCCTTTTCATCATCAGAATCTAAATTAATGATGCCTTGAGAAGGTAGCATTCTTACCTCATCACCAGATGTTCCATCTTCCCCTTTGTGGATTGATGGTGTAGCAGCCTCATATTCCATTGGTGCTGTAGTGACCTCAGTTTGTATTGAAATCTCAACAATCGATTATGGGACTACTGGTTCTTGTGTGACAACGTCCTTTCTCTCCATTTCAATCTCTTCCTCATCGGTTTGACTTGCAACCTCAACAAACATTTTTGAAGATGCTGGTTCTTGTGTAACAACATTTTCTTCTTGGATTTTACCTTCAACAACTTCAGTCCGATTTGCAACTTCAACAAGTATTTCCAAGGGCGTTGGTTCTTGTGTGACAACGTCCTTTTCCTTCATTTCTCCAAGTTGTTGAGAAGGTTCCTAGGATACCTCCATGTCTACTGAGCAATGAGACTGTTTCATGAGTACTTTTGTATCTCTTGCTAGCTGAGTTTGCATATCTTCTTCTTCTTCAGGTTCCAAATCCGGGATTAAGTCCATTCCTGGCTCCTTTTCCCCCATCAGCTCCACCACGGGCACTTCTCCTTCTTGCTTTGTCTATTCAGGTACTTGTGCAACAAGGTCCACCAATATGAATTTATGCCCTGCCAATTTATATATGTCTCCACATTTTGGGCATATCACTTTTCCCGACTCTTCATGGCTCAAGTCGGGGAATGAACTTTCCACTTATTCTGCAGCTTCCACCAATATATCCAGACTCCTCTTTTCTTGTTTCCTTCTCATTTCTTTCCATTTCTCCATTTCAATTCGAAGTGTTTGCACTTCTTCCCTTAACAGTTCATTTTCATACAGGAGATTTTCAATCTGGGGTTCATTCACAGCAGGTTCCTGTGTGTCAGCAGGTGTTTTGGGATTTAAGATGGGGATTTCTATGCCTGCCCTTGTGACACATGTTGCTTCTTCTAATGGTACCTCAATATTTTCCCCAATTTCGCTTGTTGTCTTAGCTGAGGGTGTTAAGATCCTAGTGGACGGCCTTCATTAACACCTCGGGGTTTTGGTGTAACGGTTCGTATCATTTGGTATCAGAGCCTCCACCCAAGTTCAAGTCACAGAGCGAGTGGCAACGTCGGCATTGTAGTGTTCACCCGAGGCTCGTACGACGCAAAGGGGACACCACCGTACGGGCGCACATCCAGCCCAGAGTCTGGACTGCGGAGCGTGGTGGGATGTTAAGATCCTAGTGGACGGCTTTCACTAACACCTCGGGGTTTTGGTGTAACGGTTCGTATCAGAGGGTAATTCAATATTTACTTCAATTTCACCTGCTGTCTTAGGTGAGGGTAGTTCAATATTTGCCCTGATTTCACCTGCTGTCTCAGTTGCTTCCATAGATCGAGTCCTTCTTCTCTTCACCCCTTCCGATGGCTGATTAACACTGCTTGATGTCACTGCTGTAGAAGCTCTGGGTCTCCTCTTCCTTGTTGAATTATCTGTTTGCCCCTTATTCCTGGTCCTTTTTCTTTTCTTCTGTGACATAGGGGTTTCCAAATTTCCATAGGGAAAATCAAATTCCTCCTCTTCCACAATAGTTCCCTTGATTTACGGGGAGGATGCAATATCGAACACCTCTTTGATTTCCTCTACTGCACCTTCCTGGTACTCTCCTTCCTGCATTGCCACTTCCTCTATTGCAGCTTCAACTGTCGCAGCTTCAATAGTTGCTCCAGCGTCATATTTTTCTGCTGCAGCTGCTAATGATGCCATTTCCACTGCTTCAGCCACCACCCTTACTGCAATTTTAATAGGGTCTGTTTATTCCCCTATAGGGTTGGCTGTTGTTGCAGCTTCTGATGTTGCTGCCTCATCTGCCCTAACTTCCTTCACTATCTCCTCAATGACAGGGTTCGCTGCTGTCACAACTTCCCCTATATTCTATTTTCCAGATACCCCATCTATACCAAGCTCCGCTGCTATTGCAGCTACCCCTATATCTACTTCTCCTTCCCTTTCGTTTAGGTTTCCATCCTCCCCCCCAACTAGATTCGAGGAGCTCTGGTCCTCTTCTTCCTCTGCCATACCCCCCAATTCCAGTGCAGGTTCTCTAATTACCTCGGCTCCAGCAAGAAATTGAGCCCAGGTCAAATTACGACGTGCAATGGCCCTCAAGATAAGTAATTTAATTAGGCCATGATTGGTGAGGGAGGAAACTGGGTGTTGGGATGCTCTTGCGTAACCGGCCATGTTTTGTAGGGTCTTAAAGAGATAAAATGGCATATTAACTAGGTTTCCATGGCGTAGATGAGATAACAAAGGGAATTCATAAAAATAGACAGTTTGGTACCTACCTTCAGAGGAGATATACTTCTTCAGAAAAATTGCCACTTGATCCCAGGGATGAGGTAACGAGTCCAGTGCAATTCCGCGACCTTTTGGAAGAACATTCTCCTCAACTGCAAGAAATTCCCTTATTGCAGTTGAATTCGGCACCTTCCTCCCAAACAATTTCTTCCCAACCTGGGGTAAGCCAGTAACCTCAGATATAATGGCTTCTGTAACCTCAATGTGTACCCCCATGACTTCAGAATGTGTATCAGTCAAGTTAAAAACAAACTGTAATGTAATTTCGATGTGGAAACTGTTTAGACATTGGAAATACTCGGTCCACCCAGTTGCTGCAAAAATGGCGAAAACTTCCGCATTGGCATGTAGGGATTCCGCATTTTCAGGTTCATGCCTAACCGGGTTACCCATATCAACCTCCTTTCGTAATTTAGACAACAGATACAACGCTTATGAGTTCAGACGTGAAAGTTGCAGCCTTCAAACATTCATGGAATAGCCATGATTTGAAATTGGGTATTTCAGGAAAGATGGCGCAGTTTTCAACTCACGGTAGATGATACAGTTAAGGAAAAATGGAGAAATTTGGAAATTTTGGTACGAATCGGGTAAAATGATGGTCTGATTGTTACTCTCGACACATTCCTTGGTGATTATGTGTGTACAAAATGATGATGGAGACAAAAGACAAGACATGCTCATAATTGCCGCAATTAATTTGATCCTTAATCATGATTATAGTTAGAACCCGTACCTTCAGGATTTAATGCTCGAGCCACCATTCTGTCATGGCATTACATTCACAGTTGCATCGCTGGAAAAATACGTATGTGCCAAGATGAGTTAGACACCGTCAATCTGGCTAATACGTGCATTCATGCTAACAGGTACGCAGGATAGCCCAATTGTTCTTGGCAGACTGTGATTCGAGCTGTGGAGTCATCATTTAAATTCAATCCAGGTCAGATAATTAGTGGCGAGGCTGTTCCAAAAGGCAGACAATCTAGCGGAGTTGTAGATAGTAAATAAGAATGAAGATTTGAGCAGAGTTTAGCGAAATATGGCAGAGTTCCAGCTGCAAAAATTTGGAGAAAGAATAGCAGTGTTGCAGCTGTTGGAAAAAGGTGAAAATTAAATGGAAATGGAAGAGTCGCAGCTGCTAGACTTGGTGGAATAGGAAAAAGTGGCGGATTTGTAGCTGCTAGACTTGGTGAAATAGGCCAAAATAGTGGTGTCGCAGCTGCTAGACTTGGCGGAATAGGAAAAAGCAGCAGAGTCGCAATTGTTGGCAAGAGGCAAAACTGAAATGGGAATAGCGGAGTCGCAGCTGCTAGACTTGGCGGAATAGGAAAAAGTGGTGGAGTCGCAGCTACTGGAAAAATTAAAGGAATAAAAATAGTGGAGTTGCAGCTGCGAAACTTGGAAAAATAAGCAAAAGTAGCAGAGTCGCAGCTGCTGGAAAAGTGAAGTGAATGGAAAATAGGGGGTTACAGCTGTGAAAATTGGAAAAATGAGCAAGGTAAGGAGTCGAGGCTGTGCAAAATGAGTAATATGCAGATTTTCAGTTGGTTGCTGAAAACTAACAAATCATCTATCTTCTTCAAAAAGAGATTTATTAGATCAGGAAACAATGTAAGGTGCCTACAATCGTCTGGCCCAGTCACGACTGCTATTACTCCAATTAATTCCTACACACAATTCTTCAAAACAAACCCTATCAAGTGTAAAATGAAAAATAGATAAAATACAGAATGAAAAATAAATTATTTATGTACAAATTATGTGGATATTGTAGTTCTTAAAAATTCATAGGGGTTGAGAAAAATCCCTGCCCTAACGTTAACTGATATTCTGGATTAGCTGCAACATGTGAAACGAAAGCATCCCTTGAGATCAGTTTATGATACAGTCGCAGCCGATGACCATTTGCGAATAATGGTGTCTTTTTTCATCAATGGTGATCAACCAGACTATTCCATTGTCAAATACTCGATATTTTTGACAAGGTCCCAACCAACGAGTGCATATCTTACCTTTGAAATCCCTCTTAAACCGTGAATCATATAACAGAGCCCAGTCTCCTTCCTGGAAGACTTTTTTCTTTATGAATCTATCATGCCATTTAGAGCGCTGTTGTTGGATTAAAGTTGTATGATTTACTGCTGTTGTGCGCTTTTCATCCAATTCGTTAAGCTGATTCAGTCGGTTCCTCTGTGCTTCTGATAAATCAAGGTTTGCTTCTACAGCTGTTTTCAAGGTTTTGATTTCAAACTCAACTGGGAAAACAACATTCTTACCATACACTAATTCATAGGGAGAAAAAATAGTGGTGTTAAGCCATGTAGTGCGATAGGCCCATAGGGCCTCTGGAAGTCTCTCAGCCCAATATTTACGATGGCTTTTGGCTTTTCACTGTCTTCGTCAAAATAGCCTCAATGAATTTGTTTGAACTCTCCACTTGGCCATTGGCATGTGGATGATATGGAGAGGTTATTTTGTGTTGAATATGAAATTTCTGTAACAACGTTTCTAGTTTGTGAGACACAAACTACGGTCCACCATCTGTGATGATTTCCTTGGGTACTCCAAACCGAGTAAAAATTTCTTCATACAGGAAATCAATCACAGCCTGATCATTAGTGTTAACCAAGGCTACAACTTCCACCCATTTGGTCATGTAATTTGTGCAGACCAAGATGTGAACTTTATGTTTTGAGGGAGGGTTAATAGGCCCTACGAAATCCAAAGCCCATCTGTCAAATGGTTCAACCACGAGCAGTGGCTGCAAAGGCATTTGATCTAATCTGTTGGATTGGCCCATCCTTTGGTAGCTATCACATGCCTTAACATACTTCTTTGCGTCCCTGAACAATGTGGGCCAGAAATAAACCATCCTCAAGACCTTATGACCTGTCCTTTTGTAATCAAAATGTCCCCCACAGGGCTCATCATGGAAAGCTTTAAGGACACTAAAAATTTCATCTTCTCTAACACATCTTGTGATTTCTAAATCAAGCCCTGTGTAGAAAACATGGCCATCAATCCAACAGTACCTAGCACTCTGTTGTATGATCTTTCTTTTTTCTCTCTTCGACAGATGTGTTGGAATCTTAACTGCAGCCAAAAAGTTAGCAATATCTGCATACCATGGGGAATGAGCTGATACTGCAAACAAATGTTCATCAGGGAAAAAATATTCGACTGGTAAATTGTCATCACTGTTAGTAAGTCGAGATAAGAAATCTGCAACAACATTTTCCTTCCCTGGTCTATCAATAATTGTGATATCAAATTCCTGTAACAGTAACAACCATCTAGTAACTTTAGCATTCATGATTGATTTATTCATTAAATATTTGATGGCAAAATGATCAGTGTGCACAAAAGTGGAGTATCCAGTAATGTAGTGTCTAAAATTGTTGATGGCATAAACTATGGCAAGGAATTCCTTTTCTGTGACAGTATAGTTTAGTTCAGCAGGGGATAAGTTCTTACTAATGTAATAAATTTCATAGGGAGCATTACCTTCCTGCTGTCCTAAAACTGCTCCAATGGCAGTGTCTGAAGCATTTGAAGAAACATGAAAAGGAAGAGCCTAGTTGGGCCCTCGTAAGATGGGTGTTGTAGACAGCCTTTTCTTTAGCTCAGTAAACGTTGTTTGGCATGCATCATTCCAAAAAAACTGTGCATCCTTCATCAACAAAGTGAACAAAGGAGAAGCTAGTTTGGAAAAATTTTCTATGAACCTTCTGTAATAGCCAGCATGCCCCAAGAAGCTACGTACATCTTTTTGTGTTCTAAGAGTTGGTATATTTTCAATTACTTTGATTTTGGATGGATCTACCTGGATACCATCAGAAGAGATAAAGTGCCCCAAAACTATGCCCTCACTCATCATCATATGGCACTTTTCAGTGCTTAAAGAGAGCTGGATTTGTTCACAGCGTTTCAAGACCTTTTCTAAATTTTTCAGTGCTTCTTCATAACTATCACCATATGGAGTAAAGTCATCCATAAAGATCTCCATGATATCATTTACCATCTCTGAAAAGATTCCAATCACTGCTCTTTGAAATGTGGCTGGTGCATTGCACAATCCAAAAGGAAGTACCCGGTATGCAAAAGTCCCCCAGGGACAGGTGAAAGTGGTTTTGTCTTGATCTTATGGAGCAATCTGAATTTGGTTGTAGCCACTAAAGCCATCCAGAAAGGAAAAATACTTCTTCCTAGACAAGGTATCAAGGACCTGATCGATAAAAGGCAAGGGAAAGTGGTCCTTCTACGTTTCCTTGTTCAATTCTCTGTAATCCACGGAGACCCTCCATTTCCCATTCTTCTTTGGCACAATTACGAGTGGAGAAACCCACTCACTGTTTGAAATCAGGTATATAAATCCTGCTTCCAAAAGTTTTTGGATCTCTTCTTTCACAATGTCTCTTAGGTTCAGGTTCATCCTTTGTTTTGGTTGACACACAAGCCTGGAGTCGCTCTTAATATAAATGTGATGGGTACACAGATTAGAAGGAATCCCTCTCATGTCTATATACTCCCAAGCGAAAGCTCCTCTTCTTTGTTTCAGCAGAGTGATTAGCTGTTCCAACTCACTAAGTGCAAGGTTTGGATTGATGTTCAATGTTTTCCCTGGCTCTATTTCTACTGGAACACTTTTCAAATTTTTGAGTACTGGAATTATACTGGCATCACTGACTAGAGTTTCTTCTGTAATATTTTCTTGTTCTTTCTCATCAAATGTACTGTCGAGAATCTGGTAAACATGCTTATTGACGGACATGGGATCACTGATGAAATTGTTAATGGTATCGTCTTCTGTTTCATCTTTAAACGTTAAGGCTCTCCCTATCGTTAATAATGGCTGAACACCTTCATCCTCCTCCAAATATACCCAAAGTGGAGTTTCAGCTTCTGTTCTTGGTCGAGTTGGAGGGTATAAGGTTAAGATTTTGACCTCAGTCCCGTCTGAGATGGTCATAGATCCTGATCGATAGCTGATACAGGCATCTGTTGTGGCCAACCACGGTCTTCCTAGGATCAGTGGATGTCCCCCCAACTGAGACTTCGGCTATAACACCAAGAAGTCCGCGGGGTATTCCCATGAGTCAACAGAGATTACAAGGTCGTCTAGGATCCCCTTAGGCTTGATTGTTGATCTGTCAGCAAGTTCCAAAATGGTAGGGGCCAGCCGAAGGTTAGTGAGTCCAAGTTTCTTCACAGTTTCTATGGTCGTAACGTTAATAGTTGCGCCTAAGTCTACCAAGGCGTTGGGGATTTGTGTGTTTCCTATGTGAACTGTTATAGTAGGATTTCTAGGGTCATTGTATTTTGCCACAGGAGTCTTCCCCATTATCAATTCAAATTTTTTTCCTAATACATGGACAGTGGGAGGATCCCTAGGCCTTCTTCTTGGTTTCTTGACACATAAATCCCTAATAGTATTAGCATAAATGGGCACGTCATGGAGGGCTTGTAACAGTGGAATTTTGAAATACAAATTTTTCAATTCTCCTAAGAGATTGAATTGAGGTTGTTCCACTTTTTTCTGCAGGATCAATCATTCAGGGTATGGCAGTTCTCTCATCAATTGTGTAGGCTGTGCTTCATCGTGTGTTATTTCCTGACTTTCAACCACTATTTCAGTAGGAATGTCAGCATCCTCAATAATGGGGATTGCTGAATGAATTATATTCTCATAGTGCCGATTCACTCCAGTTTCAGTCACTGGGGATGGAACATCCTCAGTGATGATGGGTTCCACTACCCTCCCTAATCGTAATTGTTTATCGTTGTAGGAAACTTGGGAAATGGAATACGTAGGCATGTTGGTAGTATCAAACTGATGGATTGATTTATTGTTTGGGTTTGGGTTAGGTTGTGTAGGTAGTTGTGGTCAAAGTGGTGCATTCGTAGGTGCGGCATTGTTTTGGAATTGTAGCTGTGGTTGTTGGTATTGCCGGTGAGGATACTATTGAGGAGGGTGTTGTTGATACTAAGTTTGGTGATGGGGAAAGTTATTTCCTTGGTAAGAATTTCTCCAGTTGGAATTCCAAGGGGCTTGATTGTTTGACTGTTGTGACCATGATGTCCAAGAATTAGGATTTTGCATTGGGTTCTGAGATGGATGCCATTGATTATTAGAATAATGTGAAGAGAATTGTGTATTCATATTATTCATCCCATTCATATTATTCAGAAAAAATGATGGGTCCTGATTCATACCTTGATTGCAAGGCTGCCACGGTTTCTTCTGTGCAATGAAGTAAGCTTGTTGCACATCCGAAGTGGATGCCTGCATAACTTCTTTGATCTTAGGTAGTGAGGGACATTCCTTGGTTTCATGCTCCAACTCACATATTCTACATATTTCTGTTTTGTCCAGCGAGCATTCCTTCAGCGGGTGCTTTTTCCTACAATTGGGACATAATACGCCGAGTGTAAGATCTTCTACTACTTGCCTCTGTTTTTCTCTCAAGACATCTAACTCTGAGGAAATGGAGCTCATCATATCCATTTTAAAATTCTCCAGCAAGTTGCCTATCTCTGCTCAAGTGGCTCCTCCACTAGTTGACTTCTGTGTCCTAGTGAAGACATCCTGATCTGGATCCTTATCTCGTTTGTTAGTTCTAGAGGATCCCCTTGAGTACCTTCGACATAATTCAACGATCTTCTCGAAGGGTTCTTTTGAGATGTTCCCTTTCCCCAACAAATTCAACATATCAAGGAAATATTCCCTAATTCCTCATAGCAAAATAATATTAAGTACATCTTTTCCAATCTCAGTGTGTCCAGAACTTTTTAAATTGTACAACAATCTTTCCACAAAGTCTTCCAAGCTCTCGTCTTCCTTCTGAACCATTTTAAACAACTCTTCCTTTCTATCCTTGGTTCTACAATATTCTTGATATTTAGAAAGAAAGGTATGTTTCATTTGGTCCCAAGTAGTAATGGTCTCACGACCTAGACTCATTAACTAGCATAGAGCATTTCCTTTCAAGGTGGCTCAGAATAGTTTCAGCTTTTGAGCACTAGAGGTATAATCATAGCTGCGACAGAGGATATCAAACTCAAAAAGAAATTCATCAGGATCTTTAAAAGACTTACCATGGAAATTCGGGAGAACTGATGGTGAGATGTTTTTCATGGGAGCTGCTCTAGGTGTCTGGAGGATAGGAAATTCTAATGTAGCCATAGTATTACCAAGCTGATTATCTTCCACTTCTTCTTCCCAGTTCTCCCTATGTTCATTCTCGCCTTCCTGTTGTAACGTCCCCATTTTGACCCTATGGTATTAAAACTCTAAATGATGTAATATTGTTATAAAATCGTGGTGAGGAGCTCAAGGCCAAGGTCCCTCCATCGATTTATTGATGCATATGGTTTATGTGCTATCCATGCACAATGGAATTGTGAATATTATGTAAATATGCATTTTAATAAAATACCCACAACTAGCTATGCAATGCAACAAGAGATGGGGGCATGGTTTTACAAGGAATTGGGAGGGAAATATTCAAACCCTTCGAGCCAATCAAGTCAATCCAAGTGTCAATGAGAGAACCCATAAAACCCTCAACTACCCATGTTGACTTTTGTACCCAATCATTCATTTCTCCCAAGAGTTGGTTGGCGTAGTTAATGCCTTGGGAATAGAGAGGTATGGCTATCCAAATTCGAGTATGGGAAAACCACCCTCCTTGGAAAAATGTGTTTTGCTACTTAGGCAAGAAAAGAGCCATGAATTGCTCCCCAAGCCATTACCCATCAATCAACTTTGCTCTCCCACGAGTTTGGAGCTACCTGGGCGTTTTTCTCCATGGATTTCCTATGTTTTCCTTCATCTTTCAAGTTGGGAAGGGTGTTTTTGTTTTGGGTTACCAATGGGGAAAAGAACAGATCGATTTGGGGTTGCAATAAGGCCGTTTTGGCCATTTGAAACGCTCATAACTTGTGGAAGAAATCGAGTTTCTCCCTGGGGACGAAATTTCCCTTTTCACAGTTCGTTTGGGTGAGCCATGGTTTGGGGAAAACCCATGGTCATCCTGTTTGTAAATCCCATTGCTGGAAATGTGTATCCATGCCTAGTTTTTGACATACTGTGAATCTAATGAATGGGATGAGTTTTATGAAAAGCCCCAAAGATTAGTATCATGTTCCCTTCCTTGAATTAGGTCCACGGGAGGGTACGTTACACCTGTTCTCTATTAGCCATGTTATCAGTCCAAAATTTAATGGCTTCCTTTATGCGTTCTTCCTATGCCCTTGCTTCTTCTTCTCTCCTCCTCTCTTCTTCTCGCCTTCTCTCTTCCTCTGCTTCTCGGCAAGTCTCCAACAACACTTATTTAGTAACTTTGGTTCCGTTGATATGATAAATCTCCTCTCCATCCAGTACACCCACGACGCTTCCCTTGTCTTCAGGAGGTTTCTTTTCTGCAATGGGAGTGGATGGTCCCGTTGTATTCTCCACAGTTGATGCTGAATTCTCAAGATTGGGAGGAACATAGTTTCCTCTTCCTGTAGACGTCTGCAGTGGTTTGGTAGAAGAATCAGCTTTAGCAATTATATCGTTAATAAATGTTGATCTTCCCAGACCTGCATTACGACCTCGGCCTCTTCCACCTATAGTGTTAGTATTCAAAGGGGGTTCCCAATTTGTTTTTCTTGTATTCATGCATGATGTAAATGATTAAACTAAAATGAGATTAAAAAAAACTACTAACTATGTCTATCAATTACCATCCCTGGAAATGGCGCCAAAATGTTGGTCACCCTATATGTCAATTAATTACAACTAACACACAAGATGCTCAATATAAATTGTCAAACCCAGGGAGGTCTTTTATTTCAATGGAAATAAGCACAATCTATGCATAAACATCTCTAGCAGTTGATTGATTAAATGAAGATGATAATCTTACCTATCTGTTCAACCAAACTCATTCCAGAAAGAAAACTAATCTAACTCATACATCTAGGAATTCAAAGTGCAACTACCTTCCTACAAAAATCAACCTAGCAGTTACTGATGAAAGAATGAAAATGAACTAGATTACTTTTTCAAGAAGTTAAATCCTATAATTATCAAACTACAGTATTCAATCTTTACCAAAATGATCCATCCAGTAGCTACTGTTACTCAACCATAATCTGCTTAATCTATGAATTCAATAAAGATACAACAACAACCAGAGTTAAGAAATAAACCCGAACTATAAATTGATAACCATTAGAAATCCTAGGAAGCATAAATGACTGAAAAGAATTGGAAGATGAGCTTGGTTGTAACGGCTATTGAACACACATGCATTAATCAAACTAACCTATACAGTTGACTGTCACACCACACAGTTGCAACTATTCGTAATGCAAAGAATAAACTACCAATAAAGAATGCAATCATAAATCTATGTTGCAGCTATCAGAAATACGACTAATGCAATCCCACAACACACAACAGGAAATGAATTAATCTAACTACCTACTTAACTCGGCAATCTCTGTGAGAAGGCAGGCCCTGGCCTTCTAACAGAGACGCCGTGAACTACCACGAATTAAGACACAGAAATGGAAGTAACTCTGCTCTTCATTAAAGATGGTAATTCACAGTCTCAGTTCTCTGTTACAGCCTGTACAAAATGATAATTATCCAACCCCAGACTCCGAGAGCCTTCCCATATTTATACATGGAGAATACAGTTCATGATCCATTAAAATCATGCAGCAATGAAGATCTCTGATCTTCATGCTGCAGAGTTACAGCTAAACTGTTACAGCCGTATTGAATGAGGCTGTTAATCATGAAGGATGCTGTTACTCTGGCAATCAATGGATCAACGGATTAGAAGATTGGAAGGTGCCCTGTCTGTTGCAGCTATGCCTTGTTTCAAAGACCTATTACAGCTTCATATGGAGAGATGCGCTGTCCCTTGAAATATGAAGAATCAAATCAGAAGAGTAACAACTGGCACCACGTATGATTCTTTCGCAAGGCATTATGGCTGATACACCTGTGCTTTGATCTTAACTTAATGAAATCAACACAAATTAACATAAATCGAAGGCTAGAATTCATAACCATAACAATCTTAGGCATTTAATTAAATGAAACAATAATGATGTATACCTTGTCAGGACTGTTGATTAATTTGGAAAAAGGCATGTATAGGGTTTATGAAAGTAGGGTGTAACTAGGAAAAATGATGAAATAGGTATGGTAAAAAAGGGGCATTTCCAGGGCCCAACAACAACCATCTTCAACCTTGTAGCAAAGGTTGAAATCCGCATCGCCCATGGTGATCATCCAGCTCATCAAATGAATATCGATCCTGGGTACCTGTTGAACCCGTACAAATCCTTCTTTGATCATGTGATTTTCTTTCAAATCTTGGGAATTTGCTCGATATGTACTTATTCTTCAATTACACCATTCATGAGAACAGTCTTGTCATCCATGGGTGTAATCTATATCTGGAAGTGTGTCTAGCCACTGGAGCAAACATATCATCATGATCCTCTCTCTCTTTCTAAGAGAATCCTCTATCCACGAGCCTTCATTTGTACTTCTATAGTATGTTTGATTTGTAAGTCTTCTTGTTGAACAATCATCACTAGTTCTTTGGAACACGTATTCATCATCCTTCTTTTGTAGATCATAGCACACGATATTTTCTACAAATCAAATTCAATTACATGATTAGTAACACTTCATAATTATCAAATCATGTCAATGATAACCTTTTATGCATATTGATATGATTCACATAGTTATGCAACTATATTCACCAATACTTTGGCACAACACTTTTCCATATCCTGTATGCATACAATGGTTATCTAGATGCCTTCCATCTCTACCAGAACATACTATCAAGAGCGTGCACAACTCCCAGCATGTTAGCAAAGAGGTTACATTCTAGACAAGCAACAATGGAATGTTTGTCCACTTACCCATCATATGCATATTAGTAGTATAATGTTCAATGATATATGAATGCTTACACTATGCATGATATATTATAGGAATACAAATATGCATACAACTATTACGAGCAATATCATTAACTATTCAGAGATTCAAGAAGTAATTCAAATAACGACTCAAATACTTATATTTTATGTTTTTGTGTTTGCCTCCCTCTTGATCTATGTTTTTCCCTTTATGATAGCATCATGATTATATGTATTTGAACTTCTAGCCATCCTGGACCACTATGCATGCTTAAGTGTGCACTAGTTTCATCATTGTGTTATCCTCAATATCTCAAACATAATCATACATTCATTAGTATAATCTTAATACTATCAAGACATTATAATCCTATAATCTTAACATGTATCGTCATGATCATTTCATACACAGGTAATTTATCACAAGCGTTAGTATTCAAGGTTTCAGGGAGTACTTCTTTTACTCATGCATATTCTTATTTTACCATAGGCCTCTTCTAGTTTTTCATATCATTAATCAAACTAAGAAGCATAATATGCATAAACCCAT
Source organism: Larix kaempferi (assembly GCA_027924585.1). Lineage (NCBI taxonomy): Eukaryota > Viridiplantae > Streptophyta > Pinopsida > Pinales > Pinaceae > Larix > Larix kaempferi. Next base: position 8,624,297 of record BSBM01000003.1, read on the forward strand.
GATTACTCAAACTTATAACTTCATGAATTATCAAAAGATCCTAACACAAGGTAGGATTCTAACTCGATATAGGAAAACATACCTGGATTATCATGCTTGCTAGTTATGTCTAACATACCTAGACAATGTCTTATTTGTTCTCTTCAATGATTTAAAGACCTTGTGCTAGTAACCTGCACATCTCATAAGTTAAGCATTGTAGAACCAAATTATACATACCTCATAAGTAGAGCTTCTATGTGATCAATGACTATGGATGAGTCTTTGTCTTCATGTCACCATGGTCATATATTCTTGATATAGAACTTGATTTGTCTTTCTTGATGTACCTTTCATGTTAACGGACAACATCATCCTCATACAACACCACAATGCATTAGTACAATCATAAGTGTCATAACCCTAATCAACGAATGTCTTCTATCATTAACATGCATTCATACTTTCACTAAGGTGATCAGACAAGTCTAAGATTAATCATGATTGTACTAACCTCAATAATATGAAGACAAACATATCATGAACTTAATCATTAGATAAATGAAACAAATTTCAAAACATACCTGCATCTCCTCAAGTCATACCGGTTGAGTTTGCTTGTAGTATTTTCTAGAAGGGTAAAACCCTAATCATCGAAGGTAGATCATTTGTAAACATATTATATAGGTTCATGGTGCTAGGATGATAGACTACCAGTTCCATTTAAACCTCCTTCATTGCTTCCCTATGAGTCTCCCAACCTTGCTAGGGTTTCTTCTTACTTGGAAACCCTAATCTTCAATCTCCTTCCTCCTGCAACATTTTGATGAAAGATTAATATCCATGATGAATGGATTCCAAATACATTTTCAAAGTTTACAATGTTGCATCAGGTGTCTCCAACATTGTATCAGGTCCTTCCATACCTAAAAACTGAAAACCCCAAGTGAGAGCTTCTTCCCCCTCTTCTTTGATTTCCTCCATTGAGCCATTTTAGATGTGCCATATTGTTTCTGGTGTATCTCTGAAATTTCGGATCCTTAGGGTCTGAAAATTCCGCTTGTGGTAACCTGACCTGTCATATTTCCAACCCCACAGACTTAAGCTTCATTGTATTCTCCATGAGAGAGATATTCTAATTTTCCCAACATGACCTGTTTATGGGATGGCACAACATAGAGAACTTGTATGGAGTGATACATGTCACTGTTTCAAGTTGGGCCTCTGATATTCGCACCTGTGAAATTAAAGTCCGTGCCCTAACTGTCACTTTTTACGGAATTTCATTTGGAGCTTCCTATCCCGAGATATGACCTTTTTACCTAGGTCACCTGTTTAGGGATTCATTTTGGAAGATGCAGAAACCCTAACTTGTGCGGATCATATCTTAGATAGTACACCAAAGCTGAGGCTAAAATGCAGACACAAGGTACAGGAACATGTCATCTTTGTCCTGTCCAAGTTTCATATCTTGAACCTTTGCCAAAATTTATTTATAGCGAATGTTCCACGATGACTAGGTTTTGATATACAAAGCCCTATCTTTCAAATTGTTGCAACTGAAACAAGTGTCGTAAGTTCCATACATTGCCTTCCTTCAAGTTAGCTCTGATACCATGTTAAGAATCAATATGCTAAGATAGATATCATCAGTATTCAACTAAATTTAACAAAAATAGCATATACAGGATCACTGAAAGAACAACAAGCACAACATAAACACAAGAGACACAATTTATCCAGGGAAACCCTCATGGGGTAGAAAACCCAACAAAAATTCCTCAATATAGATGATCAAAAGTACAAAGATGAAATCCCCAAACAATAGATCCTTCTCCTCCTTTTCATATCTCTCTCTCTCCTATGCGAGTTCACAAGTGAGTGAGTGTGTGTTCAAATGAGGAACACACCTCCTCTATTTATACTTTACATTCACTTGACTTTTACGCTTGACAGGTTGGCCTCAATAGTTTATTATCTTGATGACTGGGATGACCCCTCTAGGGGACTTAAACACCCCATTACAAATGAATTTTAGGGGATCTATTGCCCCAACATAAATGGGAGGATTTACCTTGACTTTACATAATAATAACATTCCAAAAGAGGAATAAAACATCTCCGGATCAATAATAATAAAGTACGTCAAATAGAATACTCTTTGAAGTTACAATATTTCAACAGTTTTGCTATTTTTCTGCTTTTTATCTTGAGAAACCATTACCTTCAGACAATATGCTACGACATACCCATGCTCAAATTGAATCTACAATGAACTAAATATGTTAATAATCCAATAGTTGTGCCCATCTAAGGATATCACACTCCAACACAATTTTATTAGGAAGGGCACACAATTCAAACTTCTGATCTCTGTTTTTTATGGTGTGCAGATGGAGGGAAGGGAACACAAGGTATGCAATTTGTAATTGTAGGCCTTTGTAAGGTGTAAGAGAGGCTCGTATGGGAAGCCAAGGAGATATCCCACCAAGCTATCCCAGTCAAGATATCCCACCAAGCTATTAGGAAGTTCACTAGTGGTATCTCAAATTCTATTTTTATCTTGGCTACACATCAGGATTATAATTGTCAGCAACTACATGTATTGGATTAAAATTAAGATAAAGGGATTGAAATCGTCTCCTCAACTTGCAAAAAATTGTAGGAATTGCATGTTTTTCCATTAGACCTAATGATTAAGGCATTGTGATAGAGGAAGGCCTTATGGATACTTCAAGGTCTTATCCTAGAATCACCTCTGTACTATTATTTTTTATTGTGAAACAACAAATGCAACATTGGTCACTATTGCAAGAAAAAAAAATGCTTACTTCTCACTCAGTTTTGCTTGTGTATAATGGATTCCCAAAAAAAAATCATGCAAAAAAGAAACCCCCAATATGAAGGGTTTGGAGCTATTGTTCATTATTGTAAAAGTTTGTAATGTTTGTCTTTGAGTGGTATGCTTAAAAAAAAGGCCTTTTGGTTGTCTATTACTTATGGAAAGTGGTTGGAGAGGCTTAGTGTTGCTTTTTTTGGTGATAGTGACATTGGGATGCAATGTGTTCTATCAAGTTGTACAAATATATGTAAGCTTGAGATAAGGGATAGCCCATTTAGTGATTTGGATCTTTTATGAATCAAATTCATCCCTTTGTTTCCAAAATGGCCTATCATTTCCTATTCACTCATATGTACACCTAGAATCTATCCACTTATTCTTTTATCATTTTGCAAACTTCACACATTACACACACACTCCTAACAAGAATGGCATTCAATTCCTTTCCCATTTATTGGCCCGACTAATAACATGGAGAACCATACCATCCTTAGACAGTAAGGTTAGGATACATGGGATAAAAACTCGGATTTGCACATATGTAAACAAACTAAAGAAAATTCTTTGCAGTTTGGATACAAAGGACATGATACTTCATCGAGGTTCAAACCAACAGGCACTAATATTGTTCCCTTGGACATAAAAATACCTCTATACCAACCTGTATCTAGAGAATTAGTTAAACTAGAGAGGGAAATCAATGTGTGGAATGTGGATTGTCCAGCATCAAACAAAAATTCAGGCTAGGGTAGTGATTGCAACAAGGAGCAATGTATCACTTTGGAGGATAAGCCTTGCACTCCCCAACCTTCATGGTAACCTACTAAAAAAAGCATGGAATATACAAACATAAAATCACAAAAAAAGGATGAAGTGAGTGGTTGGATGAATATTTCATTGCAAATTTGACAATGAAACCCTAGTTTCGATACAATAGAGAAAGGTGGTTGGGGGGGGTAAATCCCTCAAGGATCGAAGGCTCTGGTTAAGGCTTCGTCGATAGGAATTTGGAACACATCAAGTAGAAACCCTGTAGCATATCCATTCGATACTTAGTCGACTGCCTCCATGCAACCAATATGCATGAATTTAACAAAACGACAGGTACAAATTTCACAAATTAGGGCACAATATGTCCAAGAAAATAACAGGCAAATTGCTCCAAAAATGCAGTGAAATATTCAAACCCCAAATGAAAATCCTTTTACTAGATTCAAACCCCAAATTTAGAGATGTTCTCGTTTTGTTTTCTACCTATATTAGGAAGGTCGGTTTTACTTACTGAGTTCATTGTGAGTCGTAGGCCTCCTTTGCTGCAACGTCAATCTCATTGGACAGATTGGGCCTCCTTCACTGGTGTCAATTTCCTTTGACAAGATTAGGCTAGATGGCGACAGATTCCACCTTGACAGAGGTTGCGGAGGAGACAAGGTTCGTGAATGAGCGGATTGATGCAGGGGGCGTGGAGCTCTTGGTGGGGTTTGTTTCATTTTGTTTTTAATTTATGTTTGTAAAAATAATATAAATTTTATATTTTTATATTATTTTGTATTTTTTATAATGCAATATGTTGTAATATTTTGTTTTATATATATTTTAATATTTTGTTATATATATATTTTAATATATTTTTATCTTTTTATTATTACACTATATATTATATTTTAATATATTATATTCAATTCCTCAAAACATTACAAAACCCTCTAGAAATTAGCTTTGTCCATGAGTGGGATATATATTTTTGAGCTTGGCCTTTACATAGTTTGGTGAGATCAGCCTATGATGAGCAGTATTATTGATGATCACTCACACATTAGAGCAGCCCCAGATCATATATGCAGTGAACCTTATGACAAGACTGAGCCTCTTGACCTCAGATTTGATGACCGAGATGACCTTTTATCCCATACAGACCAGTGCAGTGCCTAGAGTTTTAGTAGTAGTGTTTTCAGTGGTTACAGATGATCCAGATAGCAGGTACAGGTATATGTCCCAACAGGTATATTGTGTGCATTGGTTTTTATTATCTTGCTCTTTTGGTCATTTTGATAGCTTGAATTATTATATAGTAATCATGATCTGGAAGTATATGTATGAAATGAATATGGTTATTATTGATTATCTAAATGGTCTTATTACTTATATTTAGAAGATCTTGTTTTATACTTGCTGGTTTTACCCTCTTAGGAGTGTGGACATGATCATTCCCACCTTTATGGCTTTCCAGATTAGGCATTACCTTTACTTTCCCCAGCCATCCATTATCTCTCCCTTGATTGGTTTTTACCCTAACTTACACGTCAGCCTGTGGTATGGAGGACCTCCCCACTTTTGCCTCTGTGTTGGATAGCATCCATGTTAGTTTGTGTCTCAGCTCTGAGTTGGAAACAGATTTTACCGAAGCCTTGATCCTTCTGGGCTAGGAGTACCCGCTGGTGTTGGTTCCCGAGCTTAGGTGAGTTGGATTTGATACCTTGATCACTCTAGTTGGTTTCCTCTGTGTTTGGTCTTGATTGTAGAGAATCCCCCTAGTTGCTTGAGTTTTGTTGGATAAAACATGAAGCAAACTGTACTATTGTCATTACATATGGAAACTATTGTTATATCTCTTATGAAATCCCATGGAAATACTTTAAAAAGTGTGCTTCTCAACACAATGAAATGGGGATGTGAAATTAAATGGAAACTAAAATTAAAAGCACCCTGGATGAAAGCTGCGATTAGTTGTGCTTCTAAGCACATGCAAAATCCCCAAAAGGGTCATAAATGCCTAAAAAGAAGTGGTTAAATATATTCTAAATACAAAGACTGTTGTCCAGAAAATTAAATGTAATGATTAATTCCTCACGGAGCCTGCAGGTGGTGATGTGAGATGGAGTAAGGGACAACTAATTCTAAGTGTCTCCTAGAACCTCAAGTTATGGTTAGGCGGGAACCCAACCATGGCGGTTCTAGAAAATATCCTCACAGAGCTGTTTCATCTTGGATGTGAATTGTAGACATTTTCCAAGGTTGAATAAGCACTCCTCTAAATAACTTATTCCATTTGTGAGACACTACCATTCCCTATGTGTTTATTATTTGACATATGCTTAAGTTTGTATTTCCCTTTTCCCATATCCAAAGTATCACAGTGTTGAGTTAGCCAAGTCATCCCCTTATCCTATCCTTGCATTCTTCACCTTCACCCTTTGTTAGAAAAATGTTCGTGTGTACACAATGAGTATATTCCTAAGGTTCTTTTGTAAGTAAATGATTATTTAAACTTATGCTTGATATAATTATCTATTAACTGCCAGTGAAATGATGCTTAATACTTTGAGTCTTTTTATGAGAATGATTAATAGAGCATGATTTAACCATTTTCACTTGTAGCATTAGGCTTTTCTAGCCTAGGTTATATTTTGATCAGTCTTGACCTGGTCAAACCTAGTTTGACCATGTCCACCTTGGGATCCATGATGAGTTGGACCAATGATTTTATATGATGATGATATATGGTTCTATGATTCACCTTTGATGACTCCATACAATGGGCACATGTTTCTAATGATTGTTGATGTATTTGTTTATGGTTATTATTATTTCCAGACCATTTTTTTATTATTATTGTCTGGGTATGGTTGAGGCTATAGATGATCTTATAGGTTTCCACATTGTGTATGGGTACTCATATCTAGTATATTTGGACCCTATGAGTCTATTGAGACACTCAGATATCAGTTTTAGACACTCTCAGTGATGATATGGTCATATTTCCACTTTTGTCTAGTTTTGCCATGCAGAAATGGCATGTCCAACAGTTGCATTGAGCTAGCACGTTTCCCTAGGGATCCATGGAGGAGATGGGGGTCCCATACACTTGTTATTACCATATTACCCCATCTCCATACATGATGGTACAATCCTATTTTGTGCTAGGGCATCAGGAATTGAGTTACAAGCATTTTGATGGTTTTGACGTGGAATAAAAATGGGAAACAAATGTTATTGAGGAAATTGATTTGGGCTATTGAGGCAAGGTTTTGGCATGTGGTTTTTTCAGAGTTCATTTGTGATGTATCCCACTCCTTCCAGATAAGCTTGCAACATTCAGTGGGGTCCACATACTGTCCGGGTTGTGATTTGATGTTTTATTTTCTCATTGAGGGGTCCACGATTTGGTCATATGGTCACTTTGACATGTTATTGAGCCATTTATTATGTTATTATACCACAGGGTGATGCTAGTGAAGGATTATAGCACCTCCTAGCCCCACCATGATCTTCTTGTCACTTGTCCTAGTCATCTTCATGTGGTGCGACCCCCCCCTAGGGCCTCCTTTAGTGAGTGTGCACCCCTCTTAGTGCGTTGATCCATGTTATATTTTTTCGGCTCATCATAGTCATTGATTATATTGTATTTATCTTATGATCTCCACCACTCATTCATAAAGTGGTTTAGGGTTTTGGTCTCTCTCATTACTATTTAAGGAAGAGACCCCCCTATTGTAAAGGCACCTTTGGGCTCTTGAAATATTGGAATAAAATACTACTTTTACAGATCTACTTATCTATCTTTGTTGGATGCTCTTGCAAGTTGAATATACAATATTTTCTTTGTGTTATCATTATGGATCCCATGCTTCAAACGTTTTCTCTACAGGGAGGCCGTGTGGGTGAAGAGGAGGACGATTTGAGGGGATGCTATTGTGGGGAAACCCCATATATTTCCTTTTAATTATTCTTTGTCTCGTGGAGTATCATTATTGTATCTTCGTGTAACACCCCCATTTTGACCCTTAGGACATATTGGTTTTCAATGTAAATATTGTATAGATGCGATGTATGTTTTATTAGCGTGGAGCTCAAGGACAAGGCCCCGCTAGTGGATGCTCGGTTTTATGTAAAAGGAAAGTAATTGATAATCTATTATCCATGTTCTATTAATCTATGGGACATTCTAAATGATGTAAATATTAATATTGCAATAAAATTACAAAAAAAAACTGGCTATGGAGGAAACTAATAAGAGGGGGCCATGTGTATCCACTAGGAAGAGGTGAGGGGGTTGTGGGATTGAACCCTAGGCTTCCATATGTCATCTTGAGAACCCATTTGACTTTCCTTGCTAACATTTAATTCTGTTTAAGGAAGTGGTTGAAGAAATCAGTCCAGGAGAGTGATGGAGTATGTGCAGCCCTGAAATTCATAAGGCAGGGTATGGGTTCTATTTTGCTTGACCCACAAGTCACTCCACCTCATGGAAATATGTTTTTCCTCATCCCCATTACATGGTTGATTGTTCAAGCTTCAAGGGGATGGAGGATGCATGCCCAACAGTGAAGAAAAATGGAAATCACGATTATGAGAAAAACCACGATTTGGAGTTCCAAATTCACCCATAAATTCGTGTGGAAAGTTAAATCCAACGAGGGATCCTTCAACTTGGACCCTGGTGTGAATTTTCAGAGTGTGATATGCTCAGGAACCCATGAGTAAACCCTAAGTTTATAGCCGAGAATTGAGTTGCGGGACATAGTCACTTTGGCCATAGAAATGGAGAAAATCCAAGTGGGAATGACAGAGAAGAAATAGAACAGAAGGTGGGATGGCTTGATAAACCCAGTGAAGGATAGAGTCTCAAGGAGTCAACAACTTGGAACTTTCTATGCCCACCCTGAAGAGCAATGGAGGGAAGCAATGCCTAAGGGACTATGTAGCAGAGTAGGGGACCTTCCTTGTGTTGGGTGTGGTACATATTGTGGGTGCCATGGATGTTTGAGTTTAGTTTAAGATTCCTGTAGCTCTGTGGTTGAGATCACTGGCTTGAAATCCTCCTCCATTGTCTTTTACATGATTGATAAACCAAATGGTGTGTTGGATTAGCATGTTTGTTTGTGTGAATCCATGGCTATGAGTGAGCCTGTTTAGTTCCTCCTTAGTGGATACACAGCCCAGCTTGGGGGTGGTCTCTCAGTTGAAAGAATATAGGCTGGAAAAGACCTATGGTTGGGTGGAAGGTTTCTCTCACATAGCCAATTGCTTGGAAAGTTTTATCTTAAAAAGACAAATGCTTTCTGTGGTATTAAATGATGCTACTTCCTATGTTGTGTTTATCTGTTATTTCAATTCAATCTGAATGAAATGATTACATGGAATCAATCAATAGGAGACCTATGTATACGACTGAACATGAGGCTGGTTCATTCTTTTGATTGTTTCATCATTTTTCTTGTGTTAAATATGATGTTAGTCTTGCATGCTGTAGATGCATTAATCAGAATTAATTTCCAGTATGTATGTTACTATGCATTGAACACCTCCTTAGAAGGTTTGTATTTCATCATATGGGATTGGGGGATGAATTAGACACCCCTTGTTGTATTAATTTCCCCTCTTTGGGTTAGATGAGGGGAGGAGCCATGACAGGGTGATCCCAGCTCTTGACAATGGGGTAAAGAGGCATTGATGGAGTTCGGGGCAGCATTTTGGTTGGAAGAGTTGCAAGGTTAGAGCTCTTAGGTATGGTAGAGGATCACACCGTTGCATAGAGAACTGTGAGAGATTTCCAATAGTACGAAGGTTTCCAAAAATTGACTCACGATGAGGAAGTTATTAGCCCGAGAAATTGGCAGTAGCAGGGGTATGACCGATTTCCAACTTTTTGAACCCGTAGTGCAGAATGCAGAAGTCGGAGGCGTATTTTCTTTGACATTGTGTATTTTGGCGTTCCAACATTCCGACTCCCACACTGTGGAATGCGAAAGTCAGAGTCGTATTTTCTTTGACGCTGTGTATTTTGGCGTTCCAACCTTCTGACTCCCGCACTACGAAATGCAGAAGTCGAAGGCGCATTTTCTTTGATGCCGAGCATTTTGGCATTCTGACCTTTTGACTCCCACACTGCAGAATGTGGAAGTCACAGTAATATTTTATTTGACGTAGTGTTTTTTGGTGTTTCGACCTTTCAACTCCCGCACTGCGGAATGCAGAAGTCAGAGGCATATTTTCTTCGACGCCGTGTATTTGGCGTCCCGACCTTCCGACTTCCACACTGCAGAATGCGGAATTCATAGGCGTATTTTCTTCGACGTTGTGATTTCAGAGTTCCAAATTTTGACTCCCGCAAGCCGGATTGCAGAGTGCGGAATTCAGAGGAGTAATTTTCCTGGAGTAGAGAATTGGTGTTCCGACTTTCCGACTAACCAGTCAAATGCTATATGTTCTACACTACTACCCAAAATACCAATACAATTCCCTGATCTATTGGTTAATGTACAATACTAGTCACCATGGGTAGAGACAAAGATGCCTCCAATCACATCTCATTATGATTGCTACATGAAAACATATGTTGCCTCTAGGGCTCAAAACATGCCCAAAAATACTCACAAATAACCCCCAAGTTACCACCTTTGCAAAAAGAGGGGCAACAAAGAGTTTATGCATGGTGGTTTGAGGCCTCACTCATGGCACTTGAGATCCATAAGATATCCTTTAAATACAATGTTTGAGTTTCATTTCTTGATATTGATCAAGGCATTAAGACACATACTTAGCTCTCAAAAACTCAAATGGTGCCAATATGCCCACTCAGATATGGAGGATTCGTTTGGGAGGTCATGTGTATTGATGAGATGTTGTTTTTGGCCTTGGATGCATGAGATATTTCTTTATGGCTTATGGCCTATGTTCCTGTATTAATCTTGTTGAGTTCCTTATCGCCCAAACCTTCTAATCTAAATCTCATTATCCTGAATTTAAGGTAAAATATCCCCTTTGGAGGTCCTATCATTTTGGCTTGAGGCTTCATTCATGGGTTTGGATTCCTCTAATATTCATTTAGGGTCTAATGCTTAGGTTTTTATCCCAATGATATCCAAGGACCACATACCCATACCTACTACTTAAAACTTATAATTCTTCTAATGTCCCCACTTTTAAGCCAAGGATATGCTCAAGAAGTCATAGGTGGTTGATCAAGGTATGATTTTTAAAGTTGGGTGCTTAAAATGTTCCTCTATGGAATAAGGCCTATATTTCCTCCCTCCTCCATACTGAGGTTAAACGACTCATACTTAGCATCAAAAGCCTCCTAATAACACCCATATCTCAACTTAGAGGTATCATGTGGTGGTTTGAGTTGTTGTTCATGCCCATGGTCGTCTAACATCCTCCTTTGGCATCCAATTCCTAGGTTTCTTCAACTAACCATGTTGAAGGTCACCTAGTGCAAAAAATATCATAATGTAATGCATATCCCCATATGAAAGACACAGAATACCATGGAAGATGCTATGTTGTATTTTGAGTCGTCATTCTTAGCCCCAGATGCCTAGAACCTTTTTTTAGGGCTCAAATCTTGTGATTCCTCCCACTACTATATCCAAGGATCTAATACCCATACCAAGTGTTAAAAACCTCCTTATGTTACTAATATACCCACTCACACGACGATGATAGTGTAGGGATTTGATGTGTGTTGTTTCAAATATTTCTTTAGGGCATAGGGCCTAAGTTTCCTCCCCTAACATTATCCAAATCCCTAGGACTCATAACACTCAAAACCTCCTTATTTTGTTGATGTCCTCACATAGAGGTAAATGATATGCCCATTAGTTCATGTGTAGAGTTTTAAGGTGCTTTTCCTGTCCTTGGATGCAAAAAATATTCCATTAGGGACTAAGGCTCATGTTTCCTCCTTGAGACCTAGGTATAGTGTTTAAAATTTTCTAATGGCATTGATATCACCACTCTTATTCCAATGATATCCTAAAGAGGTCCTATGTGGTTTTTCATGGTATCTTTATTAATCCTAGACACCTATAAACTTCCTTTAAGACCGAAGTCTTAAATTTCCTCCATTAATCAATTTTATAGTCTTGGGACCCATACCTAATGTTGTTTCCTACCAATACCCCCCTATACCTATTATAAGGAAAATGAACCTCTCAAGAAGTCATTTGTGTTGTTTCAACACAATACTTTTGTCCCTAGATTCCTATAGTATTCCTTTAGTAAATAAAGCCTATGTTTCTTCCATTGATCTTAATGGATTTTGATTATTAACCAATATTACATGGTTCCCAAGAACCATCTGTGATGCACTAATCCTAAAAAAGGTGATATATCATGACTTGCAGAATAAATATTCCCTATGTAAGGCCAACTATATGCTGGTTTGGGGCACTATGCATGGACCATGAGCCATAGAGGCAATTGTTGTGACATTATACCCAATTTTTTTAACCTTGAAGCACCATGGCTTGGGCCCTAACAAGCATCATTGTTTTTGTAAATAGAAAAATCACCACTATATCCCAAGTGCATGTGAAATATTTTGTTTATAGGGCTTGGGTCTCTGTGCATGGTCCATGAGCCCCAAAGACTTCTACATTGTGGTCATGGTCAAGTTAATGCTTCCTCTATAGTTTTGTTGGACAAAAGAAGATAAACAAGAGGTAACAAGAGAGGCATGGTCAATACTGGTGCTAGGTTTGAAACTATAGGTCATGTGGTGGTTAACAATAATGATTGATCAAAATGTCACCAAGTCAAAGCCATTTGTGGAACTAGTTTAGGACAATAAGTATTGTAGTATGCCATGTCTTTTCTTTGGATACAATATATAACCTATTTACACACCATCAACATAATTACTATATTCTCCATTATATATGTGATCTAATTCCTTCAAATCCTGAATCATCATGTGGCCCTATCGACTTACCTATCTCGACCATGCTCATTTAATTTTCTATGAGTCTTACCTTTGTTTGTGCATTCTAGTTGATCTCACCTTTTTGTGCTAATTTAATGCTTGAATCCACTAAAACTATTGTAATTTTTCTTATAGGCCAAAATATGGGTCATTTTATCTGAGAACATGGAGAGACGATATGAGCCAACATGGTTTATGTCTTTACCATCTCAAACATTTGGGATTTTGGGGTAAGTAATGAGACAAAATAAGCCCATTACCAAGATGAGAAAAGGCCAAATGAAATCATTTGGTATTAAAAGGCCACAACAAGTGTCTTAATTAGATCCTAATTATTTTTAAGGGGTTGATGGACCATGCATAGGGCCTGACACGACCTCATAGGCCCTATTGAAAAATATCTACCTATGAGTAGTATAATATTAATAAGCATTCTAGGGTTTGGAACAGTAGGATTTGTTTTTAGGGTTGGTGTTTCCAAAACTTTCCCTAAAATTCATGAGAAGTAATGTTTTGGAGAAAACATTTTACAAAACGATTCCAAAACTTCAATTCCCATGAGTTTTTGGGGTGGTGTTTCCAAAAATGCCCCTAAAAGTCATGAGAATTAACATTTTGGAGGCAGTGTTTTACAAATTGCCTCCAAAACTTCAATTTCCATGAATTTTAGTGACAATTTTAGAAACCCCACCCTTAAATCCATTTTTAGGGGCAGTGTTTTGAAAAATTGCCCCTAAAAGTCACGGGAATTTAAGTTTAGGAGGAAGTTTCTTAAACACCACCCGCAAAATTTCAATTCTAATGACAATTAGAAGCATTTTTTTATATAATCGCCCCTAAAACACTAGTGCTTGGTTTGCAGCTATAGGTCATGTGGTGGCTGACAATAATGATTTGTCAAAATGTCGCCAAGTCAAAACCATTTGTGGAAGTGGTTAAGGATAATAAGTATTGCAGAATGCCGTGTCTTTTCTAGGGATACAATATATAACCTATTTACACATCATCAACATAATTACTATCTTTCTTTCTTATATATGATTTAATTCTTGGAGATCCATAATCATCATGTCTTGACTTGCTCAACTCGACCCTACTCATTCACTTCTTTATGAGTCTTGCCTTTGTCTGTGCATTCTAGTTGATGCTCCTCTCATTTCAAAATGTCTCAAACTATGTTAATTTAATGCTTGACTCCCCTAAAAAATATTCTAATTTTTCTCACTAGCCATATGTGACCACATGGTTTATGTCTTGTCCATTTCAAACATTTGGGTTTTCAAGAAAAGTAACAAGAAAAAATGAGCCAACTACCAAGATGAGCAAAGGACAAATGAACTGATTTGGCCTTATAAGGCCACAAACAAGGGTCTTAAGTAGGTCCTAATTATTTATAAAGGGCCTTATGGGACATGCATAGGGCCTAACAACAATACATAGGCTGTATTGCAAAAAGTATTTACCTGTGAGAAATGTAATAGTAGAAGGATTTTAGGGTTTGGAACACTAGGAAAAATAGTTTTAGGCATGTTCCCAAACCTGTCCCCAAAAGTCATGAGAATTGACCTTTACTTCAATTCCCATGACTTTTAGAAACATTTTTTTAAACAATGCCACTAAATCCATTTTTAAGGGTAGTGTTTTAACAACCGACCCTAAAAGTCATGGGAATTGAAGTTTTGGAGGCGGGTTGTAAAACACCAACTCTGAAACTTCAATTCTCATGACTTTACTGGAGGGTTTTAAACAACTACCCCTAAAAATACATTTAGGGGAAATATTTTAAAAACCACCCCCAAAAGTCACAATAATTGAAGATTTGGAGGTGGTATGAAAAAACCACCTCCAAAACTTCAACTATCATGATGTTTGGTCGTGGTTTTCAAAAACCACCTCGAAATCCCTTTCAAAACTTTTAGAGACGGTTATTCCATGACTATCGCAAGCCTAAAGCATTGCTAAAAAAAAAATTTCTTATGGTGGTGTGTCTCCTCTCTATTTCCATCCATGGAGAGACATGTTAGAAATTTTATATCGAACCGTCGAGAGTCACCCTCTCGCCACCCACAACAAAGCACTTGAGCTAAAGTCTCTAGTGCCCAATCAACTCTCGTAGGAGGTGATCACATGATCTCATATTCAGGCAATGCCAAAATCTCACCACTCAATCACTCTCATATTGACTTGGTCATTCTATTGGTATACCCTTCGACAAACTATAAATTACAATATGAGATCATAGTGACTTGGTCATTCTATTGGTATACCCTTTGTGTTAATGTATGAATGCTTTTTTTACATGATAAATAATAAGATGAACAGATAACACACAATACAAATTTAATGTTTAATGGTTTAAGTGATAAATAATGGCATCTTGAAGGTCTTTCTCTTATGTGGAACTTGATGGTGATTAATGGTTGGATGATGTTATTACAAATTTTGGGATTTCTATGACTTATTCCATTTATGGCAACTCAGATGTCATCACATTAGTTTATAATACTTTTATTCTATGTATATGAATGACATGGTACATTAATCTTTGGATACATTGTTGAGATCATCATTATTGAGGTGTAGAAAAAGTGTTTTCAATAACATTGCAAAGATTTGTCATTAACATTTAAGCCTATTAGTAGGGATCATAGCCATTTGAAAACATTGGTTTGATAACTTTTGTGTTGAAAATACATACAGTTGTTTCTATGTAGATTTAAATGCTTTCCAAGAGACAGTTGTTTCTGACTAGATTTAAATTCTTTCCAACTGGATTTCACTCATTTTTTAATAAATATGTTGACAAAATCTACCATTTAAAATTTGTGTTATATATTCACACCTTTATTAAGGTGTGATTTCATAATTTTATTAAGGTGTGATTTCATAATTTTAAATTTGTGTTATATATTCACACCTTTATCCAAGGTGTGATTTCATAATTTTATTAAGGTGATACGACAGGTCTAAATTTAATCAAGATTGTACTAACCGTAATAACATGAAGACAAGCATACCATAAACTTAATCATGAACAAATATCGAAACATACCTGGATGAGTCATACCTATCGAGATTGCTTGTAATCTTCTGATGTAAGTCCTTAGCCTCATCTCCCTCTGAAACAGGAACTTCTTCACTTATGCAGGTGACCTATCCATTCTCTTCTAGGATTAACCCAATCCACTTGATTTGTAGGAACTGGATTTGGAGATGGATTAGGGTTTGTCAGAGAAACCCTAAAAATTCAAACATTGAATTTCAAACTTCCGAAAGGATAGAGATATGCGCCTTGATGAGCTGATCAAGCTGGTATACTTAGAATTTGAAAACTGCAAAGTTTCACCCCTCAAATTTTCCTTTGAAACTTCCGGATTCACTGGACATGACCCTGAACTAGGGTTTGATAAAGCCCACCCTTCTTCCCAATCAAAATGTTCTATCCAAAGCTCTAAGCTTCTATTTTTTTGAGGAGCTTCCAACCGTGGTCACAGATTTCAAAAATTCCCATTTTTGCAGAAGCCCTAATTTTCCACTTTTCCGATTAAAGTCCCGAACTAGGGTCTGATCAAGCCCGACCTTTTGCCCAACCAAAAATTCTGATCTTGGTCTCTAAATTTTGATTTTGATGAGTGGCATTCATCCGTAGTCTCCGATTACAAAAATTCCAACTTTCTCCAAAACCCTAAATTCCAGAAGCCATGAATGAAGGTGCTAAAAAATAATTCTGTTTTGACAGAAATATGTACATGATTGTTTCTGGTGTAACTCCACACTTTTCGATCTATAGGGTCTGAAATTTTTTCTTGTGATAGCCCGACCAGTCATATTTCCAACCCCATAGGTATGACCTCAAATAAATTCTCTGAGAGAGAGTTATGCCAAGTGTCGCAACGTGACCTGTTTATGGGATAAAACAGGAGAGCAAACTTGTACGGCATGCCATGTGTCATTGGTTCAGTTTCAGCCTTTGAAAGCGTTACCTAAGAAATTAAAGTCCGTGCATTACTTGTCACTTTTTACGAAATTTCATTTGGAGCTTCCTAGCCCAATTTATGACCTTTTTTCCAAGGTCACCTGTTTATGACTAAGATCTGGAAGAGGCAGAATCCCTATATTGTACAGATCATAAAACACAAAGTACAATAATTTAGAGGTTTTCCTTTGGACACAAGGTACATGGGGATCTTAGCTTCTCCCTGTATGATTTTCAGACCCTGAAACCTCACCAAAATTTATTTATAGCAAAAGTGCTACGATGACTGGTTTTTGGTATATCAAGCCCTAGCTTTGCAATTGCAACAAGTGTCATACATGCCATACCATGCCTTCTTTTAGGCTAGCTTTGATACCATGTTAATTTTTCATAATTTACTTCAATCTGATCTAGGATCTTAACTGAGAGAATAACATGCACATCATATCTACATCATATCAATCATGGACACAATAATGCAAGCACACACGAGACACAGAGTTTACTTGGGGAAAACCATAAAGGTGAAAAACCCCAATAACCTCCTCAGAGATAGATAGAGCAATGATACAACCCAAGCATAAGAGATAGACATCTCCTAGCAGCAACTTCTCCTCCTCCACAAGTGCGCCACTCTCCCAAGAGTGTGAGAGAGAATAGAATGATGAAATAGAGTGCCTCCCGCATTCTATTTATACTTGACTTGACTTGCCTAATAACCTTTACTAGGTCGGCCTTAACTTAACCACATAACATAATGCTGACTGGGCCGACACCCAATAGGGTGGTCTAATAACCCTTTGACCCACATGGCCAACCCCCAATAGGGTGGTCTAATAACCCTTCAACCCACATGACTTATACAGGGCCGACCCCAACAAGGTGGTCTAATAACCCATCAAGTATAAGTTACAATACTTACAATATAAATGATGACACTTTCGTATAGAGGAATAATAACATCTCTATAGGAATACAAACACTTCCGTATAGAGGAATAATACCATCTCTATAGGAGTACAATATACATATATGAAATACATTCCGAAGTTACATATACATCAACACTATTTATAAGTTTAGCCTAAATATCTTGGCCTTCCTTTCCCTCCTACCGTCGAGCAAGCCATCCTTCCAAAAGTATCAACCATGAGTTCACCAAAATCATTATACAGTCTTTCACCAATAGAAATTTATACATGCATTGCAAGATTTTTGTCTTCTCAATGCACTTACTATAATGAAATAAAACTTATATATATATTCAGTATTGACATGTATACTAAGGTATCGACATTTGACATATGTCGATACCATCATATTTACGTCAAATATGATTCACTTAAGTGACATTAAAGCAATATAGGAAAAAAATAATGAGCATGATATTGACATACTGTCATACTATATGATCTTGACCATGGTTTTTGGCTGTGAATATTTCACTCATGAAATAAAATTTAGACTCATTCGGTTGTTTGGACCTAATTCACATTCACAAACATAAACTTGTAAACATAAGTGCATATACACCTACCCACGCTTCTCATTGGTGACCATTCTCCTCTTGAGTACAAGGTTAGCATTTATTAATCAAATTGGTTAGGTTACAAGGGATTAAGATTTAATGGGTTAGTGTTTCCTTAACCATAGGTCATGAATCCACTAGTATTCTGAAACATTAGCATACTAGCCCATAACTAAGTATTAATGTCCCATTATAACAACTGACCCACTAACCCTAACTCCTTTAAAACCTAACCATATGCATGGCTACAAACAATACATCTTCTTACCCATGTGACTCATATTGTTGGCATTCCTATCACATCACTAGCGCCAAGAAGATTGTTTACTTAGAGAGATGACATAATGACAAAAACTATAAATACATAACCCACACACTGAAGTTAAGTGATGTAACTAACCTATGCACCTTACTGATGCACATAAGTAATGTGCTTAACTAACACAAATGATGTATATAAGCAATACAAATAAGAGACACACTTAGTCCACACATCTCATTGATAACTATTATCCTTTTGAATAAAAGGTTAGTTCATGCATTAGTCAAATGGGAAAGGAATATTCCCAACCCATTGGTTCAATGTGAATCTAAGGAAAGTTCAAAATAATGGGGACAAAGAATGTACAAGAAAGGCCTAGAAGACAAAAGGACATTTTTTATGGCATAATACTATGGGTCATGACCTCATACCATTCCTATATATTCAAGAAACATCATTAGTTTGTCGAACATTAAAATGAACAACATACTTAACCAACAGCCCCAAGATTCCCAATTCAAGGCATTTGTCATGGTTCAGGGGGCAAACATGGCCCATGAGCCATAAATGTAAATTTTATGACCCACTATATTTGGTTTTGTCCTTGTATCATGCCCATATCCCTTATAAATATTTACAATGTTCCAAACCTTGAAATTTCCACCATGTCAAACTTCCAAGCCAAAGTTTCCCTATTTAGACCATGCATCACGACCTAGGGGCTGGCATATATCCCATAAGCCCTAAATGAAAATATTACAATCCTAGACCTTAACTTTTGTCCCTATACCATGGCATGGGTGCTAAGAACCATCCCCAATTTACCAATCCTAAAAATGGCAAGCATACCTCATTGTTAGGCTAAAGATTCCCTATGTAGCCTAATGTGGTTATTTGACGCACTATATACAAGACATGATCACCATAGGTGGTTGTGTGGTCTAAAATCCTAGTTGTTGAACTCAAATCATAGTTTGATTCTAGATAACCATCCATGGTGTTCTAAATATCAAAATGGACAACATAACCTATGCAAAGATTTCTTATGTATGCCGATGATCCCTAGACACAATTGTACTTTCCTAAGACTCTACATTTTAACCTTGGACCATATGTGTTTTTTCCAAAATTTATTTGTAAATTAAATCTTATTTTTATTTTTTTATATGAAAAATATACGTATATAATATTAAAATTAATAAATACAAATTATAAAAATTACATATATAACAATTATAAATAATAAAGAAAAATTACAATAATTAAATATATAAAAATAAAAATTGAAAAATAAAAAAACAAAATAAAAAACAAGGGCACAAGTAGACATACATCCCACCGTGCCCAACCATACTCTGTTTCACATTCCATTCTTTTTTGTTGTGCAGGCCACCTCGGGCACCCCTGAATTGAGAGCCCTAGTGAGCCTCTACGTGAGCCCCATTTGAAGCAGAGCCCTAGTTGAAGCAGATCAACCCTGACCAGAGAGAGCGTCCATGTGAGTCCATTTGAAGCAGAGGAGACCCCATTTGAAGTAGATGAGCTAGACCACCTTCGGCACCCCTGAATTGAGATCCCTAGTAAGCCTCTGCGTGAGACCCATTTGAAGCTGATCTCTAGTTGAAGCAGATCAACCAGACCAGAGAGAGCATCCATGTGAGCCCATTTGAAGCAGAGGAGCCCCCATTTGAAGTAGAGCTAGACAACGCCAACTATTGAGTGAGTATAGGAGCTAGACAGGGCCATGCCTCTCAAATCTCATGTGAGTTTTCTCTTTTCCTCTTAGATCCAAAATAATAGGATCCAAAATATGTTGTGATTAGTTTTGTTTATGAAAGTGATCAAAGTTGTGTCTAAACTTGTGTGTAAGCCGTAATTAGTATTAAGAGATAGCATAAGAGTTTTTTTATTGCAAAACACAGATCATTGTACACAGAATAATGGCTTTGTATTTTCTCCATAGTCGATTGGCGATTGATCGGTCATGGAATAAACATGTTGAGACTTGGGGAGATAGCGATTTCATTTCTTAAACCACAAAGTATGCCATAGGTGAGAACTCCCTTGTTGTTTCATAATCGATTGGTTTTGGTCAGTGTATGTCAAAACAAGTGGACCATGCCTTTTAGTTTGCTTAGTAGTTCAAGAACCCAAAGATAGTATTCAATCATTTGTGAAGTTTAATTTGGTGGTGTTTGGGTATTCCAATAACTATTGTTCAAATTCTTGTAAGCGTTCATATAGTTTCGCTAATAATCATCTTGATTCCTGTAGAATGAATTTTTATTTCAACTGTATATATTTTCTATGTGGTTTGCTCAATGAGCAAGTACTAATTTGATTTTTGAATGATCTATATCAGTCTAAAAGGAAAACTATATATTGCTTTATGAAGACATAATTAAATATGATCACAAAAATATAGAATTCTGGAACAAAAAGCACCGTTCTAGACAGAGGGTGTTGACAATTTGTAGGTCTTGTGATCAAATTGATGATTTATCTTTATCTGATATTGATATTAAACTCCCTGGGCCTGAAGTGCAAGTGTGCAGTTCAATAGATCTTACTATTTTGAATGGTAATAGTCCAATTTCCATTCATAATAATAAAATGGAGCACCCTGCACCCCCTTCTAGAGTCTTTGAAAGTCATGGAGATGATATAAAGACAGATATATGTGGTGAAACACTTAATCAGAAGGGAACCCAGACAAAAACTCCATATGTAGAAGCCTATAAGTCAATTCAACATGGGTGCAAAACCTTAGAACAAATAAAGCTTTTGATGTGGATTGGACAGGTGGGATGTCATTGAAAGGGTGGCTGCCTATTATACCTGAAACTTCTTTTGAAGGTGAAGAAGATAGTGAAAATAGCATCGAGGGATCTAAGGTAGATGATGAGGAAGGGCATGAGAAAATGGGAAATGTTGAGAAAGAACTTCTTTTGATGGAAAATATGTCTGAAAATTTGAAAAGTGAATCCAATGATTCGAAGTTTATAGTTGAAAACTTCGATATAGATCTTGACAATACAAGTTTTCATCTACCAAATGAGGAGATTTCTAGTACCGTCATCCAATACTCAGAAACAGACAATGCCTCCAACTCAGATTTCTCTTCTATAAGAGATGAAAAGGAAGATGGTATTAATTATAGACAGAATCAAACCAAGGAAGCTAGACGAGATTCAGAGAGGCTTAAATGTGGGAACAACGCACATACTGAAGCACAAACACTTTGTTTAGAATTGGGCAATAACCTATTTCTATGTGTTGATAAAGGACAGAATTGTCAATATAAAGGGACGGAGAGCAAATATACAAGTGAAATACAGCCAGTTCAATTAACCAATTTGTTTGATGATGGCCCACTATGCTGCTTTTAATTGGACTCTAATTATGACACCAATGCAAATCCTGCAACTGGGATTGAACAACACCCTAAACGTAGTCATGAAGAAACCAAGGTTGTCAAATCAACAAAATTATTGAGCTCAAGGTCTGAGATATGTTCAGAGGAGATTGATGTTTCCTGCATTCTCTTTTCTGATGATTTAGGCACTTGTTTGAGTAACAGTTTGGTGGATGGATGCACAATTCGTGAAATCCATATTGTAGAACAAAGTTGTAATGATGACCATGAAATATGTGAAACTGAAAACAAAGAAAATGGAAGTCTGATAGGAACAGACTTGTAGGACTCAGTGCTTAACACCTCTTTGGAGGACATAAATACTTCCTCTACCTGCTTCAACATGGATTTTCTTCAATATTTCTCAACGAAAATGATCATGAATTTATATAGATCGTTGTCCATTTGTTCAACAATCATCGAACACTTGTAGTTACAACAAAGAGATAGAACCCAAACCATTTGTGTGCAAACATTAAAACCCCACACTTCATTGATCCCATGTGCACTTCCTACACCTCTTGCGCATGCCTGAGAATGAATGTTAAATATAAAAACTAGATCGCACACATCAAACTCATGTCTTTGCTTCAATAAATGACCACATATTTATATGGTCTTTTGCAACCAATGTGGACCCAAATCGATTTGGATTGTTATGAGCCAACCAGTGGATGGGACTTATCAATTTGATATGTTGCTTGTAAGCTGATTTGTCATTTTGAGGTCCAATAGGTAGACAAGGGCATTCTCACTTCTTTAGAGCCGACATGATTTGTCGACCAAGGGCCTTTGACTAGATTTTGACATGAGGCCAGCGCTCCACTGGTAACACTTGGAGATGATTCAATGGATGGAAATCCATGTCATGCACAAGATGCACAATACCCATGTGCTTGAAATCCAGCAAGAGGTGCACAACTATGCCAATGAATGAGAGTGGGTATTGGAAATGTATAGGAGGTACTGGAACCTACAAGAACATGTTTTTTACGCTTGAGAACATTCCAACTTTGCTTTGTCATCAAGGCACTTCACTCGACCAACTACCATGTCAACCTATAGACCAGATCATCAACAATGACTCCATCTTTCTCAATTCTACTTGATGACAATTCTGTAAGCCTCAAGAGTCAACACATGATGTGATCATACCATTGTTGTCATCAATGACACTGCCATATAGTAAGTTAAACAATCTCCCCTTACAATGTTGAGATCAATGACAAACTATCCAACAGTAATAAATCTCTTAATCTATATGTGTTGATTTGCCTTTTGATTCTCTTAAATTAATTAGTATTGTTTTTCTTTCTGTTTTTACAGCTGCAATCAGTTCAAAAATAGCAAATAGTAAATCTGCAACCTCCCCTGTAGAATTTCCATCTAAGCAGCAAATGGTTATAGCTGCACCTTTGACTGGGCATACAAGTGGTTCAAAGTTGTCTAGGTGTCATGCCATTACAGATGAAGCTGTCACTTGTCGCCCTAAGCCAAATGTTGGCAAGCAAAGGGAAAGGGCCTCTACTTTAGCTTTGACACCAATATCTGAAGGGAGGGTTCAAAAAGCTGGTGTGGGGTCCAAACCAACAGACTTGCGCAACCTGTTAATTGCACAACTAACAGAAAACCCCAAGGGAATGACAATCAAGGTAATATAACTAAAGTTTCTTTACATCTTGACATAATAGACAAGTTGGAAAATGCAAATCTTGCACCCAGTGACAGAAGGTCACTTTATCAAAAAAATTTGTGCTTTCTTCTTCTTCCTTTCATCCATTCTTACTTTGTGTTTGACCTCTCAAAATGTTCATCTCAGTAATGAAATGTTGTTATAATAAAAAAAACACTTCTCTAAATGATTTCTAACTATTGAAGATGTGCAATCCCTTTCTTACATATTTTTTAGTGTTTCATAGAGAAAATATGATGATAGATTTACCTTGCACAAATTAGTAGGAAAGTTGTGTTATTTTTGTCATATTGACAGAGGTAAAAGTACCTCTGACATAATAATCCATGGAATGGTTCTTGTACCAAGAGCGAAGGCAACTATGTACACCTGCAAAAAAAAAGGCCTTTTACTCTATGCCTCTGAAGGCATTTGCATAATGGAAACATGATACCGTTTGCTGACAAAAAACCAGTCTTACCAATACACCAGTTAAGGTCAAAATACTGTAGGCTATTTTGTCAGAACCTCCTGGAACATGGTCCTGCAAGGTACATTGTTACAATAAAAAAACATTCTAAGCTTCCGAAACCCAATGGTACTTTCACAAGACTCGCATGATTAAATTTCAAGCTTAGATTCATTCCTTCTGCTCTTTGATCTCAATATTCAAAATATTCCTTTAAATTTGTCTCCCACAAACAAAAATCAAAAGGAATAATACTGGATAACAAATACTAGAGAGAGATTAACTCCAAGAAGAATGCAAAACCAACAAGAAAAAGGCAAATAGCCATTCCCCCAGATGAGATCTGTAGAATTGAACAATCTCATGTGAATTACTATGAATGAATTCAAGTTACTCATACATAAAATGTTATGGTGGCCAAATAAATACAGAGGATAGCTGCGAATATGGATATCTATGGAGCAGGTCCCATTAAGATAGCACGGCCAGAATGCAGAGAAATATACAGTTGCTGGGTAGAGTTTTCTTTTAAACTTCTAAATGCCAGCAGACTTAGCATGATGGGATGGCAAGTAGATTGGAGGAGGGTAGAGTAGAGAGACAGAACCATAGTGCTTGGAACATCACAGACCATAGGGCTCATAATAACTCTGATACCACTGTTACAATACCTAGCAATGGATAAACAAAGACAAACAGATCTTAGCATGAATTGCACTTCTCATTAAGAATGGTACACATATAAATACAATTTTATGTGACACTTGGTTTCATATTCCAAGCTGTATCTTGGAGTCCAAGATGACTTGTCATATTTCTTAATTATTTCCTAACCCAAAGGATTAGGTTTGCAACACTAGAAATGGTTTGAGCACTTTAGAAAATTCCAGGATTGAAGGGAGGAGGATTCCTGGAGGGAGCTGAATTTTCTACTAGTTTCTCATCCTCTTTATCTAATGAAATTTTCTTGTTGAGACTCTCCTTAGTGTTTTCTACTGTTAATGCAATAGAAATAGATTTATGTAATATTTTATGCCACATAACAAAGAAAATTCCTGAGTCTTTTGTTTCAATTCTATGACTTTCCAAGATAATGATTTTATTATTTTGAGTCGGGGATTCTCAGTTCTCAAACATACTGTGTTGATTAGGCACCTATGTTCTGAGTGGCTTGGGAGGTCTGCACCAACCATTTATGAATTTTCGATCATTATGCACCACGTGCTCGAAATTTTCTGATAGGGGTCATGGTGACCCGGTGCACTCTCCTAATCTCCTGCTGACTGTTCACAAATTTATCTTCAGATGAAATGTTTGTTGCAGATTAAGCGGATTTTATTTTCCAGTGTTTCTTTTCTTGCATTATATCTCATGTCTACATGTCAAATTTTTAGAAAACATAAGGGTTATATATGCATATACATTGCAGATGGAATATTCTTGTTGCTTTTTGACAAATATCTCTCGTTTCCAATCAATGTTTTGAAATATTATACAATAGAGATATATTTCAAGTTTCAACTTGCTACAATTTTAAGCAATGTAATTTTTTGAAATGTATCATGCTTTAGAGATGAGATTTTTAGTTGCTTTAATGCTTATAAAAGTGCTTGTTATTGTTCCCCTCAAGTTGCATCTCTGCATATATGCATGGTGATTGGAAACAACTATAAAATGTCCAAGTTGCATATAATGTTGTTTTCTGGTCATATCTGATTGATCCTTTACAGTTTATTATCCTTGACTTATTTGGTGGGAGCAAAGAGTTATGGTCATTTGTTTGATCTCATGACTGATGCTTGACTATTAAGCTACCAATAAAAAGTTAACTGTTAGCACAAGCTCATTGCTTCTTGCTCTTCCACTATGCCTGATGTTTGCTGCACTTTCTATCTCCAAGTATTATTCCCTTTTGTTACTTTCCTAACTTAGATGATACAACAACTATAACCTAGATCCTAAACATTGACACTAGATTCGTTGAGTCTCTTTTGCTTCGATCAAACTTGCAAAGACTGTACAAGTTTAACCATGTCTTTGCATGTTTGAACGAATTTGACCATTTTGACCAATTTTGATGGAATTGTCATCTATTTTAAGTAATTTATTTTCTGAGTTTTTCCAAAATTGAGTCATACTCCTATTCTTTGATTTTGCGGTGTCATTCACAAGTCCAATTCATGTGATTGATCCTAAATAATAGCCACCTAATGAGCCATGCATTTATCTATTTTCTCTCATTACACCAATCGACTTATTGGTATGTAGTTACTAGTAAGATTTAAAACTTATACCTGGCTTAGAATCTTCAATGATCTGTTCTATATTTTGCACCAGAAGGTGGAAGTGAAACCTAGCATACCCTATCCTACTGAATAAAAAGTTCTATTCTCTCTATTTTTATATAATGCCTGTTACAACACATTACTCCTGTGCTTTCTGTGAATAGTTTCTTACAGGAGTCATGAATAGACCATGTTGATGAAGATAAAAGCTACAATTTTCATTTTAGTGGGAACATTAATTTCTTCTACAAGTTGTATGTTGTTATAAGATAAAGATCTATCTTGATGGATGAAGGTGAATGAAAGAAAGACTCTTCTAGATGTTCTAAAACAGCATGGCTATGTGATTCCCGGAATTCCAGGTAAATTTTAATGGAGGGTTACTGGATTTCATTCTTTTTTATGATTTTTCTTAACAAGTGCTGATGAATAATCAACAATATTTCCACAAACTGCAGGACATTGCAACTAAACATTTTTTTATTTTGCATTTCCCATTGTGTGGTTGCAGTTTTTTATTTGGTATCACGCCGATCAAGTTTCTATGAAGAATTTGTGTCAGGGAACTGGTCTCCTCATTAGCAATGTTGTGAAACTACTTTACTGGTACCATGCTGATGGTGCTATTGGATATGTTTGC
The DNA here is from genome assembly GCA_027924585.1 of Larix kaempferi. Lineage (NCBI taxonomy): Eukaryota > Viridiplantae > Streptophyta > Pinopsida > Pinales > Pinaceae > Larix > Larix kaempferi. The sequence continues at coordinate 8,651,071 of BSBM01000003.1, forward strand.
CTATAGTTTTTCTTCTTTGATTAGTTACAATCAACCACATCAGTATGAAGCTTTGTACCTTGCCAATTTTTTCTGAGGGAATTCGATAAAATCTAATGAATATTCCTACGTCAATAGTTGACTGATTCAAGTGATTAGACTATCAGAATTTATAATTTGTAGTTAAAGATGTAAAATTTGGTTGAATGGTTAAATGTTGAGTAGCTGTTGATTGTTGGTATCCTTGGTATACTCCATTATTTATTTAAATTTATGGTTTTATAATGATATTTTTCTTCTGTTAGTAGGCTGTTTATGATGTTACTGATCAGGAGAGTTTCAATAATGTGAAACAATGGTTGAATGAGATTGATCGCTATGCGAGTGAGAATATCAGCAAGTTGCTTGTTGGAAACAAATGTGATTTGACTGCTAATAAAGCTATTGATTATGATACAACCAAGGTGATGTTAAATGTTGAGTAGCTGTTGATTGTTGGTATCCTTGGTATACTCCATTATTTATTTAAATCTATGGTTTTATAATGACATTTTTCTTTTGTTGGTAGGTTGTTTATGATGTTACTGATCAGGAGAGTTTCAATAATGTGAAACAATGGTTGAATGAGATTGATCGCTATGCGAGTGAGAATTTCAACAAGTTGCTTGTTGGAAACAAATGTGATTTGACTACTAATAAAGCTGTTTATTATGATACAGCCAAGGTAATGCTAAATGCTGAGTAGCTATTGATTGTTGCATGTAATACAGTGAATTCTTATTATATATCAGTCCTTGTATTGTTGCTTCTCATTTTCTGTTTCAGTTTGTTTATTTGTGTTTTCTTGTTAAGATATGAATATTTAAATGATCTCTATATCATACATGGCCCTAACCTTGAAACCACAAGTTACTATGCCTTGAAAACACAATTGGAAGCTTTAAAGGAGAGTGCAAGAATCATATTTGAACTAAGTTGTGAAGAAGTTAGTGGGTAGAGGAAGTGTTTAACGAAATATCAAAACCAAAATATTCCATACAATATATCTTCAAGCCTCTAGACTCCAACAATATGCTACAGTAGATGGAAAGTGAAGTGTTTGACAAAATCAGGATTTAAATAACCCTTACATTAAGCCTGAACATTATCAGTTGGCAAGAGAAAACAAAGTAGCAGTAGTTTAAAGGAGGAGTAGTGGTATAAACAAGTCTTCCCTAACAACAATTGAGTTAAAAGTCCAGGGTAGTATCGACAAGGGTTATTACAAAATCAAGAATAGAAATTTGTGTTTTGAAAAAAATTCAGAGTTTTGCTATATTGGCCTCTTGCTATGGCTTTCTCTGTTCTATTATTTTTAGAAATAAAATATTTTATAAGATATATATCATTGAATATGATTTTCTAATCTATTATGTTGAGCAGGTTCAGTCCTGAGGCATTGAGATTCACTTCTTAAAGGGTCTCCTTGGTTGGTTGGCTTAGTTAATTTCTTTTTTATGTTTTTCATTATATACACTTGGTGGTGGAGAATATCCAACTGTACAAATGAAAGGGAGTCCTATTGTTCAAAAAAGTGGTTGTTGCTCATAAGACAATTCCTAGAACAATTTTTACTGCAACTGGTTTTGAAGAAGTGAAGTTGAAGATAACTGTATGTATTTTGGATCTCAGACAGGAAAACGTCTCTAGCTGTCAAGAGATCAACAATTTATAGACAATTAAAACAAATTTATTGCAAGTTGGATCTTGTATTCTTTTCTGTCAGTGAAGGGCAACAACTGTTGAGATATTGTAACTTCAAAGAATATTATATTTGTACTTTATTATTCCGGAGATGTTTCATTCCTCCGTGAAGATCTTATTGTATATCCGGAGATGTTTATTCCTCCGTTGGAATGTGGTAACTCGGGTTATTAGACTTCCCTAAGAGGGGTCGGCCCAGTTAGTTGTAGTGGGGTATTTAACCTATTGGTTAAATACGAGCCTACGTGTACTTGTGTAAAATACATATCAGAGTAGTGTATAAATAGAGGAGGTGTGTTCCTCATTATACACACTCACTCACTTGAGAAAGGCGCATTTGTGGAGGAGAGGTCTGCTATGGAGGAGAAGGATCTTATGCTCAGGGTTTGCATCTTTGTATATTGCTGGTCATCTATATTGAGGAAGCTTTACTGGGTTTTCTACCCCATGAGGGTTTCCCAGGATAAATCTCTGTCTCTTGTGTTTATGCTATGCTTGTTGTTTCTTCAGTGATCCTGTATATGCTATTATTGTGAAATGGAATGTAATGCTGCTATTTTCTGTCTTAGTATATTGAATTTTAACATGGTATCAGAGCTAACCTGAAGGAAGACAAGGTATGGCACTAAAGACACTTGCTTTACTTACGACAATTTGAAGGTTAGGGTTTTACATAGCAAAAACCAGTCATCGTAGCACTTTCGCTATAAATCCGTTTTGGCGAAGTTTTCGGATCTGAAATTGTTACAGGACGAAGATAAAATCTCCAGGTCATATCTTGGGCTAGGAAGCTCCAAATGAAATTTCGTAAAAAGTGACAGGTAGTACACAGTCTGCACTATCTCAGAAAACTTTTTCAGAGGCCGAAGTTGAACCAGTGACACGTGGCACTCCGTACAAGTGCGCTCTCCTGTATTATCCCATAAACAGGTCACGTTGCGACACTTGGCATAACTCTCTCTCAGAAAATCCAATTGAGGTCAGACCTGTCAGGATGGAAAGATAACAGGCCGAGCTATCTCAGAAAACTTTTTCAGAGGCCGAAGGTCAAACAGTGACACGTGGCACGCCGTACAAGTTCGCTCTCCTGTATTTTCCCAAAACAGGTCACGTTGCGACATTTGGCATATCTCTCTCTCAGAGAATCCAATTGAGGTCAGACCTGTCAGGATGGAAAGATAACAGGTCAGGCTATCTCAGGAAACTTTTTCAGACCCTGTGGATAAAAAATTTCGGAGTTACACCAGAAACAATCAGGTACATATTTCTGTCAAAACAGAATTATTTTTTGGTACCCTCATTCATGGCTTCCGGAATTTAGGGCTTTGAATAAAGTTGGAATTTTTGTAATCGGAGACCACGGCTGGATTCTACTCATCAAAATAGAAATTTAGAGACCAAGATCAGAATTTTTGGTTGGGCAAAAGGCCGGGCTTGATTAGACCCTAGTTCGGGACTTTGATCAGAAAAGCGGAAAATTAGGGCTTCTGTAAAAATGGGAATTTTTGAAATCTGTGACCACGGCTGGAAGCTCCTCAGAAAAATAGAAGCTTAGAGCTTTGGATCAAACCTTTTGATGGGGCAAAAGAGTGGGCTTCATCAAACCCCAGTTCAGGGTCACGTACAGTGAATCCGAAAGTTTCAAAGGCAAAATTGAGGAGTAAAACTTTGCAGTTTTCAAATTCTGAATATATCAGTTTGATCAGCTCATCAAGGCGCATATCTCTATCCTTACGGAAGTTTGAAATTCAAAGTTTGAATTTTTGGGGTCTCTCTGACAAACCCTTATCCAGCTCCAGGTCCAGTTCTTGCAAATCAAGTGGATAGGGTTAATCCTAGAAGAAGATGGATTGGTCACCTACATAAGTGAAGGAGTTCATGTTTCAGAGGGAGATGAGGCTAAGGATTTACATAAGGAGATTACAAGCGATCTCGATAGGTATGACTCATCGAGTTATGTTTTGAGATTTGTTCATGATTAAGTTTATGGTATGTTTGTCTTCATGTTATTACAGTTAGTACAATCTTGAATTTAGATTTGTTGTATCACCTTAACAAAATTATGAATGCATTCATTGGTTAGGGTATTGACACTTATGATTGTACTAATGCATTATGGTGTTGTGTGAGGTTGATGTTGTCTGCTAACAAGATACAGGTACATCACAAAAGACAAATCAGGCTCCATGACCATGAAAACATGAAGACAAAGACTCATCCATAATCTTTGTTCTACTTACGAGGTATGTATGACTTTGTTATATTATGCTTAACCTATGAGACATGCAGGTTCTAGCTCAGGATCTCTAAATCATTGAAGAGATTGTTTATGTATGATGTACATAACCAAGTAGGTATACTAATCCAGGTATGTTTCCCATGAATCTTACCTTGTGTTAGGATCCCTTATATAAGTATACTTGGAATGATTGGTTATGCTTATTCATAAAGTTAGTAATCAAGGGATTATGCATATTATATCTTTTATCAATGATATGCATGAGTAAAAGAAGACTTCCCTGAAATCTTGAATACTAATGTTTATTAACTATAATCATGACTATACGTTTTCAAGATTATTTAGTACTATAATGTTTTGATAGCATTTAGAATATACTAATGAGTATATGTTTGTGTATGAGATCATGAGGATGACTCTTGAGCATGCACAGTGGTACAGAATGAATAGAAGTTCAAAAGACGTACAGAAGATCAAGCGGGAGGCAGCCACACAAACATAAAAGATAAGTATTTGAGTTGTTATTTGAAATAGTAATGATATTGCCTGCATGCATATTTGTATTCCTAGAATATATAATGCTGAGTGTAAACACTCATAGAGCATTGAACAGTATACAACTAATGTGCATATGTTTGGACAAACATTCCATTGTTGCTTGTCTAGAATGAAACCTTTTTGCTGACATGCTGAGAGTTGTGCACACTCTCGATAGTATGTTCTGGTAGAGATGGAAGGCATCTAGATAGCCACTGTATGCATACAGGATATGGGAAAGTGTTGTGCCAAAGTATTGATCAAAATAGTTGCATCACTATGTAAATGATATCTGTATGCATAATAGGTTATCTTTTGATGATTATGAAGTATTACTAATCATGTACTTAATTTTGATTTGTAGGAAAGGTCATGAAGAATGATGGACACCGTACAAGTGGTAGATGTTCAAACAAGAAGATTTACAAATCAAACAAAATATAGAAGGCTCATGGCTAGAACATTCTCTTAGAAAGGGGAAGAGAATCACGACAAGATGTTTGCTCCAAGTATGGTGTAATTAAAGAAGAAGTATGAATCAGGTTCTGTATAGGTACCTAAGTTCGATAATAATTTGATAAGCTTAATGATCACCATGGGTGATGTGGATCTCAACCTTTGCTACAAGGTTGAATATGATACACATATGACATGGTTGCAAGAAGGAACTCACCACAGAGTTCGAATGATATTGAGGCTCATATCATTAAACTCATCTAACGAGAGATGGCACAGATAGATATGCAGAAGATCATTCAATGCAGAAATGAAAAATGAAAGATCTCAATTTGATGCTTTACTTCCTAGTATGGCAAGGCTCAGAAGGAATATTTCTCAACCAGGGAAAGTATGATGAGAAATATAACTTGAGGTGTTGGAATGGCCACTCTTATGGATTCCAACTTGAAGCTGTTAGGGGTTAACTCATCAGAGTTAGTGGATATAACTCTGTACAGTCAAACTATTGGGTCTTTGATATATCTAACATATACTAGGTTAGATATATGCTTTGTTATGAACACCTTGAGTTAGTATCTAGTGGAAACTAGATGTGTTTACCTGATAGTTGCAAAGCATTTGATGAGGCACATAAAGGACATGATAGAATTTGATCTATGCTATCTTGAAGATCATGACTTCAGATGGCTATTCAGATTCTGTTTGGGCAGGAAGTGTATCAGACAAGAAGAACACATCGAGAGGATGTTATTGTCTGGGATTAGCCATGATCTCGTGGTTTAGCTGGAAGCAGTCTAGTGTGGCTCTCAGCACAAACGGAATATATGGCTGCTTGCTCTGCTAGTTGTGAAGAAGTTTGGCTTTAGGATTGTTTGACTTAGAGATAGAACCAACTGAGATCCTATGTGATATTTAGAGTTGTATCAAGATGACATAGAACTAGTGTTCCATGATAAGTCAAAGAACATAGAAATCTAACAAGTTATGACACAGAAAGGAACTCTAAAAGTTTGAATTTGTAACAGGTTACCTTTGTACTAACCAAGCCTCTACGTCAAGTGAAGAAGTTACCAACCAAACCTCTGTCTCGAGTGAAGTTTGAATACTTCCGAGACAAGCTTGGTGTAGTTCAAAAGGACCCTCCTCGAAAGGGGGAGTAGTATAGTCACTGCTGATGAGACTGTCTCATCGAACAACAAGGTCGATGATGAGGTAACCTGTTCTCTACACCCAGTTACTTAGAAATATTTAGATTCAGGACTCTCTTACTTAGAATATTTAGTTTTACTTATACATGCTTTTGATGTTAGATGTATTAGTAAGAATACATGCTAGATATGATGTATACATGTTAGATGTATTAGTAAGAATACATGCTAGATATGATGTATACATGTTTTGATGTATTAGTAAGAATACATGCTAGTTGTGATGTATACATGTTTTGATGTACACATGTTTTGATGTGATTAGTGATATGTACACATGTTTTGATGTGATGTGTACATGTTTTGATTAGTGATGTATACATGTTTTGATGTACACATGTTTTGATGTGATGTGTACATGTTTTGATTAGTGATGTATATATGTTTTGATGTACACATGTTTTGATGTGATGTGTACATGTTCTGATTAGTGATGTATACATGTTTTGATGTTTTGATGTGATGTGTACATGTTTTGATTAGTGATGTATACATGTTTTGATGTACACATGTTTTGATGTGATGTGTACATGTTTTGATTAGTGATGTATACATGTTTTGATGTACACATGTTTTGATGTGATGTGTACATGTTCTGATTAGTGATGTATACATGTTTTGATGTTTTGATGTGATGTGTACATGGTTTGATGTGATACATGATTGTACCTGTATGGATAAGAATACAGTTGAGGGGATTGGATCATCCCTGGACTTTCAGTCCTAAAGAGAACCGTAGACGTAAGGTCTCCGAGAATGAAGTCCTTAGTGGAAAGTTGAGGGGATTGGATCATCCCTGGACTTTCAGTCCTAAAGAGAACCGTAGACGTAAGGTCTCCGAGAATGAAGTCCTTAGTGGACAGTTGAGGGGATTGGATCATCCCTGGACTTTCAGTCCTAAAGAGAACCGTAGACGTAAGGTCTCCGAGAATGAAGTCCTTAGTGGACAGTTGAGGGGATTGGATCATCCCTGGACTTTCAGTCCTAAAGAGAGCCGTAGACGTAAGGTCTCCGAGAATGAAGTCCTTGATGGACTTGAGGGGATTGGATCATCCCTGGACTGTCAGTCCTAAAGAGAGCCGTAGACGCAAGGTCTCCGAGAATGAAGTCCTTGATGGACTTGAGGGGATTGGATCGTCCCTGGACTGTCAGTCCTAAAGAGAGCCGTAGACGCAAGGTCTCCGAGAATGAAGTCCTTGATGGACTTGAGGGGATTGGATCATCCCTGGACTGTCAGTCCTAAAGAGAGCCGTAGACGCAAGGTCTCCGAGAATGAAGTCCTTGATGGACTTGAGGGGATTGGATCGTCCCTGGACTGTCAGTCCTAAAGAGAGCCGTAGACGCAAGGTCTCCGAGAATGAAATCCTTGATGGACTTGAGGGGATTGGATCATCCCTGGACTGTCAGTCCTAAAGAGAGCCGTAGACGCAAGGTCTCCGAGAATGAAGTCCTTGATGGACTTGAGGGGATTGGATCATCCCTGGACTGTCAGTCCTAAAGAGAGCCGTAGACGTAAGGTCTTCGAGAATGAATTGAGTGGATTAAATCATCCTTGGACAGTAAATCCAGTAATTCCGAAAGGAAGGATCGTCCTAAATGAATTGTGGGATTAAATCATCCTTGGACAGTAAATCCAGTAATTCCGAAAGGAAGGATCGTCCTAAATGAATTGTTGGATTAAATCATCCTTGGACAGTAAATCCAGTAATTCCGAAAGGAAGGATCGTCCTAAATGAATTGTGGGATTAAATCATCCTTGGACAGTAAATCCAGTAATTCCGAAAGGAAGGATCGTCCTAAATGAATTGTGGGATTAAATCATCCTTGGACAGTAAATCCAGTAATTCCGAAAGGAAGGATCGTCCTAAATGAATTGTGGGATTAAATCATCCTTGGACAGTAAATCCAGTAATTCCGAAAGGAAGGATCGTCCTAAATGAATTGTGGGATTAAATCATCCTTGGACAGTAAATCCAGTAATTTTGAAAGGAAGGATTGTCCTAAATGAATTGTGGGATTAAATCATCCTTGGACAGTAAATCCAGTAATTCCGAAAGGAAGGATCGTCCTAAATGAATTGTGGGATTAAATCATCCTTGGACAGTAAATCCAGTAATTTCGAAAGGAAGGATCGTCCTAAATGAATTGTTGGACTAATCATCCTTAGACAGCAAATCCAGGAGGGATAGTCTTAAATATGATTGTGATTGGACTAATCATCCTTAGACAGCAAATCCAGGAGGGATAGTCTTAAATATGATTGTGGCTGGACTAATCATCCTTAGACAGCAAATCCAGGAGGGATAGTCTTAAATATGATCGTGTGATGACGATGCTGCTGATCGTGTGATGATGATGCTGCTGATCGTGTGATGACGATGCTGCTGATCGTGTGATGACGATGCTGCTGATCGTGTGATGACGATGCTGCTGATCGTGTGATGACGATGCTGCTGATCGTGTGATGACGATGCTGCTGATCGTGTGATGACGATGCTGCTGATCGTGTGATGACGATGCTGCTGATCGTGTGATGACGATGTTGATAATCGTATGATGACGATGCTGATGATCGTGTGATGACGATGCTGATGATCGTGTGATGACGATGCTGATGATCGTATGATGACGATGCTGATCGTGCTGCTATTGATAGTGTGATGATGATGCTGTTGATCGTGTGATTACGATGCTGATGATCGTAATGATGATATTGATGTTGACATTGATGTACCAGTAACTGTTTGAGTTACTGATGAAGACAAATTGAAGAAAGCTTCCAATGATTTATAGATGTATCATGTATGATGTTGATGACTCCTTGCTCGTGCAGATGTTGTTATAATATCCTTCTCGTTAAGGGGGAGTGTTGAGATATTGTAACTTCAAAGAATATTATATTTGTACTTTATTATTCCGGAGATGTTTCATTCCTCCGTGAAGATCTTATTGTATATCCGGAGATGTTTATTCCTCCGTTGGAATGTGGTAACTCGGGTTATTAGACTTCCCTAAGAGGGGTCGGCCCAGTTAGTTGTAGTGGGGTATTTAACCTATTGGTTAAATACGAGCCTACGTGTACTTGTGTAAAATACATATCAGAGTAGTGTATAAATAGAGGAGGTGTGTTCCTCATTATACACACTCACTCACTTGAGAAAGGCGCATTTGTGGAGGAGAGGTCTGCTATGGAGGAGAAGGATCTTATGCTCAGGGTTTGCATCTTTGTATATTGCTGGTCATCTATATTGAGGAAGCTTTACTGGGTTTTCTACCCCATGAGGGTTTCCCAGGATAAATCTCTGTCTCTTGTGTTTATGCTATGCTTGTTGTTTCTTCAGTGATCCTGTATATGCTATTATTGTGAAATGGAATGTAATGCTGCTATTTTCTGTCTTAGTATATTGAATTTTAACAACAACTTGCTTTTGTTCCCGATAATTTGTATAGCCATGGATTATTGTACTCATGCGTAGTTTGTAAGATCATTCTTCTTTGAATTTTCATCATTGTCACAGTTGAACTGCTATATCTTAGAATTATTTTAGTACTTGAAGCATTATTTTGAATATGTTTGACATTCCTTTTGTTCCCATGCAAAATTTGTTTGAATATCATCATTGTCAAGCAATAAAAACTTCTTAAAGGGTGCTATCTCAATGGTAGAGCACCTGCCTAATTATAGGTAGGAGATTGGTGGTTCGATTCCTCCGTACCCTATCATAAATTAGTGACTAAGAAAACGACTAAATTCACATATATACAACTATTAGTAGCTAATTTCTAGTATCTTATAGCGCGAATAACGTTTAGTTGTATTTAGCTTAGTCATTAATATGTTATCATCTAGTGGTTTATTTAGTCGTATATTTGGTCATTAATTATGAGAATCAATGACTAAATCAGTGAGTATCAATGACTAAATCAATGACTAAATCATTGAGTAAATCAGTGAGTATCAATGACTAAATCAATGACTTAATCAGTGACTATCAATGACTAAATCAATGACTAATAAGTCAACCAATTAATGACTAGTGAAATACGACTAGAGATAAGATAGTGGAAATTGGATACTATTAGTCACCGACTCAAAAATAGTCCTTTATAGTCGAATTTTAGTCATTTTTTTCGTCATTAATTTCTCATTATTTACTAGTGACCCCAAGCTAGAAGAAGGACCGCATTTACCTGAATAGGCTGTGTTACATTGATTCTCTTAAGGGTTGAGGCTTAAAAGCCCTTGGAGCATCCTGGAGCTCAGGAGTACTAAGTTGGATGTTGGGTTTCCTGCTGCCATTGAAGTATCCTAAATAACTTGGGTAAACCAATTAAGGATAACTTAAAAACTATACTCTGACCTAGGGGACTGTGAACTCAGCTTGGGGGTGACCCGAGAGCAAGGAGTACTTCCTGGTCTAAGGTTGGGAGGATTGTGTTTGGTTCCACTAGTCATTTGAACTCAGATAAGTTTATCTGTTGAATCTATGTGTTTATTTGATGGACAGTATTGGAATGTGTTTATATTTATTCCTGGAAGTACTGATTAATGATCTATTATTTCAGATCTAATAAGATGTATATTGTATACTGATTTTCTGAGCTTAGATCTTGCATGAAATTCCTAGATCTTGTCATCTGATTTAGTTTCATAATCTGAATTAAATACCTCAGTATTCTTAGTTATGTTGTTGTATGAATGAGTAAAATTCTGATGCATATGTGGGAACAAAAATGTTGTTTTGAATCAGGGTTATACACCTGAGAAATGCATCCTTTAGAGTGAATATGTTGATCTATGTGTTATGCATGCATTTCATATAGAGTATATTCCTTTTTATATAAATGACAAAACTAGGGTTACATATGTTTTATTATGTAATTCAGGAAGACATGTAAACCTAAGGGTTTACATGCCAAGCCTCAAAATATTTATAAATCCTTTCTTCTAAGGTTATGGATCAAGATGCACAGGATATATCCTTAGATGTTCTCATTGAAATTTTTATGTGGGATCTACTATTATATTCACATTATAGTTCTGTATGAGAAAGACAAAATTATATATATATATATATATCTCAGAATAAAATTGTACTCATGTTTAGGATTTCATAAATGGTGTTCACACTTGTTATTATTTCCTGAGAGGCACACTACACTCTTATGACCTTGATAGGAGCTAAGTAGGGACATGAGATTTGACCTAGGGTCAACTCATGGCCCTTGGTTGGAAGCCATATTTCATTTATGATTACAGAGCTGGATATTATGCTGGCGCTTTCTCCATTTCATCTTACTAAATACATAAACATTTGAATAATGGCTAGTTCCGGTCATGATACCTTCGCAGCTGGGTATCGTTCCAAAAGAGTCGCAACAACATAGGTAGTATCATATGACTGCGTTATGAATAGAAGGAGACTACGATACTCCCTTCAAAGTCAAATCATGGTCTCTAGTAGAGACCACATTAATATGAAACAGTAAATAAACGAAGATTTATACCTATAAGTTTCGGAGGAAAGTATTTCGTTATGGCCTAGGGTTAAACCCTATGCCCTTCCATTAAAAGGAAACAATTCATATTTATTATTTCACACAACCTGCTCGTGTGGAAAAGACCAAGCAATTTAACACTGTAAAGACAAATCGAAATACAAGTATGCATCGACACAACCACTGTAACCATTTATGCATTTTGGATATGCCCAGACTGAACATTTGGGGCAGTGTTGATGGTAGTTTTCAGTGTAAAGACAGTGTGTAAACATCCACTTAAATAAACGTTTCAACGATGTCCAAATGGACACACTTAAACATACGATTATGTATATATTTATATATGTGAAAATATGCATTGAAACATACGAAGTTATATTCATTGGAATGTTGTGTATACAAACGTTTAACCATTTGCAAAACCTGTAAAATATTACATAGACATGTGGAACGAAACAAGACATGTATTATTCCTTTGCTGAATGCGAAAAGACTAAACCAGTCATACAGTAAACATATGAATGCGAATCCATTCACGATTGAAATCTGTTCTTGCACATGAGGCAAAACAGAGGCCGAGAGCAACATCTATTCCAACACTATGGAAAAACGAATGAACGTTGAAAGTTGCGCACATCTAATGCATTCATTACTTACAAACGAAAACTATGTTTGCAGAGTTTGACGTTTTATCACAACACCGAGTCCCAGTATGGGAAAACCTTGTGCGAAACCCTAATGGATGACTAGCAACCCAAGGGATGGTCGACCCATACATTCACACAACAAAGCTTGCAAGTTTACAGTACACATTTTAAATTGAAAAGCATGCCACTATCTACCGGCATGGACGCATGCATCTGTGAGAATGGCCAAGGGCCCAACTCTGTGTTGTTGCAAACATGAAACCGAAACCAGGTTTTAAGTAACCCCCTCCACATCCGGGCAGTTAACCTGAAAAACAGGACAAGGATTGTGTTACCTGGCGAGGATGGAGTCCATTATCTAGCACCGAGATCGTGGTGTCGCTGTGGAAGCGCCCAACAACCCTTATCGACTCTGGTCCCTTTCATAACAACAACGTAACAAATTTTAGTTGCATAGTAAATAATTAAAAACATAAAAGAAGTGAAGTAAAAAGTTGTAACCTGGTAAGAGCTCACCTTAGGGTTCGAGCTGGACGTAACATCCACAACCATGAACTCTCCACACCTACACAATGGAGACACGATGGCATAAAGGGGAACCACTGTAGGTTACAACTACAAACCAACAAACAAACTATCAACAGGCTTGAGACAGAGTTGTATTACCTGAGCAGCATGGTTGTGCACCATATTGTCCCTCGGGGTTGTTGTTCGCCATACAAGAAGCACACTGCACTGTGGTTTAATGGGAATGATCCCTCTGCTCGGACCAGAGGTTCTCTCGGAGTCTACACAATGTGCAAGATGAACAACGTAAGACCCAAACTAGAGTTTGTCGAACTTGGTGGAACCGGGCCAGCCAATGATGACCACTGAGCCTGGTAGAATCTTATTAAGTGCATGGTACAGAGAACATTGGCGCCAACATCCATAACTAGACCAATGATGATGATGAACCTCACAGTGCTCGAGAGAACATCCCAGATCACCATCTATGGTTGAGATCGCAGTGACAATTAAGTGTATTGTTGGATCACTAATGGTTTGAAGGCCGAGTTGGTGTCACCGCGTGCGAGCCAATGGGCTAGCTGGTAACACATAGGTTTTACATTGCTGAGTGGCTCTTTATTTCATTCGCCGAGAGCTGGGATACCTTCCAGAAGGACACCGGACAGGGTTCAAAACACTAGTTCACAAGCATTTGTCTGCGTGGCAACATGTGAATCAAGCATAGTCACGACATCAACATAAGTCCTGTGTATTAATTCAAATGTGGCAACGTTGCAAATCCATGCATTTAAACGAAATTGCATATGAAAACATTTACACCGATGCCAAGGTGGAAGGCTGTCGTGGCTTGTTATACGTATGCATCATGGCTTGGGAAAGGACCGGGTCTTGACCCTTGGTCAAAGTATCAAGCCCATAACATTCGGTGGGTTCACTTTAATGCTGGCCATCCCATTATAATATATGTATTAACACTTAAGCGTATGAATCGTTTGATTGTAGCGCGGCAGTAGTGGGTTTACTATGGGGGTAATACCATAGTTCGATGCTATGCCAACTTGGTGTGTATTAAATATAATATATAACCATATGTTATATCCCAAGTGTATAGATTGTGTTGACACATATATTATATGTGGTGATTAGTATATAATCGTTACACTATTGCTTTTCATTATGTATTGTTTGAACCATATATTATGGATATATATATATATATATTACGAAGATATATATATTATATTATATAGTTCCACATGTGTTATGTTAACATATAGGTAGGACTAATTACATGTTAATAAGTAATGCTTCCATTTGAATGACCTTGGGTTTATACTGATGAATGGGGTTATGAGAAATACATAGGTTGCATGTCATTAGCTTAGCTAGGACATGCGACCATGTTAATGAATTTCACGCCATAATTATCATTTAACCGATTTCAATAACTATTATGAAGACGCATTAATAGTGCTACTGCAGTGAAGCTTTAATGTCACTTATAGTGTCAAGTGTCGCAGCTGATGTAGTGTACAATATTGATGAATGATAGGACCTTGAGTTTGAAGCGGACCCTACACTTACTTTTGCATCTGAGTGTACCATAGCATCGGTATGAGGCTTTCAAGGGACGACAGTGGTGAGTTTAGCGACAGAAGTATTAGTGCAACATTATGCTCACATCATCAGCTAAACTATTTAATTAGGATGCAGTGACATCCTGTATTTATAACTTTTCCGCATTGTGTATTTTATAGTAACTTCAGAAAAAAAAATCGCGTAGGAGAGACGTGACAATTGGTATCAAAGCACAGTCACTACACTAGGACCTTAAGCTCATTTGCGCTACTGTTGTGTTTTATTTTGAGTTAAATAAGTAAGATTTCTTGTAGCATACTGTTCTGTAATTTTTTTTATATAATTATATTGCTGTGCTGACTTCTAACAAACAACTATTGGCCACACTTAGATAGTACAGTGGCTAAAACAGTAAATGGCATAAATAAATTATGTGGAACAGGAAGGACGTTTCGCTATAGAAAGATCCAGCTAGTGAGGAGAAATGGCCAACAAGCAGGGGAGAAACCATAACTCTCCACAAGGAGAAACAACATCCAACGAGATGTTGGAAATAGTAAAAAGTTTGAAGGCTGAATTGATCATCATTAAAGAAGATAACATCAAAAACTTTGAAAAACAATGAGAAATAAATGCTATCCTGCTACAAAAGTTGACAGAGAAAGAAAACAGTCACCTCCCAACACCGGAGGAGCAGGATGTAGAAAAATATGTCACAAAAAGAAATTCGAAATTTCAGACTACACCTCCAATAATTTCTGCGAGTTATAACATGGACGTTAGTGACAAAGAGTCACAGGGTGAAGATGCTCAAGATTATGTTCCCAAGAAGAAAAAAAGACTGGAAGACTAAGTCATCTACATTCAGAATTGAGAAAAATCAAGCCTCCTACTTTTAACGGAGAAGTTAAAACCGGAGAAGAAGCAGAAATGTGGCTGAGAGACATGGAGATATATCTATGCATGTTTGATTATTCCAGCACCATAAAGGCTAGGATTGTTGTTTTAAATCTGCAGGGTAAAGCATCGGCTTGGTGGGATGACCTCAAGCTGAACCGCTCAATCAAAGAGAAGAAGGTAAAGTGGAAGACCTTCGCAACATTCTTCAAACACAAGTACATGTCTAAAAGGTACTTTGATAAAAAGGTAAAAGACTTATATGACCTTAAGCTAGGATAGAAAACCATGGAGGGACTAATCAGTAAATTTCTTGACTTTCTCAAGTATGTCCCTTACATTCAAGATGAGAAAGTAAGAATCCAGCATTTTCTGAACTGTTTTTCGTTTGGGTACAAGGATCAGATAGAGTTTGACGATCCTAAAACTTTAGAAGATGCGTTCAGAAAAGATAGACTGTGCTATGAATAGGGGCAGAACAGAGTTGAAATGTCAAAAAGGTGGAACAAAAAGAAGAAAACTAGATCTGAAAACAGGCAGAAAGGACACAGGCCCAACCAGTTCAGAAACCAAGTTTCAAGGGCACCTTTCAGCAACAGGTTTGAGGGCAGCAAATCCCAACCCAAATTTGCTCCACCCATCAAGAAGGTTAACATTGAAGGCACCAGAAAACCAGAACCTACACCAGTTAAGATACCACTCAAGTGTTGGGGCTGTGGAGAAAACCATCGCTGGTATGATTGTCCTAATAAAAAGGACATAAGAAAACCTGTGCATAACCTGCAAGAGGCTTCTACGGTCCAAGACATAGCAAGGACTCCAAAAATATATGATGCACTGAACAACCGTTAAGAAGAACATCAAGCCTCTGTAATCGAGGTTGAAGGTATGCTCTCCGGGACACCCGTGTCTATTTTGTCTGATTCTGGCGCATGTAAGAGTTACATAGATCCAAAACTGTGTGAGTCATGCAAACTTAGTAAAGACAAATACATGCAGCCTTGGCTAGTTTAAATGGAAACCAGGACAAAAAGGAAAGTTTCAAAAGTAGTAAATCATTGTCCGTTGAAGTTGAATGAATCTAACACTAGTGGAGATTTAAATGTTTTGCCATTGGGATCATACGATGTGCTCATCGGTATGGATTGGTTGGAAAAACATAGGGCTGTTATTGACTGATATAAAAAATATGTTACATTCACTAATGAAGTAGGACAGCCGGAGAAGATTCAAGGAATAGTAAGAGCAGTGAAGTTACGAGAAATTTTTGCTCTTCAGCTAAAAATAAATGTGCGAAAAGGGTGCAAATTGTACATTGTCCACATGACAGAAAATCAGCAAAGTGAAATTTAAGAATTCACAAAACATCGTGTTTTTGCTGAGTTTGAGGATGCGTTTCTCGAGGAGATTCTGGAGTTACCTCCTAAACGAGCACCAAATTTTACCGTAGACTTGTCCCCGAGAACAGTACCAAACTCTAAGGCATCTTATAGGATGAGTACACCTGAATTGACAGAGCTGAAAGCACAATTGCAGGAGTTGCTGGAAAAAGTTTACATCCGTCCGAGTGTATCCCCATGGGGAGCACTGATGATTTTTGTACAGAAGAAACACAACACTTTTTGGCTGTGCATTGACTATAGACAACTCAACAAAGTAACCATCAAGAATCGGTATCCCTTGCCAAGGATAGAAAATCTGTTCGATCAAGTTGGGGGTGCAACTGTCTTTTCAAAGATTGATCTAAGGTCAGGTTATCATCAAATCAGAATCAAGGAAGAAGATGTGCATAAAACAACTTTCTGCTCTCGCTATGGGAAATATGAATTTGTGGTGATGCCATTCGGTTTGACGAATGCACCATCCACGTTTATGTGCTTAATCAATAATGTTTTCAACAAGTACTTGGATAAAGTTGTTGTAGTGTTTATCGATGAAATACTCATATATTCGAAGAACGAAAGTGAGCATGAGGAACACCTAAGGATGGTGCTGCAAGTTCTACGATAAAATCAGCTTTATGCAAAGTTATCAAAGTGCGACTTCTACAAGGACCAAATACAATACTTGGGTCACATTATTTCAGCACAAGGAATTGCAGTGGACCCCGATAAGATTAAGGCCATATGGAGCTGGCCTACTCCCCGGAATGTAAGCGATGTACGCTCTTTCATGGGATTGGCCGGGTACTACCTCAAATTTATTGAAGGATTTTCCAAAGTAGCCCATCCCATTACATCTTTGCAGAGAAAAGAAGTTAAGTTTCTTTGGACAACCAAGTGTGAAGCAAGTTTCGCAAAGCTGAAGCAGTTGCTCACTACTACTCCTATTCTAAAAGTGGTTGATCCATTTGGAGATTTTGTTGTGTGCATAGATGTGTGCAAGGATGGTTTGGGTGGCGTGCTAACTCAAGACGATTCAATAATCGGGTATGAATCGAGGAAGCTGAAAACACATGAAGTAAACTATGTGACACATGATATGGAATTGGATTCCATAATTCATGCTTTAAGAATGTGGTGACATTACCTTCTTGGGATTTTTTTTTTTTTAAACTGATCACATTGGGCTGAAGTATCTTTTTGAACAACCGAATTTGAATGGAAGGCAAGCAAGGTGGCTGGATTTCTTAAGCGAATTTGAATTCAAGATTAAGCATATTAAAGGCAAAGAAAATAAAATTGTTGATGCAATTAGTAGACGCATGCACCTACTAATGATGGCTTCAGTTAACAATTTTCAGTCTGTTTTAATATTGCAGATCCGGACAACTGCTGAAAAGGACCAAAAGTATATGAATTTAAGACAAAAATGTCTTGCAGAAATTTCAGATCAACAAGCAACTAATTACAACATCTCCAAAGATGGACTGCTGTTGTTTAAAAATAAGTTGTACATATTGGATCAACTAGAGTTGAAACAACTGATTATGGACGAATTTCACAAGAGACCATATTCTGGTCACCCAGGCTATCAGAAAATGCTGACAGCTATTAAAAACCAGCATTATTGGCCTAGAATGAAATCAGAAATTTTTGAATACATTGCAAAATGCATGGAAATGGGAGACCATTTCTATGGATTTTATCACTGGGTTTCCTAAAAATAATAAACATCATGATGCTATTATGGTTGTGGTGGAAAAATTGACTAAGGAAACGCAATTCATACTAGTCAAATCCACTTTCAAGGAAATAAATGTTACAGAGGTTTTCATGAAATAAGTCTTTTGACTTCATGGAATTCCCAAGGTGATTATATCCGACAGGGACACCAAATTCACCTCACTTTTAGAAGGATCTGTTTGCAGGTTTGGGGACTAAACTGAGTTTTAGTATGGCCTACCATATGCAAACCGATGGACATACTGAAAGAGTGAACCAAGTCCTTGAAGACATGCTTCGTTGATATGTCATGGACAATCCAAAACAGTGGGACAACTACCTACACTTAGCTGAATTTGCCTCCAACAACGGTTACCAAACTTCTGCAGGAATGAGTCCATTCAAAGTGTTGTATGGCAGAAAGTGTAAAACCCCTATGACTTGGGATGATCTGGTAAATCGGATCGTGATGGGTCCCGAAATGCTAGTTTAATTGGAAAACATTGTGCATAAAGTTAAAACTAACTTAAAAACTGCCCAAGATAGGTAGAAGATCTATGCGGATCTGCATAGAGAAAACAAATAATTTGAAGCTGGGGATCATGTATTCCTAAGAGTGAAAGCAAATAAAATTTCTTTGAGCCTGGGCAAGGTTGCCAAACTTGCACCAAGATTTTGTGGTGCTTTCCAAATACTTGCTAGAGTAGGACCTGTTGCTTATTAGTTAGCTTTACCAGCTAATTTTAAAGTGCATGATGTGTTTCATGTTTCATTGTTGAAGAAATATGTATATGATCCTAAGCATATTGTGAATTGGCATGTGATTCAGGTGGTACTTCAGAATTGAACCATCATTCAGGTAAAAGTGTAATGGGAGCATTATAAGCCTGAAGAGGCTACCTGGGAAATGGAAAAAGAAATGCGAGCATCATACCCTTTCATGTTCGAAGAAGTATAAGGCACAAACTGAATTTGATTATAATGTTTTTTGTTGTTTTGCAAAACTGTTTAACACCAACGATGGTGAAAACTTAAGGGGAGGGGAAATGTAATATCCCAATTTTGGACTTTGAACCATTATTATATTTTTGCTAAATATTATTTCAGTTTACTTAGTTGACATTAGAAATCTGATAAATTGATTTCTATTAACCATGTGGACCAACACAATGATGAGATGGGAGTCACAGTACCCTAAGTTTTGGAGGGGAAATGCCACTTAATAATAATAATAACAATAAATTATTATTTGGAGAGAAATGGAAAACCCTAAAGAAGAGATTTGAGAAACTAATGAATTAAAAGAATTCATAAAATGAGGAATTTTCACCTAAGAGAATAAAAAGTGAAAAATCATTGAAACACACATTCATTATATTCACAATCTCATGAGCTGAACACACACAAGAAATGAAAATGGGGAAGACACATGAACCTGAGACAAATGAAGACTGGTGAGGGAGGATAGATTTGGGAGAACCTAACTGGTTCTGAAGCCAAGTGATTTAGGACATATTTGGGAGAACCAAACTGGTCTAGCTTGAGAGGAATCATACATCTTGATATGGTGTTGG
This sequence comes from Larix kaempferi, assembly GCA_027924585.1. Lineage (NCBI taxonomy): Eukaryota > Viridiplantae > Streptophyta > Pinopsida > Pinales > Pinaceae > Larix > Larix kaempferi. The sequence continues at coordinate 8,671,048 of BSBM01000003.1, forward strand.
CCACTTAATTGTGTGCAGGTAGGAGAACTACCCCAAGCTATCAGGAGGACTGTATTTACCTGAATAGGCTGTGTTACATTGATTCTCTTAAGGGATGAGGCTTAAAATCCTCTGGAGCATCCTGGAGCTTAGGAGTACTAAGTTGGATGTTGGGTTTCCTGCTGCCATTTAAGTATCCCAAATAACTTGGGTAAACCAGTTAAAGGTAACTTAAAAACTATACTCTGACCTAGGGGACTGTGAACTCAACTCGGGGGTGACCTGAGAGAAAGGAGTACTTGCTGGTCTAAGGCTGGGAAGAATGTGCTTGGTTCCACTGGTCATCTTAACTTAGATAAGTTTATATGTTGAATTAATGTGTTTATGGACAATATTAGAATGTGTTTATATTTATTCCTGGAAGTACTGATTAATGATCTATTATTTCAGATATGATAAGATGTATATTGTATACTGATTTTCTGAGCTTAGATTTGCCATGAAATTCCTAGACCTCTGTCATCTGATTTAGTTTCATAACCTAAATGAAATACCTGAGTATTCTTGGTTATGTTGCTGTATGAATGAGTAAAATTCTGATGCAGATGTGGGAACATAAATGTTGTTTTGAATCAGGGTTATACACCTTAGAAATGCATCCTTTAGAGTAAATATGTTGTAAATGTTGATCTATGTGTTATGCATGCATTTCATACAGAGTATATTCAATTTTATATAAATGACAGAACTAGGGTTACATATGTTTTATTATGTAATTCAGGCAGACATGTAAACCTAAGGGTTTACATGCCAAGCCTCAAAATATTTATAAATCCTTTCTTCTAAGGTTATGGATCAAGATGCACAGGATATATCCTTAGATGTTCTCATTGAAATGTTTATGTGGGATCTCCTATTATATTCACATTACAGTTCTGTATGAGAAAGGAAAAATTATATATATATCTCAGAATGAAATCGTACTCATGTTTAGGGTTTTATAAATGGTGTTCACACTTGTTATTATTTCCTGAGAGGAACACTACCCTCTTATGCCCTTGATAGGAGCTAAGTAGGGACACGAGATTTGACCCAGGGTCAACTCGGGGCCCTTGGCTGGAAGCCATGTTTCATTTACGATTACAAAGCTAGATATTATGCTGGCGCTTTCGCCATTTCATCTTACTAAATACATAAACATTTGAATAATGGCTAGTGATGGCCATGATACGTTCGTAGCCGGGTATCGTTGCACAAGAGTCGCAACAAAATGAGTAGTATCATATGACTGCGTTATGAACACAAGGAGAGTACGATGCTCCCTTCCAAGTCAAATCGTGGTCTCTAGTAGATACCACATTAATATTAAACAGTAAAAAAATGAAGATTTATACCTATAAGTTTCAGAGGAAAGTATTTCGTTATGGCTAAGGGTTAAGCCCTACGCCCTTCCATTAAAAAGAAACAATTCATATTTATTATTTCACACAGCCTGTGCATGTGGAAAAGATCGAGCATTTTAACATTGTAAAGACAAATCGAAATATAAGTATGCATCGACACAACCACTGTAACCATTTATGCATTTTGGATATTCCCAGACCGAACATTTGGGGCAGTGTTGATGGAACCTTTCAGAGTAAAGACAATGTGTAAAAATCCACATAAATAAACGTTTCAACGATGTACAAATGGACACACTTAAACATACGATTGTGTATATATTTATATATGTGAAAATATGCATTGAAACAGACGAAGTTATATTCATTGGAATGTTGTGTATACAAACGTTTAACCATTTACAAAACCTATAAAATATTACACAGACATGTGGAACGAAACAAGAAATGTATTATTCTTTTGTTGAATGTGAAAAGACTAAACCAGTCATACAGTAAACATACAAATGCGAATCCATTCACGATTGAACTCTGTTCTTGTACATGAGGAAAAACAGAGGCTGAGAGCAACATCTATTCCAAAACTATGGAAAAACGAATGAACGTTGAAAGTTGCGCACATCTAATGCATTCATTATTTACAAACGCAAAATATGTTTGCAGTCTTCAACATTTTATCACAGCACCGAGTCCCAGTATGGGAAAACCTTGTGTGAAACCCCAGTGGAGGACCAGCGACCCAAGGGATGGTCGACTCATACATTCGCACAACAAAGCTAGCAAGTCTATAGTACACATTTTAAATTGAAAAACATGCCATTATCTACTGGCTCAGAAAGCCTTAACATTGTTCAAGCGTGGACGCATGCATCTACGAGAATGGCCGAGGGCCCAACTCTGTGTTGTTGCAAACATGAAACTGGAACCAGGTTTTAAGTAACCCCCTCCACATCTAGTCAATTAACTCGAGAAATAGGATGAGGATTGGGTTACCTGGCGAGGATTGAGTCCATTCTCCAGTGCCGAGATCGTGGTGTCCCTGTGGAAGCGCCCAACAACCCTTATCGACTTTGGTCCCTATTAGGAACCCATGTCAACCCTTCTATTTAATTTGTTAGTATATTGTTGTTGGATGCATATGCTTTGTAAGTTGTCTTGTGGTAGTTGTTGTTCTGTAGTTTGTATTATTGTTGTTGGACGCATATGCTTTGTAAGTCATCTCGTAGTAATTGTTGACCCATAGTTTGTATCGGCCCATGGTTTGTATTGACACATGGTATTGACCCATGGTATTGGCGCCTAGACTTAGTATATAAGTTTGTGTTGAGACCAATGAAGGTACCGTGAAGTTATTTTTATTGAGCTTGCTCAAAGGAGGTTGCCCCCTCGAAGTGGCCTGTGATCAATAAAAGTGATTCTGAGTTCTATTAATTCTGCTATCTCATGTATTTTCATTAATTAATTGTTACAGGTTCTTCACATCTGTTATCAGAGCACTTTCTTGGGCTCATTAGGTGGAATTTCTGCCATTTTTTTTTTTTGCATCTCTTACAAGTTCGGATATGGCAATAATCCCTATCCACTTAACTATGGGAAGTACTTGGGCATAAGCCCTAAAACTCATTGTGAGGAGTACCAAAGGAACCCCAAAGTAGTTGGCCCATTGAGAGGACCTGCCAGCGAAAAGGGCGATGACCCCTACCTGATTGACTAGTTCCCACCCATGACGTAAACCAAGAGCTGTCGTTTGTGGCAAAGAAATTATGAGTTTTAACTGAGCCGTGGAGTGAGGGGTACTGCCCCAATACTCAAGCTGTTAGACAACATTGATGGTCGAGTGAAACCCTGAACTATTAGGAAGCCAAACATACCTGGGGTCCATATCTATTTTCAGTTGAATTGTTGTCGATCACTTTCGCGCCGTTTCAGATCCATTCCGAGTTGTTTCAGATTCATTCTGAAAGCCGTTCCAGATCCATCCGTTTTAGATCTATTCTGAATGTCGTTTCAGATCAAGCTATTTTTTATCCATTTGGAACCATTTCAGATCCATCTGTTGCCGATCACTTCCGCGTCATTGCAGATCCATCTGTTTCCGATCCCTTTTGCATCGTAGCAGATTCCTTATTTTTTTTGGCATATCTCCCTTGTTTTCACTTTGTTTCCCTTGAAACTTCCTTGACACCTCTGTAATCCCATTCTGCATCTTTCATTCCTGAGGACCCTATCCCAAATTCCACTTCCCAAAGCCAGAAATCCCACATTTGTCTATTTGTAGGGTTTGCCATAACTTCTTTAATTTTCGCCCAATCGCCTTCAAATTTTGCCACCGTGTTCATTCCCTATTTCTACTTCTTTGTCCCTCTGACAAATTTTCCCATTTTTTCATCCCGCTTCCGAAATCCTCATTTTTTGCTTCACTATCCATTCGAAAGTGTCCAAAACCTTGTTAAACCCCAATTACCCATCAGAGTTTTTCCTAAATCCAAATTTCCCTTTACTAAATAAGGTATATCCGACGGCTAAGAACGTCGGATATCATCCATTTTTACATGGCACGGCCGTCGGATATCCGACTTTGTGCTCTATGATATCTGACGTTCTTGCCATACCATTGATGGCTAAGAACGTCGGATATCAGCCATTTTTACATGGCACAGTCGTCGGATATCTGATGTCAACCGCTAAGATAAACGACTTCATATTAAGTGCTAGGCGTTGGATATTCGACTGCATATTAAGTGCTAGGTGTCGGATATTCGACATCATATTACGGTCGGATATCCGACGGAGTGTCCTACCATCGGATTTTAGCCAAATTTGGACCGACATTTAAACAAGACGAAGGTTGTCGGATGGTCGACGGCAATATGTAGAAAATCCGACATTCTTGCCGTTCGATTTTGGGTCCAAATAACCTAGTGTGATTTGTCAAAATATCGCCAAGTCAAAACCATTTGTGGAAGTGGTTAAGGATAATAAGTATTGTAGGATGTCGTGTCTTTTCTAAGGATACAATATCTAACCTATTTACACACCATCAACATAATTAATATCTTTCTTTCTTATATATGATCTAATTCTTGGAGATCCCTAATCATCATGTCTTTACTTGCTCAACTCAACTGTGCTCATTCACTTCTTTATGAGTCTTTCCTTTGTCTGTGCATTCTAGTCATGATGATCATCTCATTTTAAAATGTCTCACCTTTCTATGCTAATTTAATGCTTGACTCCCCTAAAACATATTCTAATTTTTCTCACTAGCCATATGTGATAACATGGTTTATGTCTTGTCCATCTCAAAAATTTGGGTTTTCAAAAAAGTAACAAGACAAAATGAGCCAATTACCAAGATAAGCAAAGGACAAATGAATTGATCTAGCCTTATAAGGCCACAAACAAGGGTCTTAAGTAGGTTCTAATTATTTATCAAGGGCCTTATGGGACATGCATAGGGCCTAACACCAACACATAGGCCTTATTGCAAAAAATATTTACTTGTGAGAAATATAATAGTAGAAGGTTTTTGGGGTTTGGAACAGTAGGAAAAATAATTTTAGGCATGTTGTTCCCAAACTTGTCCCCAAAAGTCATGAGATTTGACCTTTACTTCAATTTCCATAACTTTTAGAAACATTTTTTAAAACAATGCCACAAAATACATTTTTAAGGGTAGTGTTTTGACAACCGACCCTAAAAGTCACGGGAATTGAAGTTTTGGAGCCGGGTTGTAAAATGCCAACCCTAAAACTTCAATTCTCATGAGTTACAGGTGGGTTTTAAACAACTACCCTTAGAAATACATTTAGGGGTGAATATATTAAAAACCACCCCCAAAAGTCACAAGAATTGAAGATTTGGAGGTGGTATGAAAAAACCACCTCCAAAACTTCAACTATCATGACTTTTGGTGGTGGTTTTCAAAAGCCACCTCGAAATTCCTTTCAAAGCTTTTAGAGACCGTTTTTCCATGATTGTCGCAAGCCTAAACCATTGCTAAAACAATAATTACTTATGGTGGTGGGTCTCCTCTCTATTTCCCTCTATGGGGAGACATGTTATAAATTTTATATCAAAACAGTCAAGAGTCACCCTCTCGCCACCCACAACAAAACACTTGAGCTAAAGTCTCTAGTGCCCAATCAACTCTCTTAGGGGGTGATCACATGATCTCATATTCAGGCAACGCCAACATTTCAATATCCCTACCTCATGCAAGCACAACCAAATCTCAATATAGCTCATTGTAGTTTGTCAAATGGTGTTAAAGTTGTACTCTCACCAATCAATCACCATCACAATTAATCATCAGTGTACAATCTGCAACATAACTGAGCAAAAATGTGTGTTAGTCTATACAAAAAATACACAAAAATAGAAAAACTAAAAAAAGTTGACATTTTCTATGGTTGTGCAACTTCTCCAAGAATAGTTGTGTGGTGGCCCAACCACAAAGCTTATAACTATGTCGACAATCCACATGAGGAAAAAAGAAGCAAATCCACAATACCATGCAAGTCTACATGTTTATGGGGCCCACATGATCATTCTGCAACCCTACATCACACCTTGGATTCTCACCCGTTTGCCATAAAACGATCTCATGGATTTCCTGCGTGGAGCAGGGAACTCCTATCCATGCATCGATGAGACTATCAAATAGAAAGTTGCATGACTTTCACACGTTGGAGAATTACAGTCAACCGAACAACCATGCAACTATTTCCGAAAATAGTCACATGTGTTTTTTGTCCAGTGCAGATGTTTTGCGTCTTGTGCCACACATGACCGACTAGGAAACCCTTGTGAACCCTTGAGAGCACAAGACGCACTAGGAAAATATACCTATCCAATCTCTGAGAATATACAAATCTAGGTTTAGGAAATACAATCCAAACTCAAATAGTGAAAATGAATTTTGAAATGTAGGCCCCACCCCTATTTATAGTTGATTGGACCAAACTTCATTGGGCTCATTCAAGAGATCCATAGCTCCATTCGACATGTCATTAGCATCATCATGATCAACATCAGATGCTCTTTGTCATCATACCATTTGTTTTGTCATACAAAAAACTTGATTTGGACCCCATTTTTTGTCCCGAGGTATGGTCTTCCATTTTTAGTATTGTTTGCATTGATGAATATCTTGTCATGCACACTATTATGTTATGGTATTTGTTTCATGTATGCAGGATGTTTGTTAGAAAATTTCTATTTCTAACCCATCGACCCATGACCACCTTATCAACTATATCTTCTCAAGCCTGCATATAGGCCTTGTATCACCTCCATATGCATTGCACATATCCCATTATTTCATTTATATCCTTAAGGTTTTCATCTCAGTGACAATTCACATCATAACCTCAAGTTCACCATGCATTTTTCAGACCATAGCTTTCTACCATCATGGGTGTGCACACCACTACAACCTCTTATGTGAGGGTACTCATGTTACTTCACCAATAGATTAGGGAATTCATTTGTTCACCACCTCACCAAGAAAGCCACACATTTGTCTCTAAATGCTTTTTGTTGACCACCCCCTTGGATTCCCAGTCACTTCATGGTTAAGATTCATGATTGGCCTCTCATCCCCACCATGATCAGTAGATCATTTGTGCTCATCGCCATCTCATCAACCCCCAAGAATACCCTCAATGGGACCCTACTCATTGATTATAACACCATTGTTACCTGACCATCTCCATAGGAATGTTTTGTATGGTATTTACTCGTTGGGCACTCATCTTCTCATTTGTAACATTTCACCTTATTCTTTTACTCATTTGTAAAAAGGGGTTCCCAAACACACCAAAAACATGGGAATGCCGTCATTTACATTATTATTTTTGGAAGCAACACCCTTGGTCTCCTTCCATTAGCATATTTGCGCCATGTTACTCACCTACCAACATCTTCATTGATACATTGTCACCCTATTGCATGATCTTTTTACTCATCCTAGTTTTACATTACCATTAAATGCCCAGATTACAATTTGTTTAGTTCATTAGCCCATTTTGACTCTCATTAATCCTATACCACTAGTTGAAGATTGCTAGCTAGGGGCAGTCACCCATTTTTATTTTTATTAAGGGAATTCATATGGGCTTCATGCTTACCATCTGGTCTCATCTTAGTTTGTCACCATCATAGTCAATTACAGTACATTGGTGGTCCTCATTGGTGATATCATTATCTCTACGATAGAATTAACTCTCATCAACTTTACTAGAATACATTCTGATATTTATGACAACATTGATTGTACCTTGGTTATCCTTCTCCTTAGTAGATGGCTAACGTTAGACTGAGCATAGAGAGTCATTATTACTCATTGCCTAAATAGTCTCCCTTCTACTCAACACCAACTCTTATAGCGCATAAGGAGGAGGGGGAGTCGTACATTCCGATGGTCACAACATTCCTAGTTATGATTGTTCAAAGACATCCATATTTAGTATTTCAGGTTGCCCCCCACCACCGTCACCATTCTTAAGGTGCAACCACCCCCCATTGTTATTTGAAATTATCAACAATTCACCCCCCTCGAGCCTCATTGCCATCATATCAATGCATTAGGTATATCTACTTAGGAAAGGACCGAAGCCAACTTCGTCCCTATCCCAACCATTTACAGATTCACAACCTACAAAGCCATACAAGAGAAAGAGTATCAAGCATGCTGATGAGACAATCAAAAGAAAGAAGGGTAAAGTTGAAAAAAACAAGTCAGCTTTGATTTCTTATTAATAGTTGTTAATAGTTTTTAGAATTCGAGATACTTTCCTACATCCAAACTTTAACAGAAAATCAAAACCCTACTTCTTTCCAGCTTGATGATCCTTTCTCCCTGTTACCTGGTAAAAGGCTAATACCTTTTCTTCCCATTGCCTCGTTAGCATACTTCATGCCTTTCCCTTTCACGCCATTCAAAGGTGAACAACAATGGCCACTTTATTGTGATTTATTCGCATATGTCACAACATATGTGGTGCATTGTCTTGCCAATAATATGCAGTCTTCCTTTAATAATATTCGCATTTCTTTGCTTTCAAATTATCCAATAACTTTGTAATACTTTGAATTCTTACTTTGGCTAGAGAAGCTAGGTGGTGACGGATCAATTCCTACCCATTGTAGAGGAAGTACGTGCATGAGAGGAAGTACGTTAATTTGAATGCTTGAATGCTTGGGAGACACTTATGAAAGGTATTTACTCGCAGTTCTCAGAGTTGGTTACCGTGCTGCTGTAGAAGGAACGATCTGGTTATGAATTGGGGATCTTCACATCCCGTTAGATTGACAGTTCCATCTCGCATCAAAGTCATAGTTGAAGAGATAAATATGCTGTTGAGCAATGCGCAATTGAGATAAGAAAAAGGAAATTTATAGAGCCATTCAAGGCAAAGAGTATAAGAAATGTTAGCAATTAAGATTTCGAAATCTCTAAGATATAGAAATAGTTCATTTATAAAATTTATAAATTTGAAAAAAATCAGTAACATATTTAAACGTCAACAATATATAACTCGTGTAGTTTAAAGAATATAACTTAAACGTCAACAATATATAACTCGTGTAGTTTAAAGAATATAACTAATGTGTAGTGTAAAAATTAGGCTGTAATTTTTCAAAATTCATGTTATATGTTAAATTTTAGAATTTTGGTGGTGGAGGGGTTTTAGAAGATGCTGAATTTATTGCTATCATCAAAATCTCAATAAAACATAACTAAATTCAGATTTTGCAAAATAAAAAATGCCAGATTCCAATTAAAAATAACAATCAGATTATAAACTACAGGCATATTGAGAGATAAGCTGATTGTGTACTCGGTCCTATCCTTTAAAAAACAAGTCACCGCTGCCCTTCTAACAAAAAAAATATTTGGATTAATTCTAACCCGAAATCATTTCAATCATTTTGATTTTTTTTCATTAGGTAAATAAACTACTAAATTAATAATAATATTAAAAGTTATAAATTAATATATCAGCATAGATCCATCTTAAACCCATATCTATTAAGCACTGAGAGGGATCCAATTTCTTGAGGTGTAATTTTTTTTGTTTTATCTTAAATTTTTTACACATTAAAAAAAAATACCCCTCAAGAAATTGGATCCCTCTCTTTTAATTTTTTAATTACTTTTATTTTTTTATTTTTGATAAGTTATGAGCGAACATGAAATTTTTAATTACTTTTGATTTTTTATAAGTGATGAGAAAACCAGGCAATTGGACCAAAAATAAATATCATATAGGGACTCTGAACTTTAGAACCTTGGAACTTCGAAATGGGTAGATGGCTCCAGTGAATCTAAGGTCGGAACTTCTTAACTGAGTGGGAAATGAGGGTTTTCTTGACCAGCCAAAATAGTTTCAAATTTAACTAACAATCAACATTGTTGCCTTTATAGGGTTTTGTTGACCAACCACATTTCTTTAAATTATTAATTAATAACTATTTTTTATTTTTATTTTTATAAATTATTTCCATTCCATCTAAAATATTGAAATCATTTCAATGTTTTGAATTTTTTTCCACAAAACTCAAAACTAATTACGTAACCTTTCTTTTATCCGGGCAGTGGGACAAATTTTATCCCGGCAGTGGGACAAATTAAGAATTTGCTGGGTAAGTTTTTATGGTTATTATAAGAATGATCATTATTGCCTCTTCCTATGGTTATTATTATTTTATAATTAAAAATCAAACAAGGTAATAGGATGTTGCATAGTTATCCTTGCCTTATGCATGACACAATTAATGTTAAAAGAGTTTTTTTCAAGAAAGAAAAAGTCTACCATTTATATTAAAAATAGTAAATTAAGATATATAGTTCTAAACTAACAACTGTCTAAATATATAAAACGTGAAATCATAAAGCAACAAAGCCCAGAAAACAATAGGCAGTCAGCTCTGGACAAAAAGCAAGCCACAAACATAAGAGTCTCAATAGGACAAAGGATATAGTCACCAAAAGTCACTGAACAGGAGCAGGAACACAGCAAACATGCCAAAAAGGATGGCTCCCATATAAGCCATAAAAACCAGAAAGATCGAAAGACCCCAAAGGAGGCAGCATCATAGGAACTAGTAACCTGCATGAAGACAGCATCATAGGAACTAGTAACCTGCATGAAGACAGAACATGATCATAACATGATGGAGCCCACTCAAACAAAAATAAAAGCCACAGTGGAATGCTCAACAAGAATGCCATCCCTCCAATATCCACAAAAATGGTGCCCTCAAGAAAATGAAATGCCCGTTTGGAGAGTTCATCGAGTTCATCCGCCCGAACATTAAATTGATGAAAAAAGTGAGCAAAAGAAATCTGCCCAAAACAGTTGATAAGCCTGCAAGAACCACGTAACCAGGAATCAAGTTGGAGCACCTTTGGTAAGAAGACAACCCAAACCCACTCAATAATAACAACACGCAAGTAGTCAATTCGATCCCATGCCACAGTCAAACCAAGATTTGATACAACTATTAACATCAATATGAATAACAGCCCCCGCACCACCCACCTCAAGCCCTGCTGAAAGGCCCAATCAAACGAGTTAGTGGGATGGTCGGGCGTATCTAAAATAAAATGAAGATGTAAAATTGCATTATCAACTCCCACTTTAAATATAGACGATGTGCATTCAGGCCTGTGTTATACACGCTGAAGAGTTAGATGCAGGACAGATGATTAAAATTTAAAGGTTCTTGAATGCAAATTTTTTGTTTTTATTTTTATTTTTTTCATGTTAGATCTCACTAACATCTAACATCTGACTGTTATGCATTTGCGATTGCGAGATTCTGATCACAAACAACAACAATGGTGAAAAAACCGAACAGAAAGCTTTCTACCGAAGAGATAAATCAGAGAAAAGAGAAATTCATGAGGACAAAGGAGAAATTTAAAAATGTCCGCATGCGTGGATCTGGTATGTTTTCCAAAGAATTCCGTCACCCACTAACAAATCGCAGATACTCAGGAGGCAGTCGAAGAAGCTGAGGCAGCGACAGAAATTGCAGCCTTTTTCTCTTCTGCCGCTGCCTCAGCTTCCTCAGGTGTGTCACGCATGCGAACATTTTTAAATTTCGCCTTTCGCCTTTAGTGGGTGACGGAATTCTTTGGAAAGCATAACAGATTCACGCATAGGGACATTTTTAAATTTCTCCTTTGTCATGAATTTCTCTTTTCTCTGATTTATCTCTTCGGTAGAAAGCTTTCTGTTCTGTTTTTTCACCATTGTTGTTGTTTGTGATCAGAATCTTGCAAATGCACAACAATCAGATGTTAGTGAGATCTAAGATGAAAAAAAATAAAAATAAAAACAAAAAATTTGCTTTCAAAAACCTTTAAACTTTAATCATCTGTCCTGCATCTAACTATTCAGCGTGTATAACACAGGCCTGAATGCACATCGTCTATATTTAAAGTGGGAGTTGATAATGTAATTTTACATCTTCATTTTATTCCCGACCATCCCACTAACTCGTTTCGCATTAATTGTGTCATGAATAAGGCAAGGATAACTATGCAACATCCCATTACCTTGTTTGATTTTTAATTGTGAATAAGAAGAGGCAATAATGATCATTCTTATAGTAACCATAAAAACTTACCCAGCAACTTCTTTGTTCCACTGCCGGGATAAAAGAAAGGTTACGTAATTAGTTTTGTGGAAAAAAATTTAAATATTGAAATGATTTCAATATTTTAAGTGGAATGGAATTTATTTATAAAAATAAAAAAATAGTTATTAATTAACCATTTAAAAAATTCTGGCTGGTCAACAAAACCTTACAAAGGCAATAATGCTAATTGTTAGTTAAATTTGAAACGATTCCGACTGGTCAAGAAAACCCAGGATTCACTGGAGCCATCTACCCATTTCGAGGTTCCAAAGTTCAGAGTCCCCATATGATATCTATTTTTGGTCCAACTGCTTGGTTTTGGATATTCATATATTAATTTATAACTTTTATTATTATTATTAATTTTAGTAGTTTGTTTACACAATGAAAAAAAACAAAATATTGAAATGATTTCCGGTTAGACAGACTTTCCAAGTTTAAAAAAAACGAATTTTAACAAACAATTTTACTAAATCGAACGAATCGCTGGATTTTGAAATTTATTAAGCCATAATAATGAATCATGGTATCAAGTATGTTGAGGAGGTAATAGGAAGAAAACCCGATGAAGTGGAAAGTAGTAGGGTTTGGTTTTCTGTTAGTAATTTTCATTGTTACTAAATGAAATTACTTAATAGAAAACCAAAACCTTACTTCATTTCTTCTAAAACAGGATTTCTCCCTATTACCTGGTCAACCGATCATTTGATATTATTTCCCCTTATTTCTTTGTCAACATGCTTATGAATCATGGTATCAAGTATATTGAGGAGGTAATAGGAAGAAATCATGATGAAGTTGGAAAGTAGTAGGCTTGGGTTTTCTGTTAGTAGTTTTCATTGTTACTAAATGAAATTACTTTATAGAAAACAAAAACCTTACTCCCTTCCATCAACATCAGATTTCTCCTCATTACCTCGTCAACCGATCATTTGATATGCTTTCTCCTTATTACTTTGTCAACATGCTGTGATGTAATATTCCGAGAAGCTGCTATGGTCTCAATGAATATGAAAAAACCGAATAAGTACATTCCATTTCTTGCCTCTCGTAAAGAGGGTGGATTAGGAATGACTTACTTGAGCCATCTTACAATGGAGTTTTTTAAGTCTTTAAATAGGTTTTATCACAAGTCAATATTATATGCAAATATCATGGGTCTCACGATACAAGTAAATACCATGGGTAGATACAGTGGATCAATACCATAGGAAATCCAATACAAATACTACTAAGCTATTTAATATTTATGGTAAATCCATTAATAATAAAATAGCACAACCAATTAACTTATGGTCAATGAATGAAAGATCACAATTACGTTCCATTAATCATCCGTTATCCATGCTTCAACTAGTTGTTGTCATATATATATATATATATATATATATATATGAAGATGACCCTTCATCTTCAACCCCAAATTGTAAAATATAGATGTCTATCCTAATAATTACGCTTTGATCTAATCAATGTTAACTTAACATTCCCCCTCAATTTTGGGTAAAAACCTATCCAATTTAATTATTATTATTGTTTTATTTTATATTGTAAAATATTATATTGGGTCAACATATGGGGATGAAAGCTAAAATATAGTCCATACTGTGGTGGAGAATTTAATATGTAACTTACATGAATTTTTATTTTTGAATAATATTTTTGGGTTTAGGCACTTCACATACACATCACATCTCACCCACTTAGATTATAAAAAGGGCCTCTACATAACAAAGTTTTAAATCCCTAAACATATTTACATGTTATTAATTCTTAATCCCAAAAATGCCTACCACTATTTATCTGACTGGGCCTAATGGTTAAAAACATTTGTTTCGTCCTAAAAGGTCATAGGTTCAAATCCCGAGGGGGCATGGTATGTACACCTCTGTAGACTTTAGTAGTTACATCTCTGCATAGAGGGAGATCCCTTGTCCCATAAACAAAGGGGTGTCATAGAACAAATAAGTGTATGGCTTAGTTTTGAACTTAAAAATAGATTATTATTATTATTCAACTGAGAGTAGTGAGGTGCTCTACAACCCAATATGGGGGAGATGTTACATAACGTAACATAATGTTATGCTACCAAAAATAAAAATAAAAAGTAATTAAAAAAATCATGTTAGCTCATAAAACAAAAAATTAAGATTAAGATTAAAACAATTTACACCTTAAGAAATTGGATCCCTCTTGGTGCGTGATAGATCTGGTTTTAAATTGTTCTATACTGGTTATTACCAAATCATGTGATGCTATGAAACATCTACTTCTTCATTCATTTCTTCCATCCCTTTTGTTCCAAGTATATTGAATCGAATCATGCACTTTATCCACTATCCTTTGTTTTCTTTCATTAGTGCTCTAGATAGTGTGAGCTAATCAAACCTTACTAGATGGTTACCTTGCTTTTCCTGGCATACCCAAGTGCAAAAACCATGTCAAAGTCTAGTACAACAATCACAACAATATAGTCCACTAGTGCCTCCTATGCCAATATCGTGCTAAACTCATACATAGACTAGGTAAAGAATTGATCTCAGAGAAATAAATATATGTGTTAAAAAACACAATCCTTCCTATGATTCTACAACATTAAGCACATTGTGATCATGCCATATCCATGACAATGATATCAACAAGGCTCACCTCACATTTGTAGCTTAGTTTCATCATTTCCAACAGACACATGTTAGAGGGGAAGATCACAAGCCTATTCTTTTGACTTTCCATTACTAGGGGGTGAAACCCATGGGGGTTGCATGTGACCACCATCTTGTACTTTGTCAATAAAAAAAATAAAAAATGTCTTTAAGATTTTCCATGTATTCATCCAACCCCAAAATAGAAGACTCTTCTTTTGACTATGCAATGAAATGAGCTGAGGCACAACTTCTATATTAGAGCTAGTCTTACAGATGGAACCATGTCCTCAAGCCTATTTTGGAGCTCCTTATAATTGATGAAATTCCCATTGTGAAAAAATACCATGGATCCAGTCTCATAATCCCCACAAATAATTGCACATTCCTCACCATAGGGTTTTCCACTTTTCATTTCTATTACAATGTTTTCCATCTTGCTACCATCATTGCCAAATCATTCAATAATCATGCAGTCCCACATATCTCCGTAGATGTTCTTCTCACCTTAATAACAAGATCAAGTTTTTTTTAATAACCACCACTCTTTTTTTCTGTTAGGATGATCATAATTCACACTAATATTTCACCATGTTGGTATTTCGAACAAGCAAAGATAAAGACCTTGACTCCATCATAGTTATAGATACAACATTTTGTCAAACTAGACTTATTCATACACATAACCATAAAATGTATTCACATGTAGCACAAATAATCAAATGAATAAACCAATTCAATGAACAAATATCCCAAATAAGCGTATAAAACCTCACAATGCGTCTTCATACTCTGAGCTAGGAGGGTCTACAAGTATATCCACCAGATTCGTATAGCAAGGAGATATTCTACCCATTGGAACAATATACCTTCAATCTTTTTCATATGGGGACTAGCCTTTTGTCTTTTCTAGCAATCCTCACATGCTAGGAATAAATGTTCAATCTTACTAATGAAAACAAAAAATGAATTCAAGGCTTCCATTCCAAGTGGATTCTTCAATATGTTTCTTAGAATGTTTTCAATAGTCATAGTTTTTATTTTTATTTTTGTTTATGCACGTGCTTCTCAAGTAATGGAAATAGAAGGCATTAGATAATCCTCATTTGAGAGTCCATGTCTATCCATTTATGATACCATATTAAAATTGAGCATAACTAAAGAGATACAATAAACAAAAGCAAGAATAAAATGTACACAAGAGAAATTACCTTAGAATCCTTTTCCTAGAAAACTAACTACAAATAGATATATATTATTAATTTTTCCATTCCCACCAACTTGACCATTCCCCATATCACTTAAGGATTTTTTGTATGGAGTTATTCAATCCTTTAACTATCTTTCATCACAAAGCCAATACCATGTGAAAATACTCACATATGGTAATCCTAACGATGACCAAATATAGGTTAACCAAACTACTCTTTTGGTGACTCAAGGTTAACTTAATAAGAGTTAATTTTTTTACAATGAATGATAAAGTAACATAGTATGCATAACTAGTAATCTAATTATATGTGCGTCTCAAGGAATATATAAATTTTGGGTTACGGTTGTAGTGATAGTTGAAGATACTACATCTCCACTTAATATTTTCCCATAACTATGCCTTAAGCTAGAATATATTATATGCGCAACGAAGTTGTTTTACAATATACACAAATTCAATTCTAGTTATGAATCATCTCTACAATAATGTTATACTTAGTCAATTATTTAGTAGTTCTCAATTATATAATGTAATGAAGGAGCATGAAAATTTGTATATTAAATATACTGTTGTATTCAAGTAGATAGTAAGCACATGCACACACAGATAATCAAGACAAGAGAGATGAGTCGAATGCATCCAACTGCTTATATTCAGCTTGATGGTATTATTTATACATCTTTATATGTGGTTGGAGCGATTTCACCCGCTCCAACTGCTTCTTTAACATTACATAAGTAACTAATGACAACTAAGGAGCCTGAAGGGTCCCCTCCAACATCTTCCCCACCTCAAAATCTTTCTTCGTCCCGAGAAAATAAGAACCACCATGAACTGTGATTCCTTTAGTCTTTGTCAGCAACCTGGTAGTGGTTGTAATACCCCCAATTCGACCCTTAGGATATATTATCCTTAAATGTAAATAATGCGTACATGTGATGTATGTTTTCCTAGCGTGGAGCTCAAGGCCAAAGCCCCGCTAGTGAAAGCCGAATTTTATTTAAAGGGCAAGTATTTGATATTTTGATACCATGTGCTCTTAAGCCATGGAAATTGTAATAGGATGTAAATAAACATCAGGCAATATAAAATTCCAAGACTGGATATGGAGGCAACGAATGAGAAGGGGCCACGTGTATCCACTAGGGAGTGGTGAGGGGGCTATGGGAATGAACCCTAGGATGCCATATGTCAGTATGAGAACCCTTTGACCTTTCTAGATGACATTTATTCCTGTTGTAAGAAGTGGTTGAAGAATTAAGTCAATGACTTTGATGGAGTATGGGAAGCCCTGAAATTCGTATGGGTAGGTATGGGCTCTTTTGACTTGTCCCACAAGTCACTCTACATCTTGGGGGTTGCTCCATCCTTATCCCCATTCCATTGTGGAAGTATGGGACATCTTTCTCCATCCAAAAACGAGCTCCCAGCAGGGAGAAAACCAGAAATCACGACTGTGAGAGAACCCACGTTTTGGGAAGCCAAAAACGTCCCGATTTGGTATTGGACAGTGAAATCCAATGGGGGATCCATTGGTAGGAACCTTGGGGCGAATTTGGGAGCAATAGCTACCCCAAAAGCCATGGGAAAACCCAGTTTTAATGGCCCAGAAAATCAGTGACGGATTTGGGGTTGTTTGTGACAGATTTGTGAGAAATCCGATTGTGGATGTATGAATAGAGGATGGGATTGCTGAGTCTAGCTTGAAGGGTATGTGGCTCTGGGATTGAGCTCAGTAGACTAGCATCCTCCTCCATCTCCTATTGCATGCTTGAGAAACCCAACCGTGTGTTGGCTTAGCATGGCTGTTTGAGTGAAACCCTGACTGTGAGTGAGCCATCTAGTTCCTCCTTAGTGGATACACAGCCCATCTCGGGGGTGATCTCTCAGCTGAAAGAATACAGGCTGGACAGAGGTCTATGGTTGGGTGGAACGTTGCTCTCACGTAGCCAGTCATTTGGACCATTACAATTCAAGATAAGTATTCTGGTGGCTGAGTTATGTTAATTCTATGCCCCGCAATTATTTTAATTAAAGACTGCTGTTTATGTGATTGAATGCATGATGAATCTGTGTGCCTATGTAATGTTTAAATTCCGCTGTGTTTATATTGAGTTGAATATGCACATAGAAGTTTTAATTCTCACATATTATTTGGAGTAATTGAATGTTTGGGGCTAAGTTTGCCAAAATCCTGATGCATTGTTAATGTTTCCTTTCCTGCGTTTGTTCTAAAGGGAAGGGGACATTACAGTGGTCAATCGAGCCTCTTACCCTTTCACCTTCCGGCTGGATTCATCTTCCATGGTCCAGGAACTTCTGGGCTTCCACGCTCTGCCATTGCACCAACTCACCATCTACCTGAAAAACTTCTAAAATGACACTGAATAGATGTTTCTGAATTTCAACATCGGGGGCTTGATCAATTTAAGTGTTCTTTTTTCATTATTAAACATGAAGCGCTTTTTCTGTGTGCTATAGATGTCTTTTGCTTGAATACAGGGTTTTCGTAGACTTATTTGTCGTGAAGCTTCCTGCAAGTTTCGAATATGTCGCTGCTGCTTGTGGTCGATGACGGAATATGTCACTGCTACTTGTGGTCGATGACTCTCGACCATATTAAAAGACTTGACCACTTACAATACAATTCTATTGACCACATTATATCAACTATAATGAAGAGTCGACCAAATAACTTCGACTACATAAGTAAAACCTTGACCATTTTATCACAACATTTATTTGGCAAAGCATATCGACCAGTTGTAACATCGATCCGACCACATTTTTACTTACACGACCACTTTAATAAGATGTCGACCATATTAACTTACAAATTAGAATTACTCATCGGCTTATATATCGACCAGAAAGTTTGGACCATTCCACTATATTTTACAAACAATATTAACCATATTAAAATGGTCGGGCAAAGAACATATCGACTTCGACCGTTTCACTTGGTATCGACCAATTATCACTGACCACACATAAAATATTTTATGGCGGCAGACCATTAAAAAGTTACAATTTGCAATAGAGTACCAAAACTGCTTCTCGTAGGGCCGTACACAAAATCAATGCAACATGTCTGAACATATCATTTTTATCTTTTGCAAATGCATGGCAAATTACTTCATAATTACCCGTAGCTTGAGAGTAGGACCAATGGATTGTATGCAACAGTAAATGGTCATCTTGGTCGATGTGGTAGATAGACTGCAGTCGGTATAAATACTAGCCAACCATATATGTTTACTACCATATCATGAAAGCTCCTTATGTTGGCTGACTTCACCAGTAGATTATTGGCCAACTACACTACTCAATCTTAGACAAATTACGGGTAGTGGATCACTTCTGGAAGCCGACTGGCCGTAGGTGGATCTTTTAATGGAAAGGTTGGAGGGTCCACTCAATTGCTTCAGTCGTCCATTCCTCTTGTTAATCTCTTGTCGAACCTGTCGACTATCTTCTAATCTACTACCTCACGCATGCCGCATAAATCAACGTTGGCTTAGTTGATGGTCTTCACTAATGTGTACGTGGTCTATTATTCTCACAAAGTCCAGGTTGCAGGAGCCTTCATTTTAACTGACCAGTCCTAACTTGGACCTAGTCGGCCACCAATGTAACCATTGATAGATTTGCAGGGCTAGCATTTACCAACTAGCTTCCTGGAAATTGTTACCCAAAACAACAATAATTTTTGCAAACTTTACTATAAAATAACATCAATGGAAGAACACATCACCATCCATAAGCAGTAGAGTTAACAAATCCATTTGAGTGAGGAGGATAAGGTGCAGTTTCCCTTTCTCACACACTAGTCATTTCCAAGAGCAAGAGAAGGAGCACTAGCACTTTCTCACATTTCTGCCATTCGAGAGAGGTGATTGAACATGGGCCCTTTCTCACACTTCTACAATTTGAATTTGAGTGAGTGGAGAAATGTAATTGGCCTTTTCTCACACTTTTTCCATTCGAGTGATCCTTTCTCACACTTTTGCCATTCGGGTAATGGAGGTTATGGAGCACTATCCATTTTAATCAATTATTTAGAACTAAAATATATATTTATATATCAATTATTTAGATTTATACATTCATCATAGCTAATTATTAACTCAACTATTTATCTATATATTATAATTTATACCCTTAACATTTTATAATTAATTACCTCATGTTTGTTTTAAGTGCCTTATTCTGTACTCATTTGCTCCATGTATGCACTATGCTCCATTTATTTTAATCTAATTACTTCTAAAAATTTAACTTTCAATTTTGGTATTTAACATTGCATTTAACTTAATCAGGTATTTAGAATTGACCGTTCTAATTTATATTTACCACCGTTAACCATTGAATTTATCTTCCAGTGAGAATTTCACTTCATCACAATCCTAATGGATACTCCTTCTTACCCTTTATAGACCACTAGCCATACTATACTCTTTTGTATTTTTTTTGCAACTTCATTACAATCCCTTGATGATCGGTGGAATATCCACTCAAAACTTCAGACGCTTTCTAAACTCCAACATTGTGATATGCAAGAAAATAGAGGAATGATGAATAAAATTTGAGGCCAGCAATAAAGGTAATAAAATAATAATCAGGCGCGGCCATGAAGCAGGCACGATGTTAAGTTCAGAATCTGGGAGCCAAACTCCAAAGGATATGGAGTCGGGGTGATCAAGAAGGCCAAAAAGCACTGTTCCGGGCCACTTTTTCGGGATTTTGAAAAGCTTGTGGGCAGTAAAAGTGACCCTATACGTGGGAATCAGAAATTTTACTGAACTAGACATTTCATATTCTCATTAAGACGGACAGCTTCCGTTAGACGAAGATCTTCCAGAAATGCACCGTTTGGGAGATAGCCGTTTTTGGCCCAAAATTTGGAATTTTGGGAAAATGTGAAAAGTGAGAAGTAGTGAAATCCAGAAATTCATAGAAGATGAATGGTGCATCAGAATTGAAATCCGTGAATTGCTGAGTGTTCCTTGTTATATGGACTAACTTCGCGCGATAGATAAGTTTTTGTGATTCCTCATAGATTTTCTTCCACATGTGGCTGAAGTTGACATTCGGGACCAAAATGCAACTGTGTAAAATGTGCAGAACTGGAGTGAAAGTTGTCATTTTTGAAGGGATGCAGTTTCCGCACCTGATGTCAGAATGGAGCATGAAGACAGGCATTGGAAAGTTTGTCCAGCAGGGAACAATGATGCATGACCAGAGTTTGAATGAGGTCTACAGATATCATAGTTATTTAGTGCAGAAGAGTGCCAGCGGCTGTTTTGACAAACAAATTTTGTTGTCAATGTGGGCAATTTCTACAATTGCATGATATGGAAGAGAAATTCCATGATACGAGGAGGGATCGAAAAGGGAAGAATTCCTTAAACCCCTGTTTGTTATCATACTTATAATTCTGAAATTGTCATATGGCATAAAAATGTTAAAAATGTAAGGGATTACATAGATGTATATGCACTAAATGGCACCTTAACAAACATTGCATAGTGCATATGGAAATGCTTGTGCATAAATGGGATATTGCATATTGGTAAAATAATGAAGTCTACATATGCAATGAATCACTAATGGAGAATATTGTGATTGATAATCACTTCTGACGTTGGTATTGGTTGTAGGACCAAAGATAACAAAGACCATGGCTAAACGTGTTGGGGATGTTGTTGCGTGAAGCCAACAACCTTATGCAGAAAGGATGGTGCAACAAATCCATGATCATAAAGTTGAAAAAAGGACCGAGCAGCCTTGGTAAGAGGCCAACTGATCAGGTAACATCAGGCGATGTTAATGGTAACCATGCAGGTAATGATTATTGGTGCCAAATTGCATGAATGTTGAAAGAGGATTTGGTAAGATCTCTTCAACTATGTTTGAGTTATGTTGAGTTAGTTTGCATGTGATATTGAATACCGATTGGGACTGTTAACCTACCAAGCTTGGTGAGGTGTGGGTAAGTGAAGGAAATGATCCTTACACCCTATGATTGTTTAAAAATCTCAATGCATTCATATGAATTTATATCATGCCATGTGTATGTTGGTTATGTGCTTAATAACCAAAGCAAGTGAGGATTGGTGGTCCTGATTATGATAATGCAAGTTATATGAGATAGTCATGTCTCGATCATAATATGCTTGAATGCATAGTACTCATGAAACAATGCAAGGTAGCATTGAGTAGATGTGCATTAAGAGATTTTATAAATAATGAATGCATTGTATGAATGCATAGGGATGATGCATATGTTATTGCAAAATAAATAATGAATGATATGACTGTGGAATAATGAGTATTTACGATTTATTTAAGTTGCATGGATATGGTGACTATGTCTTGAAATTATATTGTGATAAGGATGCATATATAGAAGTGTAAATATTTCATTGCATTTCAAATGTAACAGCTGATGGTGTTTGAATTATTGAGCGTTATAATTCTGAGATCACTTTAGTGACTATTACGGCAATGAATGATTATGTGCGTAGATACTCACAACGTGTTTGGCTGATTGAAGTTTCAGTTTCCGGTAGGAAGGTCTTACATATGGCAATGAGGATAAGTCCATAGTAGAGACAGGGATCTACCACATGTAGAAGCCAAAGGTTATGAGAAGGTTCTCATGGTTGAGAGCTCTAAGTTCTGTTAGTAAGAACAGTTGTAAATATCAGATTTGTAAATGTTTCGGATTTGAAATGTTACTAATAATTGCTAATGACTGTTTGGCTTATATGAAAATGTGTCAGGAGGACATGCTGTAAGTAGATGCTCATGTATGGCAGCGAGCATAAGACCATAACGGGTGGAGTGGTATCACTTATAGGAGCCAAACAATATGAGGATAGCCTCATGGATAAGAAAACCAATTTCTGTAGTAGACAGAGTTGCAAATGCATACTGAATTTAATTATTAGTGCCATGGATTGGTTATGGAACAATCGGATTTGAATTGTAGTGTTAAATGTTCCTAACTGTTTGGTTGTTCAATAAGTGTGCCAGGAAGACACATTGCAGGAAGACCATGGGAGAGGTCCTGCAGAAGCCAAACTTCATGGGAAGGGATTCCATGATTTGAAAATGGGTTTCAGGTGAAATGCCATAAGACATTATTAATGTTTCATCTGCACTGCATGATTGGTAAACAATATGAGTGAGATGGTAAAGGTTATATCAGTAAGACATATGAAGGTTAGGTAACATCAAAAGGAATTGGGAGGGCAAACCGAGGGACTGTCAACTCAGAGAAGGAGCCCCCATTCCTCATTAAAGAAGGGAAATAACATCTGCAAAATGGATAAGTGTTCCGTAAACCCTGAATGATATATATACATACATACATGCATGTCTAATTATTAGAGTTAATATGCAGAACATGTTTTGATTTTATTTTCCATTATGGCAGACTGCTTGAAGTATGATTAGGACCCTCATAGTTCACATCAGTAAGGAGTGCACGCCTGTCTGGTGCTGAGTTATGTTAGGGATGCCAATATTGACTACGCCTTAAGGGAATGGACACATTCCTGGTGTTTCAAGGTTGGATAGTGGATGTTATGAAATATGTTTACAGTTCTAGAGCAGCAATACTAATGAACTTGCTATCCATTTTGTGTTGACAGATTATACATATGAAATTAAGTGCTGCACCTTAAAGAGAAAAGTGAAGAAAATAGTACTCAAGAAGACTGTATGAGCAGTGGTAACCCTTGCGTAGGGTGAGTGGGTATCATGAGGCCATGATAGCCTGCAGTTAAGAAAGTCACTTAAAGAATTCCTTAATGGAACCGCCGGCTTACATAAGAGAAGAAGTACCACCCTTGTGTGGGTGAAGAATTGTTATGCGCATTGAGGGATTGTGATACCGTGAAAGGCTGATACAAGCCTAAGGCAAGAGTAGTTGAGCCTTGACCTGTAATGGTCGGTGGCGTAGTTACCTTCCATTGGCCGATGACCCAGAAGTATGTGCTGGCTCGGCAATGGAGAGGGCCAACCAGGTATGGGACTGGTTGGGCACCACCAAATGCTTGGTAAACCTAGTCGGCGTGAAGGTGTACTGGTAGGGCATTAATTATTTGATGATTTGGAATAGCCCGCGTGCTGGCCAAACATCCTAGTCCGCAGGAGGATCCCAAGGCTTATAAAGTAAAAGCAGGACCCCGTGGACCAGAGAGGAAATGCACAGTACAGATAAGTATTCATTTTCATTCATTTCTTATTTGAAATAATGAAGGTTTCAAGCATAAAGCTTGTAACAGTGAGCTGATGCATTATTGTTTATTTGTTGGAAACCTTGGTCAATGCAGGAAGCAAGGACCCTGAAAGAACTAAAAGTTGCTTGGTAAAGGTTGAGCAAGATTATTGATGATTTGAAGCAGCCTGCGTGCTGGCCAAACATGCGAAATCATTGATGATTTGGAGCAGCCTGCGTGCTGGCCAAACATGCGAGATTGTTGATGATTTGGAGCAGCCTGCGTGCTGGCCAAACATACAAGGTTATTTGATGTTGTGGAGCAGCCTGCGTGATGGACAAACATACAAGACTGTTAGATGTTGAGGGGCATCCTGCGCACTGGCCAAACACCCAAATCCATAGGCGATTCCAAGGCTTATAAAGCAAAGAAGGACGCTATGGAATACAGTGAAGACATCTAGTGCAGATAAGTATTTGGTTATTGTGTAATTTCTTGCTTATGAATATACCTATGTATATGATGTGGTTATGGTTTCCTATGAAAATAAACTAAACATGTGAATTAATTCAATGTTTGAGTGTAGGTATTGTTGGAAGCAATGACTATGGAAGCATCTTAAGGATGCATGTGGACATGTAACCACCCTAAAGAGCTCAGCATGAGCAGTAATGAAAGATGGGGCTAGTGGAACTGTGTGAGTCCTAGCAGCTAGGAGTTAGACCAACCAAGTGGAGGAACTCCATGGTTGAGAGATCTAGAATAGACCATAGACACTACGTGTCATAGCCAAGAAGGGCAGGTCGAGCGATCACGTTGAAATGAAAGAGGAAAGGAGCATGAAAACCACAGTGGTGGTGTGGGTTCCAGGATGGAACAAAACTAAGAGGAGAAACTCTTACTGCTCCCTCTCTTTCCTTTTATTGATGCATTTATAAAATTAGAAAATTGTTGAATGCATGCATGATTGAAAGTAAAAGTGGGTTTATTTAATTAAAGTGAATTGTGAATGCTAATTAATGAATTGTGAATGGATGAACATGAAGGAATTCATGTGTATGTTGGGAAAGCATGAAAAGTGTGGAAGTCTCATGAGTAAAGCATGGACTATCCATGACAACTGGGGAAAAACCATTGACTGATTTTTAAATGTTTGGGTTATGCTTGGCCTAACGAGAATTGTAATGATAAATTTCACAGGTGGAAATTGAATCGATTGGTTGTAGCCGGTGCAGGCAAGTGTTGCTAGTGAGCAAAGTGCGGTCAGTTGTTTCCATTGACCATGGCAGCAGGCCAAGGGCTATTAGAATTCGCTGGAGGTCTTCTTCAAACAATTGCCAAGACCCAAGAAAATCTTGGAGAGATGCTCAAGATGCAAAAGCAGCAGAACGAGATGAACCACGAGGTCTTGCAGGACACTCTTCGTCTACAGAAAGAGGTAAAAAGCATTATGGAAGCAATCAGCAAGGGAGAGAAAAGTGGATCAATGAAGAAGCATTCATCCAATCGTCCGATTAAGAAACGCTCTAGGTGGAAAGACTCAAAGGAAATTGAGCAGGCAAATATGAAGCAACCCGTGAAGTGTTGGAAATGTGGAGGGGATCATTGCCTCCGCAACTGCCCAACAAGAGAACCTCAAGAGGGTAAAAGCCATAAAGTTTTCAGACTTATGGATGAGCTGGAAGATCCGAATCAGCAGGAGCAGCTCGTGAAGGTCAAAGGACTTGGTCCTGAAAGTTCAAAGTAAAGGATAGAATGTAGGGCAGATCTGCAAAGTTTTTGAAGTCTTGGATATGTGTAAATTATATATGTATGCCTAAGTTTTGGAACACCGAGGACGGTGTTGTTCTAAGGGGGAGGGGAATGTAATACCCCCAATTCGACCCTTAGGATATATTATCCTTAAATGTAAATAATGCGTACATGTGATGTATGTTTTCCTAGCGTGGAGCTCAAGGCCAAAGCCCCGCTAGTGAAAGCCGAATTTTATTTAAAGGGCAAGTATTTGATATTTTGATACCATGTGCTCTTAAGCCATGGAAATTGTAATAGGATGTAAATAAACATCAGGCAATATAAAATTCCAAGACTGGCTATGGAGGCAACGAATGAGAAGGGGCCACGTGTATCCACTAGGGAGTGGTGAGGGGGCTATGGGAATGAACCCTAGGATGCCATATGTCAGTATGAGAACCCTTTGACCTTTCTAGATGACATTTATTCCTGTTGTAAGAAGTGGTTGAAGAATTAAGTCAATGACTTTGATGGAGTATGGGCAGCCCTGAAATTCGTATGGGTAGGTATGGGCTCTTTTGACTTGTCCCACAAGTCACTCTACATCTTGGGGGTTGCTCCATCCTTATCCCCATTCCATTGTGGAAGTATGGGACATCTTTTTCCATCCAAAAACGAGCTCCCAGCAGGGAGAAAACCAGAAATCACGACTGTGAGAGAACCCACGTTTTGGGAAGCCAAAAACGTCCCGATTTGGTATTGGACAGTGAAATCCAATGGGGGATCCATTGGTAGGAACCTTGGGGCGAATTTGGGAGCAATAGCTACCCCAAAAGCCATGGGAAAACCCAGTTTTAATGGCCCAGAAAATCAGTGACGGATTTGGGGTTGTTTGTGACAGATTTGTGAGAAATCCGATTGTGGATGTATGAATAGAGGATGGGATTGCCGAGTCTAGCTTGAAGGGTATGTGGCTCTGGTATTGAGCTCAGTGGACTAGCATCCTCCTCCATCTCCTATTGCATGCTTGAGAAACCCAACCGTGTGTTGGCTTAGCATGGCTGTTTGAGTGAAACCCTGACTGTGAGTGAGCCATCTAGTTCCTCCTTAGTGGATACACAGCCCATCTCGGGGGTGATCTCTCAGCTGAAAGAATACAGGCTGGACAGAGGTCTATGGTTGGGTGGAACGTTGCTCTCACGTAGCCAGTCGTTTGGACCATTACAATTCAAGATAAGTATTCTGGTGGCTGAGTTATGTTAATTCTATGCCCCGCAATTATTTTAATTAAAGACTGCTGTTTATGTGATTGAATGCATGATGAATCTGTGTGCCTATGTAATGTTTAAATTCCGCTGTGTTTATATTGAGTTGAATATGCACATAGAAGTTTTAATTCTCACATATTATTTGGAGTAATTGAATGTTTGGGGATAAGTTTGCCAAAAGCCTGATGCATTGTTAATGTTTCCTTTCCTGCGTTTGTTCTAAAGGGAAGGGGACATTACAGTGGTCAATCGAGCCTCTTACCCTTTCACCTTCCGCCTGGATTCATCTTCCATGGTCCAGGAACTTCTGGGCTTCCACGCTCTGCCATTGCACCAACTCACCATCTACCTGAAAAACTTCTGAAATGACACTGAATAGATGTTTCTGAATTTCAACATCGGGGGCTTGATCAATTTAAGTGTTCTTTTTTCATTATTAAACGTGAAGCGCTTTTTCTGTGTGCTATAGATGTCTTTTGCTTGAATACAGGGTTTTCGTAGACTTATTTGTCGTGAAGCTTCCTGCAAGTTTCGAATATGTCGCTGCTGCTTGTGGTCGATGACGGAATATGTCACTGCTGCTTGTGGTCGATGACTCTCGACCATATTAAAAGACTTGACCACTTACAATACAATTCTATTGACCACATTATATCAACTATAATGAAGAGTCTACCAAATAACTTCGACTACATAAGTAAAACCTTGACCATTTTATCACAACATTTATTTGGCAAAGCATATCGACCAGTTGTAACATCGATCCGACCACATTTTTACTTACACGACCACTTTAATAAGATGTCGACCATATTAACTTACAAATTAGAATTACTCATCGGCTTATATATCGACCAGAAAGTTTGGACCATTCCACTATATTTTACAAACAATATTAACCATATTAAAATGGTCGGGCAAAGAACATATCGACTTCGACCGTTTCACTTGGTATCGACCAATTATTACTGACCACACATAAAATATTTTATGGCGGCAGACCATTAAAAAGTTACAATTTGCAATAGAGTACCAAAACTGCTTCTCGTAGGGCCGTACACAAAATCAATGCAACATGTCTGAACATATCATTTTTATCTTTTGCAAATGCATGGAAAATTATTCATAATTACCCGTAGCTTGAGAGTAGGACCAATGGATTGTATGCAACAGTAAATGGTCATCTTGGTCGATGTGGTAGATAGACTGCAGTCGGTATAAATACTAGCCAACCATATATGTTTACTACCATATCATGAAAGCTCCTTATGTTGGCTGACTTCACCAGTAGATTATTGGCCAACTACACTACTCAATCTTAGACAAATTACGGGTAGTGGATCACTTCTGGAAGCCGACTGGCCGTAGGTGGATCTTTTAATGGAAAGGTTGGAGGGTCCACTCAATTGCTTCAGTCATCCATTCCTCTTGTTAATCTCTTGTCAAACCTGTCGACTATCTTCTAATCTACTACCTCACGCATGCCGCATAAATCAACGTTGGCTTAGTTGATGGTCTTCACTAATGTGTACGTGGTCTATTATTCTCACAAAGTCCAGGTTGCAGGAGCCTTCATTTTAACTGACCAGTCCTTACTTGGACCTAGTCGGCTACCAATGTAACCATTGATAGATTTGCAGGGCTAGCATTTACCAACTAGCTTCCTGGAAATTGTTACCCAAAACAACAATAATTTTTGCAAACTTTACTATAAAATAACATCAATGGAAGAACACATCACCATCCATAAGTAGTAGAGTTAACAAATCCATTTGAGTGAGGAGGATAAGGTGCAGTTTCCCTTTCTCACACACTAGTCATTTCCAAGAGCAAGAGAAGGAGCACTAGCACTTTCTCACATTTCTGCCATTTGAGAGAGGTGATTGAACATGGGCCCTTTCTCACACTTCTACAATTTGAATTTGAGTGAGTGGAGAAATGTAATTGGCCTTTTCTCACACTTTTTCCATTCGAGTGATCCTTTCTCACACTTTTTCCATTCGGGTAATGGAGGTTATGGAGCACTATCCATTTTAATCAATTATTTAGAACTAAAATATATATTTATATATCAATTATTTAGATTTATACATTCATCATAGCTAATTATTAACTCAACTATTTATCTATATATTATAATTTATACCCTTAACATTTTATAATTAATTACCTCATGTTTGTTTTAAGTGCCTTATTCTGTACTCATTTGCTCCATGTATGCACTATGCTCCATTTATTTTAATCTAATTACTTCTAAAAATTTAACTTTCAATTTTGGTATTTAACATTGCATTTAACTTAATCAGGTATTTAGAATTGACCGTTCTAATTTATATTTACCACCGTTAACCATTGACTTTATCTTCCAGTGAGAATTTCACTTCATCACAATCCTAATGGATACTCCTTCTTACCCTTTATAGACCACTAGCCATACTATACTCTTTTGTATTTTTTTTGCAACTTCATTACAATCCCTTGATGATCGGTGGAATATCCACTCAAAACTTCAGACGCTTTCTAAACTCCAACATTGTGATATGCAAGAAAATAGAGGAATGATGAATAAAATTTGAGGCCAGCAATAAAAGGTAATAAAATAATAAAAAAGTAATCTAGATAGGAGCATTCATCGATAATATTTTTTCATTTTCCTTTTCAAATCAAGAATAGTGAAATATTTTCATGATTGAATTAACCTCAATGCCTCAATGATAGTGTATCTCTACAAAAGGGTGTACCCCTCTAGCGCAAATTTTCTTAAAACATATTTACAATTCCTATGAAAACATAACAAAATATACAAAGATAGATTTATCTATGGTCACGAACACTAAACGAGAGGCTATTTAAACTAGGTTAAAATCCTTTATGCAATCCATATCACCACTAAAAGGCCAAATATCCCATAAAGAGGACATGTGTGGTAGCTCAAGGAATTACTCATGGATTTTGAGCCTCGGAAGCTACCTTTTTGTTGGAATCTATTTAATACTAAGAGGGGGGTGAATTAGTATTAGCGCAGTTATGAGCAGTTTTTAACTTCTTAGCTAATTAATGTGAAATTTAATTATGCATCTACCATAAAGAAAATAATCATCCACATATGCTCAAAACATAGAACACATAATACATAGAATATTTATGTGGAAATCCAAACAGGAGAAAACCACAAACTGTTGTTTTATAATGAAACGATTACATTTAAGGAAGCACCAACTGGAAGGAGGAACCGACCCTTTGGTTTTACAGGCACCCACCTGAAGGAAGCACCAACTCACTGAGTTCTCTAGAACCAACTGAAAGGAGGCTACGAACCCCTGCTCGTTGCCCCATCCTGCCACCCATATATATAATAATAAGATATTGCACTGTTGAACTTTTGATTCACGCACACTTCATATATATTGTTGATCTTAATGTTGTGTGCTCCACCTATATGTTGTAATATTGCAGTCACTGTGCTACATACATCACTTGAATTCACACTCAACACTTCACTTCATCTAATGTCACACAACATATATTGTGTGTTGCTTCATCAAATTCTGTAGTCTATGCCAAGATTCAATATTCCATTATGCTACTATGCATTTGCAATCTCAATTGATTCTGTGCATCAACTAATAGATTGTTGTTATGAATTCATGCACCAATATTAGATGGAACTACAAACCTTCTAAGATATGTCTACTGTGTTTAGGTGCAACAATATTTAGATATTTTGCGACCATATCTGCATCATATGATTCGTCCTTTCGGTTTAACACACTGGTCTCATATCATCCTCATCATGATGCACATCCTTGACTATCTTGCAACTCTATTTTTGTGCATCTGATGGACTTCCTTACTTCTCACACTTCATTTCAGTCTTGGTGCATCAGAAAAAATTCTTCATTTCACACATCACAAAATATATTTCAAATCTGTCTATGCACTTCTATTTTAAAACATCTATGATTGTTTGTGTGTTGTCTATGATACTATCATTCTATCGTCATGCACTTGCGTATATTCTATAATTATACATTTATGTTTTCGTACAACTGTCACAGATCTATGGCATCATTTTGTGCACCATCGGCTATTCCATTCCTCTACTTGTGTGCACTTAGCTCTCTTTCTAGATCATGTTGTTCTGGTTCAATGATCCTATGATGCCACAAGTATTAAAAGCTTGATAAATTTGTATCTTCCAGTTTTCCACTTACAATCTCTTCATCCTTGTTCTCAAGCTTACATCAAATCTCCAACTTGCTTCTAATTTATACTTGTCTTGTGCGGATTGTATGTCCACAAGTTGGTTGTGGCTTTCATTCTTCTTTGCTTAACTGTTTATTCTTCCACCACTTGTCAACTTATGAACCACTAAGGTGTCATATCTTATGGGTCTTTTCGCATTCATGGTCCTCGCCTTAGTGGGACTTTTACCCTTGCGGTGTGGTCTTGCTCCCTTAATGTACCATTTCCTATGGAATTTGCACATATGATATCTTCAATTGCCACACCCTTTTTGGTACTTGTGCGCACTCCAACAACTGAAAGCATCTTCCAATTGATAAGTCTTCCATGATTTCTAGACTTGCATAATTGTTTAACCATTTCTTGTTCCAAGCTACTTGCGCACTCCCAAACTTTTCCCAATCAACTCTTTGGATTTCTTTCGCACTTGAACCCTGTCCAATCAGCTCTCTAGCTTGCTTGTGCATTCTCGAAATTTTTTCCAACCAACACTTCAGCTTTTGCCATGAAGGACTATGACTGGATGAACTTAATACCTTCTCATGTACCACATGTACTGAATGTACTCCTTATATACTTCTTCAATATGGATATGCTTGATGTTCATATGGATATACTTCATTAGACTGACATCCATGTCTTTATTCATATTGCTTGCACATATACTTCTTCAAACTAGAATAGGAATACTGATTCATCTTTGACATTAGTTGACATCAATGACAACCAAAGTTAAACAATCTCCCCCTTTGGCATTGAGGGCCGACACCTTATGAATCTATACAAAATCATCTTTTGAAGTTTGCTTGCTTCATTTGTTCTTGTCGTAGTACTCCCCCTTTGTAATTTGCCATTTTCAACCTTTGACATTTGCACATTCTGCTGTCAACGATTTTTTTGCTTTCTATTACTTCTATGTAGATCACATTCTTTATGATCATTCTCATTGGGCTGCTTAATGCTTTATGATAAGCTTCATTCTCTTCATTATCAACTTCATGCTCTTTCTCCCCCTTTGACATCAATGGAAAAGAGGTGCCATCACTGCAAAAATATTGGTTCTCCTTTATTTTGTTTTTCACTACGATTCATTCAACTGCTTACTAGGATATCTCCCCCTGCCTTTATACTTCAATCTCTTGCTGAAATTTCCACGTTGGTACCATACAACCTGTACACTGTTTTCATATCTATTTGAGATAGACTCCCCCTAAACAATTGTTATCTTCATTCTGTATCTCGATCTTCTATTCTTGTTATAACTGTTCACAATAAATTACCACTCCTTGCACATATCTTCATGCAATATTCCTATTGTGCCAATTACTCAATCCCAAGTTCCATATGCATTTATGGCTCCTTGTCAAGGTTCTCATTATGCTGCGGATTGAGGATCACACCTAGGTTTTCCTTGATATATTCAAACCTGTTTCATGGGAGAGGTTTTGTAAATATATTTGCAATCTATTCTTTAGTATCGACATATTCTAACTTGACATTATTTTTGATAACATGCTCTCTCACAAAATGATACTTTATGGGAATATGTTTGGTTTTGCAGTGCATAACAAGATTCTTGGAGATACTGATTGCGCTTGTATTGTTGCATAAAATTTGTATTGGCTGGTCAATATTTATTTGCATATATGTTATAGTTTGTTTCATTCATAGTACTCATGCACAACAGGAATCCGCTGCAATATTTTCTACTTCTGTTGTGGAAAGTGTGACCGATGGTTGTTTTTTGCTTAACCAAGATACAATGCAATTTCCTAAGGAAAATGTCACTCCAATAGTACTTCTTCTATCATCAACACTACTTTCCCATTATTCTTTACTGTATGACGCCAAGTGTATATATTTACTTTGTGGATACCATAAAACAAAGTTCATGGTCCCTTTCAAATACCTAAAAATTCTCTTAACTACTTGAACATGTGTTTCCTTGGGTGTTTCCTTAAATCTTGCAATAAGTCCAACAACTTGCATGATATATGGTCTTGAGGAAGTTACATACACAAAGCTACCAATCATAGATTTGTATAATATTTGATCTACTTACTCATATTCATCCTCTTTACTTAAATTGCACCCAGTGACCATGGGTGTAAAAACTGATTTGCAGTCTTCCATGTTAAATTTATTCAGCATCTCTTTCACATACTTAGATTGAGAGATGAAGATGCCATTATCCAATTGTCATATTTGCAGTCCAAGGAAAAATGATAATTCTCCAAGCATAGACGTTTCGAATTCCTTTTGCATATCCTTGGAAAATAGTTGACTCATTCTATCGTCATTGCTTCCAAAAATAATGTCATCAACATATACTTCATCAACTATCATTTTTTAGTTTTCGATTTTTCTATAGATATTATTGTCCACACTACCCCTTCTAAAACCTTTTGGTTGCATGTATTTTTCCAATATTGAATACCAGGCCCTAGGAGCCTGTTTGAGTCCATACAAAGCTTTCTTTAATTTCCAGACATAATCTCTATTATCTAAAAGTTAGAATCCATCTGGTTGTTCAATGTATACTTCTTCTTCAAGATCTGCATTTAGAAATATTGATTTCACATCCATTTGATATAATTTAACATTTTTAGCACAAGCATAGGCCAAGAATAGCCTGATTGCTTCCATTCATACAATAGGATTAAAGTTTTCTTCAAATTCTATACCCCCAATATGTGCATAACCTTTGCACACCAGTCTTGCCTTGTTTCTAACAACTTGTCCTTCTTCGTTTAGTTTATTTTTGAATACCCATTTTGTGCCAATAACATTCTTATTCTTGGGTCTTGGAACAAGTTCACAAGTCTCGTTCTTTTCAATTTGATCTAATTCTTCATTCATGGCTTTCACCCAATGTTCATCTATTTTGGCCTCTTCAAAACCTTCTGGTTCTATTTGAGATAGCAAGGAAAAATGAACTTCTTCGGTTGAATCTCATAGGCTACTTCTTGATCTTACCCCAGTATTTTTATTTTCGATAATCAAATCTTCTGAATGATTATTTTGAACGTACTTGGAGCGATACATTGTATCCCATATTTCATCTTCTAATTCGCGTTGATATATCACCTCCTATGGTTCTTCTGCTTCTTTATTTTCTAGCAATTCCTCATATGAATGTTCAAGCATAGGTATATCATCATCATCTTCTACTCTCCTTTGTTAATTTTTCAATAATTTCATTCCATTATCATTAGTATCTCTGAGATAATAACATGTACAACATATCTACAGCATATCAATTATAGACACAATAGCAATCACACAAGAGACATAGAGTTTCACCGGGGAAAACCAAGAAGGTGAAAACCCTGCAACTTCCTCAGAGATAGAATAAGCCCCAATACAAGATCACAAGGATCAAACCCAATAAGATGTCTCTAGCAGATTCTCCTACTCCTCCACATGTGTGCCACTCTCTCTCACAACTAATGTGAGCTTAAGAAGTGAGTGAAATGAATAGAATGAGAGAGGCACACCCTCTATTTATACACTGACTTGACCTACCTTTTAACTTTAACTAGGTCGGCCCCAACTTAACCACTTAACATAATGTTGACTGGGCCAACCCCCCACTAGGGTGGTCTAATAACCCTTTAACCCACATGGCTCATATAGGGTCGACCCCATGAAGGTGGTCTAATAACCCATCAAGTATAAGTTACGACACATACAATATAACTTGCGACACTTGCAAGTACAACTGACGACACTTCTAATCGGAGGAATAATACATCTTCGTTGGGGATACAATAAAGTACAAATGTAATATACAAGTGAATATCTTTCAAAGTTACAAATTCATCAACACTCCCTCTTAACTAGGAAGGTATTCTCTAGACACAGGTCATCAATACATATTGGCGCAAGTCTTCAATTATGGAGTTTGATCATCATCACTGGATCATGGAGCATCATCATCATCACTGCTGTTGTATTCGACATCTCGATCACTGGGCTATCTCATAATTCTTCTCGTTGCAGGCCCACCTCCTGCAGTTCTTTATCAACACTAGTCATACTGTGGAATCCTCAAGACTTATTATGTGCATCAAAAAAACCTCGAAAGAGTATCCCAGGATCCTTTATGTGCCTAAGCACGATCGGAAAGATCTCCCAGGGTGCTATTACATGTTGACTGTCACAAAACCTTAAAAGAGTGTCTTGACTAGAACGAACTCTGAATAGCATCCGAGGCCTTTTACGTGACTAGCACAACCTGTATGGATCTCCAGGACATATTACATATGACCCCCACCACAAAACCTTAAAAGAGTTTCTTGACTAGCAAGAGCTCTAAAGAGCATCTGAGGCCTTTTATGTCACTAGCACAACCTGTCTCGATCTCCAGGACGTACTATATGTGGTCATGGAAAAAATTCTAAAGAGAATCCTAGGACTGATTACGAGCATATTACTCAACCTATCGGATCTCCCAGGGCGTTATTATGTGCCATAGGACAAAACCTCGAAAGAGCATTTGCCAGATATCCAAGGGAACTATCATATGCCATAAGCAAAACCTCGAAAGAGTATATGCAAACCTCCCAGGGCGCTATTATATGTCCTCCCAAGAAAAATCTTGAAAGAGAATTTGCTAGATATCCCAAGGTGCTATTATATGCCATAGGAAAAACCTCGAAAGAGTATCTGAAAATCTCCCAGGGTGTTATAGTTCAAACTTGCACCTCTCCGTCCGTGATCACCTTGAGTTGTCAATCACCCAAAAGGACAACTTGGATGGAGGAGCATGATGACCTTAGATGAGACCTTGACCTACTACACCTCCTTACAAATTGGCAAAACCCTAAAAAATGTCATTTTGAGACATGGGCACTACTCTATCTTAACAGACTAGCGCATGTACCCTACTCCAATGTACAAGAGTAGCGCTCAAACCTCATGGGCGCTACTCCTCTTCAATAGTATAGTGTACAATATTTAAAAAATGATGAACACTTGTTATAAAACACTATAGTAGCACCCTGGGCACTACTCCACTATGAAATAGTAGCGTACACCTCAAAATATGATTAAAAAATAATTAATTCCATGAATGAGGATTAGTTGCAGTTGTTTTTCCAACTTCCCCAACTTCCTCTACAACTACCTCTCGACCTGAACTGCCTCCCTTGTCTTATAAATACAAGGAGAAATGAAGAGAGGGGTTAGACATGAATGCTATTGAGAGACTCTTAAAGAGAAGCTTGTGTTGAAGGAGGTTATGCTGGAAGATTTCCAAGCCAGAGAAGAGCAGGAGCCCAGGATCAGGTTGCAAGAGCATGCTGCAAAGTCAGGTATACTTTGTATCATCAATTTGCATTTGACAATAAAAGGTTGAAGCATCTTTCTTGTCCCAAATCAAGTGTTCATTGAGCTATGTACTTGTTTGGATATATTTTCGTTAATGTTTGATGTTTAATTTACTTTGTCCATTTCATCATTATATATTATCCAAGATACGCTGAGAAAGGTACTTGTGTTGCAGGTTTATCGAATGGGAGGTTGACTTGAGGATCGAGCGCAAGATTGAATAAGAGCTAGGATCGAACTTCATTCAAAAGGTATGTTCTCAAGACCTATAACCTATTTCCATTCATGAACATCTCTGTAACACAGTTAGTATGCTTACCTGTCATCCCCTTTCAGTTGATAACGCCCGTTTCCTCGTTATAGGGTAGTTTTTCCCGTCAACAGACTGGCGACTCTGCTGGGGAGTGTTGTCTTTCTGCTCTAGGGAACCCTTCTTGATTTTCTTTCCAGTACTTTGTAACTCTTTCAATCCTCTGAGAAGTCTTGTAGGTATCTCTTGCTTGCTTCTCCTTGTTTGTTTTCAGTCTTTTGTATCTTTTCAAAGTCAATTTTTGACTCTTTAAGACCTGAGCGCTACTCTGTTATACATACAGTAGTGCCCACCTCTCTTTGAGCATTGGTTTCCCTACTGCACAGTAGGGTACACTCCTATAGCTTCCTGTCAGAGGTTAGGTTGAGTTTTCTGCTTTCTTGGTTGGGTTTTTGGCTTTGGTTTAGGTCTCCTTAACTGGTTTTTTAGGTCTGTAGCTCTGCTTTGAGTATTAGTACTCTCCTTTGAGTTTTAGTACCCTTCTTTGAGTCTTTTTGTTATATTTAGATCACTTTCTTACTTGTCGAATGTTTGGTCCATTTATAACTCTTTTTGGAGACTAGGATTTGTTCCTTAGTGAACACTCCTGTTTACCTATGCCCTGATGGTGTGTTGTTGACCTACAAACCTGCATGCTTTGCATTTGCTATTTGTGGCAACACTTGTTTGCTCTTTACCCATCTTATCCTTTGTTTTAGGGTTTGGTCCGTTTTGGAGCCTGTGGGTGTCTTCCAAACTTGTTGAGTTCCAAATTTCCTTGACATTTTGTCTTTTCCGGTATCAAGTGTGTTTAGAGTGCTTTAGTTTGATTCATTTCTCAGTCCTTGTGTTAGTACGGTGGTTGTTAGCTTGCTTGCCTACCGTTTGCTTGGCATAGTGGTCTTGTTAGGGTTTGATGCTTTGGGCCAGTCCTCTTGTGTTTGATTCCCAGTTTTGAGTATCCTTCTCCTTTGTTTTCTCTCCACTTTGCTTTCGAGTGTGAAGGATTTTTTCTTTAAAAAAAAAAACCTATAGGACAAGTCCTTGTCAAACCAGTGTTTTGACAGCTGTAAGCTTAGTAGCCATTTTTAGCCATACTTACACATCGTGCATAAGTCTTATTTGCTTTCCATGTCTATAGTTCTTTTTCGTTTATAATAATAGAAAAAGAAAAAAATTGGTAGCTTAAGGTTAGTGAGGCTTATATTTTTTGCAAGATAGCATAGCTTATTTTGTTTAGAATTTCAAAAGAAAACAAAAAAGAAATTTGCTTAGATTTTCTCAGTTTAGTTTGGAAAGAACATTAAATGAAAAAATAAAAAGTTTTGTTGTTGAAAGTTATGATATATGCACTTTGCTTTCCTATTGCAACCATGCCACACAAACGTACTACCTTTTAAGTAAGAATAGCCCTAAATTTTTTTAATAAAATTAAATAGCAACAATTTTCTTTTTAGGGATACACTACACCAACTAGTCTTGGTTAGGATCTTGGGTTTAAATCACCTTAAACCGCCCAAGATCACAAATTACACAAAAATCGTAGTTCGACTATCACAGGTAAACCCACTTCATTCAAAGCTTGCCAGGGATTTATGCAGTAGGTCTTGTGAGATCAGATTGTTGGGAATACCCCTCCTACTTTCTGTTTTGAGCATATACCAAGATTGGATCATGTTTGGGGACTCTTTTGAGTTTTGGGCTCTGTTACCCTGCCCATGCCTTCTGATTCAACCTAAGACTGTTCCCCCAGGAGTTTTCGGTGTGGTGGTACCTTAGTATCTGACCATAGGTTCATACAAAGGTGACATCGAAGGGTATATCTATTGTACCTAGGACAGACATGGGAGGAAATCCCTTGCAGGACTTTGGGTGATTCTAGCGCTTGCACCCTTAGTCATTGTATTGTGGACCCAGGGTAACTGTTCTTCATCCTTCATTGATTTGTTCTAGGACCTCATCATCCCAGACTCTTCTCCGGAAGGCATCTTTTTTGCTTGGTTTGCATACATAGGACCTTTTTAGTGGTGTGATGTTTGCCCCCATAGTCTTAGTAGCCACTAGGTTTTCTAGTTTTATTTTTATATATAATCATGGAAAACCAAGAACTTCATAGGTGGAGAAGGTTGCAAAACCTTCCTCCACTTAGAACAAAACCACTACCGCCAGCTAGACGACAGAGGGTAGACACCAGTGTTCCCTTGGAAACCACTTGTGAAATAGAACTTCCTGAGGAACTTTTTACAACAGAAAATCCTGAAATAGAAATTCCTGAGGAAATACAACCTGAAATAGAGTTTCTTGACGAACTACAAACTGCAACAAAAATCCCTAAAATAGAAATTCCTGAGGAACCACAACTAGGGACTCCAGATCAACGACATTTTAGTTCAGTTGAGATTGAAGATCTCACTTCTGGAGAGTACAATACTCCTTTTAATCCTCCTCTGACTAATCTTAGAATTCCACTGCTGATACCCATTGATTTCCAGCAACCACAACTGGGGACTCCAGATCAACGACATTTTAGTTCAGTTGAGATTGAAGATCTCACTTCTGGAGAGTACAATACTCCTTTTAATCCTCCTCTGACTAATCTTATAATTCCACTGCTGATACCCGTTTATTTCCAGCAACCAGATTATAGTGCATATAATTTCACACCTGAGCATTTTATGACTAATCTGGGAGGCAAACTGGGAGTTCCACAGACTCCCACCATAGGTATGAATACCAGTACTGTAAATCCTCCTCTTACTGCTACACCGAGTTTGGCATAGAAAAAATCTATGTCCACTTCATCCTTCAGTTTTAATACTGGTACATTAGGCATGCCGAGTTCAACAACTATGGCATCTGCTTCTACACCTACTTTTGGACCTAGCAGTATAGCTAATCTAGTTCCACCTCTGGTGACTCAACCATTATATCACATACCTAGCACATGGATTTCCACACCTAATATAGGGCCAAGTGCTTCTGCAACTGTGCATGTCATGAGTACCATGATCGCACTGTCTACGTCAACTACTATTTGTTTTAATACCTTTACAGGTCCCAACACGAATCAAGGTAATATACCTGCAGGAAACATCTCTTTTTTCTTATTTTCAGGAGGAGGGGGTAACATTTTTAACCAGCAATATGGAGGGGCTAACACCCAGCCACAGTGGACGAACCCACAAAGCACTAACCCACATTCATATGGGTGGGGGAATTTCACTAATACTTTCACGCAACAAAAAATGGAAGGGGGCAACCCCTACCAGCAAATGGCTGAGGGAAACCCCTACCAGCAGATGGCTGGGGGAAACCCCTACCAGCAGATGGTTGGGGGCAACCCCTACCAGCAGTTCATGGATCAAACTATGGGTGGTTCCCCCTTTAAGACCCCATCTTATCAAATGCCATCTTACAGACCTCGTTTACCATTTCTGGAAACTCTAAATTTGCCAGACCTTTCCAAGTTGACAAACAATTCGGTGTATCACAATGCCACATGGCCACCTGTCCCTAGCAAGTTACCTTCAGAAATTCCAAAATTCGAAAGAAAAACGGGCGAGGACCCTGGTGACCATGTCACTACTTTCCATTTA
The DNA here is from genome assembly GCA_027924585.1 of Larix kaempferi. Taxonomy (NCBI): domain Eukaryota; kingdom Viridiplantae; phylum Streptophyta; class Pinopsida; order Pinales; family Pinaceae; genus Larix; species Larix kaempferi. The sequence continues at coordinate 8,711,629 of BSBM01000003.1, forward strand.
TGGTGTTCCTCGAACTCATTAAATGAATATTCCATCAGGTTGAGACTGTTCCAAAGAACATTAACCGGCACTGCATCCAAATGGTACATTGAGTTACCTGCAGCTACATTCTTTAACTTTGGGGATCTCGCAACTATTTTTCTGAACCACTTCCAGCTTCCTGTTCGGTATGATGCTGGAACAGATCTTTTGTCTACATTTAGACAAAATAAAGCCACTCACTTATCTGATAACATTCAGGAGTGGCGAAGACGGAATAGGCTCATTAAAGCCAACATACCTCTAAAATTCCTGCTTGAGTGGTATTTGAAATTGCTCCTTCCTTATATTTCTAAGGAAGTAGCTACTTCTGGAGTGTATACAGAGGAAGAAGCCATCTTACGGACCTAGCAGTTAGACCTTGTTTACGCACAATTTGGGTTACTTTATGAAATCATACCTTATGCACCACGATCAAATACTGATCTGAGTAAACCTAAACCTAGACCGCATGCTGACGGCATAGTAGGTTCAGTTGAATCTGCAGCTTTTGAAGCATTGACCAAACAGGTTCATGCCTTATCTTTCAAACAATCGACTGCAGAAGTTACTTCCGTCACAACCTCTCCTTCTACTTATGAATCTGTCAACCATGTTCAGAACAATCAAAAGGACCCTCGGCAGCCCAACAACAAAAAGAAGGGAAAGAAAAGAGAGGGGAACCATCAAAAGCCTAAAAAAGAGAATGCTGAGGAGGGTAACAAAGAGAAGAAGAAGGTTAAGTTCCCTTGTAAACTTTGCAAGTAGGACCACCTTACTCACCAATGCCCTCTACTCGAAGAAGCCCAGAAGCTACTTCAAGAAAAGAAGCCTGCCGTATTTAAAGATCCATTCCCTAAGGGGCAGGGTTCAGCTTCTGGCACCTCCAATACTGGGGGCACTACACATGCTTCGGTTGATCAAACTTTCATTAACATGGTTAGTGTGGATGCACTTTTGCAAACACGAGCAAGAAATTACACCCCGAATGCACAGAAGAAGGATAAGGCGATTCCAGAATCTTCCACTCCACTCCACATACCTGTGGATCCACTGCCCAAGATCCTGAAAGGTGTCTTCAAGCGGGCCTCACACAATCCCAATGCTCGAGCTACTTCCAACTACAATGTGGTTGAAGATCTATCCCAGACCCTTTGTGCTATGTCCACCTTAGAAGTTTTGCAAAGTTGTCCATTACAACGAAATGCACTTCTGGAAGCGATTGGAAGTATGGAATCATCCAACATCACTGTGCACTTTGATATGTTTGATATCAAATATCGGTTGATGTACCACGTTTCCCTACAGATTGAAGTGATCCATGGTCATATGAACATTAGATGAGCTGTCGTAGATGAGGGCGCATCGACGTGCGTGATGTCCATTTCTTGTTGGAAAGCTTTAGGCTCTCCTGAGCTATCTCCCTATAACACACTGCTTACTGCCTTCGATGGCAAGACTTTCCGTCCACATGGAGTTCTACCATCATTTGAAATTACACTTGCCGGTAAGACATTTGCTATAGAGATTGAAGTGCTATACACTCCAATTGATTACAATATGTTATTAGACAGGAGCTGGACATATGCCATGCGAGCCATTGCATCGACAGTTTTTCAAGTTTTTATGTTCCCCCATGAAGGCAAGATCATCACGGTCGATCAATTTTCGTTCTCTCGACAAAACAACCAGACTTCATCAGATTCCACTATTCCTTTAGTTGATCAATCTTCCCCAGCAAGTGAGAGTTTAGGAGTAGGGCTTTACGGGTCATTAATAGGAACTTTTGACCTACCTGCTCCTACGTTATTTGTTGGTTCTGAGGAATGTTCATCGTCTGAGATTTCCACGGCCAGTTTAATGACTGATCCTGGGTTTCTCCCAACTGATTCAGAACCTCCTGTCCCTACATCTGTTGCATAGGTAACCTACTTCAACTCACATCAAACTGCAACAGAACATATATTGACTTCGCTGGTCTCTGTTGAGTCAGATATGGACTGTGCTGCTGCGCAGTCATAGCGATCTAACCCACTCTCTTGATAGTTTGGATACTACTTTACCTTCTGAGGAAGCAATTTTGGAAGCCATGACTGACCTGGACCATCCTTGTGAACATATAGATCCCAGGTCCTTCTTGATTCCCATTCTAAACTTGATAGGGAGAGGCGAGTTTTATCCGACACTCAGTGAGAATGTTGATTTCACTTCTATCCCTTCCACTTCACAAGTTGGTTTTGCTGAAGGGAATAGCTCGAGAACTATTCTGGTCAACATTTCCACTGCACCTGGGGTCACAGAAAACATTTTTATTGAAACGGGATGTTATTTTGATGAGATCATTCCATACACCAATCTTTTTAATGATTTCCATGACATCTTTGCCCGATATCATGAGGAGATTCTAGGCATCAACCCTACTTGAAGGAGTCTTCTGAGCATTCTTCTAACCTTACTTCGAGCTCGTTAAAAACAGTAAGTAGGTTCTAAGCATTCTTCTACCCTTACTTCGAGCTCGTTAAAAACAGTAAGTAGGTTTCGAGCATTCTTCTACCTTTACTTCGAGCTCGTTAAAAACAGTAAGTAGGTTACGAGTAGTCTTCCACCTTTTCTTCGAGTTCGTTAAAAAAAAAAGGAGGCTATGAGAATTCTTCCATCTCTCCTTTGAGCTCGTTAAAAACAGTAAGGAGGTCATGAGTTTACTTTTTCGAACTCGGTAAAATTTTACGAAAAAGATTCCTATAGAGTTCTCTCTAAGCTCTTGTTAGACTCTTTAAATATGACAATACTGCCGAGTATAGTTGTCATTTCAGACTCGTTAAAGGATTTGAAGCGACATCGACTCAGGTATAGAATTACCCCTTTTCTGGGCCTAGGTGGATTAACTATGGAAAAGGTATACTCTAGGTATACTCTTATATGTGTTAGAAGAATTCTTCTTCCTTTGTTTTATACTTTTTCGGGGGAGGAGACTAACTGCACGAAAAGGGACCTTTTGGAGCCTTTCTTTAGGGTTTTTAGGCTCTCTAAACATGAAAACACCAAGCGAGCATTCACCTACTCGAGCTCGATGTGAAATCCACAAGAGGGTAAGTAGAGGACTGTTTAAGTTTTTCAACTCTATAAACAAGAAAACACCACCGAGCACAGACCAATCTGGGCTCGATATAAAATCCACGGATAGGTGTAAAGAGGATTGTTTAAGTTTTTTCAGACTCTATAAACAGGAAAACACCGACAAGCATTAATCTGCTTGGGCTCGATACTAAAATCCATGAGCAGATATATGGAGTTATTGTTTAAGTTTTTTAGACTCTTTAAAATTGAAAACAATGACGAGCAGGAACAGATCTTGGTTCGATATTAAAATCTAGAGATCAGTAATATAGAGTAATCTTCTATCTCTTCTTCGAACTTTGTAAACAATGAAGAAGGTACTGAGTCTTCCTCCCATGGGCTTGTTAAACTTTTTTACATGGTTGGATCTATTGAGTTTTAATTCTTTCTTGGACTCATTAAAACAACAAGAAAGGTATTCTTTTAGCTAAAAAGAATAAGGGATGGGAAAGATGTCTCATATCTTTAATGTCAAAGGCAATTCAGTCAGTTCTATCCTTGAACACAACACCTACTTGAGTCTATCATGTCGGTTGGGTTTAGTTTTTGACCCTAGTGTTAACTTGATCTCCGAGTTGTTTACTCCCCCGGTTGGTTATTCTTCCAACCATATGGAGGGTCTAATAATGTCTCCTACATTTCAGGCTTATCATTTGCCCCATTATGTCGGAAACTGCCTGAGTCACTTTGTGTCATGCTCACTGTTCAAGGATATACCCTGTGTTGGCCATTCTGCATTTTACCTTGACCTCATGTGTCGGCTATCCTAATGTCAGTCTTGTTACATATTACTCCATATCAGCTCATACCAGTTGAGTGTTCCTCGAGTTGGATGATGGAGGATGCCTTAAGGCCTCCCTTCCAACGGACTTCTTCCCATTGACATCAACTCATTTTGCTCTGGGAATGAAGTTTAGAGTTTCGGTTAGTACCTTGGAGATTGAAGTCACCAGTGGCAATTTTCCTCACCGTTGAATGTCGAGAATACATCAATGTATCTTCTTCGACAGGATCCCCAAGTGTTCGACTCCAAGTCCACCTATTCACACTTGTTGGATCGTACTGGGTACCTTGGGCCCCATCATCATTATTGGTGGAAGCCCTCACGTTTGTTAACGGTATACATCAATGACCAGTAATCAAACGATACACCCATGTTCGACTATCAGCTCATCTATTCACATGGTTAAGGTTTGTACCTTGAGTTGTTTTGGATGAAGACCTTGGGTTGTTTGATGACATCACCACATTATGTTATCACCCAAGTTGTGCAAGACTGAGCCGCACTTATATTCAGCTCTCCATGAGACATAGATCCAGTTTGTTGTTATGGCTATGATTTCTAAGTTTGACATGGATCCATGCTTGTATTCTAAGTGGCCATGTTATATATACATCTTCTTGTTATGTATCGGAGATCATGTTGTATCACACTTCACATCTATATGATGTCAAGGATGTAATTGCTCGATGACCTTGATCTTTGTTTCAGGTGTTCTTGTGACTTGCTTCTGCGATTCCTTGCTCCTCCTTTGGCTTTGGATTATAATGTATTTTGGCCATCGTTTCCCTTTGACCTCACACATTAGGGGGCATCTGTTATAGGTCAAACCTGCACCTCTCCATCTGTGATCACCTTGAGATATCGATCACACAAAAGGACAACTTGGATGGAGGAGCATGATGACCTTAGATGAGACCTTGACCTACTACACCTCCTTACAAACTAGAAAAACCCTAGAAAATGTCATTTTGAGACATGGGCGCTACTTTATCTTAACAGACTAGCGCATGTACCCTAATCCAGTGTACAAGAGTAGCACTCAACCCTCATGGGTGCTACTCCTCTTCAATAGAGTAGCGTACAACATTTAAAAAATGATGAATTCTTGTTATAAAACACTATAGTAGCGCCCTGGGCACTACTCAGCTGTTAAATAGTAGCATACACCTCAAAATATGATTAAAAATAATTAATTTCACGAATGAGGATTAGTTGCAGTTGGTTTTCCAACTTCCTCTACAACTACCTCTCGACCTGAACTGCCTCCCTTGTCCTATAAATACAAGGAGGAATAAAGAGAGGGGTTAGACATGAATGTTATTGAGAGACTCTTAAAGAGAATCTTTTGTTGAAGGAGGTTATGCTGGAATATTTCCAAGCCAGAGAAGAGTAAGAGCCCAGGACCAGGTTGCAAGAGCATGCTGCAAAGTCAGGTATACTTTGTATCATCAATTTGCATTTGACAATAAAAGGCCGAAGCATCTTTCTTGTCCCAAATCAAGTGTTCATTGAGTTATGTACTTGTTTGGATCTGTTTTGGTTGATGTTTGATGTTTAAATTGCTTTGTCCATTTCATCATTATATATTATCCAAGATACGTTGAGAAAGGTACTTGTGTTGCAGGTTTATCGAACGAGAGGTTGACTTGAGGATCGAGTGCAAGATTGAATAAGAGCTAGGATCGAACTTCGTTCAAAAGGTATGTTCTCAAGACCTATAACCTATTTCCATTCATGAACATCTCTGTAACAAAGTTAGTATGCTTACCTATCATCCCCTTTCATTTGATAACGTTCGTTTCCTCGTTATAGGGTAGTTTTTCCCGTCAACATAGGGCGCTATTATATGCTTATCTGTACAACATGTCCATGACCACAGAGTATCAACCTGATACTCACCATACATCATCCTGATCATCATCATAGCATCATCCCAATGCATATCATCCAGAGTATCATCTTGATACTCATCACACATGAACATCCTGATCATCGTCACTGCATTGTCCTGATGCATGTCATCATACATGATCCAACTGATCATACAAAGCATCCAACTGATGCATATCCAAAGCAGTAATTGGAGCATCGTCCTAATGCTCATCACACAGCACTTACATCCACAGCCATGGGAAGGATCCTCCTCTCACCTTGCTTGGAATGCCTCCTACAAATTTGTCCCATCATTTCTTCCTCGAAGTATCTTCAATCTGAAGAATACCAAACCTCTCTCTGAAGTACTTGAACTTCACTCTGGCTAGTGGTTTCGTCAAGACATCTGCAACATGCTCATCCATCGCAACATATAGGAGCTTCACTGCTCCTCTCTGCACCATATCCCTAATATAGTGATATTTGATCTCGATGTGCTTTGACCTGTCATGGAACACCAGGTTCTCAGACAGCTTCGCACAACTCCGGTTGTCACAAAAGATACTAGTAGCATCCAACAGGAGATCAAATAACTCAAATAGTAACTTCCTAAACCATACTGCCTCACAACTAGTCGAACAAGCTGCAACATACTTTGCTTCGGCTATACTCAGTGCTACGCAGGACTGCTTCCTGCTAAACCAAGAGATCACACCTGATCCCATACTGAAGAAGCACCCCGAAGTGCTCTTTTTATCTACAGCACTGCCTTCCCAATCTGAATCAACATAACCCTACAGGTTAAACTTTTGATTCGCATCATACTTGAGCCCATAATCAACCGTACCCTTTAGGTACCTCAGAATATGCTTTACAGCAACCATGTGAACAATTCTCGGATCCGTTAGGAACTGGCTCAATGTGTTCACCACAAAGAAAATATCTGGTCTCGTGTTCGTCAGGCACATCAAGGACCCAATCATCTGACGATACACCATGACATCAATCGGATCAGATGAAGCATCACACCAAAAGGTGTGGCCATGGCCTTGTAGTCCATCATCCCGAACTGCTTCAGTATCTCTGCCGCATACTTCCCTTTTCCAAGGAATATTCCATCTGTTCTCTACCACACCTCCATACCTAGAAAATAATGCATCATCCCCAAGTCCTTCATCTCAAACGCGGCAGCAAGCTTCCTCTTGGTGTCGCAAATCAACCCATCCTCACCTATAACAAACAGGCCATCCACATATAGTAGTAGTATGACAAGATTGCCTTCCTCAACCTTGTAGTAAAGGTTGGAATCCGCTTTACTCTTAGTAAATCCCAAACTGGATAGGAAACTATCCATCCTACCATACCAAGTCCTAGGAGCTTGCTTCAAGACATACAAGGCTTTCTTCAACCTGCACACATATGACTCCCTGTCATGTGTCTCAAAACAAAGTGACTGCTCCATATACACTTCCTCTTCAACTACACCATTCAAGAAAGTTTCTTGACATCCATCTGGTGTATCTTCCCCTTCATCACTACAACCAGAGCAAGTACCGTTCTGATGGAAGTGTATCTAGCTACACGAGAAAAAGTCTCTTCATAGTGTATTCCCTCTTTCTGGGAGAAGCCACGAGCTACAAACCTCGCCTTGTATTTCTCTATGCTACCATATGCAGCATGCTTGATCTTATACATCCACTTGGAAGTCACAACAGACTTCCCTTCAGGTCTTGGGATCACATCCCAAACATCATTCTTCATGATCTACTGATCATGGAATCCTTCCATTACTTCATCCCGGATCCTGGGAAATTCAGATTCTTCAATATCTTCAATAGATAGTTTCATCGCTTGGAACAACTATTGTAGTCCTTCTTTTGTAGGTGATTGTACACGATCTTTCGTACAAGTCAAATTCAGATGCATGATTAGAAACTTCTCATAGTTTTTCAAAACAAAATCTTACACATAAAATATATATGTCATACAATCATGCAAATGTCTTAGCCAATGCTTCAATACAACATTTATCCATATCCCATATTCATACGATAACTTTCTAGATGCCTTCCATCTCTACCAGAACAATGTTAATAGTTTGCAGTACTCCCAACATGTCAACAAAAGGGTTTCATTCTAGATAAGTAGCTATGGAGTGTTGTATAGTACCATAGGCCACTTACCCATTACATGCATATTAGTAGTATCTTTGTTCATTAATGCAACTATTCTACAATGCATAATATACATCCATTAACAACATCATTTAAGTAATCATATATATAGGAAATAACAATTTAAATACTTATCTTTGTTTATTTGTTGGGTGGACCCCCTCTCAATCTTTGCTTCCTTGCAGGAGCTACTAGAGTGTGCTCCCTCTTGATCTTTTCTTCCTGGATTACCTGTCCTTGAACTTATATTCATCCTGGACCACTATGCATGCTTAAGTGTGCACTAGTGTCATGATTGTGCCATACTCAAGATCTCATACATAACCATACATCCATTAGTATAATAATACAAAATAATCTTAAACATGCATAGTCATGATCATTTCAAACACAGATAATAAGCATTAGTATTCAAGGTTTCTGGAAGACTTGTTTTACTCATGCATATTCTTATTTGACCATAGGACTCTTCTGGTTAGTCATATCATCAATTAATGTAAGAGACATAATATGCATAAACCCTTGATTCTAACTTCATGAGTAATCATTATCAATCATACAAAGGTATAAGATCCTCACCAAAGGTAGTATTCTAACTTGATATAGGAAAAGCATACATAGTTATCATATTTGCTAGTTATGTCTAGCAATGTTTTCTTGTTCTCTTCAATGACCTCCATAACTCATAAGTTAACCATTGTAGAACAAAAAATATGCAAATCTCGTAAGCAGATCTTCTATGTGGTAAAACACTATGGATGAGTCTTTGTCTTCATGTCATCATGGTCATAGAACTTGATTTGTATTTTCTTGATGTACCTGTATCTTGTTAGCAGACAACATCATCCTCATACAACACCACAAGTGAATTAGTACAATCATAAGTGTCATAAACCTAATCAATGAATGTATCCTATTGTTCACATGCATTCATTATCAAACAATCATTATTGTACTAACCTCAATAATATGAAAACATATTATGAACTTAATAGATTTCAAAACATACCTGTAAGTCATACCTGTCAGATTTTTGTTGTTGTTGTTCTTAGGACAATCTTTCTTATCTCTATGGTGATGGTGGTGTGAAGATCTCTTGTTAGGAGATGGATCTCTCTTGAACTTACTCTTCTTGGTATGTGCTATGGGAGCTTGAGCTTCATTCCCCATCTTTCCTTCTCGGGCCACAAGCCTAGCTTCTTCTTGAGAACATTCATCCCACAGTCTACTAAAGGAGATTAGTTTCCTTCTGGCACAGATTCCTTGGATGAAGGAGTCCCATGACCTAGGTAGGCCATTCAATGTGGTCATTACAATTTCACCATTCTCCACTACATCCACAACTTCAAGTTGTTCCTTGATTTGAGAGACCTTAGAAAAGTAGGATTGAATGGTCTCTCGATTCTGAAGCTTTACCCCTTCAATTGGTTCTGCAGAGTCATCTTCCGATTTATGTTCTTTACTTCAAACAACTTGGTCAAGAAGTCAAACATCTCCTTAGGTGTCTTTACCAAAGACACATGTGGTACGAGATGGTCTTTGATAGAATCAGCAATGATTCTCTTAGCCTTGACTAGGTTCTTCTTTTGTAAGGTTTTAGCCTCTTCTCCCTCTGGGACAAGAACCTCTTCACTTATGTAAGTGCCCAACTCATTCTCTTCTAGGGTTAACCCAATCCTATAATTCCAGGCTAGGAAGTTATCAACCCCTTCAAGCTTATCCTCAAGCTTGGTGTGGTGAGACATCTTAAAGAGTACTTCAAATGGAAATAGAAAAGATATTAGGTCTTAGCACTTGATTTGCTGAAAACCGGATCTGGAGCTGGATTAGGATTTGTTAGAGAAACCCTAAAAACTCAAAATTTGAATTTCAAACTTCTGAAAGGATAGAAAGATGCGCCTTGCTGAGTTGGTGAAGCTGGTATACTCATAATTTGAAAACTACAAAATTTGACCCTTCAAAATTGCCTTTGAAACTTCCAGATCCACTCAGCGGGACCCCAAACTAGGGTTTGATTTTCCCAAAGCTTCACCCAACCAAAAGGTGCGATCCAAAGATCTAAAATTCAATTTTTCAGAGGAGCTTCTAGCCATGGTCTCGGATTTCAGAAATTCCAACTTTTGCAGAAACCCAAATTTTCCACCTTTCCTAATCAAAATCCCGAACTAGGGTTTGATTTTCCCTGAGCTTCACCCAACCAAAAAGTTTGATCTTGGTCTCTAAATTTCAATTTTCTTGAGGAGCATCTAGCCATGGATTCAGATTCCAACAATTTCAACTTTCTCCAAAACCCTAATGTTTAGGTCAAAAAACTGAAAATGCTTAGAATTGAATTCTGTCTCGACAGAAAGATGCGCCCTTGCTAGGAGATTCAATCTAGCCTCCGGCCTTTGATGATTTGTGGAGGGAAACCCAAATATTAAGAATCCCTAGATTCCGCAGCTGCACAGTGCCTTCTTCTTAGGTTAGCTCTGATAACGTGTTAATTTTTCAATAATTTCATTCCATTATCATTAGGATCTCTAAGAGAATAAAATGTACATCATATCTAAAGCATATCAATAATAGACATAATAGCAATCACACAAAAGACACAGAGTTTCACCGGGGAAAAACAAGAAGGTGAAAAACCCCACAACTTCCTCAGAGATAGAATAAGCCCCAATACAAGATCACAAGGATCAAACCCAATAAGATGTATCTAGCAGATGCTCCTCCTCCTCCACATGTGCGCTACTCTCTCTCACAACTAATGCGAGCTTGGGAAGTGAGTGAAATGAATAGAATGAGAGAGGCACACCCTCTATTTATACATTGACTTGACCTACCTCTTAACTTTAACTAGGTCGGCCCCAACTTAACCACTTAACATAATGTTGACTGGGCCAACCCTCACTAGGGTGATCTAATAACCCTTTAACCCACATGACTCATATAGGGTCGACTCCATGAAGGTGGTCTAATAACCCATCAAGTATAAGTTACGACACTTACAATATAACTTGCGACACTTTCAAGTACAACTGACGACACTTGCAATCGGAGGAATAATACATCTTCATTGGGGATACAATAAAGTACAAATGTAATATACAAGTGAATATCTTGAGAAGTTACAAATACATCAACATCCTGTGGGTAACTACTTCATCAAATTTCACGTCTGAAATTTCCACTATCTTTTTGAGTGGTATATTATAACACTTGTAAGCTTTGCTTCTGATGAAATAACCAAGGAAAATTTCTTCATCAGATGTAGAGTCAACCTTTCCAAGATTTTCATCGTTTCTTTTGATGTAGCACTAATGCTTCCAAATATCCTGAAATGCTTAACTGTAGCAGGTCTTCCTTTCTAGAGTTCATAAGGTGTTTACCAACTATTTGTCCTAATATGACATTTGTTAAGAAGGTGTACAACTGTATGAATGACATGAGTCCAAAACATGTATGATAAGTTTGATTCATTCAACATTGTTCTGGCCATTTCCTGCACAGTTCTGTTTTTTCTTTCTGCCACTACATTTTGCTGTGGAGTTCTAGAAGGTGAGAATTGTCTTCTGACTCCATGTTTTTCACAACCTCACAAAATGCAGGCTTACTAAAAGAAAAAAACCCTGAATATTGGCAACATCACTTTTCAACTCAGTAAAGGACCTCACGAATTAGCTAAACCAAATATGACAGCTAATGATTGCTGGAAAAAGTAGTAAGATGATGGATTTTTGAGAGAAAAAGATGTAGGATGTGTTGGTAAAAACTAGATAGCTTGTCAAGTCCATAAAAGCACCTAGCTTTATCCTTATCCACTGAAAAGCAGAAAAAGTAGGACAAATATGTGTAAAAGTAGGAAAGCGCTCTTACCATTATGGACTGACATAAAGGAAAACATAATCTACCAGAATATATCTAAGGGCACACTTGTGGACAATGATGACAAGATGTGATCCTAAAAAGGCAATATGAGGCCAACGACCTAGTCAAACACCTATGAAAGTATCAAAAATGAATAATACTTTATATCCTACGTCTAGATGAGTTTTTAATATTCTAACACCCCCCTTAAGCCTAACTGTATGTGAGTAAAAATAAAAAAAATATAGGGCCCATCAACAAGGCTTGGTCACACCTTTTACAAATATTATCTATCCATGTAAACTGAGGAAACATGGAAAACCTCATGGGAACAAAACCCTCCCTAAAAAATGGACATGTGTGCACACTAAAACTTAACTGCTCCAAACTCAAGTAAGTGTGATTCTTGATCAGATTTTTTGATGTATCTTCCTCTTGGGAAGAAATGGATCATGCTCCAAAAACATGTGCTTGAATTCTCTACTAATGGATGCAAGTGAATCTGGAAGCTCTTTGAACTTTCTCTTTGAACCAAACTTGATCAGAACAAATCCATGAATATGCAGAACATTCTGGAACTTAAATTTCAAACCATATGAGGAGGATCAACTCTAATTAGATATGATTGCTCTTGAAACTTGAACTTCTGATAAGTGGAAGTTAAATAAGCTCCAAGAATTGATAGATGGTTCCTCGATATCTCCTTTGAACCAGCAGGGATGAGATCAGAACCAAAATCACCAAAATATTCCTAAGACTTGAACCCAAGGGAATGATAGTGTCCTCTATTTTTAGTGAAACTCTAAGAGCCAGTGCTAGCAATCACGTAGAAGTACAAAGGAAGCATGTAATCAAGGAGGGAGAATGCATCACTTCTAAATTCTGATCTATCTTCCAAAACCTTCAGTAGATCACCATTCTTCACACCAGTAGACTCATGTTAAAGAGAGGAATCAAATTCCTCTTTAGCTTCTAGAGCATGAACTATATTATCTTGCTCAGAATTCAAGATAAAAGACTCATAGGAGAACATGAGAGAGAGATGGAAGTCTTCATCATCAACAACTGTATGTATTGAATAAATTTAAGCAATTTATTCTGCTTTCCTTTTAACAAATTCTTTAGAGAGAGTTGAGGCCAAGACATCAGGAGGGAGAGAACATGATGAGGTGCCATATTCACTCTAGGCATTAGCTTCTTCTTTCTGCACTCCAAAATTTCTATTCAGATTGTTCCAGAGCTCAAATGAATACTATGTTGAAATATTGTAACCTCTAAGAATATTATATTTGTATCTTATTATTCCGGAGATGTTTCATTCCTCCGATGGGACTTTGTCATGTATCCGGAGATGTTTATTCCTCCGATGGATTGTGGTAACTAGGGTTATTAAATCCCCCGTATGGGGTCGGCCCTGAGTTAGTTTATTATGGGTTATTAGACTCTCTTAGGAGAGGTCGGCCCCATTAGGGTAAAAGTCAGTTTGGAGATGAGTATAAGTAGAGGAGGATGTTCCTCACTTATCTCATTCATTCATCCACTTTGGAGTAGCACACAAGTGAGAGAGAGGTCTGTATAGGAGGCGAAGGAGCTCTAGTCTTGGACTACATCTTGTATTTGGTTGATTATCTATATTGAGGAAAAGCTTTGCTGGGTTTTCTACCCCATGAGGGTTTCCCAGGGTAAATCTTTGTCTATCTTGTGATTGTGTTTCTTTCAGTGATCTTGCTAGTGAAATTGGTATCAGAGCTAGCTTGAATAGTACATCTTTCACAAGGTGAAAATACCTCTCTCTCCTCCTCCGATGAAAATTAGGGTTTCTGCAAAAAGTTGGAATTCTTAAATTCTGATTGCATTGCTGGATAGCCCTCCTCAAAATCGAAGTTTTGAGCCCTAGATCGATATTTTTGGTTGGGTAGAAATCCGGGATAGTCAAACCCTAGTTTGACCAAAAGTACAGAAAACCAGAAAAACTAGAGAACCAGAAAAGTTGTGCACCTGTGCACCAGTGAACTAGAAAAGCTGTGAACCTGTGCACTAGAAATCCAGAAAAGAGAAGACTAGAAAACCAAAAATTCTGTTGCAGATCTGGAAGGTGAAAAGTTGAATTTTCCAGAAGCAGAACACATTAGATCTCAACTCATTCAAGCACATCTCCTGGTAAGTGTTATTCTATCTCTTGAGAAACTGCAATTTCTGTACCCCCCTGAATAAGATGGCTCCAAGCACTAAGCTTGAAGACAAGCTAGAGGGTATAGAGAATTTTCGAGCATGGAAATATAGGATTGGTCTCATTCTTGAAGAGAATGATCTTGCCCAATATATCAAGGATGAGATTGCAGAACCAGAAGAAGATGAATCCAAAGAGAAGTATAGGAAGGACTTGATTAGGGAAAAGAGAATCATTACTGATTCTATAAAAGACCACTTGATTCCCCAAGTGTCATCCAAGAAGACTCCAAAGGAAATGTATGATGCCGTTTCCAGAATGTATGAGGGAAAAAACATCAATAGGAAGATGAATCTAAGAGCTCAATTAAAGAGCACAAAGATGAATAAAGGAGAATCTGTTCAAGAATATTTCTCAAGGGTCTCCCAGTTCAAGGAACAACTAGATGTTATTGGAGATACCCTTGATGAAGATGAACTTGTCATGTCTTCTCTAAATGGTCTCACTAGACCTTGGGAGTCATTCATCCAAACTATATGTGCCAGAAAAGAAAGTATGAAGTTTGATGTGGTATGGGAAGATTGCATTCAAGAAGAAGCTAGGGTTGGAAACAGATAAACCTGCTCAAAGAAGATGACCAAGTCTTGGCCACACACACCAAGAGAATAATGAATCAATCCTACTTCAAGAAGGATAGTCACAAGGAGTCTCAATCTCCACAAAGATTTCAGAAGAGAAGGGGAATAAACACTCTTCTTTCCAATGTTTCAATTGTCACAAAATAGGACACATTGCTAGACATTGTCCTTAAAAGAAGAAGAAAGATTTTCACCATGAAAGACATCATGCACATCTTGGGTAAGATGATAGTGAAGAAGAAGAAGAAGAGGAAGAAAGGCCTCACAAGAAAATATCTAGAAGAGAAGAAGAAGAGGAAGAAAGGACATTCTTCAAGAGAATATCTAGAAGAGATGAAGAAGAAGATGCAGAAGAGTATGTTCTATTCTCTGCACTCTCTAGATCCATAATTCCTGGAAATGATACTTGGCTTATTGATAGTGGTGCTTCAAAGCACATGACTGGACAAAAGAAAGCTCTTTCAAAACTGGAAGAGAAGACATCCCCACAGAAAGTGTCATTAGGAGATGACTATCAATATCCCATCAAGGGAACTGGTGAAGCAAACTACAAACTTGAGTCTGGAGCCCCCATGAAAATGAAGGAAGTATTGTATGTACCAGGGTTGAAGAAGAAATTGCTTTCCATCTCAGCTTTGGATAAGAAAGGTTATAGGGTTTCTCTCATTGATGGACAAGTACTCATGTGGTCCAAAGGTAAATCTATTAAGGATGCAATTGTCATTGGTGAAGAGGAAGGAGGTCTATACAAACTCAAGGGTCATTCAGAAGCTGCCCTTGTTCATGAAGCCACTAGTCCAAGTGAGCTATGGCATAGAAGGCTTGCCCACATTAATTACAAAGCACTACCTCATGTGAGAAAAGTAGTTGTAGGACTACCAGATATAAAGATTGAACATGAAGGCAATTGCAAGGGTTGTGCAAAAGGGAAAAATATCAAGAATCCTTTTCTAAAGAGTGAAGCAAAGACTAAAAGTACTTTCGAATTGATCCATTCAGATGTATGTGGTCCCATGCCCACCACATCCTTGAGTGGATATGAATACTACCTAACTTTCATTGATGACTATTCAAGAAAGACTTGGATATATTTCCTGAAGGGAAAAGATGAAGTCTTTGGAAGATTCAAGGAGTTCAAAGCCTTGATAGAGAACCTTTTAGAAAATAAGATCAAGATACTTAGGACTGATAATGGTGGAGAATATACTTCAAAATATTTCGAATCCTTTTGCAAATAAGATGGAATCAAGAGGGAACTAACCACTCCCTACAATCCTCAACAAAATGGTGTTGCGGAAAGAAAGAATGGAACCATCATGGAAGTAGTAAAGACAATGTTACATGATCAAGACTGACCTATGTACTTATGGGCTGAAGCAGCCAGGACAACAGTCTATGTGCAAAATAAACTATCTCACAGTGCCCTTGAATTCAATACTCCGAAAGAAGTCTTCACAAGAAAGAATCCTAAGGTAAGTCACCTTAAGATACTCGGGTTCCCTGTGTATATTCACATACCAAAGGAAAAGAGAACTAAGTTGGATCCTTTTGGGAAGAAGGGAATATTTGTTGGGTATTTTGAAACATCCAAAGCATTCGGGATTTACATCCCAGGATTCCATCATATGGAAATCAGTAGGGATGTGACATTTGATGAAGAAGCAGCTCTGAAGAGCTCTAGGAAGTGCCAGTATCAAGAAGTATATGAAGAAGATGCACCTCCTATAATTGCAGAAGTTGTGCCATCTCCTAAAGATGAAACTCCTGAAGACCATGACATGTTAGAACAACAAGAACCCCCCACTACAACCATTTCAAGAAAAATAAAGCTATCATGGGATACAGACATTATACCAGGAGATGAAAAGTATGGAGCTCTAGAAGGCTCCACTAGAGTGAGAAAGAAACCAAAGCCATTCTCCAACTATGTGGCTTTAATGTGTAATCTTGTAGATCAAAGACCTACTAGTTATGAAGAGGCAGTTCATAAGAAAAAATGGGTAGAAGCAATGACAGAGGAATACAAGTCAATAATGAAGAATGATGTTTGGGACATAGTTCCCAAACCAAAGGACAAGAGTGTGGTATCCTCCAAATGGATATACAAGATAAAGCATGTTGCGGATGGCAGTATTGAAAAGTATAAATAAAGGTTTGTAGCCAGAGGATTCTCTCAGAAAGAGGGAATTGACTATGAAGAGACATTTGCACTAGTTGCAAGGTACACTTCCATTAGAACCATCATGGCACTTGCATCCATGATGAAGTGGAAATTACACCAGATGGATGTGAAGAAAACTTTCTTGAATGGTGTAATTGAAGAAGAAGTGTACATAGAATAACCATAAGGATTTGAGGTGGAAGACAGAAGAACCCATGTATGCAAACTAAAGAAGGCTCTGTATGGGTTGAAACATGCTCCCAGAGCTTGGTATGGAAGGATTGACAGTTTCTTAACTAGCTTGGGATTTACCAAGAGTAAAGCTGATCCTAATCTTTATCTCAAAGTTATGAATGATGAACCTATCATCTTGTTGTTGTATGTGGATGATCTATTTCTGACTAGAAATAAGAAGTAGATTGTTGAATGCAAAAAGAAGCTCTCTTTAGAGTTTGAAATGAAAGATCTCGGATTGATGCACTACTTCTTAGGTCTGGAAGTATGACAAGGTCCAAAAGGAATCTTTCTCAATCAAGGAAAGTATGTTGTGGAAATCTTGAAAATATTTGATATGTTGGAATGTAAAGCCATGGCCACTCCCATGGATTCCAACCTGAATCTCTTAACAGATGAATCATCAGCGTTAGTGTATGTAACTTTGTAGAGACAAATTATTGGATCATTAATGTATCTGACAAACACTAGGCCTGATATATGCTTTTCTATGAACACCCCGAGTCAATATCTAGTGGAACCCAGACGTGTTCACATGATAGCTGCAAAGCATGTGATGAGGTACCTAAAGGGTACAATAGATTTTGGTCTATATTACCTTGGAGATCATGACTTCAGATTGTATGGCTACACAGATGCTGACTGGGCAGGAAGCGTATCAAACAGAAAGAGTGCATTGGGAGGATGTTATTGTCTGGGATCTACCATGATCTCATGGTATAGTAGGAAGCAATCTAGTGTGGCTCTCAGCACAGCTGAAGAATAATATATATCTGCTTGCTCTGCTAGTTGTGAAGCAGTATGGCTTCAGAAGTTATTATCAAGACTGTTTGACTTAGAGATGGACCCCACTGTGATCCTGTGTAACAACCAGAGTTGTATCAAGATGACAGAGAATCCAGTGTTCCATGATAAGTCAAAGCAAATAGAGATACAATATTTTTATATATGGGATATGGTGCAGAAACGAGCTATCAAGCTCAAGTATGTGAGCACTGATGAACAAGTTTTGGATGTATTGACCAAACTTCTGTCTCGAGTAAAGTTTGAACATTTTCAAGACAAGCTTGGTGTAGTTTAGAAGGACCCTCCTTGAAAGGGGGAGTGATATGGTCAATGATGATACTTGGATACTGGAATCAGTGAGGATACCTGTATTGATGATGAGATTGCCTATATTGATGGTAAGGTCAATAATGTGGATACTGTATTGATGAGGATACTATATCGTTGACATGGATACTGTATTGATGAGGATACTGTATCATGGATGTGGAGACTGTATTGATGAGGATACTGTATCGTGGATGTGGATACTATATTGATGAGGATACTGTATCGTGGATGTGGATACTGTATTGGTGAGGATATTGTATCATTGATGTGGATACTGTATTGGTGTGGATACTTGTATCAATAATGAGGTTACCTGTTTCGACGACAAGGTCGATGGTGAGGTTACCTATTCCGACGATGAGGTCAATGAATGGTCCCTAATGGATGTGAGAGGATTGTATCATCCCTCAACTTCATTCCTAAACTGATCCACAGACAGATGTCTCTAAGAGTGAGGGGATTGTATCATCCTTTGACTACAGTCCTAAACTGATCTGCAGACATGTGTCTTCGAGAGTGAGGGGATTGTATCATCCCTGGACTATAGTCCTAAACTAATCCACAGACAGATGTCTTCGAGAGTGAGGGGATTGTATCATCCCTGGAATACAGTCCTAAACTGATCTGCAGACAGATGTCTCCGAGAGTGAGGGGATTGTATCATCCCTAGACTACAGTCCTAAACTGATCCGTAGACAGATGTCTCCGAGAGTGAGGGGATTATATCATCCATGGACTATAGTCCTAAACTGATCCATAGACATATGTCTCCGAGAGTGAAGGGATTGTATCATCCCTAGACTTTAGTCCTAAAATGATCTGTAGACAGATGTCTCTGAGAGTGAGGGGATTGTATCATCCTTGGACTTCAGTCCTAAACTGATCCGCAGACAGATGTCTCCAAGAGTGGTCCTTAGACTTTGTCTAAGTTGACGAGTGGACTGCATCATCCCTAGACATGATATGGTGTCTTAAATGGATCATGTCTATTGCAGGGTATGCTGCTATTGTGTTGTTGATCGCGAGGATCTAGTTGATGACGATGATGATGATCGTGTGATGACGATGCTGATGATTGTGAGATGATGATGTTAATGATTGTGTGATGACGATGATGATGATCGTATGATGACGATGCTAATGATCGTGTGATGACGATGATGATGATCGTATGATGATGATGATCCTGAGGACGATGATAATGATTGTATGATGACGATGCTGGTGATCGTGTGATGACGATGCTGATGATCATGTGATGATGATGCTGACGATCATGCTGATGATCGAGAGGATCCAGATGATGATGTTATTGTAGTTGTTCGAGTGCTGCAGAAGATGAAGACTCAATACTGACGATGTTGATGTTCCAGTATTGAAGATCTTGAAGATGTTCCAGTAACTGATTGAGTTACTCAAGAAAGATTCCAATGATTTAGAGATGTATCATGTATTATGTAGTTCATGACTCCTTGCTCCTGCAGATGTTGTTATAATATCCTTCTCATTAAGGGGGAGTGTTGAAATATTGTAACCTCTAAGAATATTATATTTGTATCTTATTATTCCGGAGATGTTTCATTCCTCCGATGGGACTTTGTCATGTATCCGGAGATGTATATTCCTCTGATGGATTGTGGTAACTAGGGTTATTATATCCCCCATGTGGGGTCAGCCCTGAGTTAGTTTATTAGGGGTTATTAGACTCTCTTAGGAGAGGTTAGCCCCATTAGGGTAAAATTCAGTTCGGAGATGAGTATAAGTAGAGGAGGATGTTCCTCACTTATCTCATTCATTCATCCACTTGGGAGTAGCGCACAAGTGAGAGAGAGGTATGCATAGGAGGAGAAGGAGCTCTAGTCTTGGACTGCATCTTGTATTTGGTTGCTTATCTATATTGAGGAAAAGATTTGCTAGGTTTTATACCCCATGAGGGTTTCCCAGGGTAAATCTTTGTCTATCTTGTGATTGTGTTTCTTTCAGTGATCTTACTAGTGAAATTAGGCTAAACTTAACATACTAAACATAATTTATGATATAATTCATATTTGGAGACATGGCCAAGCACATAGCTCTGAATGGTTTTTCATGGTAATTTAACCATTCATTATTTCCTTCAAAGGACTCAAGTTCACTCACAACATAATTACACAAATTATAAATACATTTTCTCTTGAGATATGCAACCATATTTGCATTCCACTCTACATAATTGAATGGAGTAATAGAATGAACAGATTTCCAAACCATGAAGTTGTTGTACATGCAAAAAATACTTGCAAAAAAAACTCAAGAGGAAAACTCTATAAGATCAATCATTCTCTGATACCATGTGAAAATTTGAGCACAATTTGGATCTAGTTCATAAAAAATCCTCACAATAAATTTACAATAATGCATAGAAGAGAGAAAATTTGATCAGAATCACGTCAGAAAGAAAAATCAATTGAGTAAAACTCCATCATGATATTATTGAACAATAAGATTACAATAAATAATACATCTGAAGAGAGAAAATTGTGTTAGTAAAAACAGGATCGCAGAGCAATAACAATATACAAGATGCAAATATAAATAACATAAACATAATACAAGAGAGAGACACTAATATACATGGTTCACCCAATTTAGGCTATGTCCACGGAGAAATTTCCCTTCCTTGTATTATTATACCATCTAGAAAAATGAAGGGATACAACCTGAGTACATCCGCTACAGTTTCCTCTTCACTCTCTCACAATCTCTCTTAAACAATCATAGATATCATTACAATGCTACAACACCTAGCCGAATTACAATGTCTTCCTTATAAAGGGGATTTGCCATGGGAAAATACCACGGGCTACCCAATACCATGGGCCCATCAAATATTGGCCAACAAAGAAATCCAAAAACAATTCCTTCAGAGGATTAACCTGCGAACCCTCACTGGGGGCCCATTGGACCCAAGACCCCCCAATCGAGGGGGATGGTCCCCCCACACCCCTCCGATGGGATGGGTATATAGTCCACCTACACATCATACAAAAACTGGGGTACAAACACGACTTAACAACAACATATCTAAATCAGGAAGATCAGGCTCCACAACCAACAAATTTAATGCACTAAAAGCAAATCCTATGAACCATGGATCTTTGTTAGACACAATGTTGAGTGGCAATCCCCAATACTTAACCACATTCTTGAAAAATAGTACTGCTACAATCACAGCCTTGCAAGGTGACTTAATTGGCACAAATGTCGTGCCCTTGAAGAACCTGTCTACAGTGACAAATATTCCATTGTATCCTTTTGTGACCAGAAGTTGTGTGATGAGGTCCACGAAGATGCTTACCCAAGGATTCTCCTACACTGGCAATGGCTGCAACAACCCTGCATTTAGATTGGTCATTGAATCATCCTGTTGAAAAATGAGGCAAGCTATGACATACTCGTCGATGTCCCATTGCAATTGGTCCCAAAAGAATCTCCTCTCTACCAAGGCGCCCGTTCGATGTTGCCCCGGATGTCTTTCCCATGTGGAGTAATGAAACTCTCGCATTAGGTTTTTTAGAGGTTGGATTTCTTCGGCACATACAGTCATCCTTTGTAGAAGAGAAACCCATATTCAAACCATAAATTCCTTGTCTTTCCATCCTTCACTTGTTAGATGATGCTTTTGGCGGTCGGGTCCCCCATCAAGATCTCCCAAAAATATTTCCTCGAGTCTGAGACAACTTAGGTCATTGGGTCATGTTGCTGCACCCCGTCTAAGGTAATAACTTGAGCTTTTCGTCTCAATGCATTCGTAGTGCAGTTCAGGTTTCCTGACCTATACTACAATTTCATATCAAACTCCGCGAAAAGTCCTGCCAACGAGCTTGCTTGGGCGACAACTTTGGTTGAGTCGCAAAGTAACTTATGGAAACATTGTACGTCTTCACCACGAACGACTTGCCCAAAAAGAAATGTCACTAAAACCTCAAGAAATGCACCACTACTATCATCTCTTTCTCATGAACCAGGTACCTACATTCCCTTTCTTGAATTTCCTGACTCTCATAAGCCATTGGGTGAACCTCCTGTGTAATATCCCAATTTTGACCCCATTGCATTAAATTGTAAATGATGTAATATTGTTATAAAATCATGGTGAGGAGCTCAAGGCCAAGGCCCCGCCATCGATTTAGTGATAAATATAGTTTTCATGCTAGCCAGGCACAATGGAATTGCGAATATCATATATATATACATTTTAATAAAATACCCAGAACTAGCTATGCAATGCAACGAGATATGGGGGCATGATTTTTACAAGGAATGGTGAGGGAAATATTCAAACCCTTGGATCCAATCAAGTCAATCCAAGTGTCAATGAGAGAACCCATAAACCCTCAAATATCGATGTTGACCTTGATACCCAATCATTTGTTTCTCCCAGGAGTTGGTTGAGGTAGTTAATGCCTTAGGGAATGGAGAGGTATGGATGTCCAAATTCGAGTATGGACAAGCCATCAGTTCTTGGAAAAACATGTTTGGATTCCTGGGAAAGGAAAGGGCCATGAATTTTCCCCCCAATCAATTATTCACCATTTCCTTTTCACTCTCATGAGTGGGGAGCTTGCTGGACATTTTTTTCCATGAAAATTATGTGGTTTCCTTCATTTTTCTAGCTGGAAGGGCGTTTTTGTGTTGTGTAATAGTGGGGAAGAAGGGAAATCAATTTGGGGGTTACATAGAGGCCATTTTTGGCCATATGAATGCTCACATACTCGTGGGAGAAATTGGTTTCTTCCCTATGGTTGATTTCCTCTTCCCACAATCTATTTTTTGTGTTCCCACGATTTGGGGAAAACCCATGGACCATGTTTTGTAAATCCCTTTGTTGAAAATGTGTATCCATTCCCAATGATTGTGTTTGTTGTGTGTAGAAAGAGTATGTTGGGGTATGGATTATGGGTATCCATTGTTTTGGCTTGATCTTGAGTGCAAACATCCAAAAATAGAAGGGCTCACATTGGCCTGATAAACCCAGTTGTGGGATGGCTTGGATTAGATATGATGTTGCTTGGGTTGTGTTGAGCTTGAGAGTCCCATTTTTCCTTGTAGAAATCATGCCCATCTCAGGGGTGGTAGTTTTGTTGAGAGATTGATGAACACAATTGGCCTATGGTTGGGTGGAACGTTGCATCGACATAGATAGTTTCTTCAGACAGCTTCATAATCAAGATAAGTATTCTCTATGTGTATTTAATTCTGCAATGTTTTAAATTGATGATTGTTATTGATATGATGAAGGCATATGAAATGTGTGTGGATGATGTTTTACTCCATTGTGCATGTTTGCTTTAATTTGCATCTTCACACATATGCATTTTATTTGTAATGCCATGAATTTGTTCATGATGAATGGGGCTAAGTTTTGTAAAAGCACATACTTTGGTGTCTCATTTCCTTCCTTGCATCGGATCGACGAGAGGGGACTTAACATCCTGTGTCAAAAATACTCCAATGGCAAAGTCAGATGCGTCTGTTTGCACCTCAAACGGTTTCTCGAAGTCAGGAAAATACAGCACCGATGTGGTTGCAAGTGTGCGTTTCAACTCGTCAAATGTAGCTTTGCACTTCATGGACCAATTCCATGGCCTATTCTTTTTTTAGCAACTCTGTGAGCGGGGCAAAGATCCAAGAGTAGCATTCAATGAACTTGCGGTAGTAGTTGGATAAGTCTAGGAATCTCCTCACTTCCTGCATTGTTCATGGATTTTCCCAATATTTTAAAACAACGACCTTACTGTCGTCCATGATGATGCATCCATGTCCAATACAGTGGCCCAAGAATGGGATCTTGGTCTACTCAAATATGCACTTAGAATTTTTCAAAATTATCCTATTCTTCTGCAAAGCCTCAAAGGATTTGGCCAAGTGATTTTTATGCTCCCTCATGTTCTCGCTGAAAAAAACTATGTCATCTAAGTAGATGACAACCAAATTGTCCAAAAACGGTTGTAGTACTTTGTTCATCAACATGTTGAACTTTGCGGGGAGTTATAGAGATCAAATGACATAACTAAAAATTTGAAGCTTCCATACCTTGTTACGCATGTCATCATGTGCTCATCACCTTCTATGATCCACACCTAATAATAACCTTGCCTCAAATCTAACTTTGAGAACACTCATTCCTTAGCTTATTTGTCAAAATAATCGGAAACCAATGGAAGAGGATATTGATTCTTCACTGTTAGCTTGTTCAACGCCCGGTAGTCCAAGTATAAATGCACCTCTGGGGTATCCTTCTTCTGCTAAAACAAACCTAGGGCTCCATAAGGATACCGTAAAGGCCAAATGAAGCCTGGATCTATGAGCTCCGTCAACTACCACTTCAATTCCTCTAACTTGGGCCCTGACAACTGATATGGGGCCTTCGCAACAGGTTTGGAACCTGGTTCCAATTCAATGTGATGGTTTACCACACATCATGGGGGTAGCATATTCGGTAGAATATCAAGCATCAAGTCCTCATTTGTAGCAATAAAGATGCAAATTTTTGGAGGAACATGCGTCCCCGTGTCTCCTGGAGCTTCACCAAGCATTGCTGTGACATACACCCGCAAACTTGACCGCAAAGCAACCTTCTTAACACCAAGCGCATATACTAACTGCACTTTCCTTGTTGTCTTATCTGAGTTAGTTCATACTTGTCCGCAAATGTTAAAAGTACCTCCTTAGCCCTTCACATGAAATCCTCGCCAAGGATCATGTCGAATTCATCCAAAGGAATCACTGTAAAATATGCCTTACCTTGCCAATTTCCCAATTGTATGAGCACCCCGGAAGCAAGACTAACCACAACTTTTTCTGACGAGTTGACTGCTTTGACACCGATGTCACAGACCTTCTTCTTGAGGCCAATCTATTCTACAAGTTATTTCTTCACAAAATTTTGTGAAGCTCCCGTGTCCACAAGATCTCTTACCTGACTTCCATTCACAATCGCATCCACAAATCATAGCAAGTTATTATTTTGGCTTCCTTGCACAATGCCGAGCCATTTGAAGAGACTCAAATGCACCGAATCTCCCTTCCCATAACTCTGCTCGTCATCTTCCTTACGAACCTGCTACTACACAATCCCGAAACCATAGCATCGAAGCTCCGTGCCTTGAGTTTTCATCTCCATCTTCCTATTTTGGACACAATAGATCCCATGCTTAGCTAAGCATGGGAGCCGCTAATTTTGAATAAACGAAAAGGTATTTGGGTGAGTTGTCTGGTAAATATCAGATTTTGGTTTCTACCTCTAAGATCCTTCACCCATGCTTCTGGTCTACTTGTTTGCAAATGTTTAATTATTTCTTCCAAAGTGTTTCGGTCTAGAAAAAGCCAAATTCTTTGAGTAATTTGTTGACTACTATCATCATCTTGAAACCCGACATTTGGAGAACCCAAAACCCGCAACCTGATAGGTGCAGGTTGCGGGATTGTTGTTTTTTAAGTTTTGGTTTTGGTATTTCCGAAACCCGCAACCCGATAGTTTCGGGTTGTGGAACCATTCTGTAATAAGATTGAGAAATAATTTCCCCAAAACCTGAACCCCGCAATGACGACATTCAGCTTTCGGGATTGTTGTTTTGTTTATTTGGTGTGCTCCTGAAATTTGCAACTCGAAATCTTGGGATATGGCTTTCGGGATGGTTATTTTACTTTACAGTTTAACGTTCCCGAAGCCCGCCACCCGCATATTTAGTTTTCGGCTTTTGGGATCCTTTTTTTACTTCCATTTTTGCATACCCACAACCTGTAAATCCATACTTTCGGGTTTCGTCTTGTGGGATCTTTGAATAAGAAATTTAAGAAAAAATTTTAACCCTATTCCGCATCCTGATCTAGTCAATCTCAGTCATCTCTCTGTTATGATCTCATGGTCATGTTGATTTTGGGTAATCCGTTAAGTCAGGTTTTCCATTTTGTCTTTTTGAAAGATGGTTCTACCAAATTATCATTTTACCTGTGTAATTCGTGACAGTGGACACTAATACAAGTCTATCAGTTACTTCATGTTGGATGGATGCCATCTTTCTGCCTTACATTCACCATGTCTGGACTCGAGTTTTGAAATCTTGTCGTTTTTGTTCCACTTCTTAAATGATCACTTCTTTTCATTTACTCCCAACCTGAAAGCTTTTATCATTCTCATGGAAGTTGGGTCAGGTTGATCAGATTTGTTACGTGCGAAGAACTGATAGACCATGTACTGGAAATCCTAGTCGAGACTTTATGCACATCAATTTTATCACCATAACCTTCATCTCCATTTTTAACCACCAATCATAATTATTGATGGGATATTTCTTATAACGATGTGATCATAAAGGCAATTCAAAATCATGCGAGTAGTAATTGAATTCGTACTTCGTAGAAGCTTAGATCCGATTGTCACATACCTCAGATTTTTTCATTACAATTGAAGTGATTATAATGGATTGGTTGGATAAGTTTAATCACTGCAAGTTTCCCCGCTCAATTGACATCACTTTGCTTGTTGGCCTTAAAATAGCATTTAACGTGGGAACTCCAGGTTGTCCATTGCCTTCTGAAATAGGAAACACTCTATGTGGCATTCTTCTTATATCCTTTTATCTAAGACTTATTTAGAATGATTAATATCCATGCAGGTGGTGAATCTTCTAATTTCCATGATGAAGATAAAGAACTCTACCCCTTGTTGTATCAAGAAATGTTGTCACCACCGTTGGATGCAGGTGTTTCTGATCTTAGCAGCGGTAGCAGTGAAGAGGACTTTCAAACGTTGTCTGCCTACATGCAAAACTCCATGGAGCAAAAGAAGAAAGTTCTGGAAGAACCAGCTGATCTTGATGACGATGTCATACAAGATTTTATAATAAATCAAGAATCTGATATCCCGCCGTTTCTTCCTGAAGTAGATCCTCTAATGGATTTCTCTGTTTTTGACAATGGGTTTCCCAACCTTGAATTTCTTACAGCAGATTCTTTGCAAGACACACCACCTATCGAAGATAGTGATCCATTTGTAATTAAATTCTTATGGTGCCACGAGACCTTATCTGATTAAAGAACAAGTCTTTATTTTGTGAAAGGTGGTGGAAAATCTTTTAAGCTTAAAAATAGCAAGATTTCTTGGATTAGTAGTTAGATCCGATTTTGTAATCCCTATTTTGTAGAATTTCTCCTTTTGGGACTCTGATGTAAATTTAGTATTTAAGGAGGAATGTTTCCCTTAGTGATGGGGGGGGTAACTTTCAAATTGCAATTCAGCAGGAGATTGGACTGAAGATACTCTGTTTATCAGAGTCATTGTAATTTTTGTAGAAGACTTTTCTATTCAGGAAAGTTATCTTTTAATCCACCTTCTATTATTCTTCAAATTTATTTGAGAATTGCTGAGTTAATGTTTCAAATTGTCATCGGTTATGTGTTTAATCTTTTGCAGGACAATTATTAATGCATAAGATCTCTCATATTTATTTCTCTGTATGTTTGGATTATGCTCAAAAGTGTTCTATTAAATTTCTTTAATTGAACATTTTCACTTTTATATTTTTGCAAATGATTTGATGCAAACAAACATGTATAATCAAATGTTAATTTTTCAATTAAAAAAATGATTACAGATTAGATATTTGAATAGGCTTAAACACTTTGAAGAATTGTCACTTAATTTTCATTAACTAATAATACTTTAAATTAACAAGTGAAGAACCCGAAGACATTTATGTTCAAGGAACTTACTACTTGTTCATCACACTTCAATTCTGATCTGCACGATATCAACTTTTCCTTTTAGGTTAGATCTGATTTAGAATAGATTATTTCCTTAAGTAGGTTAAGTTAGGTTTGTTTATTAGCTTTCATACTTTGTTTTCCTTGATAGGAAAACTGATCTTTTAAGATCAAATCTTTTACACATAGAGTGCTAGTTGAGGCCAAATATTTGTGGGTGATTACCACACCAAATAGCTCTAGGATAGAATTGCCCTTGTGCAGGGTCTTTCGAATCCTTTGGCTGGGTTTTCATCCCCTGTTGTGTGCCTTGGAACCCATTCCAACACCTTGCACTTACCCTGCACCCCCGAGGCATCAAAAAATGGTGCTAGAAGGAGGGCCACTAGTATAACATGCCTAAGCAAACTACTAATAAACCTCCTCCAGCAAGTACTTCAACAGTTCAAACCAGAAGCCAGACTAGGGCTTCAACATCTGAACAACCAACTAATACACAAACTACAATTCTCCCTGTCATGTCCACCCAATGTACAGTTATACCTGTCACACCTGTGATGCAATAGGAGAACAGAGGAGATATCATTTTCACATCACCTACAAGGGGACCCATCTCTTTAGAGAAGATATTAAAAACATCTATTGATTGGGTCTTAAGAGCAGAACAACGTCTTGCAGATCAAAGAAGGCATGGTCTGGAAGCCTTGAATTTAGAAAATATTCTACAGACTGGTGGTCCGAAAGATCAGAAAATTCCCACCACACAGACTAGTGACTCACAGATTCAGTACACCACTGATCTAAACACAACACACATTCGATCAACAACCTGAAAACCAAGAATTGATTCATCAACCAGATTCTCCCGAATATAATCGTGGTACCACTCTCACAGGAACACAAGGTCAACCAAATCTTGGAGCCAGAGGTCCACCACCATCCCCTCCTTCATCTTCATCATCTTCCTCTGACGAAGAGAACTCTTCTAGTTTTTCATCTGAAAAAGAACAACCAGAACCTCCGATGGTAGGAGAAGGGAAAAATAGGCCTTGGCTCGACCAAGGTGCAGTTTTCATATTAGGTGATCAACATAGATTACCAAAGAATCCTGAGAAATGGTTTCCTAAATACAACCCTAATGATAAGATACCTGCGTTGGATCACATAAAAAATTTCATGCAGGCAATCAAGCTTAGAAGCGTGGTACATGAGGATGTAGTATGCAGACTCTTTCCATACACTTTTGAGGGTAGAGCGGCCACTTGGTATTTTGCTTTACCGACCTAATCCATAACTTCCTGGGATGAATTTGAGAAACATTTTACCTAGAAATTCGGGGATGACAAAACACAGCAAGACCTTGTCTTAGAATTATCCTCCATGAAAATTAAAGTAAAAGAAAGGGTAGAAGACTTTAACCAAAGGTTTTCATATCTCAAAAACAGAATTCCCACCAATCTTCTTCCTACTGAAGAATTGTTGGTGGCTTATTATGAAAAAGGCCTTCCTCCCCCTATTGAAATATGGGTCAAAAAGGCACAAAAGGGTACTTTACTGGAAGCATTTGATGAAGCAATCCAAGTTGAGAAGGACATCTTTTGTCTGGAAGACATCCCTGAAGCTTTAGAAGGACAACCTTCCACTTCCAGGAAGAAAATTGGGAATGTCCCTAAACTCACTGTTCAGAACAAGGATCCATTTGATATGACTGACATGAAAAATTTCCTTCAGAGGATGTCAAATGAGATGGTGGATTTGAAGAAGAACACCAATGATAATTAGAATCAAAACATAGGTTTTGTAAGGCCACCGTTTAGGAGACCTTACCAGCCTCCACAAAATCCACCACCACCGAATCCCGCAGATGCACTCACAAATGATGAACTCTATGCTATTTTTAGAGCATTGGCAGCAGAATCTCAAGTCACCCTTGACACTTCCAACGATCAGGCTACCCTGGTTCCACCACTACCTGTAGAAGAAGTAGAAGATGATCCACAGGTCGATGTCGTGGGTTTCTTTTTGGAACTTCCTATGTGTGAAGAGGAAGAAGAACCTGAGGTGCTGTTTAACACTTAACATCCTTATAATACAAGTTCAAGACCACAGCCACCTCAAGAACCTTCATATTCTCCCCCGGTTCCTACAAGTAACAAGACTATCCCACAGAAGGATACAGTCCTCCCTCAAATGGAGTACAACCTGGTTGAAGACTTAAAAAGAGTCAAAGCAAACATCTCTCTGTTTGAGCTACCAAAGATTCCTGCTATGAGGGATTCCTTACCTAAAAACTTGATAGTCAAACAGCCTAGGGAGTCACAAAGTAACAATCTAGACTCTATTGCTAAATATGATGATCAAAAACCAACAAGCAAGAGGACTCCTCCTTTCTTGCTCACTTTTGAGATTTTCAATCGGAATGTGGACAACTGCATGATAGATTTGGGAGCATCATCAACTGTGATGCCCCTCTCTATTTGAAGGAAATTGAATGCAAC
This sequence comes from Larix kaempferi, assembly GCA_027924585.1. Classification (NCBI taxonomy): domain Eukaryota; kingdom Viridiplantae; phylum Streptophyta; class Pinopsida; order Pinales; family Pinaceae; genus Larix; species Larix kaempferi. The sequence goes on from BSBM01000003.1 coordinate 8,742,010, forward strand.
GTGGGAACCCTGTCCAACCCAAATTGTGCAACTTGACAGATCCAAAGTCAGAGTGGTTGGAAAATTGAGAAATTTTCTGCTCACACTGTCAGCTGATCCTAGGATCCATCATACAGTTGACATTGTGATAGCTGACATCCCAAAAGCCTATGGGATGTGGTTAAGCAGGGATGGGTTAGAGAAACTTAAAGGTTACTTTGCAACTGATTGGTCCCATTTATGGTTTCCTTACAATGGTAAACCGAATAAAATTAAGATCAGTAGAGAACCTTTTATGAAACAGACAGTTACTGATCTTAATGATTCAAGCGAACCTGCTGGCTATTTCACCTCTCGTATAGAGCAATTTACATTCGATACCTTTTTTGGTGAATTCCTAGGTGATGCCTCACCAGAAGAAAGCATCTGAAACGAATCACATATCACTCAGGTCACTTCTGTACCTTTTTCTGGTGAAATTGTGCATAATGTATATAATGTGAATACAAATTTTAGATTAGACCCTGTCTCATGGACCTTATTTTTCGATGGCTCCAAGTCCAAGGAGGGAGCTGGAGCAGGTTGTGTTCTTATCAATCCTAAAGGAATGAAGATTATGATTGCTTGCAGGTTAGAATTTGATTGCACTAATAATGTAGCCGAGTATGAAGCTCTCGTGCAGGGGCTCAAGAAGGCCATTGATTTAGATGTGCAAGCAATAGAATGCTATGGAGACTCCAAAATTATAGTCAAGCAAGTTAGGGATACGATACACTGCTTCTCACCGCGTTTGGATAATTATCAGAAGATGGTAAGGGATTTAACCAACTCATTTTTAGCATTCAATATTAAATCAATTCCCAGATCACAAAATTTTGATGCAGACCTATTAGCAAATACAACGTCTAGAATGATCCTGCCAGAAGGTCTCTCTCCTCAAACTTTTTCTATTGAATTGATGTACAGACTCTCCATTCCGGATAATGTGACTAATTGGAAAGTGTTTGATGATGACCGATAGATACTCGACTTCCTCACTGCTCAGGTACATTTCAAGACACGACCATTGATGAAGCAGAACATGAAAAGTCACTCGTTGATCTCTCAAACGTTATCCCAAATTCGGTGATCAATATGGAAAAGTTTTATGATTTACAAGACAAGTTCAAACCTCAAAGCTCATCCTTGAACTATGAGCCGGTCAACCTAGGCACCGAACAACAACCTCATTTCATTAATTTGGGAGTCGATTGTACCCTTGAAGAGCGCAGAGCTATTATTGCATTGTGTAAGCAGTATAAAGATGTTTTTGCTTGGAATTATGATGAATTGAAAACTTTTGACACTAACATCATGTTTCATAATATACCCATTTCAACAAAAGCTGCGGAAGATGCACCCCAGTTTGGAGCCAACTGTGAAAAATGAGTTGGAGAAAATGCTCACTACTCAAATTATCTTTTCGGTCAGGCACACTCAAAGGATCGCTAACTTAGTGTCGGTCCATAAGAAAAGCGGGGAAATTCGACTGTGTGTCGATTTCAGGAACCTGAATCAGACTTCTGAGAAAGACAATTATCCTGTTCCACCGATGGAGCAGATTCTTCAAAAGGTAGCCAGGTCAGAGATGTTTTCCCTCCTAGATGGTTTTTCGGGGTATAACCAAGTTATGGTTGCCGGATGATCAATTGAAAACACCTTTCAGGACCATGGGGTACTTTTTCCTACAGACGGATGCCTTTCGGGCTGATCAATGCAGGAGCTACTTTTCAGAGAGCTATGTATATAGCTTTCCGAGGGTTAATGCATAATTCTGTCGTAGTTTACCTTGACGATATCACTATTTACTCTAAAAAATGACATGAACATGTGTTTGCTTTGAAACAAGTCTTTGACCGCTGTAGGAAATTCGGTATTTCTCTCAACCCGAAGAAATCTATTTTTGTAGTAACTGAAGGAAAGCTTCTGGGCTTCATTGTTTCGAAAGAAGGTATGATTATTGATCTTGAATGTACAGAGGCTATTTCAAATATTGGTTTACCAAGCTCGCTCAAAGCAATGCAATCCTTCTTAGGTAAGATTAATTTTGTACGTAGATTTGTGCCAAATTTTGCTCAGATTGTTAAACCATTACAACTTTTGGTCAAGAAAGATGTGCAGTTTACTTGGTCGCAGGAACAGAAAGATGCATTTATCCAAATTTGAAAGGCCATTGCACAAGCTCCTGCTCTCATATCCCCAGAATTTGATAAGGATTTCATTCTTTATACTTTTTCCAGTGACTTTTCTTATGCAACTGTCTTAACTCAAAAGCATGACTATGATACTGAAATACCGATCTCTTTTATGAGCTCAACATTCAAAGGTGTAGAGATTAAATACTCACAAATCGATAAGCAAGCCTATGTGGTCTATAAATTCGTCAAACATTACAGACCCTACTTGTTGAAGTCTCGAACGAAAGTCATTGTTCCATATTCTGCTATTAGAAATGTCCTCATCCAGAAAGAATTGGGGGAAAAGAGGGCCCATTGGATGGCCACCCTACAAGAATATGATCTTAAGATTAGACTGGCTAAAACTGTAAAAGGGCAGGGCCTTTGTCTTCTTACTATGCAATCCAATGACCCCGCACAGCAGCAGTCCGAATGGGATCACGAGGAAGAAATTCCCCCAGGTGTTGTTAACGTTATCGATACCCTGACATCGGAATGGTACGACAATATCAAATTTTTCCTGAACCATGGGTTTTCTCTCGAAACCCTTGATTTTAAGAAAAGAAGGGCTTTAAGATTGAAAGATGCTCCTTATCAGTTTATTGATCAAGTTTTTTTTCGGAAAAATTATGATGGAGTATTTCTTAGGTGCTTGGAAAAACATGAAACTAATGACATCTTATTCCAATTTCATGCAGGACCTGCTGGAGGCAATTTTTCAGGTGAGACTACAGCACACAAGATTCTTAGGGCTGGATATTATTGGCCCACGTTGTTTAAATATGCTTACGCTTATGTAAGGAAGTGTGAACCATGCCAGAAATGCACAGGGCAGTTTAGGAAACCTGCATTCCCTCTACAACCGGTTACAATTCAGTTTCCATTTCAACAACGGGGACTAGATTTTGTTGGGCCTATAAACCCTGCTTCATCACTCCAACATAAGTATATTCTTATAGCAGCTGACTACTTCACCAGATGGGTGGAGGCAACCCCTCTTAAACAATGTAATGCCAGTCAAGTAATTGCCTTCCTTGACAGTCATATCATCACACGGTTCGGCACTCCTAAGTACTTAGTTTTCGAAAATGCATCTTACTTATATTCAATCGATATAACTGAATATGCCTTTGAAAAGGGGAGTAAGCTTAATTTTTCTACCAATTATTACCCGCAAGGCAATGGTTTGGCTGAGTCGTCAAACAAAAATCTGATAAATATTCTCAAAAAACTGTAGCTTCTCATCACAGGGATTGGCACACATAGTTATATAATGCTTTATGGGCAGATCGAATAACCCTAAAGGCAGCCATTGCAAATTCCCCCTACTGCCTTGTTTATGGCAAATAAGCCATCTTTCCTGCTAATCTCACCATCCCTTCACTACAATTGGCCCAGTCTATCCAAGAAGATGATTCTTCCTCTCTTCAACGTAGAATAGACACCCTCTTGAAGCTAGAGGAGGACAGGGAAATAGCTAAGAACAAATTGTATCATCATCAACATATGGTGAAAAGATGGTTTGATGAAAAATCTTCATCTGATAGGGAATTTTCTATTGGTGACCTGGTTCTAAGGTGGGACAAGCAACATAAAGATAAGAATTGGTACACCAAGTTTCAGTGCCTTTGGCTAGGACCTTTCATTATTACAAAAAATATTGGTCCCAACACTGTTCGATTACAAACGCTAGAGGGAGTCGTAGACACTTTCCCAGTGAATGTGTCTCTTCTAAAAAAGTATTTTGTTTGAACAATCTGGTGCACTTGTACAAAGGTGTGCTTTGTTTTTCAATCATTTGTTTTCTTGCATTGACATTTGGATTGGTTTTCTTGTTTTGTTTTGGTTTTCATTAATAATGCTTCACACTTGTGGTAATGGCTTATAATCACTTTTCTTAGCAACAATTGCTTCTGAAGTTTCAGCATTGTTATCAATCTTACTTTCTGGCTTTTGATTAGAATTTGATCTGAAGAATAAACAGTCAAATAAGTGCAGTGCCTTTGGATACTTTTCACTTGGATCATTATCTTTCACAATGCTTTATTTATGTAATTGAGGTATGGAGAAGGGTCATCATTTCTCTATTTGGTGTTTCATGGTTGAACATCATATCATAATAACTTGACTAGCTTCGACTGCTCATGGATCCTTTTTTAATCACTTTGAATATCAATTTTCTTTAAAATTATAAGTTTCAAGGTGGGTGGTCTTATTATCAAGCCATCCCATTAGGTTCATAGGTGTTTAAAGTGGAACGACATCTTCGCATCAAGCCACCACACTTGGAAGATGAATTTCAGTTCTCCTGGAAGGTGGAAGATCCTATTACAGATCGGTCCATTCATGATCCAAAAAGCACTAGTGAGTAACATTACCACTATATGGTCACCAAGCCATGGTAATGTCTTGTAGCCGATGCTAAAATAAATTGTTTTGTCTTTCATTATGGGATTTTGTTATATACAAGAACAGGGGGGTCTTATCACAAGCCAGCCCTACTATGATCATGGGTTTGATCTTGGACTGGAGTTATCACAATATGGTTACCAAGCCATGATAATTTATTTTGGTCTTACAGCTAGAAGACAAGGAGTCTAGACATTGAGCTAGCTTGACTAGCTTCCAGATCAGGCTTGTGAATGGCGTTGTTTCATCTGATCACCAAGTCAGTACAGCGGTATTGTATCAACAAGATTCTATGTATAAAAATATTAAAAATATATATATATAATAAAAAAAAAGAGAAAGAAGAGACAAAAGAAAAGATAAAGAAGTATATATATAATCCATAGAGGATCACTGAATATACATATAATTAATAAACCAAAGGGATCTGTAATTAGGATATCCATGAGCATTTCTAAGACTGTTCTCGGGTTCAACACAAGCTGGTTTTCAATGATTACATCATGGTAAAGATTCGGTATTACTCTCTAAATCTCCTTAACAGATGAGTGTTATCTTTACAATGGTCACTGATTGAGATTTATCCATTTTTATATTCACTGTTTGTTGGCTGTTATCTTTTGAGTATCTTCTTTGAATTGAGTTTCAAGAAATCGGTTGATTGACCTGTTGTCCTTAGTTGGATTTGATTGCAGAGATAACTGGTTCTTCCCAGCCAGTCGCCATTTGTTGTGGCCACAACAGATCCCATGCTTAGCTAAGCACGGGAGCCCCAAATTTTGAATAAACGCAAAGGTATTTGGGTGAGTTGTCTGGTAAATAACATATTTTGGTTTCTACCTATAAGATCCTTCACCCATGCTTCTGGTCTGCATGTTTGCAAATGTTTAATTATTTCTTCCAAAGTGTTTTGGTCTGGAAAAAGCCAATTTTTTTGAGTAATTTGTTGACTGCTATCATCATCCCGAAACCTAACATTTGGAGAACCCGAAACCCGCAACGCGACAGGTGCGGGTTGCAGGATTGTTGTTTTTTAAGTTTTGGTTTTGGTATTTCCGAAACCCGCAACCCGATAGTTGCGGGTTGCAGAACCATTCTGTAATAGGATTGAGAAATAATTTCCCCGAAACATGAACCCCGCAATGGTGGCATTCGGCTTTCGGGATTGTTTTTTTGGTTTATTTGGTGTGCTCTAGAAATCTGCAACTTGAAATCTCGAGATACAGCTTTCGGGATGGTTATTTTACTTTACAATTTAACCTTCCTAAAGCCTGCCACCCGCATAGTCGGTTTTCGGCTTTTAGGATCCTTTTTTTTACTTCCATTTTTGCATACCCGCAACCCGTAAATCCGTACTTTCAGGTTTCGGCTTGCGGGAACTTTGAATAAGAACTTTATGAAAATTTTTGAACCCTATTCCGCATCTTGCTCCGGTCAATCTCAGTTGTCCGTCTATTATGATCTCATGGTCATGTTGATTTTGGGTAATCAGTTAAGTCAGGTTTTCCATTTTGTCTTTTTGAAAGCTGGTTCTACCAAATTATCATTTTTCTATGTAATTCATGATAGTGAACACTAATACAAGTCTATCAGTTACTTCATGTTGGATGGACGCCATCTTTCTGCCTTACATTCACCATGTCTGGACTCTAGTTTTGACATCTTGTCATTTTTGTTCCACTTCTTAAATGATCACTTATTTTCATTTACTCCCGACCTGAAAGCTTTTATCATTCTCGTGGAAGTTGGGTCAAGTCGATCGGATTTGTTACGGGCGAAGAACTGATAGACCGTGTACTGGAACTCCTAGTCGATACTTTATGCACAGCAATTTTATCACCATAACCTTCATCTCTGTTATTAATCACCAGTCATAATTATTGATGGGAGATTGCTTGTAACGATGTGATCATAAAGGAAATTCAAAATCATGCGAGTAGTAATTGAAGTCGTACTTCACACAAGCTTAGATCCGATTGGCACATACCTTGTCTTTTTTCATTACAATTGAAGTGATTATAATGGATTGGTTGGATAAGTTGAATCACTGCAAGTTTCCCCGCTCAATTGACATCGCACTGCTTGTTGGCCTTAAAATAGTATTTAATGTGGGAACTCCAGGTTGTCCATTTCCTTCTGAAACAGGAAACACTCTGTGTGGCATTCTTCTTATATACTTTTATCTAAGACTTATTCAGAATGAGTAATATCCATGCAGGTGGTGGATCTTCTAATTTCAATGATGAAGATAAAGAACTCTACCCCTTGTTGTATCAAGAAATGTTGTCACCACCGTTTGATGCATGTGTTCCTGATCTTAGCAGCGGTAGTAGTGAATAGGACTTTGAAACGTTGTCTTCCTATATGCAAAACTCCATGGAGAAAAAGAAGAAAGTTTCGAAAGAACCAACTGATCTTGATGATGATGTCATACAAGATTTTATAATAAATCAAGAATCTGATATCCTGCTGTTTCTTCCTGAAGTAGATCCTCTAATGGATTTCTCTGTTTTTGACAATGGGTTTCCCAACCCTGAATTTCCTACAGCAGATGCTTTGCAAGCCACACCACCTGTCGAAGATAGTGATCCATTTGTAATTAGATTCTTATGGTGCCATGAGACCTTATATGATTAAAGAACAAGTCTTTCTTTTGTGAAAGGTGGCAGAAAATCTTTTAAGCTTAAAAATAGCAAGATTTCTTCTATTGGTATTTAGATCCGATTTTGTAATCCCTGATTTGTAGAATTTCTCCTTTTGGGACTCTGATGTAAATTTAGTATTTAAGGAGGAATGTTTCCCTTAGTGATGGGGGGGGGACTTTTGAATTACAATTCAGCAGGAGATTGGACTGAAGATACTCTATTTATCAGAGTCATTATAATTTGTGTACAAGACTTCTCTATTTAGGAAAGTTATATTTTAATCCACCTTCTATTGTTCTTCAAATTTCTTTGAGAATTGCTGAGTTAATGTTTCAAATTGTCATCGGTTATGTGTTTAATATTTTGCAGGAAATTTATTAATGCATAAGATTTCTCATATTGATTTCTCTATATGTTTGGATTATGCTCAAAATTGTTCTATTAAATTTCTTTAATTGAACGTTTTTACTTTTATATTTCTGCAAATTATTTGATGCAAACAAACATGTATAATCAAATGTTAATTTTTCAATTAACAGAATGATTACAGATCATATATTTGAATAGGCTTAGACACTTTGAAGAATTGTCACTTAATTTTCATTAACTAATAATGCTTTAAATTAACAAGTGAAGAACCCGAAGACATTTATGTTCAAGGAACTTACTACTTGTTCATCACACTTCAATTTTGATCTGCATGATATCAACCTTTCCTTTTAGGTTAGATCTGATTTAGAATAGATTCTTTCCTTAGGTAGGTTAAGTTAGGTTTGTTTATCAGCTTTCATACTTTGTTTTCCTTGATAGGAAAACTGATCTTTTAAGATGAAATCTTTTACTCATAGAGTGCCAGCGGAGGCCAAATATCTGTGGTTGATTACCACACCAAACAGCTCGAGGATAGAATTTCCCTTGCGCAGGGTCTTTCGAAGCCTTTGTTGGGTTTTCATCCCCTATTGTGTGCCTTGGAACCCATTCCAGCACCTTTCACTTACCCTGCACCCCTGAGGCATCAACACTTCCTCAACCGGTTCAGTAGCAAGCATTTCCATGCTTCTTCATGTTTAGCCACCAAGGACATAGAAAATCCCTCTTTTCTTGAAGTCCCAGTCCAACCCACAAGATATTCTAACCAGCATGTCACTGGTTCTTCCTTCGGTACCTTCAAATATTTTCTAACAAGACATTCCACAACCACTTGTGTTTGCTCCACATATTTCCAAACTTGGTAGAAAGATTCCAAAACTTTGACTCTGATACCACCTGTCATGGGATTGTCTTGCACGTCCCTGCGGCCTACCAGCTACCCTGGATGACCGAAAAACCTTTGGCTTGCCTCAGTGAGAATTTCGCTTGTTGCAAATATCTCCCTTGATTTTGGTTTGAGCCTAGCTATGATTCTATAGGAGCCTTGGCATGCCGACGGGGTGATCCTTGCATGGTCACCCTCCTTGACAGTAAGCCTTGGCTCACACATTACACCCATCCTTGGTCCTTTTTACCTGCAACCTCTGATGATGCCCACCTAGCTGAAGCCCATTTGTTCCTTGGTTTTTGCACGTTGCGGTCGTCCGAGCTACTGAAGTGCCCCTTTCCATTCCACTTTCCCATCTACATCGTCCACTTCCCAATAGAATGGTCCACATGTTGACCGACATTCATTTTCAAAGCACCCACTTTCTCACTTTCCTTGGTCGCTTCCTATGCCTTGTTCATGCCATTAATCAGTCGAGCTCCCTTTGTTTCCGAACTCCCAACCATTGGAGTTTCCTTTCCAAATAAGTGTTGACATCTAAGCTTTCCATGCCTGATGCCCATGGTGCGGGCAAGTGCTACTTGTGGAAACATGACTTGCCTTACCCCGGGATTTACCTGCAGGCTTGGGTGAGGCCGTTACACTAAGTGCTTTAAATATTTCTTTATGTCATAAAGCATACCCTCTTCTATTTATCGTGTCTATGATCATAAGACCCATAACTACTACCCAAAGCCAATTGATGGCACCAACACCCACTAAGTAGGCAAGGATACCCTTAGGAGGCCATGTTTGGTTGTTTGAAGTGTCCTTCTCATCTGTGGATTCCTAGAATTTTTTTCTAGTACCTAAGGAACACATTTACTATGTGGCCATGTTTAGAGCCTTGTGACCTATCCTTAGTGCTAAAAAAATAATAGTGGTGTGGTTTGAACCATTGTTCTTTACACTAGATGTCTATAATATTCCTTTCTGGCCTAAGGCATGGGTTATTTCACTAACCATATCTTGGGCCTCAAGACCCATGCTTATTGTTGAATGTATCCTAATCATACCAATTTCCCAACTTGGAGGTCAAGCATACCTTGGTATGATCATTTGTGATGGTTTAACATGTTCTTCTTCACTGTAGATGCCTATAATATTTATTCAAGGACTAAGTCTTGGGTATTATTCTTGACCATGTCTAAGGCACCAAGACTCATACCTAGTTCTTAAAAACTTTTAATGGTTTCCATATCCCCACTTAAAGGCCAAATATCCCCTCAAGAAGTCATGTGAGGTGGGTAAAGGTGCCATTCGGAGCTTGAGCCCTAGAAGCTACCTTAACAACCTAATACCTTATTTTCCTCCACCAATTATGTCTAATATCCTTACACCCATATATAAAGCTAAAAAACTCATAATTATAATCATATCCCCACTCCAAGTTAAAGAATATCCTAAGGTTATCATGTGTGGTTTTTTTAGGTGATGTTATTGACCTTAAATGCCTAGAAGCTTCCTTCAAGGTCCACATCTTACATTTACCCCCCCAACTATGTGCAAGGCCTAATGATCCATTCCTAGTGCTGAAAAATTTCTAAGGGAGTTAATATCCCTTCTCAAAGGCCAAAGATACCATAGAGAGAGCATGTTTGGTAGTTCAAGGCCTCACTCATAGACCATGAGATTTAGAAAATACCCTTAATGCATAAGGCCCAAGTTTCCTGTAATATCCCAAAAAATACTATTTTTATTTTACATTTATTGTTCTTACAAACTTATTTATTGATGATAGGTGTTGATTTCAATGAAATCTGGAGCACCTAAACTGTTTATTTGGGTGTTGATCATGTGAGCCCTAAATAGCACCTAAATTATTAAAATATGTTGATAAAGTGAGCTCTGAAAAATATGGATTATTTAACTGGTGTTGAGCATAAGATTTGGATCACTAGGACCGTTGACTTAATAGTGTTGAGCAAGTGAGCTCCCGAGGACTATTAGTTGAGATAGTGTTGAGTCGTAAGGCTCTAGAGAATGATTAATCGATGTTGAGCTGGGAGCTCTGGAGCATCAGTAATCCATTGAATGTTTTTATTAAAACTCAATTATTATTTTTATTTGTTCTTTCTAACTGACTGGGACTGCCACTCAAAGAGGGACGGAGCATGCAAGAGTTTAGAATGGTTAAGTAGCCGATAACTAAATATCAACTAGATATAAGGTGAGTAAAAGTCCTATTTTAAATAAATAAAGATAAAAATAAATCGTGAGAGTTAAAATAAACTAAATTATTAACTAAAGATAAAAACATAATAGTCGGTGTGTCTAACAATTAAACTGAGTGATTTAAACCCAAATCCTAGAAGGACTTCGTCATAAAATATTATAAGTAGTAGAGAGAGACATTCCAAGGGGCAAGTGTTTCCAAGTTCACTGGAGGGTTTAGGCATGAGTCTTGAGTGCTCAGAACACCAGATTGTATGATATTTAGTGTGTCCTAGAAAGAGGACTGTGGGGAAATTAAGGAAAGTTATTTGTTATAAAGATTCACACAAAGGGATGGTAAACAGACCTTGTGACTACTCTATTTTTAGTAAAAAGAAGATAGCAAATTTACCCTGGGCATTCTATTTTTTTTCATGCTCAGTTCGGCTCGAGGGTGAGCTGTTGCACAAACTATGAACAGTTTGAGGTCTACGGTTGGGTGGAATGTGGAAGTTACCAATTCAGTCGGAGACCAATAAAGGACTGATAAATATCTTCATATTTTGTTACTTTTTATTCAGGAATCATATTTTATAGATCTGAACTATTTCCTTCTGTTATATCTGGTGATAAATATAGATGTGTTGAATTCATAAATCATATTTTATAGATCTAAACTATTTCCTTTTGTTATATCTGGTGATAATATAGATGTGTTGAATTCAAGAATCATATTTTATAGATTTGAACTATTTTCTTTTGTTTATGCAAGAATTTGGTAATAAATATAGATGTGTTGAACTCAGTAGATGAATTCCATTTTGATCTAAATATTGCTAGGAATAGCGTCTTTCCAATTATTTATCATGCAAATTTTAATTACAGGTTGCTATAAATAAATCATTGGCAGAATTAATTAGCCATGATCATGGGGTCACCCTTAAAGTTCCAAACTAGTGGTTAAAACATCTTATAATATATTATCCAAGGAGAAAGCTCCTATTATCACCCACACAGAGAGAGAATCCTTGAAACAAGATTCTAAAATGGAGTTCCTAAACTCTGATAGGGTTATTAATATATATTTATAAATTATATATATTAATAACAGAGCATTAAAATTTAAAACCAAACATCCTCCATCATTTATAAACATCAAAATTAAACAAATACGAAATCACATAAACTTTATTATTCGTATTATATTCATTTCTCCCACATTTTATTTATTCATTAATATTTATAAGCATTCTGTCAAAACATGCTTAATATAGAAATGAGAGAAAAACCCTCACAAATAAAATTACAAACCAGAAACACGGTCATGCATTAGCGTAGATGTAGGATCAAATCCCATCATTCCCATGACACACACACAACTAAGGATCATGCTCAGTGTGGATAAGGGATCCAATCCCATCATTTGCATAACACATATAGTCAAGATCATGCCAAACATTGATCTGGGATCGAATCCCTTTTCCTTCACATACATAGTCAATATCATGCACATCATTGATCAGGGATCGAATCCCTTTTCCTTCACATACAAATAGTCAATATCATGCCCAGCGTTGAATATCATGGCTCGAATCCCTTTGCCTTTACATACACACAGTCAATATCATGCCCAACGTTGATTAGGGATCGAATCCCTTTTCCTTCACATACATATAGTCAAGGTCATGCCCAACGTAGATCAGGAATCAAATCCCATCGTTTGCATAACACATACATTCAAAAGGTCACGCTTTTAGCGTAGACCAGGGATCAATTCCCGTAAGGGTGAATTCCCAACACACCCACACACCAGTAAGTTCACACAGAAGCGAATGACTAGGGATCCATTCCCTTAAACAAAGAACTCACTGCAGATTGAAAATAGGGTCTTATGTGCAAACCAGGATTGAAATATAGAACCGCATTCAAAGTTATAAAACAAAACACAGTAATTATTCCAGAAAATCATTTATAAACTAGAGGAGTAAACTTAGATTACCTCAAACATCAACTTAGCTATCAAATAATAGAGTATATCAACCCCAAAAGAATGATAATGTTTAGATACAAAACAAATCACATGATGCGTAATATCAGAGTTTTATTACTGATGAAGTATAGCTATTAAATACACAGACTATCATTTAGACACAAACCTGAAGTCCTGAAGCATACGCTTCTCAACATTTTTGAACAAAATAGTTATAAAAACACCCAGAAGGATTACACATTAAAAATACAACCCTTGGTTTTAATTATGGGTACAAGATCGTTACAGACAGAGAAAGGAATAGAGTATGCCCAACTAAAAACATATAAGGATCACTATATGTATCCTTGTCCCTCCAAGGGCGCAACCAAACAAAACATCAAACCACAACCAAAATTGATACTCCATAAATATCCCCGTGGAAAGAGTGTTCCGTCATGGGCCATGGGATTTCCTGTTGTCTTGCACAATAGACCCACTAACTGCTCCACTAGTCACATCCAGCATTGAACCTAGCGAATATCCACCTTGTATACAGAGATCAAAACGAGGGTTCAGTTACAGATATGAAAGGACAATATCCCATATGAAAACACTCTATGCTATAACATAAATATGGAAAAAAAAAGCATAAATCATACCTGATGGTTTCCACAACATAGTCGCCACCTCCAACGTGTTATGCACAGACCAAGAGTGTAGCTCTGGTCATGTGAAGGACTTCTAGAGAAGGTGCAAGGAGGGAGCCTCTGCTCATCCTTTCCAACAATGAAATCACACAAACCCAAGAAAACAACCAAATCATGATTCTACCTTGGTAAAACCATCCCCTCATTTGGATTGAATGCGATTGCTAGCGTGGAGCCTTTATACAGGGCCATCACATGGGATTTATTAAATTCCTAGCTACCTCCACTAAACTTCAAACATTTCGCTCAACTCTATAGTGATATCACATAGGACTGGATCACATGCACTTAGGTAGTTAATACCACCGTTAGGATATTCTAAGCATAGTCACTTCCTTAGGGACATTGGTCCCCTCCCTTTACCTTCTTATCAATTTTTATACATAGTGATTGTTCCCATTGAACCAAACTTAACATGAATTCTCTTTAGTCTACCTGAAGAAAGGATAGATGCATGAGTTAGCTTACATATAAGCTAAGTAAAACCTAGGAAAGCAATGGATCGAGTATTCTTCCACGAAAACATTTAAGATCATCTATTCAATTACGTTAAAGTAAAGAAAACAATTATTGAACAAGCACAATCATGATGATAGGAGTTAGGTCATAAAACGAATTCAGTAATGAGGTATAAAAATTCTAGTAAATGAATTTAAGTGATATATATATATATATATAGATATCAAGTTACTACATAAAAAAATAAGTGCAGACTCCTTCCAAGTCAAGCAAAAGCAACCAAACCAGTACTATGTTGTAAGATCGACGAGGTAACTAAACAACCAGAACGCAAAAAAACAAGATATCAACATTTAATCAGTGTTGAAGTTAATTTTAAAAGAATCATATGTCTTTCGTCTATTAGGACCCTATAAAAAAAAATTATACATATTTTTTGAGGGACATTAGAAGTGGTATTAGAGCCCAGATTCAAAAACTTGAGGCCTATGAGCCTACACTACTTAAAAGCCGTTGCAAAATCATGAATGAGGAAACTAATAAAACTTGTTTGCTTGCACATTGAATACTTCTTCCGGAAAATACAAACATCATGAATGATGAGAGAGAATAAATTCATCATGGGGACTTAAACTCACCACCTAGGGAAGAGGAACTAATAGTAGAACTGAATGACTGTCTCGAGACAGTCAAAGCTTCTGATTTGCTAAAAATAGTACAGAGCCTGCAAGTAGAATTCTGAAGTTTCAAGGATGATAACTTGAAGGAGAGATGAGAACAGCATGAGGTAAACGAAACATTACTGCAAACCTTAACCAAAAAGAGAAATCATAGAAAGACAACACACTCAACAAATAGAGCTATGAACAAAGAACACCACGAAGGGACAATAGCCCAGAATATAAGAAACATGAGGAGTCGAAAAACCTTTCCAACTGATCCAACACCTTGGGCCATGACTATGAGCATTCTTCATATTCTTATGTATCATCCCCTCGTAATATGAAACACAAGAAAGAAGACAGCTTGCAATGAGAGTTTAGGAAAATCAAGGCTCCAACCTTTGAAGGAGACTTATATTCAAGAGAGAAATCCGAAGATTGGTTGTTGGGGATGAACAAATACTTTCAGGTCCATCAGTATTCTATCCAGTTGAAAATCTGTTTGGCCATCTACAACTTGAATGAAAAGGATTCCAGATGGTGGCAAGGTTTGTGACACACTAAGAAGATAAAAAAGACATAACTCAAGTGGAAGACCTTTAGAAAAATATTTCAAGATAAATACATGTCAGAAATATTTTTCGATAAGAAAATAAAGGAATTCCATGAACTGCAACTAAATTCCCTTACAATGGATGCATTTATAAACAGATTCCTGGAACATTTACACTACATACCCTATGTAAGAGATGAGAAAGTAAAAATACAATAGTTCCTAGGGTGCCTTCCAATGTTCTACGGAGACAAAATTGAATTTGATGCACCCAAGACCTTAGAAGTGGCCTTATACAAGGCTAGGATCTGCTATGAGCACAACCAGCACCAACTTTAGAACATAAATAAGAATAAGGAAAAGATAAGAACCTATTTCGACAAACAAAGATGAGGATTTAGACCACCTCCCTACCGAAGACAGAACAACAGTTTTCCAGCTAACATAAACTTCAACAAATTTAGGGAACAGTCAAATATGCCAGCACATAGTGTTTATAAACCAGCAATAGACAAAGGGACTAGGACATCCCTTATGCCAGGAAAATGTTGGATATTTCAAGGATCCAATTAATACCAGGATTTCCCGAATAAAGACACCATTGTTATAAATAACTTACAAGAGGAAGCAACAGTGGAATACATGGCACGGGAACCCAGAATATGTGTTTCCCTAGAGGGAATACAAGCATACCATCAATCTACCATGGTCGAAATAGAAGGTAAAATATCAAACACACTTGTTTCCATTTTGATTGACCCAGGGGATTTTCATAATTATGTTTCCCCTAAAGTTGTTGAAAGTTTCAAATTAAACAAAGAGAAGCATAGTAAACCATGGCTGGTACAATTATCCACAGAAATGAAGAGGAAGATTTTAGAACTTGTTAAAAATTTTCAGATTGACATGAATGGTTTTCAAACCGAGGTAGACTAAAACATTTTACCTTTAAATGCATACAACCTACTGATAGGCATGGATTGGTTAGAACAACATCATTTCATGATCAATTGTTTAAACAAAACTTTCACGTGCACGCATAAGCAAGGAAATTAGAGAAAGGTATAGGGTATACCCAAGAAAGTATCTATCGGGAAAATATCAGCCTTACAAGTCAAAAATTGTGCAAGAAAGGGCTTCAAAATTTATGCAGTCAACATTCACAATTTATAGAATGAAAGAGAACAGCAGATTGAGGACTTTCCCGTCGTATAGGAGTACAGTGATGTATTTCCAGAGGAGATACTAGGATTACTACCAAAGAGAGACTTAGAATTCTCCATAGAACTAGTGCCTAGATTTGTACCAGTTTCAAAATCCCCTTACCACGAGTACCCCCGAGTTAGTAGAACTAAAACTACAAATGCAAGAACTGATAGAGAAGGGATACATCAGACCTAGTGTGTCCCCATGGGGAGCACCTATATTTTTTGTGAAAAATAACTATGGTACGATGCAAACGTGCATTGACTACTGGAAACTAAGCAAATTGACTATAAAGAACATGTATCCACACCCTAGAATAGATGACCTATTTGATCAGGTGAGGGGAGAAAGAGTATTCTCCAAGATTGACATAAGATGCAGATACCATCAAGTGAGTGTCTGTGATGAATATATAAACAAAAATACTTTTAGAACCCGGTATGGTCACTACGAGTTTTTGGTAATGCCCTTTGGGCTAACCAATGCACCAACAAACTTCATGTGCATGATGAACATCATTTTCAGCAAGTACTTGGACAAATTTGTACTAGTATTCATAGACAATATACTCATCTATTATAAGAATGAGGAAGAACATAGAGAACATCTCTAGATTGTGCTACAAATCCTATGAGAACACCAACTTTATGCTAAATCCACTAAGTGTGATTTCTACAAACCCCAAATACAATATATGGGGCATATCATCTCGGAGAATGGTATTTCTATAGATCCAAAGAAGATCAAGGCTATTTTAGAATTGCCTACACCTACATGTGTCATAGACATCAAATCATTCTTAGGATTAGCAGTTTACTATAGGAAGTTCATTGAGAACTTCTCTAGGATTGCATGCCCTATGACATCCTTTCATAAAAAGGAAAGCAAATTTTTTTGGACAGACAATTGCGAAGAAAGTTTTCAGAAATTAAGACAACTCTATTGCACCCATACTAAGGATTGCGCATCCCGATGGAGATTTTGTGGTTTGCACTGACGCAAGAAAGGAAGGAATCGGGGGAGTCCTTATGCAAAATGAATTTTTCATCCGTTACGAATCATTGAAGTTAAAAGAGAATGAGAAGAAATATCCAAGACATGACCTTGAGTTAGTAGTTATCATCCATGCCTTGAAAATGTGGAGGAACTACCTCAAGGGGAAGAAATTTCTCCTCAAAACTGACAACATGAGTTTGAAATACCTCTTTGATCAACCGGACTTAAATGATAGGCAGGCTAGGTGGTTGGCCTTCCTCAATGAGTACAATTTTGAACTAGGGCACATCAAAGGAAAAGAGAATAAACATGTGGATTCCTTAAGTCGCAAGATCCACCTGTTATATGAGGTAACGGAAAGCTGAACAAGTTTTGATTTACATGACAAAATAAGAACATCAAGTAAAAAATATCGTTTCTATATTGAAATTGTCTAGACAATACAAGAAAAAAGGTTATTCATACAACAAAAAGAATATAAAATATATGAGTCAGGGCTGATTTGGTCTAAAGATAGACTTTATGTCCCTGAAAGTGGAAGAATCAGATAAGACATATTGAATGAGTTCCATAAGAAACCTTATTCCGGACATTCGGGATACCATAAAATGATATCAGCTGTAAAGAAACACTTTTTCTGACCAAAATTAAAAACAGACATAACACTATTCCTTGCCAAATGTCAAGAATGTCAGCTAGTTAAAGCTGAGAACCAACACCCAATAGGGTTACTTCAACCTTTACCCATTCCGGAATGGAAATGGGAAGTTATTAGCATGGATTTAATCACAGGCCTACCAAAAATCACAAGCATAATGACTCAATCATCGTTGTAGTGGACAAACTATCCAAAGCCACGTACTTTATTTCAGTAAAGTCAACCTATAAAGATGTTAGCATCACAGACATTTTATTAAAAGAGATTTTTTGACTACATGGGATACCTAAATCCATCATGTCAGATAGGGATACAAAATTACAAGTAACTTTTGGAGATCATTATTTTCCGGATTGGAAACAAAATTAAACTTTAGCACTTCCTATCATCCGCAGATAGATGAACAAACAGAACGTTTGAATCAAATACTAGAAGACATTTAAAGAATGTATGTAATGAAAAATCCTACCCAATGGGAAGAATATTTACATCTTGTAGAGTTTGCATACAATAATGGTTATCATACTTCAGCTAAAATTACCTATTCGAAATACTCTACGGCAGAAAATGCAGAACACCAGTAACTTGGGACAGGCCAGTGGATCAACTCATGTTGGGGTCGGATCTATTAAAGGATCTAGAACAATTGGTTACCAAAGTACAACATAATCTAAAAGAAGCACAAGACCGAAAGAAAAGCTATGCCGATGGAAAAATAAATAACAAAGAGTATCAAATCGGATAACATGTTTACTTAAAAGTAAAAGCGAAGAGGAGTTGATTGAGCTTGGGAAAATGCGAGAAACTACCTCCCATATTTTGTAGGCCATTTGAAATATTGGCCAAAAAGGGCCTCGTGGCCTATGAAATAGCGCTTCCTGCACATCTAAAGGTTCACAATGTTTTTCATGCATCATTACTTAAGAAATACGTTTATGATACTAAACATGTAATTGATTGGTCATTGTTACAGGTAGAAATAGAAGGGGAGTTTGTGCTGGAACGCTTTCATATACTGGACAAGAGAGATGTAATACTCAAAAAACGAACCATTGTCCAGCTGAAAGTGCAATGGAAGAATTTTAGTTCTGAAGAGGCCATATGGGAGAATGAGACCGCAATGAAAGAGGCCTAACCCTCCTTATTTCAGGGTTTCAGTTCAAGTCCCTAACACTGGGATGGTGTTGTTCTAAACATGGAGGGATGCAATATCTCAAGAAAATACTATGTTTATCTTACATTTATTTTTCTTACAAACTTATTTATTATTGATAGGTATTGATTTGAATGAACTCTGGAGCACCTGAACTATTTATTTGGGTGTTGAGCAAGTGAGGTCTGAATAACACCAAAATTATTAAAATATGTTGAGCAAGTGAGCTCTGGAACATCTGGATAATTTAACTGGTGTTGAGCATAAGCTCTGGAGCACAAGGACCGTTGACTAAATAGTGTTGAGCAAGTGAGCTCTAGAGCACTATTATTTGAGCGAGTGTTGAGCGGTAAGAATTTGGATCACTTATATTGAGGATGATTAACTGATGTTGAGCTGGGAGCCCTGCAACATCAATAATCCATTGAAAGTTTTTTATTAAAACTCAATTATGATTATTATTTTATTCTTTCTAACTGAATGGGACTGCCACTCAAAGAGGTATCGAGCATGCAAGAGTTTATAATGGTCAAATAGCTTATAACTAAAGATCACCTCGATATTAGGTGAGTAAAATTCCTATTTTAAATAAATAAATATAAAAATAAACTGTGAGACTTAAAATAAACTAAATTATTAAAGAAAGATAAAATCAAAATAGTTAGTGTGTCTAACAACTAAACTGAGTGATTTAAACCTAAATCCTATAATCCTTTCCTCATAAAATTTATAAGTAGCACAGAGAGAGAGACATTGGAAGGGGCAAGTGTTTCCAAGTTCACTGGAGGGTTCAAGCATGAGTCTTGAGCGCTTAGAACACCAGATTGTATGATATTTGGTCTGTCCTGGAAAGAGGACTATGGGAAAATTAAGGGAAGTTATTTGTTATAAAGATTCACACAAAGGGCTGGTAAATGGACCTTGTGAACACTCTGTTGTTGGTAAAAAGAAGATAGTGAATTTACCCTAGGCCTTCTAGTTCTTGTCATGCTTGGTTCGGCTCGGGGGTAACTTTTTTCACAAACCAAGAATGGTTTGAGTTCTACAGTTAGGTGGAATGTGGAAGTTGCCAAGTCAGTCATATAGCAAGAAAGGAGTAATAAGTATCTTCATATTTTGTTACTATTTATTCAGGAATCATATTTTATAGATCTGAAATATTTCCTTATGTTATATCTGGTGATAAATATAGAGTCGTTGAGTTCAAAATCATATTTTATAGACCTGAACTATTTCCTTTTTTTATATCTGGTGATAAATATAGATGTGTTGAATTCAGGAATCATATTTTATAGATATGAACTATTTTCTTTTGTTTATGCAAGAATCTGGTAATAAATGTAGATGTGCTGAACTCAGTAGATGAATTCCATTTTGAATTCAATATTGCTAGGAATAGTGTCTTTCCAATTATTTATCATGCAAATTTTAATTACAGGTTGCTATAAATAAATAATTGGCAGAAGTAATTAGACATGATCATGGGGTCACCCTTAAAGTTCCAAACTAGTGGTTAAAACATCTTATAATATGATATCCAAGGAGAAAGCTCCTATTATCACCAACATAGAGAGAGAATCCCAGAAACAGGACTCCATAATGGAGTTCCTAGCTCTAACAGGGTTATTAATATATATTTATAAATTATATATATTAATAACATAGCATTAAACTTTAAAACCAAACATCCTCCATCATTTATAAACATCAAAATTAAACAAATACAAAATCACATAAAATTTATTATTCGTATTATATTCATTTCTCCCACATTTTATTTATTCACTAAGATTTGTAAGCATTTTTTCAAAACATGTATAATACAGAAATGAGAGAAAACCCCCCACAAATCAAATTACAAACCAGAAACATGGTCATGATTTAGTGTAGATCAGGGATCAAATCCCATTGTTCCCATGACACACAAAGAGCTAAGGATCGCACTTAGTATGGATCAAGGATCCAATCCCATCATTTGCATAGCACATACAGTCAATATCACTCCTGGCATTGATATGGGATCAAATCCCTTTTCCTTCACATACACACAGTCAAGATCACGCCCAACGTTGATTAGGGATCGAATCCATTTACCTTCACATACACACAGTCAAAATCACGCCCAACGTTGATCAAGGATCGAATCCCCTTGCCTTCACATACACACAACAAAGATCACACCCAGCATTGATCAGGGATCAAATCCTTTTTCCCTCACATACATTCAAAAGGTCATGCTTCTAGCGTAGACCATGGATCAATTCTTGTAAGGGTAAATAACCAACACACCCACACACCAGTAAGGTCACACATAAGCAAATGACCAGGGATCCATTCCCTTAAAAAAGAACTAACTACAGATTGAAAAATAGGGTCTTACTCATGCGCACACCAGGATTGAAATATAGAACCGGACTCAAAGTTATAAAAGAAAACACAGTAATCATTCCGGAAAAGCATTTATAAACCAAAGAAGTAAACTTAGATCACCCCAAACATCAATGTAGCTACCAAATAAAAGAGTATATAAACCCCCAAAAAATGATAACGTTTAGATACCAAACCAATCACATGATGCAGAATATCGGATTTTTATTACCGATCAATTCTAGCTATTAAATACAGAGGCTATCATTTAGACACAGAGCCGAAGTCTTGAAGCATACACTTCTCAAAAATTATGAACATAATAGTTATAAAAACGTCTAGTAGGATTACACATTAAAATACAACCCTCAAATTTAATTATGGGTACAAGATCGTTATAGACAGAGAAAATAATAGAGTATGCCTAGCTAAAAACACATAAGGCTCACTATATGTCTCCTTGTCCCTCCAAGGGCGCAACCAAACAAAACATCAAACCACAACCAAAATCAATACTCCATAAATATACCCATGGAAGGAGTGGTCCATCATGGGCCATGGGATTACCCGATGTCTTGTGCAGCAGACCCACCAACCGCTCCACTAGTCGCCTCTAGCATTGAACCGAGCAAATATCCACCTTCCATACAGAGATGAAAACCAGGGGTCAGTTACGGATATGAAGGGACAAGATCTGATATGAAAACACTCTACGCTATAGTATAAACTTGGAAAAGAAAAGCAAGAATCATACATGATGGTTTCCACAATGTAGTCACCACCTCTAAGGCATTATGCACAAACCAAGAGCGTAGCTCTAGTCATGTACAGGTCCCTTCCAGATAAGGTACAAGGAGGGAGCCTCTTCTCCTCCTCTCCAACAACGAAATCACATAAACCCCCAAAAATAACCAAATCATGATTATGCCTTGGAAAAACCTCCCCTCGCTTAGATCGAATGCGACTGCTAGCATGGAGGCTTTAGGAAGGGCCATCACATGGGATTTATTAAATTCCCAACTACCTCCACTAACCTTCAAATATTTCGCTCAACTATATAGTGAGATCCCATAGGACTGGATCACATGCGATTAGGTAGTTAATACCACCCTTAGGATATGCTAAGCATAGTCACTTCCTTAGGGACATTGGTCCCCTCCCTTTACCTTCTTATCAAGTTTGATACATAGTGATTGTTCCCATTGAACCTGACTTAGCATGAATACTCTTTAGTATACCTATAGAAAGGATAGATGCATGAGTTAACTTACATATAAGCTAAGTAAATCCTAGGCAAGCAATGGATCCAGGATCTGTCCACGGAAACATTTAAGATCATCTATTCAATTACGTTAAAGTAAAGCAAACAATTATTCAACAAGCACAATCATGACGATAGGAGTTAGGTCATAAACCGAATTCAGTAATCAAGTATAAACGTTCTAGTAAATGAATTTAAGTTATATATATATGAGGTTACTACATAAACAAATAAGTGCAGACTGCTTCCAATTCAATCAAAATCAACCGAACCAGTACTATGCAGTAAGATCGACGAGGTAACCAAACAGCCATAACGCAAACAAGCAAGATATCAACATTTAATCAGTGTTGAAGTTAATTTTAAAAGAATCATATGTCTTCCATATATTAGTACCCTATATATATATAAACTTTAGATTTATTTTTTTAGGGACATTAAATTTCC
This sequence comes from Larix kaempferi, assembly GCA_027924585.1. Taxonomy (NCBI): domain Eukaryota; kingdom Viridiplantae; phylum Streptophyta; class Pinopsida; order Pinales; family Pinaceae; genus Larix; species Larix kaempferi. The sequence continues at coordinate 8,765,151 of BSBM01000003.1, forward strand.
TCCCTTGACCAAGGTCAAGGTACCAATACCCATACATAGTAATCAATATGTCCTAATGGTGCATATTCCCAAATTAGAGGCAAATGATACTCCTAAAAGGTGAGGTGTGATGGTTTGAGGTAGAGTACTTTCTATGAGATGCCTAGAAAGTTAGTTTATGTCCTAGGTAATTTATTTGCTCTCTTGAACATGTCCAAGACCTGTTGTCACATCCATACTAGGAAGGATACAATGATGCAGATCAGACTGTCAGAGGCATGATCCAGTCCTTCTACATGAGTTGAGTCATCGATGATATATGGTGGAGATATTTTTGCAAGATATGTAGAATATTCAAAGCAATTTCTTCCAGTTGCCCTTATGATGACTGTGCCGCTCATGACCCCATTGAGATGTATTTGATGGGTTATGGTTCACTTATCTAAACAATATAGAATCAGATGGTGTACTTTCTTTTTCCCCATGTAGTCCAAGCAATTCTGGATGGCTATATTAGAGACAATTATATGGTTGAGAAGGTATATATTTTGTATATGGGTGCTATCATTTGTCTTTGTTGTCTATCTTAGTAGATTTGACTAGGCATTTAGTGGCTAACAGTGGTTATCTTCTTCTGTTGACTTATTATCATGAGTAGTTGAATTTGTCCTAATTGTTAATACTTTTGTATATGCTCACTAGTGTTTCCCACTTTGTACAAACTTGACCATGACCCCTTCCTATGTCTAGAACCATCCTTCACTGTCTCCATCCATCCATTATCTTCCATCCTTATGATTTTATTCCTGACTTATGACTTAGACTAGTGAGATTGAGGAGCCTTCCCCCAACCTTGACCCATGTGCATGATGAAATCCATGTTTTTATTCTATCTTGGATCTAGAGTGTGTGGCTACATGGTTAGACCTATCGATCTACTTATTTTCATTTACCCCTAATGTTGAGGTGTAGTTACGATTGTGTTTTCCACCGGGTTTATTTCCACTAGTCATCTAGCAAGTTTTCCTATCATCATCACATGCATCAGTGTGACAATTTCTATATCAAAATAAATTTTGCAGTCCAAGAAGCTTTATGAAAATAAAGAAAGATCAAGCCAAAAGGCTAATTCTGAAATGAAATGAATGGGCCAAATAAAAGTAGTTTTGGAAAAAATGCAAAATCAAAATCACTGCTAGTCATATGAAATGTAATGATTATTCCTCATGGAGCCCAAAAGGGTGTGGATGTGAGATGGAGTATGGGACTTCTAATTCTAAGAGTCCCCTAGAACCTAAGTTTAAAGTTACATTCGGTTGTGCACTTAGCACAATAGGTTATAGAAAATATCCTCATGGATCTTGAATCAGGCTTGGAAGTGAGTTATAGGTTACTTGTTAGAGTCTAATGGAGGCAATTAAAGCACTCTACCCATTTGCAAGACACCTCCCTTCCCTAGTGTTCTCCATCGTGCATATGTCAGTGTGGTCCCCTTTTGTCATTTACTCTCTGAGAGATCATTTTGTTGAATTCAAATAAGTCAATTCCGTCGAACCTTAGCCTTGTTGCATCCACTCCACCCATCCTATAAATTTGTTCAAATTTGTAAGTGATCATATACATACAAATTCTTGAAGGAATGTGAAGCTAATCTATTGTGAGTCAAATTTATCATGCTTGATCACCATTGTTTATGACACTTATGTTTCAGTGGGATACTAATATAGATAATGGATTATTATTAACCCCTTATACATGTAGGATATGTTTCTATTTAGCTTAGTCATTATTTTGACCAGTTTTGACTTGGTCAAACTAGTTTGACCATGGTCAATAGGTGATGCTGGGTGACTTTGGATCCATGAGTTCAATTTTGTGTTTTTGGCACATATTGGTACCCACTACAGTGTCCCATGCTTCAGCTGGCCATTATTTGCACCAGCTCATGATTCGTTTTTATTATTATTAATTATTATGGACCATATTTTATATGTTGGACATGGATGATCTTACAGATTATTCTACAGGTGGATCCATGGGGTGCTAGTAGTCACTTATAGTGGATTTAAGGTATCTTGTTTCATTTTTGTGGTTATATTGGTGATCCAAGCAAAACAAAGGCATGATATTGGTATTTTATTTTCTCATCAGTATTACAGAAAATTAATTCAATAAAAAGTGACCATAGCCTAGCCAAGAGATCGATTTGGAAAGTGAGGGAAACATAAATGACTTGGTATGAGTTGATATGATATGTTGAGGCTCTATGGGACATGATTCATGTGTTTATCACTTGATTGGGTCCATGTGTTACTTTATTCTCCTAGGGAGGACGTCTTTCCCATGTTTGGACACACTTGATATTGAGATGATCATGTTATTGTATTGTATAATTATATTGTTATAAATGGGGAACCTAAAGGGAGACGTGAACCCTTGAGAACCCCCATCTTATATTAAAATATTATGTTGTATCTCCTAGTGATTAACTTGGGAACCTTAGGTAAATTGACCCCCTCTTGATGTTAGCTTGATGTGACTTGAGGTGACTCCCTCCACCATTGTTTTGGTTAGTTGAGATTTGATCCTATCCCTCCATCATTTTGGAGCCAGGGGTTTTGTCTTGAGAGTTATATTTTTTTGTGAACTCACTCATTGTAAAAGAATTTTGACACTTGGAAATTTGGCTAATAGAGAAATATTTTGTAGAGATGTTGTGTGTTCTTTGATGGAGTATTTTCATGTTTGATTGTATATTGATTCTCATAGAAATTTGAGTGGATTCATGGTGTTTTCATACGTTATATTATGGAGGCCGAACTGTTTTGCAAGATAGGGACTCGGTGGAGGGAAAAATTTGTGAGGGATATACAAATCTCTGTCCCCAATTCGTTTCAACTTAGGGAGTATTTTGATTGTATCTCTGAGCATTGTTATGATTCATGACTTATCTTGCAATCATAGTTTTTCTCTCTTGTGAATCAAATCTGACTCTATTGTTTGTATTTGCAGAGAGAGGGGTGCACTAGATTCCATGGGGAAAATAGATATCACTTGAAACTCCACCAATTTTTCTTGAAATTGATACAAAGAGGAAAGATTATCATTGCACTTGGCATCTCCTAGAATTCTGGGTAATCTCTACCATTATTTCTCTTGTTTTGATTTTTATTCCATTAGTCGCTCATAAAAATCAATAAGTTAAAACCTTCATTTCATAGAAGTACTAGTTGCAACCACATTTTGATTTTATGGTTCAAAAACCAAGTTGGAATTGGCATAAAACACTTAGAGACCAAATTTAGCTTGAAACTAACTCCATTTTCCCATCGTATAGCACTCGTCCTCCTTGGGGTAATTCACCCTCGGGAATCTATTCTTTTTCCCATTTTGGTGATCCGTGCGTTGCTTAAATATTCATTAATTTCCATATCTTGTATGTAGAAACAACTTGTAGTGCATTAAACCATTAAAACACCAGTTCATAGCCACTTTCCACTTTGAGTAAATAAACCCTTGTTGGAGTGAATTGGATAATTTGCATTGGCACCTATTTTACCTTAGATCTGGTTCATAATCATAGTTATTGGGGTAAAATCATCCTGATTGATAATATTTCCATTCAATAAGCCTCTCAACTTGTTCGTTAAATCCTTACCTCAGGAACCTTTTGTCAATATAGGATACTAAGTCAAGATACCACTTCTTACAAATTTTTCCCATTTATTGCTTGTGTGTGTCTTTCCTATAGAGTTAGTCTTTCCATAATAGATAGTGACTCCCACTTGGTCTTACTTCCAGTTTGGCTAAAGTGACAAGAGCCCGTTCGGTGTGAAAATTTCTCCAATAGTAGTGGAAAAGGCCCTTGACGTGTGACTTGGTTTAGTTTCCTTCCCTCTACCATCATGTATAGGATCCCTTTTAGTAGCAACTATAACTTAGGTGATAACATCCTTGGTGTTGTTACCTAGGAGGTATAGGCTTGCGTCTGGTTCATGTGAGTAGTTTCCTCTTGCATTCAAGTTTTCATCATATCGCATCCATATTTGACACAGATTTGATTGTGTGACTATATTTTTATATTATTAATCTTTCTGGGTCACCTATTTTCTCTCTCTCACACTTTATCCTTCCCAACAACATATCATTTGGTGAAGAGGGTTCTTCAATTCACTTGGAGAATCCATGACACGACTCCACTAAGGAGCGATCTTACACCCATCTTTACAATCATGAAAATATGTCGTCTCAAGAAGATAGTATGACCATGGAATTCATGGCACAAATGTGTGAATTAGTCACCAACATGGATGTAATAGTCAAACATCAAGATGAGGAAAATAAGGAACATGATGAACAACTACAAGCCATGATGAGTAGTGTTTTCTATAACACTATTTAGTCAAAATCGAATCCAGTCAAAACTCAATGCCATAAATAGGTCGATTCTCAAACTAGTCCTCCTATGTGTTCTAGTAGTTAGTATGTTCGGAGAATTATATCTAAAAAATCTACATCTCAAAAAATGACTTCTGAGACATTCCCTAATGACAATACCAATCCTCAAAAAGGTAGTTTGAATCCTGGAAAATCAATTTGGACCATAAACCTCAAACTAATCAGAAGACTGTTCCAAACCCTAAGTATCTGCGAAAAAAACTAATAATCTGAAAGCAAATCTTTGGAGGAAGGATTCAGGATCCGTTAAAACCAAAAGTTCTCCTGTGACCATTCCATTTTCCTAAGAGAAGTTGAGAACCAGTGTCTCTAGGAAAATATCAAATTCATCCACGTTGGTCTCGTTAAAGGAATTAGTTCAAATTCCTTCATCCAAGTATGATATTATGAAATTCTTAGGTATGGAGGTAAATGAATATGATAAGAAGAATCTCTATGACTTGAAGATTGTTGTATCAGTATTTCTTTCTAAAATTAGTATGCTGGTCCCTTTTGGTAAAATTTTAAAAATCCCTTGATTATACAAAAGCGCTATAGATATTTGGGAATTTAAGCAAAGAAGGTACTTCAAAAGAAAATTCCAAGTGAACAAAAGGATATTTCTATCATAATTCAAAGTGTGTATGAAGGAAATTATGGGGGATATCGACCATTTTATATAGCACTAGAATTCAATGGTTTAATTTTGCATAACTGCATGCTAGACTCTAGTGCTGAGATCAATGTTATGTCGCTTCAAGTTATGGAACAACTTCAGCCTATCCCTACAAGACCTTTTAGGAATGAATGTGGTATGGAACCCTTCCCTATAAAATTTGTAGGAGTAATTGATAACTTACAGGTGAGGTTAGCTATGTGCTCAAGTATGGAACTCTCTATGAATGTGTTGGTTTTGGACATTCCCAATGTCTGGGGAATGTTATTGTCTAGAGAATGGTCTTACAGACTTGGGGGTAGTGTTCAGATGGATCTCATGTAAGCCACCATACTAGTTGGTAAGGACTCATCTATCACTTTACTAAATGAACCTCATATGTGTGAACATGTGGAAACCCCTGAGCATTTATTCAACAAAGCTATATATTCTGGTGATGAAATTGGTAGTTTTATGGTATTGGAAAATTTTTCAGAGGAAGTGAGGCAACAACCTTTCCCACCAAGTCAATTTTAGAATTTTCACGTTGATGGAGCCAAGTCTTGTCATGGTGTCAGAGTCATATTATTTTTAACTTCACATATTGGCGAGGAGAATTTGTACTCTTTCTGATTGGAATTTGATTTCACAAATAACATGGCAGAGTACAAAGATTTACTTTTAGGACCAGAGATTGCTCCGGAAAGGAATATAAATTCTATAACTATGATAGGAGACTCTGACCTCATAGTATCCCAAGTTAAAAATCAATTTTCCACTAAGAAAAATAGACTCCGATATTATAGAAATGTCATCTAGGATGCGATTGAGTGCTTTGATGCTTTTGGCATTAAAGTTGTGCCCCGTGAAGAGAATACCCTTGCATATGATTTGTCTGTTGCTACCAGTAATTTCCAGATCCCTAAATATTTATCCCAAAATAATTGTAAGGTAGAATTTCTATTTAGACCTTTAGTTCTTGATAACCAAGACCATTGGAAATTTTTTGATGATGTTGCTCAATTCAATCATTTCCTGAATGTTTCTCAAAATCCCATGGTAAATTTCTAAGATAATTTGAAAGGGGAATATGTATGAATATAGATATAATAAAAGTTGCTTTTTCTTTGGAAAAGAGTTTTAATCGGCATGAAAAATATAAAAGAAAAAGGGATGAGCCGGTGGATGAGGTGATTGAAATTAATATTGGATCTTCTGTTTCCCCCAAAATGATCAGAATTGGAAAGAATTCCTCCCAAGAAGAGAGAAGAAAAATTGAGAATTTATTTCGAGAATACAAGGATGTATTTGCATGGACGTATGATGATTTGAAAACCTATGATTAGTTTGTCATTGAAAAAACTATTCCTCTCAAGGAAGGATCCAAACCTTACCGGGAAAAGCTTTGTAATATCAATCCTAAGTTGGCCCCATTGTTTAAGAAGGAGCTCAAGAAGATGATATCCATAGGGATCACCAGGCCTACGATACATACAACTTGGGTGTCAAATCATGTAATCGTGAGAAAGAAAAATGGTGAAATCAAGATTTCTAAAGATTTGTATACAAGAATAAATGACATGGGAAGGATATACTGTGCAAAAAGAACCAGTAGCTCAAAAGAATTCCACCATGAAACAAGAATCAGTGACATAACAAGAGAAAGAAGCCACTGAAACACAAGAACCAGAGGCATCAAAAGAAGTTGTTGAGATTCTCGAGCTTGTGGCACAGAAAGAATATGATGAAACACAAATTTTATTTGTTGTAACACAAGAACCAACAAATCGAGATCAAGCTCTATCTAGGGAGGTCGATGATGATAAAAATGTTCAGAAGCCCCTCGAGGTTATTGAATTGGACGACGAAGATGAAAAGGCTCAGGTGATAGAAAAAAACATTTCTATCTTGAAGGTTGAGATAAATAAATGGAAAAATCAGATTACTTTGTATGGGGATGGGATGGTTCCTTTGCTTACAAATAGGAAGGTCATTAAGGAACTCAGAGAAAAATGGGATGAAGAATCGACTTTCCAAAGGTTTTGTTGAGAGGATTTGCAAGAAGATTTGAAGGAATTGAAGAAGTTTAAATCCATGAAGCAATCAAAGGAGCATATGTATGCACTTGTCTAGGAGTTACTAAGTTGCAGGGGGCCATCACCTTCTTATTCAGTTTTCCTATATGAGAAACTGACCCTTTTCATGTTGAAGAATCTTAAGAAAGTAAGGCCCCATTAGTTGGTTACAATTAATAAATTCTTGGACACTTTTTCTTGGAGTGATTTTAATGACCAAAATCTATTATGTGAATTGTATTTACATGAGTTATTTTGCTTCAAGAATGTTCAATTTAATCTTGTTCCTTTCACAGGGGATGTGCACCTAAGGGAATTTACTTCCTTTGTCACTAACCATATTAATTGATGGAATGCTTCTTATACCATTCAAAGAAAAGAGGATGGTTCTACTCTGTAGATATGAGGCGAACCACAATCCCTTGCTGCTATTATTAATGGACATAAAGTATATCTCTCTTCTCCATGAAGTGCTAACCAGATTGTAGTACTTAGCTGGAGGTTATATATACATGTTTAAGGATCATATGACAACAACAACCTTATTCATTAGAAGGAATTAAATCCATATGGGAAGCTTCTTCTGAGCCTATGAGAACAAGGGATCCTTATTGTTTTGAAAATCTGAAATATGCCTTATCTCAAGTTCTTGTGTATGTTAAGTGCATTGAAAGATGTGGAACAAATTGGATGGGATCAAGATTTAGGTATCCTCTTATATGGTTGCCTAAAAACAAGTACAAGAGCATATATAAGTTGACTAAAAATGCAGAGAAGAAGTGTTGGGAAGAACTAATTGATTGCAAGGGATACATGAACAAGGGAGATCAACTTGAAACCTCCTTCAATATCACCAACTTCCACATAATAAGTTTTGACCCAAATTCATATTCATATTAACTGGAATTTCTTGCATGAGGACATGCAAATTGGTATGTTGTATCTGAATTTAGTATGATTGAAAGCATGTTGTATCTGACTTTACTATATTAATGAAATTGGAAGTACTATATCTCACTTTACTTTACTATATTTGAATTCGAGCTTATTGATAGAAGTGTGGTTTTTTGAAATAGTCGAGTGTATGGTGTGTGGTTCCCCTTTTTGAAGTGTGTTATTGAAACATAGAATGATTGTTGTTACACCTGTGCACGGTCACTTAATTTCATTTCTATTTTTTTTTTTTATGAACTATTGAAACTGGTAGAGCTGTTATTGTATGTTGAAACTGTAGAATATAATCTTTTATTTCTCGCACTGGTAAATTAGGATTTAACTTCTTGCAAAAGTAAAATAGTTATTTTTCTCTTGAAGCAGTCATTTTGAGAATTGATATAAGTTGAAGGATTAAATTGTGATTTTTAGGATCTTTGGTTTGTGTCGCTTTGGAATTGCGATTTGATTTAACTTTGAACTTATTGAAAGAAGTGTGGTTTGTTGAAACAGTCAACTGTATGGTGTGTGATTCCCCTTTAAAAAGTGTGTTATTGAATCATAGAATGATTGTTGTTACACTTGTGCATGGCTGCTAAATTTTATTTCTGTTTGTTTTCTTTTATGAACTGTTGAAATTGGTAGAACTATTATTGTATGATGAAACTGTAAAATATAACATTTTATTTCTCGCAATGGTAAATTAGGATTTAACTTCTTGAAAAAGTAAAATATTTAATTTTCTCTTAAAGCAGTCATTTCGAGAATTGATATAATTTGAAGAATTAAATTGTAATTTTTAGTATCTATATTTTGCTTTACTTTGGAATTGCGACTTGATTTAAATTTGAGCTTATTGATAGAAGTGTGTTTTGTTGAAACAATTAACTGTATAGTGTGTGATTCCCCTTTTTGAAGTGTGTTATTGAATCATAGAATTATTGTTGTTACACATGTGCACAGTCACTGAATTTCATTTCTGTTTGTTTTATTTTATGAACTGCTGAAAATGGTAGAACTATTATTGTATCTTGAAGGACTAAATTGATATAATTTGAAGGACTAAATTGCGATTTTTAGCATCTTTAGTTTGCTTTGCTTTGGAAGTGCAATTTGATTTAACTTTGAGCTTATTGATAGAAGTGTGGTTTGTTGAAAAAATCGACTGTATGGTGTGTGATTCCCCTTTACAAAGTGTGTTATTGAATCATAGAATGATTTTTATTATACATGTGCACGGTCACTAAATTTCATTTATGTTTGTTTTCTTTTATGAACTACTGAAACTGGTAGAGTTGTTATTGTATGCTGAAAATGTAGAAGATAATATTTTATTTATTGCACTTGTAAATTAGGATTTAAATTCTTGCAAAAGTAAAATAGTTATTTTTCTTTTGAGGCAGTCATTTCGAGAATTGATATAATTTGAAGGATTAAATTGCGCTTTTTAGTATCTTTTGTTTTCTTTGGTGTGGAATTATGATTTGATTTAACTTTGAGCTTATTGATATAAGTGTGGTTTTTTGAAACAATCAACTGTATGGTGTGTGATTCCCCTTTTTGAAGCATTTTATTGAAACGTAGAATGATTTTTATTACACCTGTGCTCGGTCACTGAATTTCATTTCTGTTTGTTTTATTTAATGAACTACTGAAACTGATAGAACTGTTATTGTATGCTAAAAATATAGAATATAATATTTTATTTCTTGCACTAGTAAATTAGGATTTAACTTCTTGCAAAAGTAAAATAGTTATTATTCGCTTGAAGCAGTCATTTCCAAAATTGATATAATTTGAAGGATTCTTTGATATAATTTGATATAATCCATTGATTCTTGAGGAATGAATTAGCATTTGAATTTGATTGATCGGTTATCTGAGTACAGACTTAGTAAATAAGTTGCAAGGAATTTCTTGAATTAATTGGGTAACTTATAGTTTACTGAATCAGTTCCTGAGTGTTTATGCATATATTTTGCTTCATTGTCGTTGAAATAACTAGACTCCCCTAGGTTGAAAATTTATATTGAGCACTCTATTTGTGAATTAAGTAAGAAATTAGAGTGACCAATAGGCCCCCAAGTTTCAATGTTGACGTCTAGTCTAACCATGCCAACGTTGTTTAATCACATGATAGTTGTAATATGAGTGGTCAAGTACGTGAGCAAGCATGCCTTTTGGGTTCGCATGATAATTGTGCATTTCCTTACTGAGATTCTCTTTGTTTCGAAAATAATTTAATATTATCTACTAAAAAGGGTCAATCAAGTGAAGGTGGAAGCTCATCTAACCCCCCCCCCCCTCCGCACGTCACTCTCAATCCCCCATAACTGTAACGTCCCCTTCCATCAACAAATGTAGGGAAGGAAAACATTAACAACACACCGGGCTTTTGGCAGACTTAGCCCCAATATTTCAATTACTTCAAAAATTCATGACAATTAAAAACTTCTGTGTGCAGATTCGAGCTTCAATATAAACACAGCGGAATTAAAACACATTTGCACGCACACCAACAGCAATGCTTCAACACATCTAGCACAAATAGAAGATGATTCCATATGCAGGGATTCAATCCCATTCTTATGCTATGCACAGACTTCATTTCAATTTCAACCTCATGAATAAATAACATTTAGATTTAGCACTTTACAGAACTCAGAATGTATATAAATTAATCCACAAAGAATACTTATCTTGCAACGCAAATGTCCAACGACTGGCTACGTGAGAGCAACGTTCCACCTAACCATAGATCTCTGTCCAGCCTGTATTCTTTCAGCTGAGAGATCACCCCCGAGCTGGGCTGTGTATCCACTAAGGAAGAACTAGCTGTGCTCACTCACAGCCATGGTTTCGGTCATCAGCTATGCTAAGCCAACACACCGTTGGGTTTATCAAGCATACGGATGACAAATGAGGAGGATGCTAAGCCAGTGAGCTCAACCACAAAGCTACAGTCATCTCAAATGAACTCAGCAGTCATGGCACCCACAATACCTACCGCACCCAACACAAGGAAGGTCCCCTTCTCTGTTGCACAGTCCCTCAGGCGTCCCTTCCCTCCAGTGCTCTTCAGGGTGGGCATAGAAAGGTCCAGCTGCTAATTCCTTGAGATTCTAGCCTTCACTGGGTTTATCAAGCAAACCAAACCTCTGCTCAGTCATTCACACTTGGATTTCTCACAGTTCTGTTATCCAATAACTCAATCCCGTCACTTCATTTCTGGGCTGTAAAAACTGGGTTTTCCAATGGAATTCGGGATAGCTAATGCTCCCAAATTCACCCCAAGGTTCATATCTATGGATCCCCCATTGGATTTCACTGTCCAATGCCAAATCTGGGCGTTTTTGGCTTCCCAAAACGCGGGTTCTCTCACAGTCGCGATTTCTGGTTTTTGCTCTCTGCTGGGAACTCGTAATGGATGAAAAATGATGCTGAGCTGTTCAACAATGGAATGGGGATGAGGAAGAAGCAACATCCATGAGGTAGAGTGACTTGTGGTACAAGAAAACAGAGCCCATACTCTGCCATACGAATTTCTGTGCTGCCCATGCTCCATTGAAGCCATGGACTGACTTCTTCAACCACTTCCTTACAACATAAGTAAATGTCAGCAAGGTAAGTCAAGTGGGTTGTCAAAGTGACATATGGCAGCCTATGGTTCAATCCCATAGCCCCCTCACCACTCCCTAGTGGATACACATGGCCCCTTCTCATTCGTTGCTCCCATAGCCAGTCTTGGAATTTTATATTGCATGATGTTTATTTACATCCTATTACAATTTCCATGGCTTAAGAGCACATGGGCATCAAAATATCAATGCTTGCCTTTTAATCAAAATTCAGGCTTTCACTGGCGGGGCCTTGGCCTTGAGCTCCACGCTAGGAAAACATACATCACATGTACACATTATTTACATTAAATGCTAATACATTCTAAGAGTCAGAATGGGGTATTACAATAACCCAACAAAATCTATGTGCAAAAAAATAAATTCTTGTGTTTTTGTCATACTTAAGAAGCAATGCCTCTTGTAACATATACCAGCATAGAGGAAAATAGAAAAAAAAAAATTTAAAAATTAATTTATGCATATCAATACAAGTCAATAATTCTATTGCAATATTAATTCAAAATGTATAGAGTAGATATATTAAGTCATACCTCATACACTTCAATGGAATTCATCATCGTCTTCTTCCAAGTCATCATCTATATCATCCAATCTGGATTCAACATTGGAAGGATTGGCCATATCATCATCATCATCGATGTCGGTTTTGATCATCATGTCATCGTCGATATCATATTCATGGAAATTCTCTGCTACATCATCAGATCCAACTAATTCTTCGTTATATTCATCTAGAACATTATCATCGACTAACTCATGTTGATCATCCTCAGCATGATCATCTTCTTCTTCAAGACCCTTTTCATTATCTTCCTCTACATTATAATTTACCATCCTTCCCCTTGGATCATGTCTCACAACAAATGACTGGCCCCCTCTACCTGGAACTTATGAGTAAAATACCCATTCACATTGGCTTAGAAGAACATAGGGCTCCGTTCCTGGCTCAAACATTCTTGTATTCACCATGGTAAATCCATTATCATGTTCAATAATAGTTCTATCGGGATCATGTTGATTCAATCTTAACCTATACCATTTGACAATGAACAAAACTAACTTGAAGGAGTTAAAGTCACACTGAATAATATATTGCAAATAGCCATAATATCGATTTTCTGAGAGTTCTGGATCTCTGTCACTTCTAGAGGAAACATTGGTCACCTCAAAGCCTGCAGTTATCCCACAATCTAATGTTTTCTTCATTTCATCCAACTTTTTGATGTGAAATTTACAACCATTGCACCACATAGCCTTGTGGTGTTTTACCTATGACAAGCCATACATGTAAAGATTACATCAACGATTGATGATTAAGTGCATGTTTATGATTTGCAAGGAAAACAATCAACGTGTACTACATCAATATATTTGCAAAAAAATTGAATAGTATGGCTAATTAATACGCTTGCCTACTTATCCTTTAAACCATATGCTAAATTGAATTCCCTTTGTGTAATATTGATATCTCCTTTGCGATGAGATGCTTTAACTAATGAAGCCACACCTTCCCATGATATTCCATGACTAGATTGTTCACATCGTTCAATACATACCTTCATCCAATCAAGATTGTTTGCGATGTATAAATGAAGTGTATCCCATTCTCGACCAACTGCTTGATGAAAATAAAATTAAAATTCAGTACAAATATATTTTCACTTAAGACAGTATACACTTTTAATTGATGCATATTGAATATAAAAAATGAAATAAGTATGATATATACATAAAAATCAACAGTCAAATGTACTATAATTAATCTCCACTAGCTAATAATTAACTTTCACCTTCCTCGATCTACCTTTCCCCTTCAGGAAATCCCCTTCGAAATTTTTATTGGAGTTTGGATCACAAATGCGACCTAAATTGAGCTTTGACGTTAATTTAGGAATATATTCACTAATATACATCATGTTCTGGTATACCATATATCCCTGCACCATAGAACCCTCATGATGTTCTCGCTTTCTAACCAAACCCTTCAAAAATTTCAAGTGCCTCTCAACCATCCACATGGACCTTGAGTGTATAGGTCCACACAATTCAATCTCCTCAACTTGGTGTATGAGCTAGTGTTCTTGTGCATTGAAAAATGTCAAAGATAGATGCTTCTGCATTTCATACATGAGACAAGGAATTTGTCTCCTCCAATACTTTATATCTTCTTTATGTATTTCTTTAGATGACAACCATCTACAAGTGATGCAAACCAATCATGAGATTTAACAAAAATAAAAATTATATTACATAACAATTAGTAAAACAAATGTCAAATATAACTTCTACAATGAATTAAACAAACACTTTATGCATGCAAAATATCGCTACTTACCTCATGTACTTTCCAAGATTATATATAACTTGTTTGACATTGTTGTCGAAGTTGTCCAGGAGAGATAGAGGTAGAACATATTGTAACAATATAAAAATTGTTTCATTTTTTTTTACAAAAAGCAGACAAAAAATACCAACAATATGCACTATAATAAAAAAAAATAGCAATATACATACCATAATAATTACCTTGATGAAGATATGCCAATCATGTGTTTTCACCCCTTCAAAATCACCTTTCTTTGTTATGATATTATTCATGTTCGAACAAAATCCTGTGGGAAATTTAATTTTTCACATGACTTCATTTACAACATTACTTTTATGTTCCGTTAACAACCATGGGAGTGAGTTTATTTTAATTTGGTCTCCATTGCTATGTAATTGAATGACATCTTTCATTGCATGGTTGGCTTCCTGATTGTCATTGCAAATTTTGACATTTTTTTCTTTGTCACCCCTTCCATCCAATATTCACCATAATGTTTCAATCACATTCTTTCTGATATGCACATTGTATCAAATAGATGAGCAATTTGTAGGTGCTCATAGTAGGGAAACCTACTGAATTGTTTGGGATAAAATTTCATTCCTCGTGGGATCCCATTAATGCCTTCATGATCACGATGGCCATCATGAATCATAGTTTACAATGAAATTAAAGAAATCAATGTCAATTACAGTAAACAACACACAATAAAAAAAATTCAAAACATATGTTATTCTAATTTTTGAATAATATAGAGATGATATTTACATGAATTGAGTTCAGACTCTTATGGTTCTGCTTCATTATTTCTTCTTATTTTTGCATATCTCTGAATAAATTCTTGTGAGGACTTCTTTGCTTCTAGATCCATGCTTATTATAATTCTATCATAGTATTGAACCTATTAAGAATTCCTACACCTAGTGCATAATTTTTCCACCTTGGTAATGTTTATCCACTATAGCGTCGTCTTTGTGGTTTAGTTCCATCTTTTACTCTGCTTTTATGAGCTAGAGTGCCATTCTTGCTTTATCCTTCTTTTATCAAGCTTTTGTGAGTTTAAAGCAACTTTATTCTTCTTTTCACATGGATTAGGATGAGCTAGGAGTGCTAGGATGAATTCGGAAAGTTTGTTGATTTTATGCCTCAACATCTTCCTTCCTTTTCTCCCAAAAAGCCTTTAACTAGTTGATTTTGGTCACTCATTGTCAAGCTAGGCCCACTTAGCCCATTCGGGACCTTTCACTATGAGTTGCAGATTGATTTTTTCCTTAGTTGGAGATTTGGTCTATTATAATCCTACCATATGTGAGCTACTCAAGTTTCCTCCAAGCATCTTGAATTTTCTCTATGAAATGTATTATAAATTGTATTCATATTGATGAATAATATAGAGTGGAAGTTTACATCAATTGAGTTCTCTCTCTTATGTTTCTTCTTCAATATTTATTCTTATTTTTGCTAATCTCTGTGTAAATTATTGGTAAGGACTACTTTGTTTCTAGATCCTTGTTTGTGTAAATTCTTGCATGGTATTGAACCTATTTAGAATTTTGGCATCCTGGACCTCTATCACTTTGGAGCTAGGTATTTTTTATTGAGAGTATAATTTATTCAAGAACTCACTCATTGTAAAGGACTTTTGGCTCTTGGATATTTTTCTAATGTAGAAATATTTTTCAGAGATCTTGAGCCTTCTTTGATGGAGTGTTCTCGTGTTTGATTGTATATCGATTATCCTAGACATTTGAGTGGATTCATGGTGTTTTCATACATTATCTTGTTGAGGTAGAACTGTTTTGTAGGATAATGACTTGGTGGAGGAAAAATGTTGTGAGGGACCTCCAAATTATCTCTCTCTCCAATTCATTTCAACTCAGGGAATATTTTGATTTTATATTGGATCATTGTTTTGCTCCGTGACTTATGTTGCAATCATAGTTTTTCTCTCTTGTGAATCAAATCTAACTCTATTGTTTGTATTTGTAGGGATAGGGATGCACTATATTCCTTGGGGAAAATCGATCTCACTTGAAACTACACTGATTTTTCTTAAAATTGATACAAAGAGGAAATATCATCATTGCACTTGGCATCCACAATAATTACAGGTAATATCTACCATTATTTATCTTGTTTCAATTTCTATTCCATTAGCCACTCATAAAACCAATAAGCTAAAACCCTCATTTTGTAGAAGTAGTAGTTCTGGTCACCTTCTGATTTTATGGTTAAAAACCCAAGTTTAAATTGGCATAAAACTCTTAGAGACAAAACTTGGCTTAAAATGGTCTCCATTTTCCAATACTATAGCACTGGTGCTCCTTGGGTATCTGTTCTTTTTTTATGTTTTGGTGATATAGGTGTTGCTTAAATCTTCACTAATTGCCATATCTTGCATCTAGAAACAATTTGTAGTGCCATTAAACCATTAATACACCATTTCATAGCCACTTTCCACTTTGAGTAAATGAACCCTAGTTGGGGTGAATTGCATATTTTGCATTGACACCTATTTTATCTTAGATCTAGTTCATAACCATACTTATTGGGGTAAAATCATCTTGGTTGATAATATTTCCATTCAATAAGCCTCTCAATCTGTTCTTTAAATCCTTACCTCAATAACCTTTTGTTGATCTAGAATATTAAGTCAAGATACCATTGCTTATAATTTTTTCCCATTTATTTCTTATGTGTGTCTTCCCTATAGAGTTAGTATTTGTAGGCTAGCTAGGGTATCCTGTTGGTCTTACTTTCAATTTGGCCTAAAATGAAAATAACCCATCCGATGTGACAACTACGCAAATGTTAATGGATGAGGCCCTTGCAGTGTCAGTTGGTTTAGCTTCCTTCCCTCTACCATCCTGGATAGGATCCCTTTTAGTAGCAGCTACAACTTAGCTAAGAACAAGACCCTACAAGAAATCATTTCTAAAAATATTGTAATGGTTCCCATATCACCAATCAAAGGCTAAATATACCATGGAGAGTGTTATAGCTTGTGAACTTGCATGTGTGATTAAAACCCCAAATAAAATACTACCTTAGCTACAACCTATAGGTGTTACCCATTGTCACCTCGATAACTACCTCTCCACACTTCCGATTGGCTCTTCTCCAACTCAAGGAGGGATTATGTATCATATGATTGCTAGGCTATAGAAATGAGGGATCAAAGGTGATTTGAAGAGTTATCACTAGAAAAACTTGAGGTCTTCATTGTAGTATTGGTGATGAGAGGATCATGGAGATAAGTGCCAATCCCCAAGGGAAAAATGGATTCAAGAGGAAACAATACCAATGGAATATGGGAATTTCATGAATAGTTAGGGATAATTGGATCCCCAGTGTTTCCAACCAATAAACCCTAACATGTTACATCACAATGGCAAAAATTACTAGGAGTTCCCTTTTGGTGCCAACTCAAAACAATGGTGTTAGGGTGTGCCTCATACAATGAAAAATTTCAAGTTCCTTACTCCTAACATATGAATTATAAAAAAATGAAATATTCATGCATAAAACAGAAAAAGAATGGAGGAAAACTTCTCTCACAATCCTTCCAATGTCACAAATTTGTCCTTTTATGGCCCTCAAAACATGTCTAGCTATTCCATTCATCATTGAGCAACATTAGAAGATGAGAACCAAGAACCACTTACAAATGGAGGAGAAAAACCTTGAAATTCAAAGTAATCCATCAAATATATAACAATGGGGCTCCAAAAATGAGAGAGATCTCACAATCCAACCATAAATAATAGATGAGAAGGCCAACCCTTATATAAGTTGCAGCATTAACTCATTTGTAATAAAATATAATTAAAACCCTAACTTCTGTAACAATATTCTAATCACTTTCTGTGAAAATTTATTACCACATGGTCAAAGCCATACTTACAATGCACAATACAATGAGGTCCAATAACCATCATAGAAAACATCTCCAAAAGTGGTTAGAACCACTTTCTTCTACCAATAAAATAATTTACCATGACATTGTCAAGAAATAGTAAAATGGTGGCTTAAATGGGTTTCAACATGCCATTATTTTCATTAAACCCTTTTAGGCACATGCAAAAGATAATAAAGGGGCCTTCCAAGTGGGCATAAGCTCCATAAAATTTCTATGTTTACCCAAGAGTTAAAATTCTGGCTCATCTCATATCTCTGCGATTTGGCTCGATACTCTACTGTCAACAACTTCACCGTAAATTCCTCCTCAAAATTGATACCTCGGCATTGAAAACATCATACACATCTGATCTGAAAATTATCCAGGATATTTATAACCAATATTTGCATGTGAATGTTTAAATGCTAAAATCAATTAAAGAGGCTTAATTGAAAAATTTTAAGAGAATAATTGAAGCACATAAAGCACATAAAAGAGATACACAAACCATAAAATGAAGACAAGAGCTGATAACGGAGTTCACCCTTCTTGGGCTATGTCTCCGGGCCGTTTCCAATGGGAAGGTTGATCTTATTAAGTCTTCAAAGGTTACGAACTATGTTTTCTGGAAACACTTATGAATTCTGTTTGTCAAACATGGTAATAGACTACACCACTGCATCCGTCTCGAAATTCTGAGAAAAACGAGTATAAACTCGAATACCTTTGCCTCAGATATCCTTTGGAACGTAAAACGAGACAACAATTCTACACAAAAGACAAACTGTACAGACTATGTATGGATTCTGCCTCGAGATATGTGGCCATTAATGGCTTCTATGCCTCAGGATTCGTTCCTATACTCTGCCTTGAAAACTGTGCAACTCCATGCCTATGTATAAATTCCGAACTCTGAACATGATTGTGGCTTGGCATTTCATGGCCCTTTTATAAGGTGTAAGCGCTGTCAAGTTAAAATATTTGTAAGCTGATAACCACTCAATCGGTGGGGTGGTGCCCCAGTGGTATGGCGCAACACTTTGGGTGGAGAGGTCTCGAGGTGAAACCCGTGGGCCTCTCCTCCTTTCTTTCTCTTTTAAAAATTGGCACCTATAATATGTAACACGTTATAATTACACCGTAAGGCATTTCTACAAGTGAGAAACACTCTACAAATTTTAGTTTTTATGGGTTATTGGCCATTGGATGAATCATCCGATGAATGGAGTCATTTCGCCTATAGATTTTCTGGGTAAGCACATGGAACCCTCCTCTATTCATGCCACCGCTCCAAACTTTGCCACATCTTATCTTTCATGTGATGTTGAGTTTGAATTTGACTGGTGCGATTCTTCCTGACTTGTTTAGGAATTTTTGTTCTATGCGGCGATTTCCCCAAACCCTACCAAGCAATCCAAACTTCATAGTTGGAGACTTCTTAGAGGAATATGATGAATAAGGAACATGCACACTGCATTCAACTCTCGGATTCACTATAAATGGATCAACTCTTAGAAACCCCACTAAATAACTTCGACTGTAAGGTTTTAGCTGAGTCCTTGGAGTGCCTCTTAGACAAACGGACCAGCGATAGAGATAAGAATATTTTTTTGGAGAGATGTTTCCCACTATTATTATTTGACTTCCCTCCTCCCTTTAGGTTGCTGTTAGATTTTTTATTTCAACCCCCTCGGGGTTCAAGAAATGTTTTCAGAGGATTCTTTATTGTTTAGTCTGATAAATAGGGATTTGATGAATGACCATATGTGCAGGGCCAGCCAAGAATCATATTTATCGACCCAGAATATGGAAACAGAAAAGTGAGTGCCCCCTATCTCATAAGGGACAAAACCCTCCATTCCTTCATACCATAGTCATTCTTCATCTTCAACTTTGAGACCCAAAGAAGGAATCTCTCGCAATGGCTCCCCGCCATGGCGTAATGATGACAAGGAAGGCCATTACGTGTTTGAACTCGGAGAGAACTTGACGCCTCACTATAATGATAAATTTCTACTACATTGTTGTTACTTTATTTTCAAGCACTAGATTTAAATAAGGGTTTTCTCTTGATGCCACAACGTTATTAAAATAACCCTTTCCCCTCTTTTTTCTACTAATCTGGGTAATGTCTCCTCTCTTCTTGGTTTTGCAGATAAAATACTCAGTAAAATGGGTGAAGGTAAGGATCTAAGAGGCAATATTTGTGAAATTTTTATTTTCGTAAAACATTTATTCAATGAATTTTATTTTTGATGGAGTCATCGTTCATGTTTATAGAGGCATTTGGCAGAGTTTTGGAATGTTGGGACCGAAAATCAAAGGATTAAGCATCTATTAAAATTTTTCATGGTGTACAAAAGTACCAAGATGCGGCAATGATCGAAATTGATGCGCTTCGAGAAGTTTCCAAGTATGAAAAAAATGGCACACGGTATGAGAGAGTATATGTTTTGATGCTTACTTAGGATGTATTGTTTTTACATTCATAATTTAATATATGGGCATGATGGGTAACATGCAAGGATGATATTTTTAAAGGATATATTTCATAGTGTAAATGACTGCTTGAGATGTATCCCCTTTACCAATACAGTTGTGTACAAATGCACGAATGGTTTGACTATTGGAACCACACTTGCATTGTCAGTATTCCGTGGAAATTTATATCTTTGTTCTTTTGTCTTACAAACACTTTAGAATACTCTACATCATGTATACGGTTGTTAGCGTGTGTGTTTAAGGTTTTGGATGGATGTAAAACGGGTTTTTGAGAAGCTTGGGTCAAGCTTATATGATTTTCCACAGAAAAACAATTACCGCCCATTTCCAATTGATCTTGTCTGGGAGGTTGGAAGGAAACTGTTGGAATCTGTTGCAAGTGTGTAATTATTTTATAAATGTTTTTTTCTATTTCTCTTCTCTAAATTACTTAATTGGTTGGTTTCTTATAGTTTTGCTCCATTTGTTGAAATTTTCCAGCTTTTTTAAACTACTCCTTAGGTGATCTTTGGCTTCAAGTTATGAGATAAGATTGTCATGGCCCTTGAAAAATGTATAAACAATATCGATTTAATATTTTTCTTTCCTAATTTTTCCAATGATCTATGGCAGATATGCATGAGTTGAAACTCGTTCACATGGATTTAAACCCTGAAAATATACATTTTGTTTCATCAGACTATGTGAAGGTTATGGATTGCAAGGTAGTTTACCAATGTGGTGCGTTAGTGGTTATGATTATGATTATGCTTAATAACACATCTAGCCTATATTGATTAGTGAGCATTAGATAATACTAATTTGTACGTTATTAGAGTGGCATAGCAAAAGAATGAATTGTAGATTATTAAACAACATAATATTTTGTCTAGGTTTTCGGATGATTTGTGATATGTGTAATGTCTATAGTCAACATTTTGAACCTTTCCAACCATGGTTCATCATCTGGACAATAAATGTTCGTCCTGATGATGAAGTTTCGGTGGAAGGGTTTGAGATGTTTATTACAAACACATGGCACATTTAGTCCCAAAATCAGGCCTAATGATTGTCACTATGAGTGACTAATTGAACATTTTTGTCTGTTGGTCAATTCACATATCTATTTTGATTCCATATATACACATCTTTTTAATTTCTATATTTCAAGACATTTATGTAAATAAATCCACTATGATAGTATGGTTGTTGTTCAAAAGGGTGTTAAGGGATCTCCAGATGAGTTCAAACAATTTCCAAAGTCAAGTGCAATTAAGATATTTGATTTTGGGAGCACTAGATTTGAATATCAAAATCACACCTTAGTTGTTGCTACTCGGCATTATCAAGCTCCTGAAGATATTTTGGGTGAGCCAGAAACATTGTTTAGTGGTTTAGCAAGCACATTGAAGGACCAATGACAATTCCTTCTTATCGAATCTAAGCCCCTTTTGTATTTTCTATTTATGCTTCTTAACAGGACTTGGATGGAATTACCCTTGTGATATTTGGAGTGTAGGATGCATACTTCTTGAAATGTACTTGGTAACCTTTTACATTAGTTTCCCTTATGTTTGAATATTATATACAAACCTATGAAAATGGTATTTATGTTACCTGCATCTTAACATTGCAGGGAGATACTTTATTTCATACCAATGAAAACATGGAACATCTTGCTATGATGGAAAGGGTTTTAGGACCTTTTCCTTATCATGTGATAAAGAAAGCAGGGTGAATTTTTTTTATTTTTGCCAAGGTTTGTTACCCTAATCAAATTAGATACTGTAAAAGGCCAAAGACTTACATTAAACCATAATTTTCAATGTTATCTTGACAAGAGTAGAAGATATGCAAAATATTTTAGACATGGAACAAGATTGAATTGGCCTGAAGGAGCATATTCTAGGGAGAGCATCAGAACCGTGAGTAAATTATCAAAACTTAGGGTATGATTATTACATGACTGATCATATGATATATGCTTTGTTTCTTCAATTCTGTTGTAAAAACTTTCTCCTTTCTATGGGTTTTGTAGTCTTTGATAATGCAACATGTAGACCATTCCACGGGTCCTTTTATAGACTTGTTGCAAGGCCTTCTCAAGTTTGAACCCTCTGAAAGTTTGACTGCTTTTCAATCTCTGAGACATCCATTCTTTAGAGAAGAGTCGAGATATGATCAGATTTGAATCTATTGGGTACAATTCATGAGTGTGTTTGACGATTGTTTGGGTCGTTTTATGTGAAGTAGTGGCTTGTATTAGTCACCTAAAGGGTTGAGTTGAATAATTTTGCACATAATGGAAATGCCATCCCATCTTCTGGCGCTTTTTCACCAAATTGATGATTTATAATATGAAGTTGGATTTGTGGCCAAAGGACTTTTTGGGAATGTGCAAAGAGAATTGTTGCATTGATTTCTCTAGGACGATGATCTGAGGAAGCTATGCAATGCTTATCATGTGGACATGCTTAGTTATGATGAAGCCACAATTCAATGCTCACGACGAGGACACACTCAAATATGATGTGGACATTGCATAGCTCTTGCAATGTTTGAGACAAACTTTGTACATTTCAAAGTTGTAAAATTCACATGTAACATAAACTTATGTTTTTTCAAGAAAATTGTATTAAACCTACAACAATGTATTTACTGGATCAAATTTGTCTTTATGTTGAATTGTTGTTCTGATCGGTATGCCCAAGGAGTCTCTGCATTATGCTTATGTCGTGTTTGAGGCAACATTGTACAATACAAAATTGTAAAAAGAATATCTATCATAGAACGTAATTTTTACAAAAAAAATTGCAGTCTAGCTGCAACAATCTTTTGATGAACGAGCTTCAACTGTAATGGTGTTTATCATGGACCAGGTGATCGTGCTATAGACTTGTCCTACCTATCATAAAGAAAAGGATGTGCTTAGTACATCAGAAATTTCTCATTCAAATGAATGAAATTTTCACTTAAATAAGTAAGTTTGAAGAAGGGTTGGGTAAATATTAGAGATGATTCAGTTGTTTTGTTTGATTCTGCCAGTTGAATACCTTATTGCGAGTGATGACCCGAAAGAGAATGATGATGCATATAGGAATATTGATAGAGCGACTCTGCCATGTGAAGTAGAGGATCATTCCTTGAGGATAGATGAGGGCCATTCTTTGAGGATATTTCTTCAGTATGGGAATGACTCAAGTGATATTGACTCAGACAATATCTTCCATGTGAAGGAGAGGATCAGTCCTAGAGGACATTTTTGGGTATGGGAATGATTTAAGGAAGAGAAGGTTAAATTAACTGAGGATGGTTTTTTCAATCAATAGAGAGGAAACATGTAATTTTGTGAATACTTTGAAATGTGGTGTTTTCCTATTGTAGTTAGGGGGTTTCTCATAGAAGATACTAGAATATGTTAAAATAATCAAGGCTTTATTGCAGAAGATGTTGTGTATGTACTAAAAGAATGCTAGGGATTTCTTGTATAATATTCCTGGTATATAGCAAATACCTACCGTATAATAAATGGCTTTAATTCGAGGTTGAATTCAATTAATGGTTGACATGAATCCATAGTTCGCTTCAATCCAAGGTTGACTTCAATCAATTAATAATATTAACATTAATGACTTAATTCCATGGTTGACATCAATCCATTAATAATATCAACAATAATGACTTCAATCCATGGTTGAATTCAATCCACAGTTGACTTTAGTCCAAGGTTGACTTTCAACCATGGTTGACTTCAGTCTAAGGTTGACTTTGAACCATGGTTGAATTCAACCCACAACCACATTTTTAAAAGTGGTTGATTGACTTCGAACCATGGCTAACATCAATCCATAGTCAAGTTTTAAGTAAGGTTGACTTCAATCCATAGGTGACTTTTAAGCAAGGTTGATTTCAATCCATCGCTAACTTTAATCCATAGTTGACTTCAAGCCATAATGGACTTATAATCAAGGTTGACTTCAATAGAAGGTTTACTTAAATCCATGGTATAATTCAATCCAAGGTTGGCTTCAATCTATATTTGAATTCAATCCATAGTTGAATTTTAAGCAAAGTTTACTTCAATACAAGGTTAAATGTAGTCCAAGGTTGACACCAATACATGGTTGACTCCAACCGAAGCTTGAATTGAATCCAGGGTTGACTTGAATCCATCGTTGACATGGATCCATGGTTGAATTCAATCGATAGGTTCCTTCAATCAAAGGTTGACTTCAATCCATAGTATACTTTTAATCAAGGTTAACATTAATCCAAGGTTGACTTCAATCCAAGGTTTACTTCAATCCAAGGGTGACTTCAATCCACGGCTAACTTCAATCTAAGGTTGACTTCAATATCTAGTTGACTTCAATCATTGGTTGAATTCAATCCAAAGTTGACATCAATATATGGGTGTTCTCAATCCAAGGGCTTACTTTAGTGAATCATGCTTCATTATGATTGACTCCAGTAAACCATGGTGGATTATGGTTGCTACATGGCTGAGTTTGGTTGACTATGGTTGCATCATAGTTGACTTTAGTTAACCATGGATGACTATGTTTAACCCTAACTGACCACATCTCAAGGTTGACTATGCTTGAATTTGGATAGGCATGGTTGACTTGTGCTAACACTAGTAACAAATTTGTTGACCATTGTTTGGGCATGGTTGACTTCAATCCATTGGTCATTGCAAAATTAATAATATTATTAATATCAATCCATTTTAAAATTAATTTTAATATAATATTAATATTGACGTTAACTATAATATTATTATTAGTATTAATATTAATTTTAAATAACTGGTAGGTGATGCATGCATAATGGGCAGTGCATCCATGGCATACAATAGAATTGCATACAATAGAATGGCATACAATAGGTGACTACAACTATGGATGGAGAACCAACCACAACTTAAGATCTTGCAATACGACGTTCTTTTATTGCACCCCAAGGTACAATTGCTAGTATATGTTTAACATATTGATACATGGTTATAACATGTTGTATGGTATAGTTGCAATGTGGCGTGAATATTGAATAGTTTGTTATATGGTTAATATATGGTTTAGATATGGATAAGGTTTCATATGGTATGCACTTGGTCCACCGCTCCATATTAATATAACATATGGTTAAAATGTGGCAATAGTTTGGTGCTCCACCATTTGGCTTATGCTATGGTTTCTAGAATATGGTTTGAAACATAATGGGGCCTCGGTGTTGGCATGGGTCAAGGGCTATGCCCTTGCCCCCCTCCATTTTACAATAATATTTCAACTTTTTTAATATAACCTTTTCATTATTTTGAACCATTTCTTAATATGACCCTTTGAACCCTGTTTGTTTCATAGAGCTCGTGGAGACCTTGTATAGGTTTTGGGTTCAATTCCCATAGCTCCAACCATAAAACTTATAACCAATTTTTAACCACTTTTAACATTTTTTTCACCATTTTAACCATCCTTGACGAAACATTAAATGCTGACAACTTCTTCATCTAGAAATCGTTTCGCACGAAACAAGCGTTGACGGAAATCTGTCGACGAACTCTTTACCACGGTAACCTTTGAACTGTTGTTTGAAGATTTTAAATATGATCAGCGATGAGATGATCCTCCTGGATCAACATCAATAAGTTGCATGCTAGGAGGGTGTTTCTCGTTGGGGCCACAGAATTTCCATCTCTACATGCAAACTTATGCGGGTTCTAGGCAGAAGCTTATGAATCACTAACAACAATCATTCCTATGGCTGTTACTTTGGAGAATAATTAGGAATGTTGACCAATGGAAATAGTTACGAGTTGATGGTAGACGCTCTAGAGCTCCAAGTATGTGTTTTTAAAAAGATCAGGGAAAATAGACATCCATGGACCAAAAATACTGCTTCAACACTCACACATCCAACAAACTTGAAATTCTATTCGTAAAACTGAATTTGAATTGGGCTAAAATGTTGATGGATTCACAATAGATGGTTCCATTATCTTGTTAAATCACTGGAATAATGCCCTCCTCTCTTGAAAACTGCATTGTGAACTACACTTTAATGTCATATACAGAACACATCCACAATGGTTTGTAAGAAACTTCTAAGGCATCCTGAGGATCCGCCTTATCATATATATAGGATAGGAGGATCTCATGGATTTCCTTCGTGGAGCAGGGAACACCTATCCCATGCAGCAATGACTTAATTCACGCGTTGGAGAATTACAGTCAAATAGAAAGTCGCATAGCTTTCACTCGTTGGAGAATTACAGTCAACCGAACAACCATTCGACTGTTTCCGAAAATAGTCACATGTGTTTTTTGTGCGGTGCAGATGTTTTTCGTCTTGTGCAACACATACCGACTATAATACCAAAGTACAACTACTCTAAATACACAATAAATTCAATAAAAAAATAAATTGTAAGGTTAGTTTCTCTTGTCATTAAGACTTTATACTTTATTAAGTTATATACTATGTCTTTTTAAAATGGCAGTTTTTTTTAAAGTACTCTAATGCATATAATATCTAGGTAGTTTATATTTTATCAATATTATTATTTCTATATTTTTAAATGTTTTGATATTTTACTAATATTATTATTTTGAGATATTTAAATATTTTTTATATCTTGAGTAGAATTTTAACATTGAACATGTTTAAGGACACGGACGAAAATTCTTTTTTACAATATATTATTTAATACATTTATATCTCTTTTCTTTTGGATTATAATTTTGTTAATAATAAACAATTATTTATAAAAATAAGACTATGTTTTAGAGTGTAGTTTTGTTAATGATTTGGCTATGATATATAGTAATAGGTATTGGTTGCGTAGGGCTTTCAACTTAGCGTGTTGTAATAGGTATTGGGTGCGTAGGGATGACATAAGCTTGAATCCATATTTATAGTTTTGGTTATGTTTGTTAGTTTTGAATTTATATTTAAAGATTTAGTTATGTTTGTTAGGGATTGTATAGATTTTTGAAAAAAAAATACTTTAGATGTATATAAGTTAATTTGGTTATCAAAATATCATTATATATCAATATAATTTAACTAGTATAAATCCATGTTAATTAAATGGCTCTACCAAGAGTTAAGAGGGATCAAATTTCTTGAGGTCCAAATGCTTTTTACAATGTTTATATATATAACACAAAAATAAGGAATTTAGGTGGTAGCTTGGAAGCATGGAAAATTTGAACCGTATTCATTGTTCAAGGAATTATAGACTTGCACTAGGGTATTAACTTTCAAAGAGTTTTGTTTTGACCAAAATAGATTTTTTATTTACTTAAGAGTACACTTTCTAACATACATTACAATTAAAAGAAAAACTTAAAGACAAATCCCTATGACAAAGTCCACCAATCCATTGGATTTGTGTAATACATATAAGGATGACCACATTTTATTTATTTTATTAATTTATATATAGGTAAGTGTTTTGTTGTGAATTGTTTGTCCATTATTACTAGATAAAATGCATACTTAGGTTTATTCATTATATGTACATATAAATTAAAATAAATAAATCAAAAATATCTATTTAGAAATTTGTCTATTAAAATTTAAATGTTATCAAATTAAATATGATAATTTAACAAAAAAAAATGATTTTAATTATATATAGAAAGAGAAGAATACTTGAAATTTATAAGGTTTAAAATGAATGGATTTTTGAATTAAAATTTGATATACATATACATAAATTTACAATTTAGTTAATTTAAATTTGGATCATACATGTTTTTGATTATATGGAGATCATAATTATATATAATTAAAATTAAGATTTTTTATCTTGAGAATCTGATTAGCCATAATATTTAGAATAATTAAATGTTATCAAATGAAATATGATAATTTAACAAAAAAAAATGATTTTAATTATATATAGAAAGAGAAGAATACTTGAAATTTATAAGGTTTAAAATGAATGGATTTTTGAATTAAAATTTGATATATATATACATAAATTTACAATTTAGTTAATTTAAATTTGGATCATACATGTTTTTGATTATATGGAGATCATAATTATATATAATTAAAATTAAGATTTTTTATCTTGAGAATATGATTAGCCATAATATTTAAAATAATTATTTTATTTTTAAGATGATTATCTTTATGATTACTTGATGTGGACAATAATCTTTCATGTATTTCTTTAAAAAATGAACAACGAAATTTTTAACTTGATTTGAGATTTGGTAGAGTGGGCATGAGTATAGATAAATTTAAAATAATAGTTTTTATTATATTTCATTAAAAAATTTATAGATTTTTTAAAAATAACTGATTTTAAGATTTTATAGATTATGAAAAGATTACAACGTCTTTAATGCGAAAAGAAAAAGAAAAAAAAAATGTATGTTATTATTTTTAAATTTTATTAATAATTTTTTTATTTTATTATATTTACCGAGAGTTTGGTATAAAATAATAATTTTTTTTTCATAATATGGTATTTTGAAAATTTTATTTTTATATTCTGAATTTATATATGACTTTGATTATTTTCTATTTTTGTTACATTAATATGTGTTTATTATTTCAATAAGTGTTTATATCTTAGAATTTGAGGTGGATTATCATTTATGTTTTTCCTAGATTGAAAGGAGGATGAGATAAGTGTATTTTCCAAATTAATTTAATGGTGGTTGTTCAAAATTCCAAATAAACAATTATAAAAAATAAAATAGCCAAACCCCATCACACAATCAAAATTCCAAATAAAATAAAATAAAATAGCCAAACCCCTATTTAGGTTCATAATACTACCAGACCCCATCACACAGTCAATGCATCGATAGGCAATCATACCCAATTTCATTGCCAATCTATAAATGAAATACAGATGTTATGTGAAATCCATATGCAATAAATCTCTACATCTCTATAATTGCCATGGACTACAGAACTTAAGGCATGGGACTAAAGAGAGACAACTGGACTAAAGAAAAGCTAAGGCTTAAATAGGATAGAAAAAAGAAAGGCTATTAATTCATTGGTATTCAACCCAATTATTTTGAAATTTTGAAATTTTATTTTCTAATTCCGTTGGTTCATTGGTATTCATTGCATCCATTTTAAGATTTTGAAATTTTATTTTCTAATTCCATTGATTCATTGGTATTGAATCCAACCATGGAATGGTCTCACGTCTTGCACGCAAAGATGGTCTCACAAAATCTGGGCCATATGGAGCTGCACGCAAGGCTAGTCTAACAAAATCTGGGCCATGTGGTCCAATTAATGTGCACTTCATTGTGCACAAATTATACGTGTCCATTAACGAAGAATCATTAATGTCCATTAACGAAGAATATTCAAGCTTTTATTTGGATTATGCCCCTTCACTTTTCTTTCCATTGGAATGTGATAAGCTGGACCAAGTATATCCTGAGGACTAGGATTAGGAGTCCACTCGACCATGTGAAATACTTGGTTTGAAGGTTTACTACCATTCTGCAGAGGTAGCTGCATGGCTTGCGAGTGTTTTTCTGCCTGGTCGGGGCCGTTATGCATCTGCTGTTGTTGCACCTGAAAATTATATATCTTTATCCCAGAGATGTCTCATAACCCCTGTTTCATCTTCTGGAGATAAATCCTCTAGTTATGGCAAAAACGGTTTTTCAATAATCAAGAATCAACGCCTATCAGCTGCTGACACTAATTCCCATACTAATGAAGTAAAAGCCAACAGTCAGACAACTTTCCAAACGAAATTATGATTCAATTGCTAAAGAAAGTGTCAAATTTCGAGCAAACCTAGAGAATAAATTCGTGAAAGAAGATGGTGCTAGAAGCAGAGAGAATAAAAACATACATTCATATAGAGAAGCATTGAAAGAATCATATTATCTTTCTCAACATTCTAGAGAAGTAAGACACAAAACCTTGCAACAGTCCAAGGTTGAAGGGTTATGTTCTCCTCCACATTCATCAGCATGCCAATATGATCAAAAGAGAAGCCAGCCCAGGATATTATTCTACTGTCAAGGTTGAAGTGTTATGTTCTACTCCACATAATACAAATGGAAAAAATAAAGTAGCTTTATCCTCCCTTTAGACTTGACATGAGGTAATGTGCATTCCCTTTTAAATTTTTAGAAGGCAACATGCCCCTCTCTTTTGTCTTATAAATTTTACATAGGTGACTCACTTCCATGTGCTTCTTCTCTCACCTCTTATGAAGTAAATACCATTTAATAATCACTTTAAAATATGATAATGAGGCATTCTTAATCTTATCCCAATATAACATATCATTTAAAACTTGAAAATCTATTTTTTTTAAATTTTCATTACTTAGATAATATTTTGCACATAATCATAATGACAACTAAGCACTACCATGAAATCTTAATGAGAAAACCAACCATAATCGTAAATATACATTTAACTCTTTAACCCATTCAAATTTACAAAACAATATAATAGTGTCAATATATAATTAGATTTTTTTTTAATATTAAGAACCAAAGCTGCTTAGCAAGAGCTTCTTAGCAATGTATGCTTAAAGCATAAAGGGAGGAAATTTAATTAGCTCTATGAATTAAAAAAAAATAGAGGCAATAAAAAAATAGCTTCCACTTATCCATATATTTGAAATGTTTGCATACATATATTTTGATGCAAAAATGGTTCATAGTTTGAAAGCTCATTTATCAAAGATGAATATTTACATAAATGATGAATATTTACATAAATAAAACAATATATTTGTTACTTGCCCCTAAAGGGAAAATAGACAAAAACACAAGAAAACAAGAGAGATAGGTGTCAAAGCATGAAATTCTCATTAACTAATGTACAATAAATACATTAGAATGCCTCCTGCTTTCAACTTCTCAATGAGGTCTCTTGGACTTCCCAATGTGTTGAAGATTTGATTCCAACAAAACCCCCCTTACTGGGAAGGGGTGTATATGAGTCCAAAAAAAGAGAGCTAAATAACTAGAAGTGGACAGCTACCACTTGCTGAAAATTTCCATAAAACAACTAAAACCCTCCACCAAGGAAGTCACGAAACATTTTTTAGTAGGTTAGTATTGATTAGGATAGGCCTTCATTTTTTAAACAATGGTTATTTTTTATTTTTAGGGAACTTGTCAAATCCTACTACAAGCAAGTGTGATCAAACCTAAATAAGAAAGTGTAGTCCCCAAGGATGTTAAATCCCAAGTATAGTTGTTTATGTTTTCCACATCAATCCACCTGGGTCTTTGAGAAGACAACACTTTACAGCTAGATTTTGAACCCCTTATCAACACTTAACATGGGTATCTTAGTGGCAAAAAAGAATTATTAGTAGGTAGCATTTGTGGGATACATTTGCACCTAATTCTAATTTTGTTGGCTATTGAAAATGTTGCTAGTCCTTCCAAAACATACCCAAATACCCTTTGTAGTAAGGGATTCATTCATATCTTTACTAGCCATCTTCGGTTAAGATAATTCAAGTCTCGCAACAATTGCACCTATGGTAGAAGAGGTGGAAGGATGGCTCCGAAGCAATGTTGGAATTTGGTTTATATTCTATCCGTTGGATTTTTTTTTTAAGTTTTGGGTTTTTATATTACCAGTCGGGAAACGTTTTGTTTAAAAATTTACCCTTCAACAATGAAGTCTTCCCAAAAAAATTACCCTTCAATAATTTAATTTTGTTGATTTTTTTAAAAATATTTTGAGGCGCCATTTCCAGTATAAAAAAGAGTTTGCACTTATGAGACTTTTGATCCCTCTGGGCCCTTGGTAGATCCCATTTTAGATAGATCTATGGTGGTATGTATCACTATCCATTAACTTGATTCACATTCATTTTATTTACCATTTATGTACTAAATTAATATTATATAAAAAAATAACTTAGAAAGAATAAATATGAATGCACTTCATAATAAACAAAAATAAATAAATAACGAAGCATAAATAAACAAAAAAAATGATTTTATAATTTGGCACAATTATGCATATAAAAATAAAACAAATATCACATAATTATTTTTGTTTGCAAAATTGTTATCATAAAATGGAGGTAAGAGTTACATTATATTTGAATTGAATCAATATGCCCACTGGAAAGCTATATATCTATACCTTGCTATATATCTATACCCTAGTCATTATTGTTATAAAAGATGCTTGAGTCTTTGTAAATACATGGCACATTTTTAAATAGATGCAAGTCTCTGTAAATCGAATTGTTATAAATAATGAATGCAAGACTCTACAAAATATAGCTCTATATGTATTTTTTTGTAGGATCGTTTATTCTACAAACTGCATAAGCAATTTTCATTCCAAATGTTGCACACAGGTTTCATTTCTCTCAACTCCTGATTTAGTACTTGCCTTCATTTAAATTTTTCATCCTCACTAAAATTAAGATGTCATTTCAATTTCAATGGGAGTTGGAGAATTAACCAATACTCTTCGAGTCCACATCTATATAGATTATTGAAATTATGGGATAATTGACTAAATACACATGCAAAAAAATAGTGCAAGAATTACCTCTATAATGCAAATAACTCTCAACCTTTGTCTCCAACTCCCAACTTCCAACTCCCAAAGTTGTTGCAGCATGCTAATATAATCAATGAACATTGAGCACTTAAATTTGTAGACTGTAGATGCCCATTGCACTAATAAAAAATAAAAGAAATATGAGTGTTCTTTTTCTTAGGAAAAATCAATGCAACTTACAAATGGAAAGACATGGAAATAATTATAATTTAATAGATGTTTATATTTTTTTAATAGATGTATTCTTTAGAAGTTGGAATTTAGAAAGTATAGATTAACAAATCAATGCAACTTGCACATGGAAATAATTTTAATTTAATAGATGTTTCTATTTATTTAATGAATGTATGCTTTCTAAGTTGGAATTTAGAAAATATAATTTATATAACATAAATATATTAATACTACTGCTAAATTAGTAATATAATAACATTTTAGGAATTTTATTGTCTTTAAAAAATAGTAATAATATAATGACGGTTTAGAAATTATATTGCCCTTCAAAAATAAGTTTTAGAAATTTTATCATAATTCACAAAAAAAACCGTTAACTAAAATTTTAAATCTTATTTGACTGTAATGGTCTCACGTCTTGCACGCAAAGATGGTCTCACAAAATCTGGGCCATATGGAGCTGCACGCAAGGCTGGTCTAACAAACTCTGGGCCATGTGCTCCAATTAATGTGCACAAATTATAAGTGTCCATTAAGGAAGAATCATTAATGTCCATTAACGAAGAATATTCAAGCTTTCATTTGGATTATGCCCTTCCACTTTTCTTTCCGCTGAAATGTGATAAGCTGGATCAAGTATATCCTGAGGACTAGGATTAGGAGTCCAGTCGCTCATCCGAAATACTTGGTTTGAAGGTTTACTGCCATTCTACACAGGTAGCTGCATGGTCGAGGCCGTTATGCATCTCCTGTTGCGCCTGAAAATTATATATCTATATCTCAGAGATGTCTCATAACCCCTGTTTCATAAAATGTTTCCTCAATGATCAAGAATAAACACCTATCAGCTGTTGATCCTAATTCCCATACTAATGAACTAAATTATGATTCAATTGCTAAAGAAAGTGTCAAATTTCGAGCAAACCTAGAAACTAAATTCGTGAAGGAAGATGGTGCTAGAAGCAGAGAGAATAAAAACATGCGCTTTCATATAGAGAAGCATTGAAAGAATCATATTATTTTTCTCAACATGCTAGGGAAGTAAGACACAAAACCTTGCAACAGTCCAAGGTTGAAGGGTTATGTTCTCCTCCACATTCATCAGCATGCCAATATGATCAAGAAAGAAACCAGCGCAGGATATTATTCTACAGTCTCAAGGGTGAAGGGTTATGTTTCCAGCACCTTCTTCTTTGTTTCTAACACCATTTTCTTGCTTCACAGATTTAGTTTCTAAGTTTGCTCGAAATTTGACATTTTCCTGATAATTTTGTTTGTAAAGTTGTCGATTGTTGTCTTTTATTCCATTGATATGGGAATTACGGTCAACAGATGATAGGAGCTGATTCTTGATCATGGAGGAAACATTTTTTCCATAACTGGAGGGGTGATGTCCAGAAGCTGAAACAACGGGTATGAGACATCTCTGTGGTAAAGATATATAATTTTCAGTGCAACAAGAGATGAATAACTGAAAGAAAAATGGAGCGGCATAATCCAAAGCTCCGGGCAACGATGGGGTAGATGAGTTTATGTTCATGCTAAATGCCAAATATGTTTTCTTGAATAATTGAGTTGTAGAGTTGAAGGTAGTTAAGAAACTCTACAACTCAATTAACAGTAGTCAACAACACATTACAATACTCACACATCTGGCTCTGTAAACATACTGGAGATGTTTCTGTATTCGGAAAAATGCAAAGCCGCAGACATCTAACCAAAACCTAAAAATTCGTCCAATTTAACAGGAGTCTGCTTAATGATATATATCATTGTTCTTCACTAATACCATGGTTATTATAAAGAGAGCAGGTTCTAATAATGAATTTTTTAATGTGAAAGCATCACTTAGTTTTCTTGGAGTTAGGAGTGAAAAAGGATAATATATAATTGTACAAGTTTTTTAATACAGATAACATGTAATAATATAAAAATGACTTATTAAAGTATAAAGATTTATTGAATTTAGGAAACGAAAAAATATTTATTTATTACTTTAGACCAGCTACAGCTCAAGCCTGTTACGAAGTATTTGGAATTTGGAATATGTGATAAAAATGTCTTTCTTTTATAGAATTTCCACAGGTTAGATAATGTGGAATCATAAATTTTCAGTATACATGAATTTATTATGAATTTATTATGATAATGCATATTAAACAAGAGGCATTCAAAGGTTTAAATTTCTTCATATAAGAAAAAAAAAAGTTGTAAAAAATGAAAATATATCTATTTTTTTATATAAATATAATATAAATAAAATAATTAAATAATCAAATTTTGAATCAAGAAGTTAATTATATATATATATTATAATTGGAAGTATATAATAAACATAATCATTAAATCAAACACATAAATATAATGACAATCAAGGATTACCCTAGGAACGGAATTAAAAAATCAACCATATTAGCTCTATTGATATCCATAGGAAGGATTACCTTAGGAACAGAATTGAAAAATCAACCATATTAGATCTATTGATATCCATTCTTCGAGAGCAAT
The DNA here is from genome assembly GCA_027924585.1 of Larix kaempferi. NCBI lineage: Eukaryota > Viridiplantae > Streptophyta > Pinopsida > Pinales > Pinaceae > Larix > Larix kaempferi. The sequence continues at coordinate 8,800,804 of BSBM01000003.1, forward strand.
ATGGGCATGCCTCCTTAGGCACCTTACAATGGAGTTGTTCAAGGCTCAAGAGTTTAAGTAGGCTTCTTCACATGCAATACTATGGGCTAATACCATGAGCTACCAAATACCATGGGCCCAAAAACCCTGAAGAGCGAGTCAAATTTACCTAACCATACTTCCTTTAAACTTGACTTGGGGTAATGCTCATCGACTTTTAAATTTTTAATTGGAATCAAAATACAACAAGCACCACTATGCACCAATATTAAAAACATGAAAATCTCTTTTAAAAAAAATTTCATTACTTCTATCTTTTGCACATAATCATAATGACAATTAAGCATTATCGTCGGAAAAGAAGTCATAACTATAAACATAAATTTGACTCTCTAACCCATTCAAATTTACCTAACAATATAACCATGCCAATATATAATTAGATCTTTATTTTAATATTATTAATAAGAGCGATTTAACAATGTATGCTTAAAACACGAAGGGAGAAAATTTACAAGATAAAAAAATAAAATCAATTCAATTATGTATTCTTAAAGCACGAAGGGAGAAAATTTAATGAGCTCCAAGATTAAAAAAAAAAAACAATTGAATTAAAAAATAAGAGAAAATAAAAAATAGCAGTTAGAGAATTTATATAGTTTGAGTGAAATGCCACTTATGCATATATTTCAAAGGTTTGCATACATATATTTTGATGTAAAAATGGTTCATAGTTTGAAGGCTCATTTATCAAAGATGGAATATTGATATAAACAAAACAATATATTTGTTATGTGCCTCAAAATGGTAAATAGGAAAAAAAACAAGAAGACAAGAAAGATAGTCATAGAGCTTGAAATTCTCATGAACTGATGTACAATAAATACATGAGAATGCCTCTTGGGTTCAACTTCCCAATGAGGTCCTTTGGACATCTCAATGTCTGTTCACTAACACTGATAGATTAGATTCCATCAAACCCCCCTTACTCCGAAGGGGTGTATATTAGGCCAATAAAGAGAGCTAAATAACTAGAAGTGGACAGACCACCTACTGAAAATTTCCATAAAACAACTAAAACCCTCCACCAAGGAGGTCACGAAATATTTTTTAGTAGGTTAGTATTGATTAGGATAGACGTCCAAATAATTCCCACCGATCTTCTTCAATTTTTAAACGATAGTTGTTGACTTTTAGGAAACTTGTCAATTCCTGCTACAAGCAATTGTGACCAATCTTGAATAAGGAAGCGTGGTGCCCAAGGATGTTAAAGCTGAGCTATAGTTATTTATGTTCGTCACATCGAGCCACCTAGCTCTTTGAGGAGACAACACTTTACAACTCAATTCTGAACCCCTTATCCACACTTAACATGGGTATCTTAGTAGCAAAAAACTAGGATTATTACCAGGTGGCATTTGTGGGATACATTTGCACCTGATTATGAGTTCATTGGCTATTGGAAATGTTGTCAGTCCTTCCAAAACATTCCCTCAATACCCCTTGTTGTAACTTATGTATTCATACCTTCACTCGCCATCTTCGGTTTGTTCATAACCATCTGATAAGAGAGCTATTGGAAGGCCTAGTGAGAATTTCAGAAGAAGGACATTAAGTCAAATAGGGAAAACACATTCTTTATTTTTATTACAAATATCATCTAATGTAATTAAAAAGAAGCTACTCTTGGTATCATTTACATGAAATTGACACATACTTTCACACCTGCACCATATTACACCTGTTATTATGGTTATCATATTTTTGCACATGTCAATTGTGTTTTATTCCCTTCATACTTACTTTAATTGTATCACAAAACCACAATGATTGCAGATCTAAGAATCCTTAAGTAGTCTCTCAAGCTTCAAGTGCATCCCCCTATTCAAGGAGGAGTTCCCACATTACCTCCTTGTATACCATGAGGGAGAGCATCACGTCGGATGCATACTTGGGAAAACATGATAGTGTAATATTTTATTAGACATACCTTGCTCATCTCTCCTCCCATATCTCCTACAGACCCCCTCCCACCACCCCCTACACCACCTAGCAAGAGTAGTACGCAACAAAAAATAACATGCCTACACTCCCATTTATTGTTAGTTTAAGTCTCCTGTATTTATCAAAGGTAATAAATGATCTCATTTTACACAACTCAACTTGGCCAAGTATGGCCCCTAAGACCCCGTCGAATATTCCAAAATTTGAGGGAAAACTGTGAAATTCTACAGGATAGATCACATAGCTAGAGCAAACCTCACTAATTTCACTCAAGAATTGTAGAGAAGAAGAAGAAGAATTGAATCAATATTCACTCATTAACCCAAGAAATGATAAAAACTATTATAATATTATTCCTCGGCTCTGAGCTGGCAAAAATGTGAGAGTACAATAGAATGAATTTCAATTACACATGTAGGATTCGAATTCTCCTCAATAGCATGGCTTGGACTGCATTGGAACCATCACCAAACCAATGGTATTGACCATCAATAGTCAAAGTCTAGTCAAAGGTGAGTCTAACTGAGTCTAACTGGTGCATGCGGCACTAATCTAGGGAAGGAGACTCCAATGTGGGCGCATGAAGAGTTGTCAGTAGTCAATAGAGCTAAACTAGTCTCTGTAGTAGTCTATCTAAGTGCTTCAGTCAGTTAACTAAGAAATCAATCCTCAAATCGAGGAACTAATCCACTAATCATGGAACTGACTAATGTAACTCCTAAATAGGTGGAACAGGGCGCAATTGTACTCCAGTGATGGAAACAATGGCGCATCAATGGCTAGGAGGGCTAGAACTAAGCAGAAACAAGCTCTTGGGGGCTGCAAAATAAGGACTAGGTGCTAGGAGACTACCATACTGATGACTGGATGCATGCAAATACATAAATGATGGTGCAAATGTTCCAACAAAAACAAGAGGATGACCCAACAAGCCATGCAATCTCATTTCACCTCTGGTGTATGTCCAATAGTATAGTCAAGGACACCATTCACCATTGACTGATTTAGAGAACCATCATAGGGATGATAGCTAAATTGTCTGTCAATTTACCATCTACAACTCATTCCACATTTGAGTCCATAGTCACCACCTTTCTCACATACCTTCAACTACCTATACGTCACGATCTGGGACTCGATATTTTAACTGAATTTTAGCAAAATACTTCTACACACATGGATCATATTCATGAATGGAATAAATGCATAACATTGTGAAAAATATAAATGCAAGTTTATTTGAGTTTAGATTGGTTTCTTAAATCACTCCTTCCTATGAGTGCCAAAGATGTGGAAATGATGATGCCCAAAATAGAACAAGGGGCCATGCTCAATGCCCAACAATTTGATTTGATATATGCCCATTTAGGGTATTTGTATAAGATTATCCCAAATACCCCTTAGCATCGTTCTCTAAACGAAGGCGCCCCCAACACATCAAACTCTGTCAACGGGATTATAGATGTCATTTCCCATAAAAGGAATGTTTCCCAACCACACAACTCTCTAGAATACAATATATCATAACAAAAAAAACCAATACCTCAAGTGTTAGTGGCCCCACAAACAACTTGAAATCCCCCATTTGGATAAATGACTTATAGACCATACATTCCTAGGTTCTCCAATGGATTCTAGCTGCAACTTGCACCACCACCACCTCCAATAGTTCCATGAGCTCCTACATCCACATCATATGGAGCACCCATCCTATATCTACTCACACCCATCTACAATCAATATTTTCCATTCTCCAGTCAACTTAGTATGCACCCCATGACTCATGCAGGGGTAAATTTAGTTCAACCCTCTCCCGCAAAAAAAAATCAATAGTTTGAGCCACTAAATGCAACAAACCCCTCTTATCCACAAAATCATGGTAAGAAAAAAGGAAAGAACAATCTAAACCAACTTCAAGGACACGGGGGGAACAACCCTCCCCAACGAAACTATAATACAAGAGCCAATAACCCCCTAATCAAGGAAAGAACCCCAATCTTAGGACCACCTTCCATTATACTATGTGCGGCGATTATGACCATTATACACACCACTACTCATTGATACAAGAGTGTCAATAGTTGATTGATTCCAAAAAAAAGGCTATCACCAACCCTCCCCAAGAAACAAATGCATTAGAACCACAATAGGTTGTGCTCCAACAACCTTTTTCTAACAAAGGGGTTGTATCTCATTAGTAATAACCATATCCCCCACGTTATGGATATTTCCAAAATATCCATATGACTACAACTGAGATAAAACTTCAAACCTGTAACAATGTTTATATAATGTATGACCCTCTGTAGAGGGACTATGCACCTGTTTCCACTAGTAGACCTTTCTAGATACAATGTCCGATAAAAAAAAAATACCCATGATTCCAAAGCCACCACTCTGATGAAATGCCCATAAACCCCACATGAAGGATACCCATAATTATAGCATTGTATATGACTTGGTCCAAGGACCCCTGCCACCATGTCTAGTTTAAAATTTCTTCAGTATTGTCCTTTCCCAAAGAAGGCATTACTATCAGCCTTATGTGCAATTGAACCTTCTAATTCAAACCTAATGAGATTCGACCTTAATAATGGCAAGCCTTATTTAACCTCATCCATCACTTCCCAAATTCCAGTCACGATCAAGAACATCATCATTCACTAATGCATAACTATTGAAGGAGCGTCTAATTATGTGATGTCAACACATGTTCGGAATGCATTGGATCACCAAACTTAGTCCCATCATCTACCACCCTTCGTGCTTACAATGGTAGGCCATCAAAACCACAAGTTCTATACCAAAATGTCTGCATCAAATTGGGAGGAAAAATGGTACTTCTTGATATCAAAGTAGTCAATGCTCAAATTTATTACAACATCCTTTTGGGCCATAGCTACATTAATGCCATGAAGCAAGCTGCATCATCAATATTATACACCATGATATTCCTCCACAATGGGAAAATAGTCACCCTTGACCAACTCACGTACTATGATACTTTCCCTAATTCAGACACTAATAACATCCTACCTACTATAGGATAAAAAAACCAGCCATCATACTATGATATCGGTCTATGAATCTATAAAGACTCAACATTGTTGGGGGCACATCTTTTCCCTCCAACAACAATCCTAGCTTCTAAGGATGGTCTTCTGTGCACTATATTCTCATCAGAGGATAACACAACAATTCCTCATCATCAACATCTGCACTGGAAAATGGTCACCCTATTGACGAAGAAACCATTCCCATGCCTCCTTCAGTACCATCAGTGGTGTATATTCCCTTCCTATTCCCCCCCTTGGGAATACAAGGAAATATAGTCATGGATACTCTTACCTTTCCTAAACTCACATTAGGAATACTGATATGATATCTAACCCCACCATACCCAGAAATTGTACAAAACCATACACCCATTTCAACTTCACTCCAGTTGTCCTTGAAGGCGCACCATCCATAGGGATCCCAAGACTAGTTTTTCCTATGACAATGCCATTACCAGTCACTCCCAATTCCCCTACTCGTATCTTTCCTAGACTAATGTTAGGAATACTGATATGATATCTAACCCCACCATACCCATAAATTGTACAAAACCATACACCCAGTTCAACTTCACTCCAGTTGTCCTTGAAAGCACACCATTCACAGGGATCCCAAGACTAGTTTTTCCTATGACAATGCCATTACCAGTCACTCCCAATTCCCCTACTCTTATCTTTCCTAGACTCACTATTGATGTAATTGTAACTTCGGAATGTATTTCACATATATGTATATTGTATTCCTATAGAGATGTTATTATTCCTCTATACGGAAGTGTTGTCATTTATATTGTAAGTGTCGTAACTTATACTTGATGGGTTATTAGACCACCTTGATGGGATCGGCCATGTATAAGTCATGTGGGTTAAAGTTTTATTAGACCACCCTATTGGGGGTTGGCCCTGTCAGCATTATTTTAAGTGGTTAAGTTGAGGCCAACATAGTAAAGGTTATTAGGCAAGTCAAGTCATGTATAAATAGAGTGTGGGAGGCACTCTATTTGATCATTCACTTTTCACACACACACTCATTGGAGAGTGGCGCACTAGTGGAGGAGGAGAAGCTTCTACTAGGAGGACTATCTCTTGTACTTCGGTTGTATCATTGCTCTATATATCTCTGAGGAAGTTGTGTGGTTTTTCACCTTCTTGGTTTTCCTCGGTGAAACTCTGTGTCTCTTGTGTCCTTGCATTATTATGTCCATGTTTTATATGTTTTAGATATGCTGTACATGTTGTTCTCTTAGTTAATATCCTATATCATATTGAAGTAAATTCTTAAAAACTAACATGGTATCAGAGCTAGCCTGAAAGAAGGCATGGTATGGCACTTATGACACTTGTTGCACTTGTGAAGCTAGGGCTTGATATAGCAAAAACTAGTCATCATAGAACTTTCACTATAAATACATTTGGGCGAGGTTTCAGGATCTACAAATCTAATAGGTCGAAGATAAGATCCCCATGTACCTTGTGTCCAAATTAAAGCCTCTAATTCGTTGTACTTTGTGATTTATGATCAGTACAAGTTAGGGTTTCTGCCTCTTCCAGATCTCAGTCATAAACAGGTGACCTAGGAAAAAAGGTCACAACTTGGGCTAGGAAGCTCCAAATTAAATTTCATAAAAGGTGACAGGTAGGGAATAGATTGTTCTTTCATAGGTAAGTTTTTCAGAGGCCTAAATTGAACCAGTGACACGTGGCACTCCATACAAGTTTGTTCTCCTGTTTTATCCCATAAACAGGTCATGTTACGCCACTTGGCATAACTCTATCTCAGAGAATCCATTTGAGGTAAGACCTATGTAGTTGGAAAGATAACAGGTCAGGATACCAGAGGAAGAATGTTCAGACCTTGTCGATCTGAAATTTCGGAGTTACACCAGAAACAATCAGGTGCATATTTCTGTCAAAACAGAATTGGATTTTGAGCACCTTCATGGCTCTGGGAATTTAGGGTTTTAGAGAATGTTGGAATTTTTGTATCGGAGACCACGGCTGAATGCTCCTCATCAGAATAGAAATTTAGAGACCAAGATCAAATTTTTTGGTTGGGCAGAAGGCTCGGCTTGATCAAACCCTAGTTCGGGACTTTGATCGGAAAAGTGGAAAATTAGGGCTTCTGCAAAAATTGAAATTTTTGAAATCTGTGACCATAGTTGGAAGCTCTTTGGAAAAATAGAAGTTTAGAGCTTTGGATCAAACTATTTGGTTTCTTGAAGCTCTAGGAAACTCAAAATCGAATTCAGGGTCCTCCCTATTGAATCCAGAAGATTGAAAAAGCAAATTTGAGGGGTGAAACTTTGCAGCTTTCAAATTCTAAGTATACCAGGTTAATCAGCTCATCAAGGCGCATCTTTCTATCCTTTCAGAAGTTTGAAATTCAAAGTTTGAATTTTTAGGGTTTCCTTAACAAACCCTAATACAGCTCCAAATCTAGTTTCTGCAAATCAAGTGGATTGGGTTAATTCTAGAAGAGAATGGATTGGTCACCTACATAAGTGAAGATGTTCCTATTTCAGAGGGAGATGAGGCTAAGGCCTTACATAAGAAGATTATAAGCAATCTTGACAGGTATGACTTTTCCAAGTATGTTTCGAGATCTATTCATGATTAAGTTTATGGTATGTTTTCCTTCATTAAGGTTAGTACAATCTTGATTAACTTTAGACTTGTCGTATCACCTTAATAAAATTATGAATGCAGTATTAATTGATTAGGGTTTTGACACTTATGATTGTACTAATGCATTGTTGTGTTCTATGAGGTTGATGTTGTCCACTAACATGAGAGGTACATCAAGAAAGACAAATCATGTTCTAGTTCAAGAACATATGACCATGGTGACATGAAGACAAAGATTCATCCATTGTCATGGATCACATAGAATCTCTACTTACGAGGTATGTATAATTTGGTTCTACAATGCTTAACCTATGAGATATGCAGGTTACTAGCACAAGTCATTGAAGAGAACAAGAAGAAATTGCTAGACATAACTAGCAAATATGATAACCAGGTATGTTTTTCCTATATCAAGTTAGAATCCTACCTTGTGTTAGGATCTTATACTATTGTATGGTTGATAATGATTATTCATGAAGTTAGAAATGTAAGTAATGAAGGGCTTATGCATATTATGTCTCTTACATTAATTGATGATATGACTAACCAGAAAGGTCTTTTGGTCAAATAAAGAATATGCATGAGTAAAATAAGTATTCCCTGAAACCTTGAATACTAATGTTTATTATCTGTGTATGAAATGATCACCATACATGTTTAAGATTACTTAGAATCATAATGTTTTTTATAGTATTAAGATTATACTAATGAATGTATGTATGAGACCTCGAGGATAACACAATGATGATACTAGTAAGTATGCATAGAGATCGAGGATGGATATAAGTTCAAAGATAGGTAATCCAGGAAGCAAAGATCAAAAAGGAGCACACCCTAGTAGTTCCTGCAAGGAAGCAAATATTGAGAGGGAGTCCACCCTACAACCAAACAAAGATAAGTATTTAAATTGTCATTTCTTGCAGACTTGTTTGTTTAAATAATATTGTTGAATGATGTATATGAGTATGTTCCTAGACTTAGGGTGTGTATTATGCATATTAGAATAATTGCATTAATGAACAGTATACTACTAATATGCACGTGAAGGGTAAGTGGCCTATGGCACTATACAACATTCCATTGCTACTTATCTAGAATAAAACCTCTTTGCTGACATGTTGGGAGTTGTGCACACTCTTAACAATGTTCTGGTAGAGATTGGAAGCCATCTAGAAAGTTACGGGATATGGATAAATGTTGTATTGAAGCATTGGCTAAGATAATTGCATGACTGTATAACATATTTCTTTATGTGTAAGAATTTGTTCTGAAACTATGAGATGTTTCTAATCATGCAATTTAACTTGTTTTGTAGGAAAGATCGTATGCCATCACCTACAAAAGAAGGACTACAACATTTGTTCCAGCAACAAAGCTATCTATTGAAGATATTGAAGAATCTAAAGTTCCCAGGATCTGGGATGAAGTAATGATCGAAGAGTACCAATCGATCATGAAGAATGATGTTTGGGATGTGGTCGCAAGACCTGAAGGGAAGTCTGTTGTGACTTCTAAGTGGATCTATAAGATCAAGCATGTTGCAATTGGTAGCATAGAGAAATACAAAGCGAGATTTGTAGCTCATGGCTTCTCCCAGAAAGAGAGAATAGACTATGAAGAGACTTTTGCTCCTGTAGCCAAGTACACTTCCATCAGATCAGTACTTGCCCTGGCTGGAATGATGAAATGGAAGATACACCAGATGGATGTCAAAACATCTTTCTTGAATGGTGTAGTTGAGGAGGAAGTGTATGTGGAGCAGCCACTTGGTTTTGAGACACATGATAGGGAGTCATATATGTGCAGGTTGAAGAAAGCTCTTAGGACTTGGTATGGTAGGATAAACAACTTTCTATCCAGTTTAGTCTTTACCAAGAGTAAAGAGGATTCCAACCTTTACTACAAGGTTGAGGAAGGCAATTTAATGATACTAGTTTTGTATGTGGATGAATTGTTTGTAACAGGTGAGGATGGGTTGATTGTCGATACCAAGAGGAAGCTTGCTGCCGAGTTCGAGATGGAGAACTTGTGGATGATGCACTATTTCCTAGGCATGGAGGTGTGCTAGAGTACAGATAGAATCTTCCTTGGACAAGGGAAGTATACAATAGAGATCCTGAAGAGGTTCAGGATGATGGACTTGTTGATGCCCCAAAGATCGCAGCATCAAGCAGAAAGGGATTCTCCCCGGTAGACTATCCCAATTAGATTGTCCACCATTTGGTATGGGGAGTCCGTCCGGTTAGCGGTTCTGGCAACCGTTAGATTTGGAGATTTGCTTCAATTACACCGGTTATGGATCGATCCACCATTCTTTTTTGATTTTATGGTTTAAAATGATATGCAAGTGCCTAAGCTAACATAATCGAAATGTAGAACTTGAAAGAAATCTGTGTCTAAAACTGAAATAAACATAAACTATCCCTGCAAGTAGCAAAATTATAAGGATGAGTAATGTGCTGAAAGAAGCATCTATAGATCAATAGATAGCCATTAAACCATGAAGATACAACTACAGCAAAAGGAAAAATATATTAAAACATAGCTTCCAATTTACATATAACGCATTCCATTACTCTTGTAGGAGAGAATCATTTGCACAGGAAATAACAAGATCATTCAATACATAGAAATAATTCAAGGCAACAAAGAAAGATCTCACTGTAGAATATGAAAGACACAAGAATAATCCAGCATGCATCCAACATCCATTTCCATGCAAAAGAAGTCCTCTCCAGGCTCTTATTAGGCAAAATTGATTTTCTTGGAGCAAGTGCAAGATAGCTCGTACAAGTTAAGAAAATCCTTTTCCCTGCCAAAAGTCCTTAACACTATTCCCTAAGCCTCTATTTATATCTTTACAAAATGCCTCTTGGGATACCACTTGGCTCTTACACTTGTCCTTTCAAGACTTTTCCAGAAATAACAAATCGTGGCCCTTTTCTTATAACATAAATTTTCTCAAAAATAAAAAGGGACAGCTATCTAGTGACCTGACGCTCTAAAAACATGGAAAAGAGATCAAAATAAGAGCAATGCATTATAACTAGCGCACTCATCCTTGAGGAGGCGCTTCTGCTGGGAGTGAGGTGCTTGTGCTGGCCGCTACCGTTGTTGCTGCTTTCTTTTCCTCTTCTGCAATGTAATTGAACCAGATACCAGTGTCTCTGACAACCACATTTGCTGGTGAAGGGAGCAAGATCTTCTGGGAAGTTACATGCTTACCAAGCTCGGCTTCAATACTATGAATTTCTGCAATTGCTGCTTGGTGGATTTCTTTCAGCAAATGGTCGTATACTGATGACAGCCCATTATGGTGATGGAGATCATCAGTGGCTAGGACATCAATCTTCTTTACATATTCTATTTGAATGCCTAGCTCTTCCTTCAAGTCTGATAGACGTTGTCCTTTGCTTGGAAACTCATCAAGGGACTGAGGGCAACTCAGCTTGCACTTATCATGCACTTCATGGATATTTTGATATAGCCTGTTACTTTTATCAATTGTTCCCTAGATCTTAGCCATTAGCTTCAGGCCACAGTTCCTGCAGAATTCCATGAGGGCTACATCTTCTTTAAAATCATCTATCGACTTGAATGGCAGATGCTTAGGGAAATCATCCTTCCCTTCTCTCCATTCTATTTGGCTCGGGATGTTTTCCTTAACCCGAGTGTATTTTCCCTTAAGCCTATTAGCCTCTGCATTGACTTCTTTCAATCTAACCATCATGGCTTTGAGCCTGCACACTTCCTTAGTAATTAGCTCCTGTGTAGTGTGCATTTGTCTCAGAATGTCACAGGACAGCTCATGAAAGGGAGACATATCTATTGCTCTTCTTTCTTCCTGCTCTAATTGTTCAACCATTGCCTGCTTATCTGCTTCTAGATGGAAAACCCTAGCTTCATAACCATTCTTTTCCGCTTCTAGAACCATCATATGGATTGCCAGGTGCTCCTTTTCTTCTTCTAAATGGTGATACTTATCTGTCAACTCCTTGTGATCAACAGATAAATGATTATATTTATTCACTCAAAGACCCCTGTAAGCCTACTCATTAGCCATAGTATGCTGCAACATGCAAGCTCTCTTCTTTGTTGACTCAAATTCTATGACCATATCAACCACATTGTCCTTTGTTGCTTTTGCTGCTAACACAGCGGCGGATGCCATGGCTATGGGAGCCTTATTTGTATTCTGCATCACTGTGGTCTCCCGCTGGGTGACAATATCTTCTTGGAAGAGTCTCTTTATCCTCTCTTCTGACTTCAAGACCACCGCCTTCCTCTTCTTATAATACACAAATTCATCCCATCGGGACACAGTATGATCTTTTGATAGGGTGTAAGGGATGATCGGGAGATCTCTTACATGTACTTCTATCTCTATGGGTGGGGTTTGCACTACTTGAGATGTGTCTGTTTCCGCATTTTGTGTGCTGGAGCCACCTACTTGGGATGTGTTTGCTTCCACATTCTGGGTGTCGGAGACACCTGCCTGAGATGTGTCTGTTTCCATATCTTGGGTGCCAGAGCCACCTACCTGGGCATCTTGATTAGTATTAAGCTCGTCCTCCGCCTTTTGTCCCTCTTCAGTTTTACGCCTTCTTTCTTCTTCTTCAGCTTGCTGCTGATTTTTACTTTCCTCCCTCTGCTCTCGTTCTTCTGATTCCTTCTGTTGTCTTGCTTCTTCAGCTTCTCTCTACAAATTTGCTTCTTCAACTTCTCTCTACAACCTTGCTTCTTCAACTTACTTCTGCAACCTTACTTCTTCATCTTCCTGTTGCAGTCTTGCCTCTTCAACTTCTTGTTGCAGTCTTGCCTCTTCTTTCAATCTTTGTTCTTCACGGGCCAAGGCCTCAGCCTCTTCCCTTTCTTTTTGCAGACTGGCTTCTCAGGCTGAGGCAGAGCTAGAGCCAGATCCACTGCCGTAACGACAAATCTGCAACTTAGTCATGTTGCTTATGCCTCTGAATACTTCTTCCTCTGCATCATAGTAATGAGCATATTCAAACTGAGCATATACCTCCTTGCAATGCTCGACAACCTTGCTCTGCCTGTCATTTCTATGGAAGATCACATCACCGAAGTGGAAAGCTTTCAACTCTTGAATGTATTCCTCGGCTGTTGCAACCCCTGAGAATTTATAGTCTCCTATGCAAAAAGGAAAAGGAGGGAAGGAAGCCTTCTGTTGCATGTTAAGCACTCCTCCTATTTCATCAAGGAAAACTTGCCTGACTTCTTCCTTGAGGACTACATAATCAGTATTGTATTTTGGTAAAATGTATGGTGCTTTGGTACCTCCAAACATCCTGATGTAGGTGCCCTGCTCTGAGAAGCAAAAATCGCCATAGTTTTCCAGGACCTCCATGGCATTTTCTAATAGATAATTGGGCTCCTCGTTGAACATCTGCTCATACAGAGGCATGATGAAGTCTTCACAGATGAGCTTATAGTTTGCTCTGTAATTTTGAGCCCACATTATTTTATAGGCAGTGTAGACCGGGGTGTTGGCCTGATCCCACGTGCAACCTATCCTAGGGAAAGAGAGCTTGGCCAAAATGCAGTCAATAAGTTAGGAAGACATGTAAAATTCTAACTTTTTTAAGGCCAGGCCTTCTCTTGCTGAGGCCACTGTGGATGCCAAACTATCTTAAAGGATAGTATCCCAATCAAACACAGTTCCTTTGAATGCTATGAAGTGGATGATGGGAGCCCACTGTATCCTATATATAGTGTGATCGGGCATGCCGAAAATTCTGCATAACATCAGGGAAATTTATCTAAAAGGAGGTCTTAGGCTCTAAACATCATATTCATCATTATCTCTCTTCCTTAGCTGTTTGCCTGTGACCAATAGCCTTTTATCCATCTCAATATTATTCATCTTTTCCAACCATTCATCATTTAGAGCTTGCTAGGGACGTGAGAATTTGTAGGCTGCTGCAATATACGCTGGATGGAATGTAGCGAAAGGCTCTCCCTTGCTGTCATGCAACACTCGTGTTTGCGGGTTGGCATGTTCCAATATCCTTCCAATCACTTCAGAGCATGGGAACAATTAAGGGCGAGTAGAAGCCCTGGGTTTGCCGGAAGTTCTTATGTTGAGGTAGATTTGTTCTTCCTCCAATAATACGTCTGGGATATCTTGGTCCCTGATCATCCGGTAAACATCTCCCCAACAGACCTCGGGAGGAATGACGGTGGTTCACTTAGTGTCTTGGAAAATAGTTCCAGTCCTCAGTTGCACTGGTTCTGGTTCCATCACTTTAGCTTTCTTTCTACCACCTTTGGCATCGTGGCTTATCCCTGTTAGCAACCAAATGTAAATGATTATAAAATTGTAACCCATTATGAGAGCGTAACATAAAGTAAGAAAATTTTAGCATGCCAATGATAAACATAGACAACATTAAAAATTTGCATGCTGGGGAGGCAAACTAAACATAGATCATTCCAAAAAATAGAACATGGTCCTTAGACTTGATTATTGTAGGGAGACAATGCCCGGTCAGGAGCTTTTGGCAAGCTTTCGAAAAGGTTAAGCTTATGATGTGTAAAAACCACTTCCTTCCTACTCCTTGGAGATAGGATGACCTCCATCATAGTACTTCTAATGGTCAATGGTGGGCCGGCCTGGAGTGGAAAATCCTATGAGAAAAATGAAAACAAGAAACCATTTTCCACAGTCATTAACTGAGTTGAACAGGCGGGAGGTTGAGTATCTCAACTGGCTACTACTAACGCTGATAATACTTGAGAAGCGGTATGCAGCCGGTATAAAATTGGGTTTGAGTAAATCTAGGTAGGAGTTCAACCGAAACACAGCCAGTGAAAAAAAAATTAAGCTCAGACGACTCAGTGACAAAGGGCTGACTAGGACCGACTTGGTCATGACTATGAATCCTAGTTGGAAGTATTGAGAAACTTATGGGGGCATGGGGTCTGTAAGTTCTTTAAAATGATACATACTTCCAATGTCTACCGGCCATGTTATTAAACGGGAAAAAACCCAAGAAAAAGTCAACGTAAAGGTAAGACAAAGATAACGGTTGATGAGCTTACCTGGAGACAAAACAGTGGTGGGGTGAGGTCAATACGGTGGTGAATACGCTAAGCTAGAGAGACACACTCTCCCAAAAGGTGTTTTTTTTAATAAAAGCTAACATTGGGAACAATGAAAACTCACCGCCCATATATAAGGTTTGACACGTGATGGCATTTAAACGGGTAGGTGATGATTTAAAACGGGGTTTAATGCTCGTACAACGCGGTTTTTTCAATCCAACTTGGCATTTAATCACGACCGTTGGTTGCGGAGCGGAGTCACAAGTTTCACTCACAGTTGCGGCCAGAACTCATGAGTTCCTCCCGAAAGGCGGGATACCTCGGCGAGGCATTTGCTTGCTACGAGAGAGATGGAAAAGGTGCTTTGCAGAGGCGGAAAAGTTTGGCGAGTCATTCTGACGTTTCGGGAGCACTTTGTGAGTTCTTCCAAAATTCACTTTCCCATAAGTTTATTGTGGCCGATTTTGCTGAGTTGTCCCGAAGTTTCAGAAAGACTCAGTAGGTCCTTCCGAAATCCACGAATGACTTTGTTAAGTCTTTTCCGAAATATGACGGTCTAGTAACCTGGGGAAAATACCAACTTACTGTGGAAATACTTGGCGAAAGCTTCTGCAATTTTGGGACAGAATCCCAAGTTCCTCCGGAGTTTCAGGCGATCTTGCTGAGTTCATCCGCAGTTTTGGGAGAGAATTTTCAAGTTTTTTTCGCAGTTTCGGGAAGCAATTTCAAGTTTTTTTTTTGCAGTTTCAAGAAGCAATTTCAAGTTTTTTTCTGCAGTTTTGGGAGAGAAATTTGAGTTTTTCCGAAGATTCAGAAACATTAAGTGTTTTTCACAATTTCGGGAGAGAATCCCAAGTTTTTACATAGTTTCGGAAGAGAATCCTAAGTTCATCCGCAGTTTCGAGAGAAAAATTTGAGTTCTTTCGCAGTTTCGAGAAAGAGTTGTGATTTTTGATTTAGAAGAAAAACTTCAATTTTTTAAAGCAGATTCCTTAGTTGAAACAAACTAAGTCCAAAAGTTTTCAAAGGAGACTTAACTTTTTAGGCAGTCTTTCTAGGAAAATGAAAGGAGGGGCCCCAATATCTACAAAAAATTTGGGGGGATGTTGCTGCAACAACAATTGGCAAGTCACTGGTGAACACAGATCTCTGAAAAAATACCTGTCGTTAATCCAAAACCTTCTTAAAAGCTATCCATATTATATGCAACATTCAGCTGAGCACTCAAATCGTGACGAAGGAAGAAGTCATTTTATCTACTAGCCATTGGGGAAAGGGGAGCATTGATGAAGACATCTTTAAAACTTTCAAAGAGCCAACATATGGGGTTCGTTTTTAGAAGATTCATCTTTCAGATGGCTACTGCTATCGGACTCCACAGGATTGGCAACACCTTCTCATGGACACTATTGCTCTTGTTCCTCATTCCCATGCCGCTTGCATCCCTTTTGGATGTTTATACATTTGACATCTTTGCTGTTTGGGCCTTCCAGAAATATTTTCTTTAAACATGATTTTCGATTTTGGCTCCTCAATCCATAATTTCCTTTTGTGTGAATGAGAGATTTTATTGATCTTCTCAAGCCTCACGGACGAAGAAGAGCCTAGCTTGAGCTGAGTCTTTTGAACATCTTTCTTGACCTATATGCTTTTCTTTTGTCTCAGCCATGCTTCAATTGAGGCGAGAATCTCTGGAAAATAGACCTTTGATTATAAGCCATTTTGGCTGTTAGATTTGCAACATGGAGTCATTTCAATACCTTATGCCCTCGAGATGTGCTACTCTCCGTGGGTCCAAATTCAATGTCCTTCTTGAGATTCCTTTAAGTGTGAGAGTGGATGGAGCCCGAGGATAGTAATAAAGATAGTCATAGATCTCTGCTATTTAAACAAGGGTTAGTGTGACTAACAGAATAGGATTCCTTCCTTCTGGAGAACATTCAGCAAGAGCAAAAATATAGATAGACCTTCATTTTGAGGGTATTTTCGGCTTCATGAATTATGAGATTTCTTCGAGAGGTCTATGTTGATGAGAAATCTGACCGCAGGTGTTTTCAGAAAACAAACTTTGTACAAAAGATTCAAATGCTAAGAAAAGAAACAAGATAGCTGAAAACAATGAAAACAAAGGGCTTAAGTAACATAAAAGAAAATTTTTATTTATGTACAGAAAGTATCAGTGAGACTACGCAAAGTATTGTTTCAAGGCGAGGCCATTGAGAGGAAGGGTTACTTCCTCTCCCTGGAGGTCTGTCAGCTTATAAGTGGATGGGCCGAGCTTTGCTGAAATTTGGTAAGGGCCTATCCATAAATGTTGGAATTTTGTGTGCATCCCTTTACCTTCATGATTATGATCCCATTTCAGGAATAAATCCCCAACTTCAAAACTCCTTTTACCAGAATTCCTCTTATCGAACCATCTTTTGACAATGTCTTGGTGCTGATGGAATCGGTCTTTAGCTTTCTGTCGGGCTTCTTTAAGTTGAAGCAAGGTAATTATCCTGGATTGTAAGACTTGGCTACCGGACCCTTGAGAGGCTTGGGACAACTGTAAGGATGTAAGAAAAATGTTGGGAGGGAGAATGGCTTCCTTGCCATAGACACGAGTGTAAGGGGAGACCCCTAATGCATTCTTTGGAGTCACCCTATCTACCCATCAGGCATTTGGGAGAGCTATATGCCAACTTCGCTGATTTTCTATCACAGTCTTCTTGAGAATTCGAATGAGGTTTTTGTTTGAAGATTCAGCTAATCCATTTCCTTGAGGATAATAATTGGATAAATAATGCAGTTTAATTCCCCATTCATAAACAAATTCATTTATCTTAAAAGACAAGAAATAGGGATCATCCTCAAAAACAAGGGAAATTGGAACCCCAAACCCGTTTATGATGTTTTTCTTCAAGAAACTGATGACTGCATCTTCATTGATCTTGCGCAATGGGATAGCCTTCGTCCATCTGGTGAAGTAGTCGGTAGCCATCACGATGTATCGATGTTGTAAAGAATAATTTGGGTTTATCTCTCCGATAACATCTATGCCCCATTTTTCAAAAGGTTTAGAGATAATAACCTGCTGCAAGGGTCCTGCTGCGTTAGGTAATTTTTCGACACTTCTTTGGCATATATCATAGTTCCGTGCATATGCATGGGAATCTTGGAATAGAGTGGGCCAATAATATCCAGCTCTAAGTATCTTGTGAGCTATTGTCTCCCCTGAATAATGTTCGCCAGCGGGACCATTGTGTAATTCTTTAACAACTTTACTTACATCTTCCTTTTCTAGACATCCAAGAAAAATTCCATCGTAATTCTTTCTGAAATGTATCCCATCAATGATTTGATAAGCTGCTGATTTCAAATGGAGCGCCCTTCTTTGCTCAGAGCTCTAGTGCTCAGGTAGGTATCCTTGCTGCAAATAATGCACCAGATCTCTATACCATGATTGAGGAGTTGTGAAGGTAGGACCTACTTCAACTGAGTTCAGCTCAACTTCATTTTTCCAATGTTGCTCTTCATTAGTCATATTTTCTGTAAGCAATTTGCACAGGCCTTGTCCTTTGATGATAGTAGCCGGTTTAAATTCTAAATCATATTCTTGAAGAGTTGTGACCCAGTTTCCCCTCCTTTCTCCTAGTTCCTTTTGAACGAAGAGGGATCTAACAGCTGGGTGGGGAACTATAACTTTAGTTCTGTTCTTAAGAATATATGGTCTGAACTATTTGACTACTTTGAAGACAGCATACGCATGCTTGTCAACCACGGGATAATTTAATTCAGCCCCTTGTATACCAGTGCTCATAAACGAGATTGGGTACTCGTCCCCTAGCTCCACCTTTTGCGTGAGTACAACCGTGAGGGAGTCATCTGAAGCAAAGGTATATAGGATGAAATCCTTGTCAAAATATGGGCTTCTTAAGGAAGGAGTTTTAGCTATGCCTGCCTTAATGTCTCTGAACGCGTACTTTTCTAAATCTATCCACTTGAACTATATGCTTTGTTTGACCATTTGTTGTAAAGGTTTAACAATTTGTGCAAAATATGGAAGAAACCTTCAGACGAAATTGATAGTGCCCATAAAGGACTGCATGGATTTCTTGTTATGACGCATTGGAATTCTATTGATATCTTGTACTGTTTCCTGATCTATTGACACTCCTCTTTTGGAAATGATATGGCCCAGAAGTTTACCTTCAGAAACAGTGAACACACTCTTCTTGGGATTCAATGAGATACCATATTTTCGACAACGATAAAAAATATGCTTCAAATGGACAACATGATGTTCCCTTTTCTTCGAAAAAACTGTCACATCATCTAGATAGACAACAACACAATGACCACCCAGTCCTCAGAAGGCGATATCCATTGCTCGCTAGAATGTGGCTCCTACGTTTATCAAGCCGAATGGCATCCTTCTATATGCGAAAGTTCCCCACTTAGTGTGGAAAGTAGTCTTAAGACGACCTTCTTCAGCTACTAATACTTGATTGTAGCCAGAGAAACCATCGAGAAGAGAAAATAGCTCAGATCCTGACACCATTTGAAGAATTTGTTCCATTGAAGGGACGGGATAGTTGTCTTGATCTGAAGCTCTGTTTAAATTTTTGAAGTCAACACATAGTCTTATCTCTCTTGAATTCTTTCTTATGGGAACTAAGTTAGCAACCCACTCAGAATGTCGGACCTTAAAGATTATTTTAGCGTCCAGTAGCTTCTTCAATTCCTTTTGAATCAGGGGTTCCAGAGTAGGATGCATCCTTCTTAATTGCTGCTGAAATGGCTTCACACCCGCTTTCATTGGTATGACATGTTGAATAATGCGGACATCATATGTTTTCAGATCTTCATAATTCCATGCAAAAACATCCTTATATTGTCGAAATAGTTTGATGAACCTATCTCTTTCTCCCGGTGAACAACATTTGCCAAGGTTGACAAATTTTGGTTCAGCTTCGGTGCCCAAATTAACTAACTCATGCTGCATTGATGAACTGTTGGTTTTGGAATTCGCTGGCCTTTTGAACTTACTTTGAAGATCAAACAACATTTCGAGTGACCTTACCCCTTTGGGGAAGAAATTTCCTTTAGTTGCATCCTTCTTTTGTAAATCAGAATTGTGTTCTTGCTCATCTATCACAGCTCTTTGGAAAATGTCTTCGTTTGTTAGAAAACTGATAATCTATTCGTCATCATCGAAGACCCTGAATTTTGTGACATTGTTAGGGACGGAAGGCCTGAAAATTAATTCAATTGAGCATTTGTGATTAGTTGGCACCAATCTAGAAGCAGATGTAGCTGACAAATCAGCTGCAGAATTCTGCAATCTAGGAATAGACTTTATATTGAAAGCATCAAAATGCATAATTAAATCCCATACCTCATCCTGATAACCTTTCAAATGAGGTGAGAGACAGTGAATGGTATCTCTTACCTGTCTCAGAACTATTTTTGAGTCACCAAAAACCTTCAGGTATTTAACATTTAAACCGATGGCCTTCTTTAATCCATGTACCAAAGCTTCATATTCCGCAGTGTTGTTAGTACAATCAAATTCTAACCTACAGGACAAAAAATACTTATTTCTTTCCCGATCCATCAGAACACAACCAGCTCCGGATCCTTCCAAATTTTTAGAACCGTCATAGTATAATGTCCAAAACAGATCTTTTGATTCAGCTAAGTTAGTATCTCTATGATCTAAGTCAGTGACTAAACTAACTATATTATAGTCAATATCATTAGTCAAAGAAAAATGGAGATTGGACTGTTCATCTGATTCATGGCTGATAGTTTCAGACTGATAATTACCCAGATCAATTTCTAATAAATAATTCCCCAGAACTGAGGATGAGAAGGTTATAGCCTCATTATTTCCCTCTAGTTGAGTTACATTTTGTTTCATGTGCGGTTCTCTCAGGACCTTGATCTAATTCTGTCTATTTTGATAAGGCAACCATAAATGAGACCAATCAGTTGCAAAGTAACCATTCAGCTTTGTTGACCAATCCCTACTTAGGATCAAACCATAGGCCTCAGGAATATCAACTACCATTATGTCAATAAATTGACAGACTCTAGAGTCGGCTGACAATCTAATGAGGACATCTTTCATTTCCCCAATAAATTTGACAGTAGTTCTATCTAACTGAATAATTTGGGCAGGAGATGGAATAGGTTTCCCATTAATTTTTTTACAAATTGACAGTGGCATGACATTTGAAGATGCTCCAGAATCTACCAGACAATTGTGAACATTATGATTGAAAATTTCAAAGGTTAACAGGAACGGCAACGTCTGAGATTTAGATTTCCCACCGATACTAGCCTCATTAATTTTAAGATCTTCTTGAGTATCTATTAATGGAGTGCTAGGCTGGGATTGCAGAGCATGCAGCAACTTATCTCGTTGCTGAGGCAAACTACACATATCGCATATTGATATATTTGCTTTGACTTTCTTTATATCCTCAATAATGTCATATCCTATATCGGATTCTTTTCCAATTCTCGTCGGATGGTCTATTTTATTCATTGTGACCTTTGGTTGTTGAACTGTGGAGTCGATGCTTGGCTATTTGGCCGCTGTTGGGTTAGCTTTAGGTTGCGGTGGAATGATTGCTATATGTCTTCTAGGTAGTTCTTTTGAAATTTTAGGCTTGGAAATAGTCGAGTTTGGCACAGGATCTAAGATGGGACCTTTACTGCGAGTGTTAATATTCACATCAGAGGTTGAGCCTTCCACGGAATCTTCTTCTACTAATTCAGTTAAAGGCACCCAATCCCATAGCACCATAGTGATGTCTGGAGGCGGTTCCTCGACCTCAGGGCTTGATTCCTCTGGAGGATCGTCTTGGTCTGGAATCTGTGAATCCAACATTTGGTTCATGACTAAACTCATAGAGTTAATCCATTGTGGGAAACTCTTTTCTGAGTGCAGCTCTTGATGAAAGGTGCATAAATTTTCCATTCCTATTTCATTGAGATTTAAAATAGGGGAAGTGTTCATAGGTGGATGAGGTTGATCGTTGTCTTCTCTCTTCTTGTAAAATGGCTTGAAAGGTTTCCTAGATGTACTAGCAGCTTTATCTTTCTCGAGATCTACAATTTTATTGGACAACTTCTGCATCATCTTAACTACATTCTCCATGTCTGCTGATGACTCTTCTTTATTTCTGGTGAGCAGCAAGGTTTTCTTACTAGCCGCTGGTTTTGTCTCTGCATCTAAGACATGTTTAGCAATGCTATCCGCTTCTTCTTCCACCTTTCTATCTTCTTCAAAATTTTCTATCAGGGTGGTTTTCTTAGATCTTTTAATGAACATTGCTATGGGTCCTTCAAGAGCTGTTGTATAATATTCAACCAGAGATTCCTCTGCTAGTTTATTTGCTTCGCTGAAATTATTTAAGAGTGGTGTGAACCTTTGGTTGAAGTCTTGAACCTTTTCTTTCTTTTCCATTCTCATGGACAATAATTCTTTCATAAGCGTAGCTACAGTCTTTTGGTTTCCATATTTCTTTAAGAAACATTTTTCAAATTCATCCTAGCTTGAGATCGAGCTAAGTTGTAAGCTAAAATACCAGCAAGAGACTTTTGGCTCAAATGTGTATGGAAAAAGCCTACCAACTACATCTTCATGCTGTACATTTAAAAGATTCAGGGCTAAAAAAAATCTCTTGAGATGATCTTCAGCGGAAATGGCTTTCCCTGGGTCGAATTTAGGAAAGACTTTCTCTGGATTTTTAGGAAGATTGTGGAATGGCCCAGCTAGATTCAACGCTCCCCTCGCTCTCCAAGCAGGTACAACCATGTCTCTATGTGGAGAATTGTGTGGTGAATTCGATGGAGTGCTCTTTGGAGTAATAAGTTCTCCAAGACTTTCTTGATCTGAAATATTTTATGGGTTTTCAAAATCGACTTTGTTCAAGGGTTGGAAATTATATATGAGCATAATCTGGAATGCAATTTGGACACAAATGATGGGTTGATAGAATGCACACTGCGCAACCCACAACTAAAAGAGTATTGTCCAGAAGTAGCAAATATTTCATTCGAAGAATACTCAAAAAACATATCATCAATAGTTTTAAATCTTCGAAGGTTTTCCCAGCAAGGGCTATTTACATTGGCCCTGGATAACAGAATCATCAACTTGAAAAGAAACTGACTTCCAGGTACACAAATCTATTTTCTGTTCTAAAGAGTTCAAGTTTCTAAAGAAATTAACTGTGATTAACTGTTAAATTGATTCATGACAAACAATTGACCCATCAAATTTCATCACTGTTTCTGTACTTAAGTGACTAAGATCTTTCTAAATCACTACGTAAGATCTTACTTAGTGATCTATAAAGATCTTAGACACTTAAGAATAATAAAAGCTATTTTTATGGCAGTAAAAATCAACCAGAAATAATGAAGTGTATATTATTGAAATGATGATATATTCTGCTTGCTAAGTAAATTCACCATTATAGCCATCTAGAGATATCTTAGACACTTATCAATAGCAAAAAGCCATCCTTTATGAAGGTAGCTATTGATATAGCAGTAAAAACCACGTTTTATGGCAGTAAAAGTCACGTTGTAATACTAGTGTGTAATATGTCAAACAGATCTAGGCCACTGTGTTCTTTTGTCATGTTATCAAGTTGAAGTTTATGGCAGTGAAAGTCACGTTGTAATACTAATTTGTAATATGTCAAACAGATTCGGGCCACTATATTCCTTTGTCATGTTATCAAGTTGAAGTTTGCATTGGCTAATCTTTTCAAGGATTTGAATATGATCCCGAAGTTTGAAATACAGTTAAACCATAGCTAAAAGAGTATTGTCCAGAAGTAGCAAATATTTCGTTTGAAGAATACTCAAAAAACAAATCATCAACAGTTTTCAATCTTCAAGGATTTTCCCAGGAAGGGCTATTTACATTGGCCCTGGATAACAGAATCATTAACTTGAAAAGAAACTGACTTCGAGGTACACAAATCTATTTTCTGTTCTAAAGAGTTCAAGTTTCTAAAGAGTGAAATTAACTGTATTTAACTGTTAAATTGATTCATGACAAACAGTTGACCCATCAAATTTCATCACTGTTTCTGTACTTAAGTGTCTAGGATCTTTCTAAATCACTACGTAAGATCTTAGTAAGATCTTTTTAGATCACTAAGATGGGATTCCTAATCCCATATTAGTGACCTAAAAAGATCTTACTTAGTGCTCTATAAAGATTTTAGACACTTAAGAATAATAAAAGCTATTTTTATGGCAGTAAAAGTCAACCAGAAATAATGAAGTGTATATTATTGAAATGATGATATATTCTGCTTGCTAAGTAAATTCACCATTGTAGCCATCTAGAGAGATCTTGGACACTTATCAATAGCAAAAAGCCATCCTTTATGAAGGTAGATATTGATATAGCAGTAAAAACCACGTTTTATAGCAATAAAAGTCACATTGTAATACTAGTGTGTAATATGTCAAACAGATCCAGGCCACTGTGTTCTTTTGTCATATTATCAAGTTGAAGTTTATGGCAGTGAAAGTCATGTTGTAATACTAATGTGTAATATGTCAAACAGATTCGGGCCACTATGTTCTTTTGTCATGTTATCAAGTTGAAGTTTGCATTGGCTAATCTTTTCAGGGATTTGAATATGATCCTGAAGTTATAAATACATTTAAACAATAAGTATCATGACCAATATACCGTTGTCACAGTACTTTGAATTTATGGATTCCTAGATTCTAGATCATTACAGTTCATTTATGGATTTCGATGAGATAGAATGTATTCATATAGTCTGATCATAATCATTGACAATTACAGTACAGGAAAGAAAATTACCGACGTCTGCAAACTGTGTTTTGAAAATTGTATTCGATTGCATAGCTACAAACAGAAACACTTTGCCATTTCTTCAGTTTACATTAATAGTTTGCAGCTTCAAAACATTTGGTATATATCTAGTTTAACATATAATCATTTTTCAATTTATAAACTTTTCCTAGTTAGTTTTTGCTTAAACAATTTTCACAAAGTTTTGATTCACATTTGACTTTGACTATGTGTTGCAAATTTCGAAAGTCTAATGATAGAATGGCATGATTTAAATAGTGTCGATTTAAATACTAACATTTGGTGAAATGCTAGTTTCAGTAGCTTAATACTCTAATTATTGATAAAAGCTGTATTGCAAAATAATTTACTATAATTTATTACACAACCTAATAGAATAATTTGTTACTCTTCGTAAGATTTTTCCTCTTGCTAAATTGTTCCTAAAGATTTATTGCTTTGAAATTATGTGATTTGAGATAAACTATGAGTAATTCCAATATTATAGTTGAAATAGTATCTAGTCTTTACAAATACTTGCATTCTTGCTACTTTTTCCCAATTATTCTGACTACAGTTTGAATGCTATTGGCAGGTGCAACAACAATAAAAAACTACCACAATGGCACTGGAACTACAATCAATACAAAAGTTGATATTACATAACATTTTTGCAACAAAAAAAATGCAAAGATCCATTTGCTCATGCAAAAGCACAACTGCAGTCTGTTGGACTTATTGCATTTTTTGTCCTCTGCTTTATTAACAGAACTCAACCTGTTGGGCTTATTCCTTTTTTGTCCTCTGCTTTATTAACAGAACTATCGAAAAGCTGTTTTTTTTGCTCATGTAATGGCTTTAGACAATATAAAAAATACACTAAGACTTTTGCTGATTAACATTTCCATAGTTTTTGTCATCTGCTAAGCAGACAAATATACTTGCCATAGATTTACATATATAATATAATATTTCCTACATGGCAATATGTTCCTTTCTTTTTCAAGTTAAATATGTTTCTTTCTATCATAATGAGTTCATTATTATTATGTCCCCGAAGGCGATTATATATATATCATGCAAACCCTATTAATTTGTACCTAGGATTATAAATTTTTCCTATGTTTCTTTCTATCATAATGTGTTCATTATTATTATGTCCTCGAAGGGGATTATATATATATCATGCAAACCCTATTAATTTGTACCTAGGATTATAAATTTTTCCTCCACTCTATAGTTTTTGGTTATTTGTATATAGTTAAAAAAAAAATTATTTATATAAATTTTTGAAACAATGCTGATTTGTTAATTTTTGATTGGATGTCAGCTGATAACATCAACCTCGATAACCCCTTCCTGTTTCGGTGGCGAAAGGTGCGTCATACATTATTAATGCTTATTTAAAATTTATTTAAAAACGCATTTATCTCTGACGCCAACCTGGGATTTTGTGGCCCAAGGGCGGGCGGTGAGGTGGCGTCAACATTCAGCCGTGTAGTAGGGGTTCTGAGAAACAGGTTTCATTCATTCATGCAACAGGGGTTCTGACAAACTGGTCCACATCTAATTAAACTCTTTATTGTGTCTTGTCTATTGTATTGAATGCGTACTGTAGATTTAATGTGATTGTGGGGTAGTTGAGTATGTGGCCTCCCGCCACGTTACTCCAGCTCATGATGCATTAAATGCAATTTAAAACCAGATTATTCTGGAGATCCCATAGATCATTCAAATTGGTTTTCTTCCACCACTTGCTAACGAGACTCCATCCTATGTTGGTTCTCCTTGGCAATTCTCGTGGCTCTACATTATTTAAGTGCAATCTAATGTTTATTTAAGTGCAATCTAATGTTGAGGAATATGACGTCATTTATTCTCTCTATGGGCTGAAGGGTATTTTGCATGTTGGATAGTCAGTAGTACTTTGTAGCATTGTGGCATATCCTAGCTATATGAAAAGATCATATAGAGTCCTCATTGAGTTTATGCACCTAACCTACTTCGAAGAGATTAGTCACAAGTCCTATGGGATCCGCTTATGAATGGCATGGAATGCTAATAGAACTATTAGTGTAGTAAGCATAAATATTTCAGTCAATACCATTGACAGACCCGCCAGTTAATTGCATATTCCAATAAGTGTGTATAACCCTAGCCCATCCCTCCATGTTTAATCTCGTAAGATCCATCCAACCGATATTATTAAACCAAGGTAAACAATGTACTTTTATTCCAACTTATTAGCGGTAGGCACATGACTGAGTTCAAGTGTGAGTGGCATGATTAATGCTTGGAATTGCGATAAAAGTCACTTCACTTAACAAATGGCACACTGTGGCAGTCGCATACCTCCAACTTTAGAAATAAAAAGCATAATAATAAAATTCATAAACTCCATTTCCGTGAATACTGAATAGTGGAGCAAATTCTAATTCCTCTATTCGATTCTAGTAGCAAGCCAGTCACTTGTCTCCGGTTGTAGCATATCAACTCATTAATTATATTTCTGCCATCTCATAGGAGCAGTAAACTCCACCACTATTAACTACATTGCCATGTTCTTTTATTAATCTGCTTAGTCTCACAACCGGAACTGCGTCAACTAACGCATAAGAACCGTTGTTACTGTTTCTAATTAATTGAACACAATAGATTGTGTGGTCCTGAAACCACTGGAATAAATGCGAATGTCCTGAGTAAATGAATTAATAAGCTTTTCGTTCACTGCCATCATTTGTTCCGGATGCTCAATTTCAATGTTTTCCCCTTTCGTTGCAGAGGCATACTCAATGTTTGATTTTGTGGATTTTCTCATGGATGTAGCTAACATTGATCTGTGGCCCCGCTACACCTTGATCTATCAACTATACCTTGGCCATTGCAATGATTAATATAGTGTTAAGTGAACTTGAGTTAAAAATCCCTCAGCTACATCATCGGTGGTGTTCCAAAGCTATAGTTCACTGATAGTTCGAGTATATGTTTAGTTAATCGAACCCTAATTGCATTTACAATTTTCGCGACGATCTTTTATCATTTAGCTGGAAAATGAAGCAGTCTCTTACTGAACATAGGTTGAAGTAATGCGGGAACTTATTTATTATTTTTTCCTGAGGCAACTTATTTATTATTATAGTGCCTTAGTTGGCCTATGGAACTCGCAATAATTTATTATGCATAGGGTTCCTGCAAGCTGGTAGTGATTTTGGTGAAGAACGTAATCTATTGCATTAAAATCGGTCTCTCTCGCTGTCAATTTAGAGTGATGTGAGCAATATTTTTTAATAATCTCAATCGTGACATTAAACCTGTATCAATATGAAGATGCAACATTCTTTAAATACACTCTCGTGGTTTCTCATTTTTTTTGCAACAAACTACTGGAACTAGCCACAATCTCTATGATCTGGTAAATAAAAAATCTTGGTGACATCCATTTGTGCTAATTCGTGGCATCTTTCTTTATGAGAATGTCGTGGCAAGGTAGGCACGCTATACTTCTTCATGTAATGGTATCCATAACATTTTGTTAACATGTTGACACAAGTATGGGAATGATATTCCCATGATTTAGCAATGATCTTCCTCTTTAAACCCAACAATCGAAAGGATATTTAATATCCCTCAATAACCTAGTGTTCAACGGATGCAATGGTATGGAAATATCCTTCTTTTAGTACAAATGCAAGCTGGATCACAAATTTATTGACAAATTGACCCAGTTTAGAAATGGTCAAGTCAACGTAAATGTGGCAGAGTTTGCTGCAATTTGATTTCCTGGCAATTACACCTGTAAAAGACAATAGATTTTTTTTTTAAATAACCCTTCAAGACACACTAGAAGATAAATTTAAAATTTTGCTGTGTTAGCAAACTATTTAGCAAGATCTATAATTATTGACGAACTCAAAGTCATGCGTCCATTTCATTATAATTCAATTCATGCCTTTAAATGTTCATTACTTAATGTATCTTGCAATCTCAATATGTATAAACATAAATCCAAAAAATGACTAGAGGAAAAATATATATATTAATGACAAAATATACGTTTTTTTCATAAAAGCCTCATTCATACCAAAAAGAATGTATTGTTTCTTTTAATCTTTAAAAATAAAAATTGTTTTAGCGGTGTCTAAGTTTGACAAGTTTATTTTAATATATTGTTTAACTTTGATTTATATACAAATTATAATAATTTTTAATTTGTATTAATTACTTCTTTTAAAGGTCATATTCTAATCATCTTGTCTGTAAAAATTACCTCTAAACCCAAATGGTATTATCTGTTGAGTATCTTAGTTTGTTTCTTAGTACTTGTGGATAACCATAACCAGTGCAAGTGTTGTATTATTATATGTTTTCAGTATTGTAGTGGTATAGGCTTGACAAAGATACACATGCACGTTTGTTTCTGAGTAGTTGTATTTATGTTTATTGTTAATAACTAGTGACAAGGGGGAGTTAGTCGATAAGGTTGTGGGTATGTAGTGGAAAATTTAGAGAAAACACACTTCCACATGCCAAATATCCAGCCGGTTTGGACGAAAAGGTCTAAGAGTTTGAGTAGGTGTTATCGCAGAACCAAAGAAGAAAACCTCAGGTCGTGGGGATCATTGGTATGGGTGGAAACAATGTCGTTTATTCCCTATGCCACCCATCTCGGTTCCAGAGGTGCCACGTTTGGGTTTTCCATAGGAGTGTAGGTGTGTGTGTGTATATATATATATATAATCTATTTGTGGGTGTATGTTTTAACAAAATTATAGTTTAACAAATTGATTTCAAAGAAACAAAATTTACATAATGTATCAAATTTAAGTTTCGTCATCTTATTCATTGTAGCAAACTTGAGGTTCGATGGCTAATTAGTTTTGTGGCAAAAGAAATTTTTCCTTGTTATAATTTTGTGGCAAGAGTATCATATTTCTATAGCTTTTGTCTTTTTAAGACTGACATTTGTCCATTCTTTCCAAATGATGGGCGCAATCTTCTGTGTGTTTTTTTTTTAAGTAGATAGAATACGATAGGAGTGGAGGGAGGAAATACCTATTTTTTTACTCCTTCTTAGTAATGCACAGAGTGGGTTTGATGGTGCGTTGAGGTGAACTTATGTTCATTAATGAGGAGAGGATAGGGGGAGAGTATAGTGCACCGGAGAGTGGGACAACGCATTAATTAGGGGGCACATCCCTTGATCTCCGGGGATTCTATTCTATTGTTTCTAGTAAGGCAACTAGCATTGCTGGCAGAGCGTCGAGCTCAGAAGGGTGAGCGTTACAAGTAGTTGGGGGAGTGTCTGCGAGAAGGAAAAAAAAAGGAAAGGAGAATTGATGCGCTGATGACGGAGGATGGGACTTTTCCACCTTATTGACTTCTGAAATGTGAGAATTGATGCGGGGGGATCAAATTGGATCGTGGTCGCCTTCTTTTTCCTTCTGCATAAAATAGGACTGAACGATCGAGGTTATAGAGGAGCCATGGCCGCGTTGGATGAGTGGTCTCCACTCCAGAGAAGCAAGGTCTACGTTGTTGCATTAATGTAAGATGTAGCAGATCTCTGCGATTATGACCTCGGGATTGGTATTTACTCAATGGGGAGAGCTAGTCAGAAGAATCATCAAAAGGCAAGTGGTGAACTGCGCTGAGCATCGAACCCAGTTGGAAATAGTATGGTTGTGGTTTCTACATATCTGAAACCCAATATGTTTTAGCGATCTTCTTGGAGAAGAAACCACCCGCACTTTTGAATTTCAAATGAATGGCTTTATCTCTGCATAGGTCTAAATGTTGTTTCAGTATTCGCAATAGATTGGAGGTTGTATGATGTTACACTCTGTATTTCCTTTTATATATATACTCCTTTTTATAAAATCGTAAAGATTCAGCTTCCAACGATCTATCCAGATTCTGTCAAAACGCTGAGGAATTTTCTGTATATTATATTAACCCATGAAATTTGGACATAGTGTTTAGCATAAGAGTGGGATTCTTCTCTGTATTAATATATCTATACACATTATCTTTGCGACAAGTGGAAGCACGGTGATAGCGCAAAACGTTGGAGAAATTTGTGTTTTTTTTATATACTCCATAGTCAAATCATAGTTGATCACTGTTTTCTAGTTTTTATGCTAGTTGACCTCCCTTTTATTTGTGTGATCGCTGCTACAAAGTACGCAGATGTTTTAGGGTTTCGATAAGTCTTTCAGGGTCCTTAGATTGTGATATTCTTTCAGCTTTATTGCAATCCATTGATAGGAGTCTAGTTGGTTGCTTTCAACAACGCCTCGCTGCGAGGATGCTCCCAAGGGTATCAAACTAATCGTTGCTTTTATTTTCCGTCAATGTTATGGATGATGGCTGTTTACTATACCCATGTATGAATTTATTATGTATTGGCTGGTTCGATTTTTATGCTGCGCCGGGTTTCGTAGTGTATAAATTTATTATGTATATATATGAATTCGATATGATGATCATGAAAGCAGCCTCTCCTTCGACCGTGAACGACTAGCTCCACTTAGATGAGAAGCGTGTTCTTCAAAATCTATTTTTAAAATGATCCATTCGTTTCAGGACGGATAGAATCAAGTCGCTATCTTCCACCTCTGTCCCATTATGATCTTTAAACAGTTGTTGAACTTCTTGTCGTTAAAGTTATTGAGCCATGAACCTAACTTCCTTAATATCATCATTTTGTTTTCGGCCATTAAAGCGTTCTATTGACATAAAGTCATTTCCCACTTTCATTGTTTTTACTTTGTGCAATCATCATAGGGTTAAGTTAAAACGAATGGTGTCGATGCTAAAGTGTCAAATAGTTAAAGTACTTAAAGTATAGCAATGTTTAGATTATTAAAGTGATAGAGTTCTCAAACTAAATGATATGTCTTAGGCATGTCCTAGCTTAGAACAAGGATTCTATTTTTGAACATAGATATTAATTGCATTTAATAATATGTTTCTTTTTATACTATTCTAAGAATGTATAAAAAGGGGTCCTTAAGTGTGTTTATAACATGAGTTAGTATTAAAAGAATTATATATATTTTTATTAATGAATGAAAAGAGGTCCTTAAGTTTTAAGTTTTTATAAGAAAAGTAAAATCAAATCTTAAGGTAAGTTTAAAATAAGGAGAGATGCTCCTTAGTTCAAATATCAAATTTATTTATAAAATCTTTTAGTAGAAAATTTGATTTATTTTTATATGACTATGAAGAGGGGTAAAACCCTAGTAGAATGAAGGAAATTTCAAGTAGAGTATCCAAACCTTTGTATAAAACTTTTAAAGGTTGTCATGTTATTATGGGGTGTTAATACACTTATTGGGTTGTATCTTTAGATAAGATAGCAACATTCATGTTGCACGTTGTAACCCTTGGATGTAATAAAATATAAGCAACCTTTTGTGGATGTAGCCCAAGATGCAGGTGAACCACGTCAAAATGTTCTCCTTGGTATGTATTTTTCTAGATGTGTTTCAATTGTTACTTCAGTTGTGTTTGCTTTAAATATGTGTACTTTATGCATTTTATTAATTATGACAGTTGTTAGTTATCATTGACTCTTGTTTTACGTATGTAATTAAGTTGAGGCTAATCGTTTATAAGTGTACTTGGTGGACTGTTTGTTCTTTGTAAACTAGATACTTATATGAGTAAATTATTTCTCTAATGGACGTGTCCATGGTATGATGATATTTAAGTTAGAAATATTCAAAGTCGAAAAAATATGAACATGTTAGATAGAGAAATTTTTCGATGGTTATGGAAAGTATGGGTTTAATGTATTGTTCATATTGCTCATAAATGTTTAAACTAGTAGAAGGAATTAGATAGGACATTTGATCAAACATTATTAAGTTATGCTTTTAGAATAACTATTTCATAATGGGTTGTGTATTGATAGTTAGGGTGTCTTCTAAAAATATAGAAGACCTTTGCATCGACAAGTAAAATTTAATAATGATTGTAATTAAATAATTTATGCCAATGAGATCTTACGATGATGCTTTCATTTTATCTTTCGCATAGCATTTAATGACGATTAGATGATTAGAAAAATCTTAAATTTTTACGAAATTTGGAGTTTGTGACACATTCCTTGGTGTCATGCTCCAACTCACATATTCTACATATTTCTGCTTTGTCCAATGGGCATTCCTTCAGTGGGTGCTTTTTCCTACAATTGGGACATAATACGCCGAGTGTAAGATCTTCTACTACTTGCCTCTGTTTTTCTCTCAAGACATCTAGCTCTGAGGAAATGGAGTTCATCATATCCATTTTAAAATTCTCCAGCAAGTTTCCTATCTCTGCTCGAGTGGCTCCTCCAATAGTTTACTTCTGTGTCCTAGTGAAGACATCCTGATCTCAATCCTTCTCTCGTTTGTTAGTTCTAGAGGATCCCCTTGAGTACCTTCGACATAATTCAATGATCTTCTCGAAGGGTTCTTTTGAGATGTTCTCTTTCCGCAACAAATTCAACATATCAAGGAAATCTTCCCTAATTCCTCGTAGCAAAATAATCTTAAGTACATCTTTTCCAATCTCAGTGTGTCTAGAACTTTGTAAATTGTACAACAATCTTTCCACAAAGTCTCCCAAGCTCTCCTCTTCCTTCTGAACCATTTTAAACAACTCTTCCTTTCTATCACTGGTTCTACAATATTCTTGATATTTAGAAAGAAAGGTATGTTTCATTTTGTCCCAAGTAGTAATGGTCTCACGACCTAGACTCATGAACCAACGCAGAGCATTTCCTTTCAAGGTGGCTCATAATAGTTTCAGCTTCTGAGCACTAGAGGTATAATCATAGCTGCGACAGAGGATATCAAACTCAAAAAGAAATTCATCGGGATCTTCAAAAGACTTACCATGGAAATTCGGGAGAACTGATGTTGAGTTGTTTTTCATGGGAGCTACTCCAAGTGTCTAGAGGATAGGGAATTCTAATGTAGGCACATTATTACCAGGCTTATTATCTTCCACTTCTTCTTCCCGGTTCTCCTTATGTTCATTCTCGCCTTCCTGTTGTAACGTCCCCATTTTGACCCTATGGTATTAATACTATCAATGATGTAATATTGTTATAAAATCATGGTGAGGAGCTCAAGGCCAAGGCCCCTCCATTGATTTATTGATGAATATGGTTTATGTGCTAGCCATGCACAATGGAATTGTGAATATTATGTAAATACGCATTTTAATAAAATACCCACAACTAGCTATGCAATGCAACAAGAGATGGGGGCATGATTTTACAAGGAATTGGGAGGGAAATATTTAAACCCCACACCACACAGTTGCAACTATTCGTAATGCAAAGAATAAACTACCAATAAAGAATGCAATCATAAATCTATGTTGCAGCTATCAGAAATATGACTAATGCAATCCCACAACACACAACAGGAAATGAATTAATCTAACTACCTACTTAACTTGACAATCTCTGTGAGAAGGCAACCCTTGGCCTTCTAACAGAGACGTCATGAACTACCACGAAGTAAGACACATAAATGGAAGTAACTCTGCTCTTCATTAAAGATGGTAATTCACAGTCTCCGTTCTCTGTTACAGCCCGTACAGAATGATAATTATCGAACCCCAGACTCCGAGAGCCTTCCCATATTTATACATGGAGAATACAGTTCATGATCCATTAAAATCGTGCAACAATGAAGATCTCTGATCTTCATGCTACAGAGTTACATCTAAACGATTACAGCCATATTGAATCAGGCTGTTAATCATGAAGGATGTTGTTACTCTGGCAATCAATGGCTCAATGGATTAGAAGATTGGAAGGTGCCTTGTCTGTTGCAGCTATGCCCTGTTTTAGCGACCTGTTACAGCTTCATGTGGAGAGATGCGCTGTCCCTTGAAATATGAAGAATCAAATCAAAAGAGTAACAACTGGCACTGCGTATGATTTTTTCCCAAGGCAATATGACTGATACACCTGTGCTTTGATCTTAACTTAATGAAATCAACACAAGTTAGCATAAATCGAAGGCTAGAATTCATAATCATAACAATCTTAGGCATTTAATTAAATGAAACAATAATGATGTATACCTTGTCAGGAATGTTGATTAATCTTGAAAAAGGCATGTATAGGATTTATGAAAGTAGGGTGTAACTGGGAAAAATGATGAAATAGGTATGGTCAAAAAGGGGCATTTCCAGGGCCCAACAACAACCATCTTCAACCTTTTAGCAAAGGTTGAAATCAGCATCACCCATGGTGATCATCCAGCTCATCAAATGAATATCAATCCTGGGTACCTGTTGAACCCGTACAAATCCTTCTTTGATCATGTGATTTTCTTTCAAATCTTGGGAATTTGCTCGATATGCACTTATTCTTCAATTACACCACTCACGAGAACGGTCTTGTCATCCATGGGTGTAATCTATCTCTGGAAGTGTGTCTAGCCACTGGAGCCAACATATTATCATGATTGTCTCCCTCTTTCTAAGAGAATCCTCTATCCACGAGCCTTGATTTGTACTTCTATAGTATGTTTGATTTGTAAGTCTTCTTGTTGAAAAATCATCACTAATTCTTTGGAACATGTGTTCATCATCATTCTTTTGTAGATCATAGCACACGATATTTTCTACAAATCAAATTCAATTACATGATTAGTAACACTTCATAATTATCAAATCATGTCAATGATAACCTTTTATGCATATTGATATGATTCACATAGTTATGCAACTATATTCACCAATACTTTGGCACAACACTTTTCCATATCCTATATGCATACAATGGTTATCTAGATGCCTTCCATCTCTTCCATAACATACTATCAAGAGCGTGCACAACTCCCAGCATGTTAGCAAAGAGGTTACATTCTAGACAAACAACAATGGAATGTTTGTCCAACTTACCCATCATATGCATATTAGTAGTATATTGTTCAATGCTATATGAATGCTTACACTATGCATGATATATTCTAGGAATACAAATATGCATACAACTATTACGAGCAATATCATTAACTATTTAAAGATTCAAGAAGTAATTCAAATAACGACTCAAATACTTATATTTTATGTTTTTGTGGTTGCCTCCCTCTTGATCTATTTTTTTCCCTTTATGATAGCATCATGATTATATGTATTTGAACTTCTAGCCATCCTGGACCACTATGCATGCTTAAGTGTGCACTAGTTTCATCATTGTGTCATCCTCAAGATCTCATACATAATCATACATTCATTATTATAATATCAATACTATCAAGACATTATAATCCTATAATCTTAACATGTATTGTCATGATCATTTCATACACAAGTAATTTATCACAAGCGTTAGTATTCAAGGTTTCAGGGAGTACTTCTTTTACTCATGCATATTCTTATTTGACCATAGGCCTCTTCTAGTTTGTCACATCATTAATCAAACTAAGAAGCATAATATGCATAAACCCATGATTACTAAAACTTATTACTTCATGAATGATCAAAAGATCCTAACACAAGGTAGGATTCTAACTCAATATAGGAAAACATACATGGATTATCATGCTTGCTAGTTATGTCTAACATACCCAGACAATGTATTCTTTGTTCTCTTCAATGATCTAGAGACCTTGTGCTAGTAACCTGCATATCTCATAAGTTAAGCATTGTAGAACCAAATTAGACATACCTTGTAAGTAGAGTTTCTATGTGATCAATGACTATAGATGAGTCTTTTTCTTCATGTCACCATGGTCATATATTCTTGATATAGAACTTGATTTGTCTTTCTTGATGTACCTTTCATGTTAGCGGACAACATCATCATCATACAACACCAAAATGCATTAGTACAATCATAAGTGTCATCTTTGGCCTGTCCAAGTTTCATATCTTGAACCTTCGCCAAAAGTTATTTATAGCGAATGTTCCACGATGACTAGGTTTTGATATACAAAGCCCTATCTTTCAAATTGTCGCAAGTGAAACAAGTGTTGTAAGTGCCATACATTTCCTTACTTCAAGTTAGCTCTGATACCATGTTAAGATTCAATATGCTAAGATAGATATCATCAGTACTCAATTAAATTTTACAACAATAGTGAAACAAGTGTCGTAAGTGCCATACATTGCCTTACTTCAAGTTAGCTCTGATACCATGTTAAGATTCAATATGCTAAGATAGATATCATCAGTACTCAATTAAATTTTACAACAATAGCATATACATGAGAACTGAAAGAACAACAAGCACAACATAAGCACAAAAGACACAATCTATCTTGGGAAGCCCTCATGGGGTAGAAAACCCAGCAAAACTTCCTCAATATAGATCATCAAAAGTACAAAGATGAAATCCCCAAACAATAGATCCTTCTCCTCCTTTGTAGATCTCTCTCTCTCCTATGCGAGTTCACAAGTGGGTAAGTGTGTGTTCAAATGAGGAACACACCTCCTCTATTTATACTTTACATTCACTTGACTTTTACGCTTGACAGGTCAGCCTCAATAGTTTATTCTCTTGCTGACTGGGATGACCCCTCTAAGGGACTTAAACACCCCATTACAAATGAATTTTAGGGGATCTATTGCCCCAACATAAATGGGAGGATTTACCCAGACTTTACATAATAATAACATTTTGAAAGAGGAATAAAACATCTATGGATGAATAATAATAAAGTACATCAAATAGAATACTCTTTTAAGTTACAATATTTCAAGAGTTTTGTTGTTTTTTCCGCTTTTTATCTTGAGAAACCATTACCTTCAGACAATACACTACGACATACCCATGCTCAAATTGAATCTACAATGAACTAAATATGTTAATAATCCAATAGTTGTGCCCATCTAAGGATATCACACTCAAACACAATTTTATTAGGAAGGGCACACAATTCAAACTTCTGGTCTCTATTTTTTATGGTGTGTAGATGGAGGGAAGGGAACACAAGGTATGCAATTTGTAATTGTAAGCGTTTGTAAGGTGTAAGAGAGGCTCGTATGGGAAGCCAAGTAGATATCCCACCAAGCTATTCCAGTCAAGATATCCCACCAAACTATTAGGAAGTTCACTAGTTGTATCTCAAATTCTATTTTTATCTTGGCTACACATTAGGATTATAATTGCCAGCAACTACATGTATTGGATTAAAATTAAGATAAAGGGATTGAAATCATCTCATCAACTTGCAAAAAATTGTAGGAATTGCATGTTTTTCCATCAGACCTAATGATTAAGGCATTGTGATAGAGGAAGGCCTTATGGATACTTCAAGGTCTTATCCTAGAATCACCTCTGTAGTGTTATTTTTTATTGTGAAACAACAAATGCAACATTGGTCACTATTGCAAGAAACAAAAATGCTTACTTCTCACTCAGTTTTGCTCGTGTATAATGGATTCCCAAAAAATAAATCATGCAAAAAAGAAACCCCCAATATGAAGGGTTTGGAGCTATTGTTCATTATTGTAAAAGTTTGTAATGTTTGTCTTTGAGTGGTATGCTTAAAAAAAGGCCTTTTGGTTGTCTGTTACTTATGGAAAGTGTTTGGAGAGGTTTAGTGTTTCTTTTGTTGGTGATAGTGACATTGGGATGCAATGTGTTCTATCAAGTTGTACAAATATATGTAAGCTTGAGATAAGGGATAGCCCATTTATTGATTTGGATCTTTTATTAATCAAATACATCCCTTTGTTTCCAAAATGGCCTATCATTTCCTATTCACTCATATGCACACCTAGAATCCATCCACTTATTCTTTTATCATTTTGCAAACTTGACACATTACACACACACTCCTAACAAGAATGGTATTCAATTCCTTTCCCATTTATTGGCCCGACTAATAACATGGAGAACCATACCATCCTTAGACAGTAAGGTTAGGATACATGGGATAAAAACTCGTATTTGCACATATGGAAACAAACGAAGGACAATTCTCTGCAGTTTGGATACAAAGGACATGAGACTTCATCGGGGTTCAAACCAACAAGCACTAATATTGTTCCCTTGGACATAAAAATACCTCTATACCAACGTGTATCTAGAGAGTTAGTTAAACTAGATATGGAAATCAATGTGTGGAATGTAGATTGTCCAGCATCAAACAAAAATTTAGGCTAGGGTAGTGATTGCAAAGAGGAGCAATGTATCACTGTGGAGGATAAGCCTTGCACTCCGCAGCCTTCATGGTAACCTACTCAAAAAAGCATGGAATGTCCAGACCTAAAATCACAAAAAAAGGATGAAGTGAGTGGTTGGATGAATATTTCATTGCAAATTTGACTGACTCAAGGATTGGCCAAGAGGTAAATATTGATTGCTGGAACCCTAGTTTCAATACAATAGAGAAAGGTGGTTTGGGGGGGCGTAAATCCCTCATGGATCGAAGGCTCTGGTCAAGGCTTTGTCGACAGGAATTTGGAACACACCAAGTAGAAACCCTGTAGCATATCCATTCGATACTCAGTTGATTGCCTTCATGCGACCAATATGCATGAATTTAACAAAATGACAGGTACAAATTTCACAAATTAGGGCACAATATGTCCAAGAAAATAACTGGTGAATTGCTCCAAAAATGCAGTGAAATATTCAAACCCCAAATGAAAATCCTTTTACCAGATTCAAACCCCAAATTTAGAGATGTTCTCGTTTTGTTTTCTACCTATACGAGGAAGGTCGGTTTTACTTACTGAGTTCTTTGTGAGTTGCAGTCCTCCTTTGCTGCAACGTCAATCTCCTTGGACAGATTGGGACTCCTTTGCTGCGGTGTCAATTTCCTTTGACAAGATCAGGCTAGATGGTGACAGATTCCACCTTGACATAGTTTGCGGAGGAGACAAGGTTCGTGAATGAGCGGATTGATGCAGGGGACGTGGAGCTATTGGTGAGGTTTTTTTCATTTTGTTTTTAATTTATGTTTTTAAAAATAATATAAATTTTATATTTTTATATTATTTTATATTTTTTATAATGCAATATGTTGTAATATTTTGTTTTATACATATTTTAATATTTTGTTATATATATATATATATATATATATATTGTTATTATTACACTATATATTATATTTTAATATATTATATTCAATTCCTCAAAACATTACAAAACCCTCTAGAAATTAGCTTTGTCCATGAGTGGGATATATATTTTTGAGCTTGTCCTTTATGTAGTTTGGTGAGATCATCCTATGATGAGCAGTATTATTGATGATCACTCACACATTAGAGAAGCCCCAGATCATATATGCAGTGAACCTTATGATAAGAATGAGCCTCTTGACCTCATATTTGATGACCGAGATGACCTTTTATCCCATACAGACCAGTGCAGTGCCCAAAGTTTCAACAACATTGTTTTTAGTGGTTACAAATGATCCAGATAATATGTATAGGTATATGGCCCAGCAGGTATATTGTGTGCATTGGCTTTTATTATCTTGCTCTTTCTATCATTTTGATAGCTTGAATTAATATATAGTAATCATGATCTGGAATTATATGTATGAAATGAATATTGTTATTATTGATCATCTAAATGGTCTTATTACTTATATTTAGAAGATATTGTTTTATACTCGTTGGTTTTACCCTCTTAGGAGTGTGGACATGATCATTCCCACCTTTATGGCTTGATGTCTTAGGCATTACCTTCACTTTCCCCATCCATCCATTATCTATCCCTTGATTGGTTTTTACCCTGACTTACACCTCAGCCTGTGGTATGGAGGACCTCCCCACTTTTGCCTCTGTGTTGGATAACATCCATGTTAGTTTCTGTCTCAGCTCTGAGTTGGAAATAGATTTTATCAAAGCCTTGATCCTTCTGGGCTAGGAGTACCCACTGGTGTTGGTTCCTGAGCTTAGGTGAGTTGGATTTGATACCTTGATCACTCTAGTCGGTTTCCTCTATGTTTGGTCTTTATTGTAGAGAATCCCCCCAATTTCTTGAGTTTTGTTGGATAAAACATGAAGAAAATTGTACTATTGTCATTACATATGGAAACTATTGTTATATATCTTATGAAATCCCATGGAAATACTTTAAAAAGTGTGCTTCTCAACACAATGAAATAGGGATGTGAAATTAAATGGAAACTAAAACGAAAAGCACCCTGGATGAAAGCTGTGATTAGTTGTGCTTCTAAGCACATGCAAAATCCCCAAAAGGGTCATAGATGCCTAAAAATAAGTGGTTAAATATATTATAAATACAAAGACTATTGTCCAGAAAATTAAATGTAATGATTAATTCCTCATGGAGCCTACTAGTTGTGATGTGAGATGGAGTAAGGGACAACTAATTCTAAGTGTCTCCTAGAACCTTAAGTTATGGTTAGGTGGGAACCCAACCATGGCGGTTCTAGAAAATATCCTCATAGAGTTGTTTCATCTTGCATGTGAGTTGTAGACATTTTCCAAGGTTGAATAAGCACTCCTCTGAATAATTATTCCATTTGTGAGACACTGCCATTCCCTATGTGTTTATTATTTGACATATGCTTAAGTGTTTATTTCCCTTTTCCCATATCCAAAGTATCACAGTGTTGAGTCAGCCAAGTCATCCCCTTATCCTATCCTTGCATTCTTCTCCTTCACCCTTTGCCAGAAAAATGTTCATGTCTACACAATGAGTATATTCCTGAGGTTCTGTTGTAAGTAAATAATTATTTAAACTTATGCTTGATATAATTATCTATTAACTGCCAGTGAAATGATGCTTAATACTTTGATTATTTTTATGAGAATGATTAACAGAGCATGATTTAACCATTTTCACTTGCAGCATTAAACTTTTCTAGCCTAACTTATATTTTGATCAGTCTTGACCTGGTCAAACCTAGTTTGACCAAGTCCACCTTGGGATCCATGATGAGTTGGACCAATGATTTTATATGATGATGATATATGGTTCTATGATTCACCTTTGATGACTCCATACAATGGACACATGTTTCAGATGATTGTTGATGTATTTGTTTATGGTTATTATTATTTCCAGACCATTTTTTTATTATTATCGTCTGGGTATGGTTGAGGCTACATATGATCTTATAGGTTTCCACATTGTGTATGGGTACTCATATCTAGTATATTTGGACCCTATGAGTCTATTGAGACACTTAGATATCGGTTTCAGACACTCTCAGTGGTGATATGGTCATATTTCCACTTTTGTCTGGTTTTGCCATGCAGAAATGGCATGTCTAGCACTTGCATTGAGCTAACACGTTTCCCTATGGATCTACGGAGGAGATGGGGGTCCCATACACTTGTTATTACCATATAAACCCATCTCCATACATGATGGTACAGTCCTATTTTTTGCTAGGGCATCAGGAATTGAGTTACAAGCATTTTGATGGTTTTGACGTGGAATACAAATGGGAAACAAATGTCATTGAGGAAATTGATTTGGGCTATTGAGGCAAGGTTTTGGCATGTGGTTTTTTCATAGCTCATTTGTGATGTATCCCACTCCTTCCAGATAATCTTGCAACATTCAGTGGGGTCCACATGCTGTCTGGGTTGTGATTTGATGTTTTATTTTCTCATTGAGGGGTCCACGATTTGGTCATATGGTCACTTTGACATGTTATTGAGTCATATCTTATGTTATTAAGTCATGTATTATGTTATTATACCACGAGGTGATGCTAGTGAAGGATTATAACACCTCCTAGCCCCACCATGTTCTTCTTGTCACTTGTCCTAGTCATCTTCATATGGTGCTACCCCCCCTAGGGCCTCCTTTAGTGAGTGTGCACCCCTCTTAGTGCATTCATCCATGTTATATTTTTCTGGCTCATCATAGTCGTTGATTATATTGTATTTATCTTCTGCTCTCCACCACTCATTCATAAAGTGGTTTGGTCTCTCTCATTACTATTTAAGGAAGAGACCCCCCTATTGTAAAGGCACCTTTGGGCTCTTGAAATCTTGGAATAAAATGCTACTTTTACAGATCTACTTATCTAGCTTTGTTGGTTGCTCTTGCAAGTTGAATATACAATATTTTCTCTGTGTTATCATTGTGGATCTTGTGCTTCAAACGTTTTCTCTACAGGGAGGCCATGTGGGTGAAGAGGAGGACGATTTGAGGGGATGCTATTGTGGGGAAACCCCATATATTTCCTTTTGATTATTCTTTGTCTCATGGAGTATCATTATTGTATCTTCGTGTAACACCCCAATTTTGACCCTTAGGACATATTGGTTTTCAATGTAAATATTGTATAGATGTGATGTATGTTTTATTAGCATGGAGCTCAAGGACAATGCCCTGCTAGTGGATGCTCGGTTTTATGTAAAAGGAAAGTAATTGATAATCTATTATCCATGTTCTATTAATCTATGGGACATTGTATATGATGTAAATATTAATATTGCAATAAAAATACAAAAAAAAACTAGCTATGGAGGAAACTAATAAGAGGGGCCCATGTGTATCCACTAGGAAGAGGTGAGGGGGTTGTGGGATTGAACC
Organism: Larix kaempferi; assembly: GCA_027924585.1. Classification (NCBI taxonomy): domain Eukaryota; kingdom Viridiplantae; phylum Streptophyta; class Pinopsida; order Pinales; family Pinaceae; genus Larix; species Larix kaempferi. Next base: position 8,843,864 of record BSBM01000003.1, read on the forward strand.
CTAGGATTCCTTATGTCATATTGAGAACCCATTTGACTTTCCTTGCTGACATTTAATTCTATTTAAGGAAGTAGTTGAAGAAATCAGTCCAGGAGAGTGATGGAGTATGTGCAGCCCTGAAATTTGTAAGGCAGGGTATGGGTTGAATTTTGCTTGACCCACAAGTCACTCCACCTCATGTAAAGATGTTTCCCTCATCCTCATTACATGGTTGATTGTTCAAGCTTCAAGGGGATGGAGGATGCATGCCCAACAGTGAAGAAAAATGGAAATCACGATTATGAGAAAAACCACGACTTGGAGTGCCAAATTCATCCAGAAATTCATGTGGAAAGTTAAATCCAATGAGGGATCCTTTGACTCCGACCCTGGTGTGAATTTACAGAGTGTGATATGCTCAGGAACCCATGAGAAAACCCTAAGTTCGTATCCAAGAATGGAGTTGCGAGACATAGTCGATTTGGCAATAGAAATGGAGAAAATCCAAGTGGGAATGACAGAGAAGAAATAGAATAGAAGGTGGGATGGCTTGATAAACCTAGTGAAGGATAGAGTCTCAAGGAGTCAACAACTTGGAAATTTCTATGCCCACTATGAAGAGTAATGGAGGGAAGCATCGCCTAAGGGACTATGTAGCAGAGAAGGGGACCTTCCTTATGTTGGGTGCGGTACGTATTGTGGGTGCCGTGGCTGTTTGAGTTTAGTTTAAGATTCTTGTAGCTCTGTGGTTGAGATCACTGGATTGAAATCCTCCTCCATTGTCTTTTACATGCTTGATAAACCAAATGGTGTGTTGGATTAACATGTTTGTTTGTGTGAATCCATGGCTATGAGTGAGCCTGTTTAGTTCCTCCTTAGTGGATACACAGCCGAGCTTGGGGGTGGTGTCTCAGTTCAAAGAATATAGGTTGGAAAAAGACCTATGGTTGGGTGGAACGTTTCTCTCACATATCCAGTTGCTTGGACAGTTTCATCTTAAAAAGATAAATGATTTCTCTAGTATTAAATGATGCTACTTCCTATGTTGTGTTTATTTCTTATTTCAATTCAATTTGAATGAAATGATTACATGGAATCAATCAATAGGAGACCTATGTATAAGACTGAACATGAGGCTGGTTCATTCTTTTGATTGTTGCATCATTTTTCTTGTGTTAAATATGATGTTAGTCTTGCATGCTAAAAACTATAGACACTATAGACACTGGACTTTCCAAGTTGAAAAAAAAACGAATTTTAACAAATAGTTCTACTGAATCAAATCATAATAATGAATCATGTATTATGAATCATGGTATCAAGTATGTTGAGGAGGTAATAGGAAGAAAGCCTGATGAAGTCCGAAAGTATGGTTTTCTGTTAATAATTTTCATTGTTACTCAATGAAATTACTTCATAGAAAACGAAAACCTTATTCCCTTCCATCAACAACAGATTTCTCTCTCTTTCCTCGTCAACCGATCATTTGATATTATTTCTCTCTATTACCTCGTCAACCGATCATTTGATATTATTTCTCTCTATTACCTGGTCAACCGATCATTTGATATTACTTTGTCAGCATGCTTATGAATCATCAACATGCTTTTGAATCACGGTATCAAGTATGTTGAGGAGGTAATAAAAAGAAATCATGATGAAGTTGGAAAGTAGTAGGCTTTGGTTTTCTGTTAATAGTTTTTACTGTTACTAAGTGAAATTACTTCATAGAAAACGAAAACCTTATTCCCTTCCATCAAAAACAGATTTCTCCCTATTACCTCGTCAACCGATCATTTGATATTCTTTCTCCTTAAATAAGGAGAAGCTGCTATGCTGCCATGGTCTCAATAAATATGGAAAAACCAAATAAGCACATTCCATTTCCTCCATAAAGAGGGTGGATTAGGAATGAGCTACTTGAGCCATCTTACAATGGAGTTTTTCAAGTCTTTAAATAGGTTTTTAGCACAAGTTAATACTATAATGCAAATATTATGGGTCTCACAATACAGGCAAATACCATGGGCCAATACCATGGGCAGATACAGTGGATCAATACCATGGGAAATCCATTACAAATACCACTAAGCTATTTAATATTTATGGCAAACCCATTAATGATAAACTAGCATAACCAATTAACTTGTGGTCAATAAATGATAGATCACAATTAAGTTAAGTTCCATCAATTATGATGTTCCTCTTCGCCTCTTCAACCCCAAATTGTAAAATATAGATGCCTATCCTAATAATTACTCTTTGACCTAATCAATGTTAACTAACATTCCCCCTCAACTTGGGATAAACACCTATCCCATTTAATTATTATTATTGTTTTATTTTATATTGTAAAATATTATACTAGGTTAACATATGGGGATGAAAGTTAAAATATAGTCAATACTATGGTGGATAATTTAATACGGAACTTACATGAATTTTTATTTTTGAATAATATTTTTTGGTCTAGACACCTTACATGAGTTTTTATTTTTGAATAATATTTTTGGGTCTAGACACTTTACATACACAACACATCTCACCCACTTAGATTATAACCAGCATAGATCCATCTTAAATTCGGATCTATCAAGAACCTAGAGTGATCCAATGTCTTGAGGTGTATTTTTTTTTTTAAATTAGCTCAAGAAATTTGATCTCTCATGATTGATAGATCCGGGTTTAAGTTTTAAGTTTTTATTTTTTAAACGAATCAATTTTTTAATTCATTTTCATAATATTTTATTTTATGAGCCAACATGGACTTTTTTTTTTTAATACTTTCCATAATTTTTTATTTTATGAGCCAGCATGAATTTTTTAAATTATTTTGTTAGGAACAAATGTTACAACATATCCCTCATACTGGGTTGTAGTGCACCTAGCTTCATTTAACTGAGTTCAATAACTATTATGAAGATGCATTAATAGTGCTATTGTAATGAAGCTTTAATGTCACTTATAGCGTCAAGTGTCGCAGCTGATGTAGTGTACAATATTGATGAATGATAGGACCTTGAGTTTGAAGCGGACCCTACACTTACTTTTGCATCTGAGTGTACCATAGCATCGGTACGAGGCTGTCAAGGGATGAAAGTTGTGAGTTTAGTGACAGAAGTATTAGTGCAACACTATGCTCACATCATCAGCTAAACTATTTAATTAGGATGCAGTGACAGCTTGTATTTATAATTTTTCCGCATTGTGTATTTTATAGTAACTTCAAAAAAAAAAATCGTGTAGAAGAGATGTGACAATTGGTATCAGAGGATGGTCAGTACACTAGGACCTTAAGCTCATTTGCATTACTGTTGTGTTTTATTTTGAGTTAAATAAGTAAGATTTCCTGTAGCATACTGTTCTGTAATTTTTTTTATATAATTACATTAATGTGCCGACTTCTAACAAACAACTGTTGGCCAGACTTAGACAGTACAACGGCTAAAACAGTAAATGGAAAAAATAAATTATGTGGAACAAGAAGGACATTTGGCTGTAGAAACATCCATCCAGCGAGGAGAAACGGCCAGCAAGCAGGGGAGAAACCAGAACTCTGCATAAGGAGAAACAACATCCAACGAGATGTTGGAAATAGTAAAAATTCTTAAGGCTGAATTGATCAGCATTAAAGAAGATAACATCAAAACCTTTGAAGAACAATGAGAAATAAATGTTATCCTGCTTCAAAAGTTGAAAGAGAAAGAAAACAGTCACCTTCCGACACCGGAGGAGTAGCATGCAGAAAAATCTGTCACAAAACAAATTTCAAAATTTCAAACTATACCTCCAATAATTTCTATGAGTTACAATATGGACGTCAGTGACGAAGAGTCACAGGGCGAAGATGCTGAAGAGTACATTGGCAAGAAGAAAAAGAAGACTGGAAGACTAAGTCATCTACAATCAGAATTGAGAAAAATCAAGCCTCCTACTTTTAACGGAGAAGTAAAAACCGGAGAAGAAGCAGAATTGTGGCTGAGAGACATGGAGATATATCTATGTATGTTTGATTATTCCATCACCATAAAGGCTAGGATTGTTGTTTTAAATCTGCAGGGTAAAGCATCGGCTTGGTGGGATGACCTCAAGCTGAACCGCTCAATCAAAGAGAAGAAGGTAAAGTGGAAAACCTTCGCAACATTCTTCAAACATAAGTACATGTCCGAAAGGTACTTTGATAAAAAGGTAAAAGACTTATACGACCTTAAGCTGGGATAGAAAACCATGTAGGGACTAATCAGTAAATTTCTTGACTTGCTCAAGTACGTCCCTTACATTCAAGAGGAGAAAGTAAGAATCCAGCGTTTTCTAAACTATTTTTCGTTTGGGTACAAGGATCAGATAGAGTTTGACAATCCTAAAACTTTAGAAGATGCGTTCAGAAAAGATAGACTGTTCTATGAATAGGGGCAGAATAGAGTTGAAGTGTCAAAAAGGTGGAACAAAAAGAAGAAAACTAGATCTGAAAATAGGCAGAAAGGACACAGGCCCAACCAGTTCAAAAACCAAGTTTCAAGGGCACCTTTCAGCAATAGGTTTGAGGGCAGCAAACCCCAACCCAAATTTGCTCCACCCATAAATAAGGTTAACACTGAAGGCACCAGAAAACCGAAACCTACACCAGTTAAGCCACCACTCAAGTGCTGGGGCTGTGGAGAAAACCACCGCTGGTATGATTGTCCTCATAAAAAGGACATAAGAAAACCTGTGCATAACCTGTGTCTATTTTGATTGATTATGGCGCATGTAAGAGTTACATAGACCCAAAACTGTGTGAGTCATGCAAACATAGTAAAAACAAATACATGCAGCCTTGGCTGGTTTAAATGGAAACCAGGACAAAAAGGAAAGTTTGAGAGGTAGTAAATCATTATCCATTGAAGTTGAATGAATGAATCTAACACTAATGGAGATTTAAATGTTTTTCCATTGGGATCATACAATGTGCTCATCGATATGGATTGGCTGGAAAAACATAGGGTTGTTATTGACTGTTATAAAAAATATGTTACATTCACTAACGAAGTAGGACAGCCAAAGAAGATTCAAGGAATAGTAAGAGCAGTGAAGTTACGAGAAATTTCTACTCTTCAGCTAAAAAGAAATGCTCGGAAAGGGTGCAAATTATACATTGTCCACATGACAGAAAATCAACAAAGTGAAATTTTAGAATTCACAAAACATCTTGTTTTGGCTGCGTTTGAGGATGTGTTTCTCGAGGAGATTCTGGAGTTACCTCGTAAATGAGCACCGAATTTTACCATAGACTTGTCCCCTAGAACAATACCAAACTCTAAGGAACCTTATAGGATGAGTACACCTGAATTGATAGAGCTGAAAGCACAATTGCAGGAGCTGCTAGAAAAAGTTTACATCCGTCCGAGTGTATCCTTGTGGGGAGCACCAGTGAGTTTTGTATAGAAGAAACGCGACACTTTCTAGCTGTGCATAGACTATTGAAAACTGAACAAAGTAACCATCAAGAATCGACATGCCTTGCCAAGGATAGGCGATATGTTCGATCAGGTTGGGGGTGCAACTGTCTTTTCGAAGATTGATCTAAGGTCAGGTTATCATCAAATCAGAATCAAGGAAGAAGATGTGCATAAAACAGCTTTCCCCACTCGCTATGGGAAATATGAATTTGTGGTGATGCCATTCGGTTTGACGAATGCACTAGCCACAGTTATGTGCTTAATGAATAATGTTTTCAACAAGTGCTTGGATAAATTTGTTGTAGTGTTTATCGATGACATACTCATATATTCAAAGAACGAAAGTGAGAATGAGGAACACCTAAGGATGGTGCTGCAAGTTCTATGAGAAAATCAGCTTTATGCAAAGTTATCCAAGTGTGACTTCTACAAGGACCAAATATAATACTTGGGTCACATTATTTCAACACAAGGAATTGCAGTGGACCCTGACAAGATTAAGGACATAATGAGCTGGTCTACTCCCCAGAATGTAAGCGATGTCCGCTCTTTCATGGGATTGACTGGGTACTACCGAAAATTTATTGAAGGATTTTCCAAAGCAGCCCATCCCATTACATCTTTGTAGAGAAAAGAAGTTAAGTTTCTTTGGACAGCCAAGTGTGAAGCAAGTTTCGCAAAGCTGAAGCAGTTGCTCACTACTGCTCCTATTCTAAAAGTGGTTGATCCATTTGGAGATTTTGTTGTGTGCACAGATGCATGCAAGGATGGTTTGGGTGGCGTGCTAACGCAAGACGATTCAGTAATTGGGTATGAATCGAGGAAGTTGAAAACGCAGGAAGTAAACTATGTGACGCATGATCTCGAATTGGTTGCCATAATTCATGCTTTAAGAATGTGGCGACATTACCTTCTTGGGAAAAGGTTTTTTTTTAAACTGATCATATTGGGCTGAAGTATCTTTTTGAACAACCGAATTTGAATGGAAGGCAAGCAAGGTAGTTGTATTTCTTAAGCGAATTTGACTTCAATATTTAGCATATTAAAGGCAAAGAAAATAAAATTGTTGATGCACCTAGTAGACGCATGCTCCTACTAATGATGGCTTCAGTTAACAATTTTCAGTCTTATTTAATATTGTAGATCCGGACAACTACTGAAAACGACCAAAAGTATCTAAATTTAAGACACAAATGTCTTGCAGAAATTTCAGATCAGCAAGCAACTAATTACAACATCTCCAAAGATGGGCTGCTGCTTTTTAAAAACAAGTTGTACATACTAGATCAACTAGGGTTGAAACAACTGATTATGGATGAATTTCACAAGAGACCATATTCTGGTCACCCAGGCTATCAGAAAATGATGATAGCTATTAAAAACCAGCATTATTGGCCTAGAATGAAATCAGAAATTTTTGAATACATTGCAAAATGCATGGACAGTTAGCGGGTGAAAATAGAACATCAACATCTGGCTGGTTTGCTGGCCTATACCTGTACCACTGGGTTAAAATGGAAATGGGAGACCATTTCTATGGATTTTATCACTAGGTTGCGTAAAAATAATAAACATCATGATGCTATCATGGTTGTGGTGGAAAAATTGACTAAGGAAGCGCACTTCATACCAATCAAATCCACTTTCAAGGAAATAAATGTTGCAGAGGTTTTCATGAAATAAGTCTTTCGACTTCATGGAATTCCCAAGGTGATTATATCGAACAGGGACACCAAATTCACCTCACACTTTTGGAAGGATCTGTTTGCAGTTTTGGGGACTAAATTGAGTTTTAGTATGGCCTACCATATGCAAACCGATGGACAGATTGAAAGAGTAAACCAAGTCCTTGAAGACATGCTTCGTTTATATGTAATGGACAATCCAAAACAGTGGGAAAACTACCTACACTTAACTGAATTTTCCTCCAACAACGGTTACCAAAATTTTGCAGGAATGAGTCCATTCAAAGTGTTGTATGGAAGAAAGTGTAAAACACCTATGACTTGGGACGATCTGGTAAATCGGATCGTGATGGGTCCCGAAATGCTAGTTGAATTGGAAAAGATTGTGCATAAAGTTAAAACTAACTTAAAAACTGCCCAAGACAGGTAGAAGAGCTATGCTGATCTCCATAGAGAAAAGAAAGAATTTGAAGTTGGGATCATGTATTCCTAAGAGTGAAAGCAAAGAAATTTCTTTGAGCCTGGGCAAGGTAGCCAAACTTGCACCAAGATTTTATGGTCCTTTCCAAATACTTGCTAGAGTAGGACCCGTTGCTTATCAATTAGCTTTACCAGCGAATTTTAAAGTGCATGGTGTGTTTCATGTTTCATTGTTGAAGAAATATGTATATGATCCTAAGCATATTATGAACTGGCATGTGATTCAGGTGGAATCAGAAGGAGGCTTCCAGAGAGACCCTATATGCATACTGGATCGAAAAGAGGTGGTACTTCATAATCAAACCATCGTTTAGGTAAAAGTGTAATGCGAGCATTATAAGCCTGAAGAGGCTACCAGGGAAATGGAAAAGGAAATGTGAGCATCATGCCCTTTCATGTTCGAAGAAGTATAAGGTACAAGCTGAATTTTCTTATAATGTTTTTTGTTGTTTTGCAAAACTGTTTAACACCAAGGACGGTGAAAACTTAAGGGGAGGGGAAATGTAATACCCCAATTTTGGACTTTGAACCATTATTGTATTTTTGCTAAGTATTATTTCAGTTTACTTACTTGACATTAGAAATCTGATAAATTGATTTCTATTGACCATGTGGACCAACACAATGATGAGATGGGAGTCACAGTACCCTAAGGTTTGGAGGGGAAATGCCACTTAATAATAATAATAATAAATTATTATTTGGAGAGAAATGGAAAACCCTAAAGAAGAGATTTGAGAAATTAATGAATTAAAAGAATTTATAAAATGAGGAATTTTCACCTAAGAGAATAAAAAGTGAAAACTCATTCAAACACACATTCATTATCACATTCATGATTCACAATCTCAGAAGCCAAACACACACGAGAAATGAAAATGGGGAAGATACATGAACCTGAGACAAACGAAGATTAGTGAGGGAGGACGGATTTGGGAGAACCTAACTGGTTCTGAAGCCAAGTGATTGAGGACATATTTGGGACAAGCAAGTTGGTCCAGCTTGAGAGGAATCATACATCTTGGTATGGTCTTGGCCACTTAATTGTGTGCAGGTAGGAGAACTACCCCAAGCTAGAAGGATGACTGCATTTACCTGAATAGGTTGTGTTACATTGATTCTCTTAAGGGATGAGGCTTAAAATCCTTTGGAGCATCTTGGAGCTCAGGAGTACTGAGTTGGATGTTGGGTTTCCTGCTGCCATTGAAGTATCCCAAATAACTTGGGTAAGCCAGTTAAGGGTAACTTAAAAGCTATACTCTGACCTAGGGGACTGTGAACTCAACTTGGTGGTGACCTGAGAGCAAGGAGTACTTGCTGGTCTAAGGCTAGGAGGATTGTGCTTGATTCCACTGGTCATCTGAACTCAGATAAGTTTATATGTTCAATTAATGTGTTTATGGACAATATTGGATTGTGTTTATATTTATTCCTCGAAGTATTGATTATTGATCTATTATTTCAGATATGATAAGATGTAAGTTGTATACTGATTTTCTGAGCTTAGATCTGCCATGAAATTCCTAGATTTTTGTCATCTAATTTAGTTTCATAAGCTAAATGAAATACTTGAGTATTCTTGGTTATGTTGTTGTATGAATGAGTAAAATTATGATGCAGATTTGGGAACATAAATGTTGTTTTGAATCAGGGTTATACACCTCAGAAATGCATCCTTTAGAGTGAATATGTTGTAAATGTTGATCTATGTGTTATGCATGCATTTCATACAGAGTATATTCATTTTTATATAAATGACAAAACTAGGGTTACATATGTTTTATTATGTAATTCAGGAAGACATGTAAACCTAAAGGTTTACATGCCAAGCCTCAAAATATTTATAAATCCTTTCTGCTAAGTTTATGGATCAAGATGCATAGGATATATCCTTAGATGTTCTCATTGAAATGTTTATGTGGGATCTCCTATTATATTCACATTACAGTTCTATATGAGAAAGGAAAAATTATATATATATCTCAGAATGAAATCATACTCATGTTTAGGGTTTCATAAATGGTGTTCGCACTTGTTATTATTTCCTAAGAGGCACACTACACTCTTATGCCCTCGATAGGAGCTAAGTAGGGATACGAGATTTGACCTGGGGTCAACTCGTGGCCCTTGGCTGGAATCCATATTTCATTTACGATTATAGAGCTAGATATTATACTGGCGCTTTCGCCATTTCATCTTACTAAATACATAAACATTTGAATACCGGCTAGTGACAGCCATGATACATTCGTAGCTGGGTATCATTGCACAAGAGTCGCAACAACATGAGTAGTATCATATGACTGTGTTATGGACAGAAGGAGAGTGCAATGCTCCCTTCCAAGTCAAATTGTGGTCTCTAGTAGAGACCACATTAATATTAAGCAGTAAATAAATGAAGATTTATACCTATAAGTTTCAGAGGAAAGTATTTCGTTATGGCTAAGGGTTAAACCATATGCCCTTCCGTTAAAAAGAAACAATTCATATTTATTATTTCACACAGCTTGCACATGTGGAAAAGACCGAGCAGTTTAACACTGTAGAGACAAATCGAAATACAAGTATGCATCGACACAACCACTCTAACCATTTATGCATTTTGGATATTCCGAGACCGAACATTTCGGGCAGCATTGATGGAACCTTTCAGAGTAAAGACAATGTGTAAAAATCCACTTAAATAAACGTTTCAACGATGTCCAAATTGACGCACTTAAACATACGATTGTGTATATATTTATATATGTGAAAATATGCATTGAAACAGATGAAGTTATATTCATTGGAATGTTGTGTATACAAACATTTAACCATTTACAAAACCTGTAAAATATTACATAGACATGTGGAATGAAACAAGACATGTATTAGTCCTTTGTTGAATGCAAAAAGACTAAACCAGACATACAATAGACATACGAATGCAAATCCATTCATGATTGAACTCTATTCTTGTACACGAGGAAAAACAGAGGCCGAGAGCAACAGCTATTCCAACACTATGGAAAAATTAATGAACGTTGAAAGTTGCACACATCTAATGCATTCATTATTTACAAAGGCAAAATATGTTTGCAAAGTTCAACATTTTATCACAGCACCGAGTCCTAGTATGGGAAAACCATGTGCGAAACCGCAGTGGAGGACTAGCGACCCAAGGGATGGTCAACTCATACATTCGCACAACAAAGCTTGCAAGTCTACAGTACATATTTTAAATTGAAAAGCATGCCATTATCTACCGGCTCAGAAAGCCGTAACATTGTTCAAGAGTGGACACATGCATCTGCGAGAATGGCCGAGGGCCCAACTCTGCGTTGTTGTAAACATGAAACCGGAACCAGGTTTTAAGTAACCCCCTCCACATCTGGTCAATTAACCTAAGAAATACGATGAGGATTGGGTTACCTCGCGAGGATTGAGTCCATTCTCCAGTGTCGAGATCGTGGTGTCGCTATGGAAGTGCCCAACAACCCTTATCGACTCTGGTCCCTGTTAGGAACCCATGTCAATCCTTCTATTTAATTTGTTAGTATATTGTTGTTGGATGCATATGCTTTGTAAGTCGTCCTATAGTATTTGTTCATCTATAGTTTGTATTATTGTTGTTGGACACATATGCTTTGTAAGTCGTCCCGTAGTAATTGTTGATCCATAGTTTGTATTGGCCCATGGTATTGACCCATGGTATTGGCGCCTAGACTTAGTATATAAGTTTGTGCTGAGACCAATGAAGGTACCGTGAAGTTATTTATATTGAGCTTGCTCAATGGAGGTTTCCCCCTCGAAGTGGCCTGCGATCAATAAAAGCGATTATGAGTTCTGTTAATTCTGCTATCTCATGTATTTTCATTAATTAATTGTTGCAAGTTCTTCACATCTGGTATCATAGCACTTTCTTGGGCACGTTGGGTGGAATTTCTGCCAATTTTTTTTTCGCATCTCTTGCAAGTTCGGATATGGGAATAATCCCTATCTGCTTAACTATGGGAAGTCCTTGGGCATAAGCCCTGAAACGCATTGTGAGGAGTGCCATAACAACCCCAAAGTAGCTGGCCCATTGAGAGGACCTTCCAGCGAAAAGGGAAACGACCCTTACCTGATTGACTAGTTCCCACCCATGACGTAAACCAAGAGCTGTCGTTTGTGGCAAAGCGGTTATCAGTTTTAACTGATCCATGGAGTGAGGGGTACTACCCCAGTACACAAGCTGTCAGACAACATTGGTGGTCGAGTGAAACCCTGAACTGTTAGGAAGCCGAACATACCTGGGGTCCATATTTGTTTTCAGCTGAACTGTTGATCACTTTCGCGCCGTTTCAGATCCATTCCGAGTCGTTTCAGATCCATTCTGAAAGATGTTCCAGATCCAGCCGTTTTAGATCTATTCCGAAAGCCGTTTCAGATCAAGCTATTTTTTATCCATTTGGTGTCATTTCAGATCCATCTATTGCCGATCACATCCGCATCATTGCAGATCCATCTGTTTCCAATCCCTTCTGTGTCATAGCAGATCCCTTCTATTTTTTCTCCATATCTCCCTTGTTTTCACGTTGATTCCCTTGAAACTTCCCTGACACCCCTGTAATCTCATTCTGCATCTTCCATTCCTAAGGACCCTATCCCAAATTCTACTTCCCAAAGCCAGAAATCCCACATTTGTCTATTTTTAGGGTTTGCCATAACTTCTTTAATTTTCACCCAATCGCCTTCAAATTTTGCGACCATGTTCATTCCCTATTTCTGCTTCTTTGTCCCTCTCTGACAAATTTTCCCATTTTTTAATCCCGCTTCTGAATCCCTCATTTTCTACTTCCCTATCCATTCGAAAGTGTCCAAAACCTCATCAAACCCCAATTACCCATAAGAGTTTTTCCCAAATCCAAAATTTTCTTTACTAAATAAGGTATATCCGACGGCTAAGAATGTCAGATATCATCCATTTTTACATGGCATGGCCATTGGATATTCGACTTTATGCTCTATGATATCTGACGTTCTTTCCATACCATCGACGTCTAAGAACATCGGATATTAGCCATTTTTACATGGCATAGCTGTCGGATATCCAACGTCAACCGCTAAGATAACTGACTTCATATTAAGTGCTAGGCGTCAGATGTCTGACTGCACATTAAGTTCTAGGTGTCGGATATTCGACGTCATATAACGGTGGGATATCTGACAGAGTGTCCTACCATCGAATTTCATCCAAATTTGGACCGGCATTTAAACAAGACGAAGGTTGTCGGATGGCCGATGGCAATATGTAGAAAATCCAACATTCTTGCCGTCCAATTTTGGGTCCAAACAACCTAGTGTGATTTGTCAAAATATCACCAAGTCAAAACCATTTGTGGAAGTGGTTAAGGATAATAAGTATTGTAGGATGTCGAGTCTTTTCTAGGGATACAATATATAACCTATTTACACACCATCAACATAATTAATATCTTTCTTTCATATATATGATGTAATTCTTGGAGATCCCTAATCATCATGTCTTGACTTGCAAAACTCGACCCTGCTCATTCACTTGTTTATGAGTCTTGCCTTTGTCTCTGCATTCTAGTTGATGTTCATCTCATTTCAAAATGTCTCACCTTTCTATGCTAATTTAATGTTGGACTCCCCTAAAAAAAATTCTAATTTTTCTCACTAGCCATATGTGACAACATGGTTTATGTCTTGTCCATCTCAAACATTTGGGTTTTCAAGAAAAGTAACAAGACAAAATGAGCCAATTACCAAGATGAGCAAAGGACAAATGAATTGATCTAGCCTTATAAGGCCACAAACATGGGTCTTAAGTTGGTCCTAATTATTTAACAAGGGCATTATGGGACATGCATAGGGCCTAACACCACCACATAGGTCTTACTGCAAAAATTATTTACGTGTGAGAAATATAATACTAGAAGGATTTTAGGGTTTGGAACACTAGGAAAAATAGTTTTAGGCATGGTGTTCCCAAACATGTCCCCAAAAATCATGAGAATTGACCTTTACTTCAATTCCCATGACTTTTAGAAACATTTTTTAAAACAATGCCACTAAATCCATTTTTAAGGGTCGTGTTTTGACAACCAACCCTAAAAGTCATGGGAATTGAAGTTTTGGAGGTGGGTTGTAAAACATCAACTCTAAAAGTTCAATTCTCATGACTTTATAGGTGGTTTTTAAACAACTACCCCTAAAAATACATTTAGGGAAAATATTTTAAAAACCACCCCCAAAATTCACAAGAATTGAAGATTTGGAGGTGGTATGAAAAACCACATCCAAAACTTGACCTTTGGTGGTGTTATTCAAAAGCCACCTCGAAATCCCTTTCAAAACTTTCAAAGACGGTTTTTCCATGACTGTAGCAAGCCTAAACAATTGCTAAAAGAATAATTTCTTATGAAGATGGGTCTCCTCTCTATTTCCCTGTATGAAGAGACATGTTAGAAATTTTGAAGAGACCTGTTAGAAATTTTATATCGAAACAGTCGAGAGTCACCATCTAGCCACCCGCAACAAAGCACTTGAGCTAAAGTCTCTAATGCCCAATCAACTCTCGTAGGAGGTGATCACATGATCTCATATTAAGGCAACGCCAAAATTTCAATAGCCCTACCTCATGCAGGAACTACCAAATCTCAAGATAGCTCATTGTAGTTTGTCGAATGGTGTTAAAGTGGTACTCTCACCACTCAATCACCATCACAATTAATCATCAAAGTACAAGCTGCAACATAACCGAACAAAAATGTGTTAGTCTAAAAAAACATAAAAATAGAAAAACTAAAAAAAATTGACATTTTCTATGGTTGTGCAACTTTTCCAAGAATAATTGTGCGGTGGCCCAATCACAAAGCTTATAACTGTGTCGATAGTCCACGCGAGGACAGGTGTATGGGCACACGATCATTCTGCAACCCTACATCACACCTTGGATGCCCACCCGTTTGACCCGTGCCATAAAATGATCTCATGGATTTCCTATGTGGAGCCGGGAACTCCTATCCCATGCAACAATGAGATTTTCAAATAGAAAGTCGCATGAATTTCATGTGTTGGAGAATTACAGTCAACCGAACAACCATGCCACTATTTCCAAAAATAGTCACATGTGTTTCCAAAAATCTACCTATCCAATCTCTCAGAATATACAAATCTAGGTTTAGGAAATACAATCCAAACTCAAATAGTGAAAATGAATTTTGAAATGTAGGCCCTGCCCCTATTTATAGATGATAGGACCAAACTTCATTTGGCTCATTCAAGATATCCATAGCTTCATTCGACATGTCATTAGCATCATCATGATTAACATCACATGCTCTTTGTCATGGTACGATTTGTTTTGTCCTCTTGAAAACTTGATTGGGACCACATTTTTTTTCTATTTCCCTAGGTATGGTCTTCCATTTTTAGTATTGTTTTCACTCATGAATATCTTCTCATGCACACTATTATGTTATGGTATTTCTTTCATGTACGCAGGATGTTGGTGAGACAACTTTTATTTCTAACCCAACGACCCATGACTACCTTATGAACTATATCTTCTCAAGCCTTCATATAAGCTTCGTATCACCTCCATATACATTGCACATATCCAATTATTTTACTGATATCTTTAAGGTTTTCATCTCTTTACAATTCACATCATAACCTCAAGTTCACCATGTATTTTTCAGACCATAGCTTTCTACCATCATGGGTATGCACACCACTACAACTTCTTGTGTGAGGGTACCCATGTTACTTCACCATTAAATTAGGGAATTTGCTCGTTCACCACCTCACCATGAAAGCCACACACTTGTCCCTAAATGCTTTTCGTTGACCACCCCCCGGGATTCCTAGGCACTTCATGGTTAGGATTCATGAATGGCCTCTCATCCCCACCATGATCAATAGACCATTTATCTCATCAACCCCCAAGAAGAGCCTCAATGGGACCCTACTCATTGATTATAACACCATTGTTAGTTGACCATCTCCATAGGAATGTTTTGTATGGCATTTACACGTTCGGTACTCATCTTCTCATTTGTAACATTTCACCTTATTCTTTTACTCTTTTGTAAAAAGGGGTTCCCAAACACACCAAAAACATGGGAATGATGTCATTTCCATTAATATTTTTGGAAGCAACACCCTTGGTCTTCTTTAATTAGCATATTTGCGCCATGTTACTCACGTACGAACATCTTCATTGATATCATTGTCACCCTATTGCATGATATTTTTACTCATCCTAGTTTTACATTCCATTAAATGCCCAGATTACAATTTGTTTAGTTCATTGGCCCATTTTGACTCTCATTAATTCTATACCACTAGTTGAAGATTACGACCTAGAGGCACTCACCCATTTTTATTTTGATCAAGGGAATTCATATGGGCTTCATGCTTAACATCTTGTCTCATTTGTCACCATCATAGTCAATTACAGTACATTTGTGGTCCTCATTAGTGATATCATTATCACGATGATAGAATTAACTCTCATCAACTTTCGTAGAATACATTCCGATATTTATGACAACATTGATTGAACCTTGGTTATCCTTCTCCTCAGTAAATGGCTAACCTTAGACTAAGCATAGAGAGTCATTATTACTCTTTGCCTCAATAGTCTCCCTACTACTCAACACCAACTCTTATAGCGGATAAGGAGGAGGGGGAGTCGTACATTCCGATGGTCACAACATTCCTAGTTATGATTGTTCAAAGACATCCATATTTAGTATTTCAGGTTGCCCACACCACCATCACCATTCTTAAGGTTCAACCAACCCCCATTGTTATTTGAAATTGTCAACAATTCGCCCCCCTCGAGCCTCATTGCCATCATATCAATGCACTAGGTATATCTACTTAGGAAAAGACCAAAGCCAACTTCGTCCCTATCTAAACAGTTTAGAGATTCACAACCTACAAAGCCATACAAGAGAAAGAGTATCAAGCATGCTGGTGAGACAATCAATATAAAGACTTGGGTAAAGTTGAAAAAAGCAAATAAACTTTGATTTCCTGTTAATAGTTTTTAGAATTCGAAATACTTTCCTAGATCCAAACTTTAACAGAAAGTCAAAACCCTACTTCTTTCTAGCTTGATGCTCCTTTCTCCCTATTACCTGGTAAAAGGCTAATACCTTTTCTTCCCATTGCCTCGTTAGCATACTTCATGCCTTTCCCTTTCACACCATTCAAAGGTGAACAACAATTGCCACTTTATTGTGATTTATTCGCATATGTCACAACATATGTGGTGCATTGTCTTGCCATGTAGATAATATGCAGTCTTCCTTTAATAACATTCGCATTTCTTTGTTTCGAAATTATCCAATAACTTTGTAATACTTTGAATTGTTACTTTGGCTAGAGAATTCCCACCCATTGTAGAGGAAGTAAGTGCAAATTAGCATGGGTGAGCAAATTTGAATGGTTGGGAGACACTTATGAAAGGTAGAAGGAACGATCTGGTTATGAATTGGGGATCTTCACATCCCGTTAGACTGACAGTTCCATCTCGCATCAAAGTCATAGTTGAGATAAGAAAAAGGAAATCTATAGAGCCATTCAAGGCAAAGAGTATAAGAAATGCTAGCAATTAAGATTTCGAAATCTCTAAGATATAGAAATAGTTCATTTATAAAGTTTATAAATCTGAAAAAAATTCAGTAACATATTTAAACGGCAACAATATAACTCATGTCTTGGAAATAGTTCATTTATAAAATTTATAAATTTGAAAAAAATTCAGTAACATATTTAAACCGCAACAATATAATTCATGTGTAGTCTAAATAATATAACTCATGTGTAGTCTAAAAATTAGGTTGTAATTTTTCAAAATTCATGTTACATGTTAAATTTTAGAATTTTGATGGTGGAGGGGTTTTAGAAGATGCTGAATTTATTGCTATCACCAAAATTCCAATAAATCATAACTAAATTCAGGTTTTGCAAAATAAAAAATGTTAAATTCCAATTAAAAATACAAATCTGATTAGAAACTAGAGGCGTATTGGGGGATAAGCTGATTGTGTACGGGGTCCTATCTTTTAAAAACAGGTCACTTCTAACCGGAAATCATTTCAATATTTTGATTTTTTTCATTAAGTAAACAAACTACTAAATTAATAATAATATTAAAAGTTATAAATTAATATATCAGCATAGATCCAAAGCACCCAGAGGGATCCAATTTCTCGAGGTGTAATTTTTTTTGTTTCATCTTAAATTTTTTACACATTAAGAAAAAAATTACTCCTCAAGAAATTGGATCCCTCTCTTTTAATAATAACCATAGGAAGAGGCAATAATGATCATTCTTATAATAACCATAAAAACTTACCCAACAAATTCTTTGTCCCACTGCCGGGATAAAAGAAAGATTACTTAATTAGTTTTGTAGAAAAAAATTCAAATATTAAAATGATTTCAATATTTTAAGTAAAATGGAATTAATTTATAAAAATAAAAAATTACTAATTAACAATTTAAAGAATTCTGGCTGGTCAACAAAACCCTACAAAGGCAATAATGCTGATTGTTAGTTAAATTTGAGCAAAACCCTACAAAGGCAATAATGCTGATTGTTAGTTAAATTTGAGCAAAATCCTACAAAGGCACTAATGCTGATTGTTAGTTAAATTTGAAACGATTCTGGCTGGTCAAGAAAACTCTCGTTTCCCACTCCGCTAAGAAGTTCCGACACTATGATATTTATTTTTGGTCCAACTGCCCATTTCGAGGTTCCAAAGTTCAGAGTCCCCATATGATATTTATTTTTGGTCCAACTGCCTGGTTTTGCATATTCATATATTAATTTATAATTTTTAATATTATTATTAATTTAGTAGTTTGTTTAGACACTGGACTTTTCAAGTTGAAAAAAAACGAATTTTAACAAACAGTTCTACTGAATCGAACAATCGCTGGATTTTGAAATTTATTTATTATTTATTAAGCCATAATAATGAATCACGGTATAAGTATATTGAAGAGGTAATAGGAAGAAATCACGATGAAGTTGGAAGCAGTAGGCTTTGATTTTCTGTTAATAGTGTTCATTGTTACTAAATGAAATTACTTCAGAGAAAACCAAAACCTTACTCCATTCCATCTCCATCTGATTTCTCCTTGTTACCTCGTCAATAGAAAATTTGATATTCTTTTTCCTTATTACTTTGTCATGCTGTGATGTAATATTCGGAGGAGCTGCTACGCTGTCAATAAATATGGAAAAACCGAAAAAGCACATTCCATTTCTTGCCGTAAAGAGAGTAGATTAGGAATGAGCTACTTGAGCCATCTTACAATGGATTTTTTCAAGTCTTTAAATAAGTTTTATCATAACTTTTATCACAAGTCAATACTATATGTAAATATCATGGGTCTTACAATACAAGCAAATATTATGGGCCAATACCATGTGCAGATATAGTGGGTCAATATTAACTTGTGGTCAATGAATGATAGATCGCAATTAAGTTCCATTAGTCATCCCTTATCCATGTTTCAACTAGTTGTTGTCATGTATAAACTGATATATATATATATATATATATATATATATATATATATATATATTACACTTGTCTCATATTCATGCAGTTTAAGAAGATGACCCTTCATCTTCAACCCCAAATTGTAAAATATAGATGTCTATCCTAATAATTACTCTTTGACCTAATCAATGTTAACTTAACATTCCCCCTCAACTTCGGATAAACACCTATCCCATTTAATTATTATTATTGTTTTATTTTATATTGTAAAATATTATATTGGGTCAACATATGGGGATGAAAGTTAAAATATAATCAATACTATAGTGGAGAAATTAATATGGAATCTACATGAATTTTTATTTTTGAATTATATTTTTGGGTCTAGACACTTTACATACACAACACGTCTCACCCACTTAGATTATAAAAAGGGCCCTTACACAACAAAGTTTTAAATCCCTAAACATGTTTACATGTTATTAACTCTTAATCCCAAAAATGTCTACCACTATTTACCTAGGTGGACCTAATGGTTATAAACATGTCTTTCCTCCTAAAAGGTCATAGCTTCAAATCCGGACGGGGGCATGGTATGTACACCTCTATAGACTTTAGTAGTTACATCGCTGCATAGAGGGGGGTCGCTTGAACCATAAACAAAGGTTTTTCATAGAACAAATGAGTGTATGTCTTAGTTGTGAACTTAAAAATAGATTATTATTATTATTCAACCGAGAGTAGTGAGGTCCTCTACAGCCGAGTATGGGGGAGATGTTGTCACATAATGTAACATACTGTTATGCTACCAATATATTTTTTTTAAAATTAATTAAAAAAATCAAGTTAGCTCATAAAATAAAAAATTAAGATTAAGATTAAAAAAATTTGCACCTCAAGAAATTGGATCCCTCTTGGTGCATGATAGATCCAACTTTAAATGGTTCTATACTGGTTATTACCAAATCATGTGATGCTATGAAACGTCTATTGCTTCATTCATTTCTTGCATCCCTTTTGTTCCAAGTTTATTGAATCAAATCATGCACTTTATCCACTATCCTTTGTTTTGTTTCATTAGTGTTCTAGATAGTGTGAGCTAATCAAACCTTACTTTTCCTGGCATACCCAAGTGCAACAACCATGTCAGAGTCTAGTACAACAATCACAACAATATTGTCCACTAGTGCTTCTTTTGCCAATATCTTGCTAAACTCATACATAGACTAGGAAAAGAATTGATCTCACGGAAAGAACTATATGTGTTAAAAAACAAATCATTCCTCTGATTCTACAACATCAAGCACATTATGCTCATGCCATATCCATGACAATGATCTCACCAAGGCTCACCTTAGATTTGTAGCTTAGTTTCGTAAGTTCCAATAGACACATGTTAGAGGGGAAGATCACAATCCTACTCTTTTTCCTTTCCATTACTAGGGGGTGAAACCCATGGGGGTTGCATGTGACCACCATCTTGTCCTTTGTCAATAAAAAAAATGAAAAAAATTTCTTTAAGATTTTCCATGTATTTAGCCAACCCCAAAATAGAAGACTCTTCTTTCGACTATGCATGAAATGAGATGAAGCACAACTTCTATATCAGATCTAGTCTTACAGATGGAACCATATCCTCAAGCCTATTTTGGAGCTGCTTGTAATTGATGAAATTCCCAGTGTGCACAAATCCCATGGATCTAGTCCCATAATCCCCACAAATAATTGCACATTCCTCACCATAGGGTTTTCCACTTTTCGTTTCTATTACAATGTTTTCCATTTTGATACCATCATTTCCAAATCATTCAATAACCATGCAGTCCCGCATATATCTGTAGATGTTCTTATCACCTCAATAACAAGATCAAGTTTTTTTAATAACGATCACTCTTTTTTATTGTTAGGATGATCGTAATTCGCACTAATATTTCAGCATGTTGGTATTTCGAACAAGCAAAGATAAATACCTTGACTCCCTCATAGTTATAGATACAACATTTTTCACACTAGACATATTGATAGACATAACCATAAAATGTGTTCGCATGTAGCACACATAATAAAATGAATAAACCAATTCAATGAACAAATATCCCAAATAAGCCTATAAAACCTCACAATGTGTCTTCATACTCTGAGTCAGGAGGATCTACAAGTATATCCACTAGATTCGTATAGCAAGGAGATATTCTACCCATTGGAACAATGTACTTGACCTTCAATCTTTCGCGTATGGGGAATACCCTTTTGTCTTTTCTAGAAGTCCCTACATGCTAGGAATCAATGTTCAATTTTACTAATGAAAACAAAAAATGAATTCAAGGCTTCCATGCCAAGTGGATTCTTCAATATGTTTCTTAGAATATTTTCAATAGGCATAGTTTTTATTTTTATTTTTCTTTATGCACATGCTTCTCAAGTAATGAAAATAAAAAGCATTAGATAACCCTCATTTGAGAGTCCATGTCTGTCCATTTATGATACCATATTAAAATTAGGCATAACTAGAGAGATACAATAAACAAAAGCAAGAATAAAATGTACACAAGAGAAATTACCTTAGAATCCTTTTCCTAGAAAACCAACTACAAATAGATATATATTATTAATTTTTCGATTCCCACCAACTTGACCATTCCCCATGTCACTTAAGGATTTATGGTATGGATTTATTCAATCCTTTAACTATCTTTTATCAGAAGACAATACCATGTGAAAATACTCACATATGGTAAGCCTAACGATGACCAAATATAGGTTAACCAAACCACTCTTTCAGTGACGCAAGGTTAACTTAAGTGTTAATATTTTTACAATGATTGATAAAGTAACATAGTATGCATAACTAGTAATATAATTATATTTGTGTCTCAAGGACTATATAAATTTTGGATTATAGCTGTAGTGATAGTTGAAGATAGATAAATTGTCATGAACATATGAGTCTTTCTCCAATTTTTTATTTTCATCATCCTTCGCCATGTTCCACTTCCTTGGCTTAGACACATGGGCTTAACCAATATAAACCTTATATAACTAGACTACATCTCTTCACTTAATATTTTCCCATAACTATGCCTTTAGCTCTACACATGATAATCTGAAACCAAAACCCGACGACATATATGTCTGATTTTCGGCATCACGCTATCGACAATTCGACAAACCTCTAGTTTATGCAACGTCGGTTGACTGTCGATGGATATCCGACATCAATTCATTTTCGTCATATATCCGACATGTCAATGTCAGATATCAGACCACAACTTTTTTAATATAGGAGTCGGATATTCGACATATATGTGTCAGATATCTGACTACAATATCTTTTTGGAAGGTCTGGTATCCGACCACATGGGCGTTGGATATACGACTCCCATTACTTTATAGTAGGTCAGATATCCGACCTGTATTACTTTGTAGGAGGTCGGATATTCGACATATACGTGTCGGATATCTGACCACAATATATTTCTGGAAGGTTTGGTATCCGACCACATGGGCGTCGGATATCCAATTCCCATTACTTTACAACAGGTCGGATATTCGACCCCTATTACCTTACAGCAGGTCGGATATCTAACCCATATTACTTTACAGTAGTTCAGATATCCAACCCATATTACTTTATAGGAGGTCGGATATCTGACACATACACCCACAAGCAAAAAAAAAATCCAATGACGTTCGTCGTCAGTGTTATAGCAAGTTCATCGGATGCTTTCAAAGGGACATCAGATATCCGACCACTGTGGTGAATTTATAGTAGAATTGGGCCTCACAAGAAGGAGCATTGAGTCTAAAAACAATATACTCAAGGATTCTTGTCCATCATAAAATGGCTCCAAACACAAAAGGGAACATTGAATCTAAATACCATATACTCAAGGATTCTTCAAGATTTTCTTGATTCTTATCCTAGCTTGATTACATGTAACACTTTTATTTCAAGTAATGGAAAGAGCTACATTTTTTCCTCTGGTAAAGGATAAAAAAGTTTGAGATTAATTTGACCATTTTGAAATAAATGTTTATATTGAAAGAAATGGCAAATGGCATACTTAATCTTACATCATATTTATTTTAACAATTGAACAATAGCTAGCACCACTTGCTTGCAAAATCTCCCCATGTTTTCAAAACTTTAAAGTATGTGAACGTTAGGTAACATTGTATTTACAGTAAATGCAAATCATGGAAACATCTCTTCCACGCTCAAATTAGTATTGTGTATGTCATTTCTCAATAACAAATAGAATAATATAAGATACATACAAATTAAAAATTTTATATAACAAGGACAAAATGATAAATAATAATGCAACATGATCATAGGTTAAATTATGATAACCTTTGTCAAGAAACCGTTTTTGATCTATTAAGTTGAACATAAGATGGAATACACATACACGAAATTTTCAATTTAGTTATGACAAAGTATAACCAACTTCTAACGAAATTTTATGTATGGCCAATTTTCTGCATCCAATTAAGATCAATAATGCTCAAATGTCAACTATGGTTAATATTATCCCAATGTAACAAGATGCATGTGCTTGTTTATATATGTAGGTTCTTTTCTCATTATAGTACGCCAAGTTCGTGTGTTCTCCACTATATAGTAAACAAATATGACTGTCCAATGGATTGTCTATAATCTAATTGAATTTTAACACGTGTCCTCCACCATGCACACATGGTTTCTAAATGTCTAAATTGGAGCTTTTTAAATTCTATGCCAATTAATTTTTACCCTTCAAAAAGAGTACCAACTATAAATATTGATAAGCTTGGCAAGCTCCACAACATGATGTAAGATGCTTTTTTTAACTAAATACAAATCCATACAATATACTAAAACGGTTAATGTAGAGTCATCCATATATATACCCATTCATCCAAGAAGCTCAATTTGTGTGCACGATCGAAGCTCTTTGGGCTCACATGGAACAAAGTCTTCAGGTAGTATTACCTCAACAAGTCACGTTCAACCAAAAGATACATAGAGAACCTTATTTCAAGAAGTTACCATGGGTTAGAAGTTTCTATTAAAATCATCCCTTATATTAAGGATGAGATTCTTACTCTAAAATTATGGATGGATAGCCAAGGGTTCATAACTATGTTTGATATCTCTATTTGGGTTGAGGAGGGAAGGAATTGGATTGGATGGTCACTTTTTCCTTGATAGTTGTTAGCAGATTTAGCTCATGTTCTCCTCTTTTCCCTAAATGGTTGTGCCCCAATTGACCATTTTACTATAAAGCAAAGCCAAAGGGTGAAAATATTAATCAATTAAGTTTATTTTTTCACAAGCAACTACTATCACTTCCTCTTCCTCATCAATCTTGTATATGGAAACATGTTTGGCATAGGGATGGACTCCAAAAGGTAAATGCATTTTGTTGGATCATGATTCATGGAAAATTATAAATATCAAAATACCTCCAAAAACAAAATATTCAAGGACCATCCTAATGTTCCCTATGTGAAGTAGAAGTGGAGAACTAACACTCTTTTTTTTAATATCCATATAGAGAACAAGTTTGGAAATTTTCCATCAAAGGGATCAGTCATGGAATGATAGTTCTAAAGACATGGAGATATATGTTTACTCTATGGAAAAGGAATTCTAGAGGGTCCTCTCAAAATAAACCCATTTTGAAATGAGCATAGACGCAAAATTGTTAGATTCCCTCTTCCAATAGGGAATCTTAACTGTGTAGATCTATATAAGAGAGTTTATCCTTGATTAAGTGCATTCTTAGTGTGGTATATAGGAATGGGGAAATGATAAATATATAGACAACTTTGATGATGAGAAGATTGTTTCTCAATCAGATCACTCCCCTATTCCTTTTAACAAGATGGCTCAATAGATAAAACTTCCACATCTTAATTGATATTTCAAATTGGATATAAAACTTCCCTAGAAAGGTTGGAAGATTCATCTTTGAACTCCTAATCACTTGTCCCATACTCTACTCCAATATAGATTTGAACTTGTGACCTCCTCGGAGGAAACACATGTTCTTAACCATTAAACCCTCTCAAACTACTTAATTAATAAATGATACAAAGGTATGAGAAAACAATCCGTACAAACAATCAATATAGTTGAGAAATGGAAAAAAATCTAGATTCCACTTTCAATTCTAGAGACTTAAATTATTTGGTTGTATTCTAGATAAAAAACATGTTGTTAATAGCCAATAATCTAATTAAAATGGGAATTGATGGACTTTATTGGTGTGTTACATCTAAGGAATAAAGTGAAACATCGATACATCTATTCCTAGATTATTCTTTTACAAAATTCATTTTGAATCTAATTTTCTAGGATCACATCCTCCTGCACATATCAACACTTTGCAAGATGGAATAAGATGTATGTAGGTCACGAGAAACAAATACTTCCCTTAAAGGAAGTATGGAATCTAACCGCAAGATACATCATATAGAAATCATGGCTCAAAAGAAACAACTTAGTCTTCAATAATGAAACTGTGACTCTACTCCAAGTCAAAAACTCTATTCAACCATTATTAGAGACACTATATTCTCCAATATCCAAGGAAAAGAGGCACTACCCAACTCAAGGAAAAATAGATACGATGGCTCCATACATAAGGAGCATTACATCCCAAGACTTAGATGAAGGAGATGCTATCCAGGTAGCAAATTGTCTGAAGATATTTGAACATACAAAAGCATCTAGAATTCTACATTCGTCAAGGGATGTTAAGACCAAAACACATTCATCCGGATGTTTGATGGGTGAATCCTTGCCTATCTGGATCAGGAGGAATATTTCTTGGTCTAAGAGGAGTAATTCACTGCAATTTTTCATGGAATATTGGCATTAAGACAGATATTTTAGGTAAATCTTTAGCCGCCTTAAAATATTTGGAAACAAGGATTCTTGCACCATTTAGATTACTAATGCATAGAATAATCAAGTATAATATTTCCCATGATCTCTAGTGGTAATCCTTGATAAGCCTCTTTCCTTGAATGCTGGCTATTGTAAACCAAGACATCAACTGGAGGATAACATAGTTTTGAAGTGAAATGCACTTTGTAGGATCAAGTTCTATCACATCAAATAACTTCAAATGCTAAGAAAGTTGAACCACAGTCACACAATTTATTGCGAAAACTTCATAAGAGAATCATGCAATTAAGAATTTTTAGACAAATTCAAGTCAACCCAACAACAACAAAACTCACCAGAAATAAATGGATCCCATGCTTACAAAAAGGAATGTTACTTTGACTAGCAATATTAGAAGTTCCCCAAGAAAATAATGTAGAAATCAAGTCATCACGTGTTGAAAAATAATAATTGAAGTTCATAGTTTCTCTAAATTTTACAACTAGTGGCTAAGGATGTTGCCCTCAACTATTTGTATGGCATCGCAATGCCATACAATTCTATGGTGTAGTGAATTGAAATTCTATGGTCACATAAAGATAAATATATCATAATAACCATACAATCAATCATTAAACCATCCCATGATCTAGGGGAAACGGTATGCATAACCTATTGAATAAGCACACTAATCCACACATGCTTTCATTTCGACTTAGGTTCATTTTCTATTGACATACATTAGGAACAACTACAGTTTTTATCTATGTTGTTTCATCATGAAGGGAATCCAAACTCATGCACATTGGAACTAATGAGACAAAGAAAGATGGAGAGACAAATATAAATGCAAGATGCCTAAAGATGATGAGCCAAGGATTTATATAGCTAGAAGAGACATTGGAATGGTAACCAAATTGTTATATTAGCAAAGACATAACCTTGTGACCTATAAAATATGAACTATGCATTATGTTGTGACGTATCATTAACCGTATAATTTCCCCCTAATGATTGTGTATTCGGTTTTACATAGTTGATGTTGACATTAATGTCAATGTAATATGTGTAACTTGAAGATCACTACTCACATTGCGATTTGAGAAACCAATAATGTTGTTTTTGGTGATCATCGTATTAAAAAATATCATGACTAAGCCATCATTTCCATACTTACGATACAGTGAACCTAATAAATTCACTTGTCATTCTCACCATTGTTATATCTCCATATGTTGCAGTTTACACTATGATATTTTATGGATCCATGGTGATGAAAAATTGGCCATTACTGGCTGTCACAAGGCCTCTTTCGACATACCCTAAGTCACTATCTTACTAAGATATCATATTATATTGTGATCATATGTAACTTCTAAGGCTAAAATCAAGCTATCTCTGAAATATTTGACTCGTTGGTAATAAACTTTGAGTAAAGATTTCAGAAGTACTTTGCCCCAATTGGCTGGTTGACTAGGTGTTCAATTCTTGGGGGGGGGGGATTCAAAAACATATTGTAATATTGTTCGATGCCCTATAATATATACATAATAGTCAAATTCCATGTTTCTTCAATGTTGGGACACATTTTGATCCACAATACATTGTACACCTAGAATATGACTAATTAAAGGAGCATTTCATAACCCTCAATGTCTAAAGGAGAAAATATCAGAATATAATATGAGCATTTACCAATAGCTCCCATATCATCTTTGGAAGTGGTATATTATTATGATATCACCTATATTTATTCAAGTATTTTGGCACCTTTTTTATTCATTGCATCAACAACATTGTCTAATATTCTAGTTAAGCAATAAAGAAGCCAAAATTGACCCTTTTAAGTAGGGAGCACTCTATAAATGTTCAAAGATACGTCTCTATATGGAACCTTTTCCTCTTGACTAGAGTCCATAGAAAATGAACTCTTCTTGTAGTTTTGTAGTGATATCAAAATTTCAAGTTCATAGTTTCTCTAAAGTTTATAACTAGTGAAAAGGATGTTTCCCTTAACTATTTGTATGGCATCCCAATGCCATACAATTCTATGGTGTAGTGAATTGAAATTCTATGGTCACATAAAGATAAATATATCATAATAAGCATACAATCAATCATAGAACCATCCCATGATCTTGGGGAAATGGTCTGCACATATATTAATGTTTAGAATACATATTTTGCAAATTACATTTTTTCAAGAGTTCACAACCCTCTACTAGGGGATCCAAAAGTCCAAGGAATTTTGAGTCCTTCATGTTTTGGATAGTTCCAAGATCTTCCAAGTACCCAGCTGGGATTCTAAAGTGGATTCTATCATGTTTTGGGGTCTCTCAAGGTAGGTGGATTTTGGACCTTATGCTCTCATGATAGAATATTAACTCCTTATCATACCCTACCCAAGATTAAATCATAATTTAGATGGATTATCAATTTTGTTGGACCCATCGAGATGGGTGGATATAGGGTCTCACGTTTTGAAGTTGTACAATTCAATCAATGCAACCAACTATAATTCATAGCTCATTTACATAAATAATTAGGTATGAGATGAGGCTAGGTGGGTTGACAAGTAGTTCATGTGGACCAATTATGAGATACCATGAGGTAGTGCAATGCCAACATTTTACATTCAACATGGAAAATAATTTATTTGTTCCATAACTTAAATAATTTTACCCTTTTAAATCTCTAATAGTAGTACAACCTACCTTACCCATATTCATGAGCATTCAAGGTGGAAGAAGTGCCTGTCCATGCATCATACCTGCACACAAATATAACGAATAACATTAGATCATGTATTGCAAAATTAGCTAATTAAAACATAAACCGTAAAAAAAATAACAAAATAATCATAAGCATAATGAAAATGCATATCTTATACTCACCGAATTCACTGGATTTATCAATAGTTATTAGTTACATTTATGTTGCATGTGAATAATTGTAGAAATAATGGTGGAATAATAAGTTTATTGCTTCGAGAGACTTGGACCCAACAATTCATATGCCAACATGAACAAAGTAAATAAAATGAACAACCATATATGTTAAATCCAAATGAAACAACCAAATACAAATGTGTTAAATCCCTAATTGAAACAAAAACCATATATAAAATAAAGGCCAAACATATTTCCACTAAACCTCTATTATCTTGAAAACCTTATACAAGTTTATAGGCTTGATTGTAATAAATTCCTAGCACTCATAGAAGATTTTGTCACCCCTACTTCTTTCATCATCATCATACATATCATTTTTGTAGCTACACAACCAAGCTCTCCATGGTTTCCCTATTAAAGTAACTATAAAATGAAAGAAGCATTTGGAAAAATCACAACACAAAGGAAATACATACACTCACAACATTATGGATTTAAATTACCTTCAGTTTGTTCAAAGTGATAGAGAAATGCCGAATCCCATCTTCAAATTGTGATTTATTTCTTGTGCAACTATAAAACTTCATTGGATGGACAAAATTGGTCTCCAACATAGGAAATAGAACATTGCACAAAGGCAAGGGATAAATCTTTAAGAAAAGTCAATGTGAATTGAACCATCAATAGAACGTGAACAATGTAAGGTAGATAGGAAATTAAAAACATGAGGGAGTTCCACCCATAGAGACACCATGAATAGTCATAGGGAAAATTTTTAAAGGTTTTAGGGTGGATATATTGATTAGGTATTAGTGCACATCATACATGGCAGAGAGAAGAGGTTTCATGAAATAGTGAGAAGGGGCATGCTAAACAATGAAAGCAAGTGTCTAGTGAAGTTGTTTAGTACCTCCTCATATGAATTGACCAATATGGATGGTGTCATATTCGATGTGGGTTGGTGTACCTGGACAATTCATGTGGATTTCTTAGGTTGGTGCACTAGTGGACTCCCTTCCTTAATAGCCTAGTGAGAAAATAACTTGTGCTCAATAATTTTGTTTAGAAACAACTACAATAAGTGTTCTTGGTGGATTTCAAAGTAATGTCAGATGCAAAGAAGTGAACATGTATGGGATTGTAATGAATATGAATCCAAGCAAAGAGAACTACAATAAGGAAGTAGTAATCAAGGTAGCATAGGCTCAATAGTATATTATTGCTTTCCTACTCAAAACAGAGTCAATATTTTATGGCAATTATTTATGACGAATAGATTGCACAAGTAATAAATCTTCATTAAACTATTTAGATTTTATATACATGTGCGCAAGATGGATCACCAGAAAACTGTGTTTGCGTAGACAATATTTTCCATCGTTCAATAATAGATCCAAAGCCAAGCTTCAAGTCTTCCTCAGTGGGAACTTCCTTGAATCGGTCAGCCTGCATATTTGCATAACGTCATGAATTTACCTTTTGAGAGGCAATAAAACAAAAATAATTTGCAATTTATTATTTGGATTCATTATTGGTTTTTCCATGCTTACAATTTGTGCCGCCAAATTTGAATAACCACCAGGCCTAATCTTGTGTTGACCAATATTTTCTTGTCTCGCCTTTGTTTCCTTTGATGTGTCAGACAACCTGCAAAAGTGTTGAAATACGTTAGATGTTCCAAATTTGATATATAAGTTAATAATAATAAGGTTTAGAATTACATTGTGGAAATCATTGCATACCTCCTTGGACCTTGTGGTAGCTTTCCTTATTTTCTTAGAGCCCTCTCCTTTCCATCTTCCACTAGGGATTTCCATTCTCTAGATGGAATCATCGGAGGGTGCTCATACTTAGGTTTCCTTTCTAGGTGAACCCTATATTGGTCCTCGACAATCTTCATATGTCTTCCGACCTTCTTTAGGACCACAGTTCAATTGAAGGTCTTATTGTCGAATAGGCCAACCAACCTATTAGTGAGATCATATTTTAAATTTTAAATTTGTTTATCCCACCTTGTGTGGATGGTGAGCCAAAATATCTCCAAGGACAAATCATTTAGATGTTTATAAAAAAAAACATTTCCTGCAAAACGATCATGCTATCATTAGTTTAAAAACTATGTTTTATCTCTATATTACAATCAAATTATAATTACTAACATGAACAATGTATAATTACTTGGGATCTTCTCTATCTTTATTGGAACAAGCTCTTCATCCACCAAAACTATTGTTTGTATTGTACCCGTGCTAGTGACACAGGAATATCCAGGAAATGCTACTTCGACAATATCTATACTAGTAATCTTTGCATTGACCCCTTGTTCTGCATGATCTAGTGTGCACCGGTCACTAGTGGGTGCACTCACAACTGGCCTCGGGGGTGTCACGGAACATGTTTCCAACTATTCAGTAGACAACAATGGCACATGAGATGTACGTGGATTCGCTTGCTCATGTGACGACTCTCCACAAGCATCACTAGGGCCAACACCGCCTTGACCACTAGTGTGTGGTCACAAAAAATCCCGTAAATACAAACCATATTTTATAATTTCACCATCATATACAAGTATAAATTATAAAGTACTAAATGAATTTATATTATGATTCAAGATTCCGCAACTTACTTTCAAAACATGTGATCTCTTTACCAAAACATCCACCTTGGCTCTAATCTCATCTATCTACGATTAAATGAATAGCAGATGAAGGATATCCTCACTAATTTTTCTCAAGTTCTTCTCTATCATCTTAATCAGGGTCTAGATAAGAACCAATGTTAGCATTGTGCATCAAATCATTCACATCAAAATCTATTAATTTCTTTGATGCTAGTTCATACACCGAATCAATGGTCTGCAATAAAAATATATAAAACATTACTGACGTGAGAGTAATAGACAGAGGAAAAAAGTATATTAAGAAAACATATCTATCATGATAGATTCCTAAATTTACAATTAGGTTTACCTGATGGCTCAATGCTGGTGTCGTCCGATCCATAGCTGGGGACTTTATCCGATCACCCCCCTGCCAAAAAGAAGTAGAAAACATTATCAGAATGAAACCAATATACACAAGAAAAAGACATAACAAAAAAAACATTATGCTCCATATTATATTTGTACAATTCCAATGAGTTATACCTGCTACCTCGAGGATTGTCTACTCATTGGATCAATGGTTAAAGGGGACCTGCCATGATCTACTAATAGGGAGGTATGCCAATCAGAACCCTGCATAAAAAACATAGCAAAAATCATCTAAATGAAACCAAAATACTCACGGAAAAATATCAATAAGAAAACATGTTGATGTATTTAAATTGTATAATTATAATCAGGTATACTCGTTGCCCCTAGGATGCTGTCCTCTAGCCAATAGCGGGGTGGTTTCCCCAATCAACACTCTATAACAAGTATATAGATAGCATTATCTAAATGAATCGAATATACTCATGGAAAAACACAACAAAAAAACTTTTTGTTCATATTAAATTTGTACAATTGCATCGATGTATACCTGCTTCCTTGAGGCAATTTCGGTATCATCTACTACTTGGGAGGTGCCCCGTACAAAACCCTACATTAAAAAAATAGTAAAAATTATCAATACGAAACCAGAATACTTGAGGTCACAACATAATAAGAAAAAATTTTGACGTATTTAAATTGTACAATTACAATCAGGTATACCTGTTTCCCCAAGGTTGCTGTCGTCTGATCAATAACCGGGTGGCTTCCCCAATCAACACTCTGCAACAAGTATATAGATAAAATTATATAAATGAATCGAATATACTCTTGAAAAAACACAACAAAAAGAATTTGTGTTCATATTAAATTTGTACAATTGCATCGATGTATACCTGCTACCTCGAGGCAGGTCTAGTATCATCTACTGCTTGGGAGGTTCCCTTACAACACCCTCCATCAAAAACATAGATATTAAACCAAATTAATTTACTCATGAAAAAAAACAGCATCAAAACCATTATATACTAAACCAAATGAAAATACTCATGAAAAAACGTAGAAAAAAAAACTCATTTTTCATATTATATTTGTAGTATTACAAAGATGTATACCTCCTACCTCAAGGAAGTTGTACTCCTCTAAACAACTTCCCAGGAGATACCCCAATCACTACCCTGCGAAATAAATATGTAATGTCCCCTCCTATCATACCAGCATGATAGAGAGGATCATTGTGCTTAAACTAGGCAATTCGCCCCGATGCTTACTAAATAAAACATCCACATATATAAAAAGACAGGCATGCAGATGTACAAATCTAAGCAAACACAGCAGAAGTAAATCATGTGCAGAATTAACACACGTCCATCATACATTCTAGATTTTCATGTCATTCATCAATTGAGCAATATCAAACTAACAAACAAGAATACTTATCTTAAACCAAGTAGTTCCTGAGCAACCATCTACGCTTCTACAACGTTCCACCCAACCGTAGGCCAGTGTGCTCCTCAATCTCTCAGCACCACTGCCACCCCCGAGCTGGGCATGATCTCCACAAGGAAAAGGGGAAAACAGGCTCTCACATAGCCAAAGGTCTATCAAAATCAGCCAAGCCCATCAGCAATTGGGTTTCTCAGGCTGTTAAGAGATGGGTGCAGGTATCATCAAAAGCATAAGTGTTGGGCAGGAGAAAAATGCCTATACAGTGGAATTCCCAACAGTGGGTTTCTACCAGTTCCAGAAAAACGTGGGTAGACTCAAAGCGAATTGTCAACTAGGAGAAATTGACTGGGAGAGCAACCCATTCCAGGAAAACGCCCCCAAGGGCAAAAACGACCTCTCCCTTAGTCCAAAATCGCGCCCCCCTTTCCCCAGCTGCTGCAAAATACCAAAACGAGTTTCTGGGCATGGAAAAACGTAGGAAATGGTGAAAACCGTGAAGGCTAATACCCCAACAGGCTTAGCCTGCGTGAGAGGAAGAATGCCATGTGTGAAGAATGGCTTTGGGCCAATTTCGTGGGGGTTTTCTTGCCCAGCAAGACAAAAATCGATTTCCCAGGTTGCTGTCTTGCCCATACACGAAAATTGATAGCCATACCTCTCCCATCCCAAGGCATTAATTGCCTCAACCAATTCTTGGAAGAATTAAAAGATTGGGTGCATGAGACCAAGTGGGTAGTTGAGAGTTCATGGGTTTCCTCAATGTAATGGCTTAACACCATGGCTCAAGGGTTTGGTTATCCCCCCCCCTATTCCTTGTAAAGATCATGCCCCCATCTCTTTGTTGCATTGCGTAGCTGGTTGTGGGTTTTTCATTAAAATTGCATATTTACATGATGTCCGTTTTTACATTGTGCACTACTAGCACATGAACTCTATGCATCCATCCTAATTGCCGATACATAGAATGATAAATCAATGGTGGGGCCTTGGCCTTGAGCTCCTCACCATGACTAAATAACAATATTTACATCGTTTACAATATTAATGCAATAGGGTCAAGCTGGGGACATTACAAAATATTGAAAATTTTAACGAAATTATAACAATCAACTAACAAAAAATACATAATATGTTAAATTCATTAATAAAAGGTTGGGTAAATTGTTAGATGTACCACTCCCATAGTAACCGTGTTTGTATCTACTTGATTCAAATTGTAATTAATAATCAATCTTACCCTGTAGCTATTGATTTAATGACACATACAAAAACACAATTTCTTTCACGCCCCTCAAATATGCAGTTGAATTGCTTAATTGTAGACCTTGGTTGTGTACTGTTTATAAACCCTGCAATATTTCCTGTGGCTTTTGGCCTTCTGTCAATGTACAACATTTCTGCTTTATTTTGGTCTTTATCTTTCAGCTGTAAATAATTTGTTGACAATCCATATCTGCGCATAATTCGTGTATATTGGATGAGGTGCATCCAGTATTTGTAGTTGTAACAAGGTCCAACATACTCCATCAATTCTATACATCTGTTGTAACCGACCTTTATGCCATCCATGTAAAACAACCCAAAACCATGTAATGACGATGGCGCAATTCAATATATCCTCTCGTTCACACACAAATCTGTGTTTAGTTGAGGAAGATCCTTGGGTAACCATTATTTCACTAGATGTTTGTACCTCAAGGGCACCTCGATGTCGCCTATTGTCTCATCAGCATAGGAACGTAACCCCCCTTCAACGAGAAATGATTCCATGCATTTATGGAATTTTCTTCTAGTATTTTGACATCTAGTTGATATAACTCTTGTAGACCTATTGGATGTCTCACTTTGATCTAGTATATTACTAAAATCCCCTCGCTCGAGGAAGAAAGATCTGACTAATACCTATTTGGTTCTACCTGCACCATGGGAAAAAGTTAAAATAGGATCTTGTCGGGTATGCATAATTCATATTAGAAAATTACAAGGAATTAAGGCATGCATTTTCCACTATCATCATACATAGTTAGCATGCCTCCACCAAGCTTGAAAATTCATATGTTGATTAGCAATGGATTTTTCCTTTAACTATCTTACATGTTCAAAATTGGAAAAAATGACCAAAAATAATTTTTGAATGCCTCGAGTTTGTATAAGAAGGAATCATCATAATTTTGGGCCTTGGTGCTGTTAAATTATGTGAGACATATTTTGGAATCATCATGGAATATGCTTTGAGATTTGGATATAAAGAAGTGGACATAACGTAATGGAACATGCTTTGATATTTGGATAAAAAAAGAGAAAAGGTGATCCCAATTCTAAAAGAGGATGATCATATGGTGCTCTAAGGTGAATTAATTCCCTTGCATGAGAAAATTATGTCATGGGTCAAGTCATATTATTAGAAAATCCATAGAGGTAGACACCCTTGGGTGTTAAGATATGAATGGTGGTATGTAAACTCCTTTCTTTTATTACATCTTATAAACAAGTACTGAAACTAAATAGTACAACAATAACAAAACATAACTTTCAGCTCTTTCAACTTTTCCACATTAACACTACCAGTTGGCTCATTGTGGTAAATTAATCTTCATTAACATGTACTTACTAACAATAGTTAATCAACATTAACATGAGTAAAGAAGATAGGTTTAGGTTACTTACACCGTAATGTGGAAGCTTGTTGTTTTATACTCAGAAATATTACTTTCAATCAAAACTATACCTCTCGGAGTTCATCCAACACTAGGAACCCACTGACCCTACTAAAGGGTAAGTACAAATCAGAGAGAGAGAGAGAAAGGTTGTATGCAATAGTATTTAGAAAAATACAGTTGCATTCATAACATAAGTTAAATAAAGAACACATAATGATTACAACAAAAGTCTTAGTGCAAGTAAAATCTTAACAAAATAACACAGATATGATCACCAACAATTTTGTCTGATAAGACAAGTCTTAACTACTTAATACAAAAAATTTAAAATCTAATTAAAATTTAAAATAAAAAATAAAAAATAAAAAGTTAAAAGTTAAAAGTTAAATAATAAAATAACAAATAAAATAAAAAGGAGTCTTAAATAATAACATAAATCATAAGTGGGGTACTAGGGTCATGTAGGGGACAATCAACCATAGTACCCAAAGGACCAAAAACATTAAAGGGTGGTACAAAAAACTGAAGATGGGAGAAATGACCCTTTTAACCACCTGCCAACGACAAGATACCACAAGCCCAATAAAAACCAAGGTGTAAGTACCAAAAGTAAATCGACCAAGGTGGGGAAGGTACAACCAGTCATCTCTCTCTCAAATGTACAAATGTTCCATATAACTTGAAAGTTCATCATCATTGTATGAAGAAGGGTCCACACAGATCATGTGGTCATTGTGAGGTATATGTGTGATGAGGTATATCTGCCATGGGAATGAGTTTGATGCTAAACAAACAAATCTCATACATTAATGCCCATAATGGTTGGCACACAATTTGGAAAAGAATCAAGGTTTGAGTCTTTCAAGCACACTCGATATCTAGAGTATGAGTAATATAACATCTAAACTACCATATTGGATGCCAATTTTATATAAAATCATGACAATGTGGGGTAACCATGCATCCATGCATAAATGCAATAGCTCTTTGTAACTACCTCTTATTTGACCTACCAAAGAGATGGAAGGTCAAATAAGGTCAAATATATGCAATAGCTCCTTGTAAATACCTCTTATATGCAGTATCTCCTTGTAACTACCTCTTATTTGACATGCAAAAGACATGTAAGGTCAAATAAAGTCAATTATATGCAATAGTTCGTTGTAACTACCTCTTATTTGACCTTCCAGAGAGATGGAAGGTCAAATAAGGTCAAAAATATGCAATAGCTCCTTGTAAGGTCAATTCTTAAAGGATAATTCCACAAATCCATCCACATAACTAGAAAATGTATTGATTTCTCAATCATACCCGATTAACTAAACGATATTGAAATATAGTATATAGAGTACAATAAAGGAAAATTCTTATTCATGTCCTAAGATACTTTGTTTTATCCAATGACCATGGTAAAGTTCCATAGACCCATCCATGTCTCTAAAAATTTCTAATGGATCCCTTACCTCATTCAAAGGTCAAATATTCGATATAGAGGGTTTGTGTAGTGGTTCAAGGTTTCATTACTATATTCTCTACGAGAGTAATTTAGATCCTACTACCCGTATTTTCCTCCATTGACCATGGTTAAGCTCCCAACTGTCATGTCCAATATGTAGAATTATCTTGATGCCCATATCCCACCAAAACGGAATGATCTAGGTTTATCGAGTGGTTTGAGGCCTAGTTTAGAGACAAGTTCCCTAGAAGTTTCAATTTAGGCCAAAGACCTAATACCCATCACTTTTGTGCAGATCCTTCTAATGGTACTTATATCCCACTCATGGACAAATGTAATTTCTTGAGGGTTTCGTAATGTTTTGAGGAATTTAATATAATATATCATGTAATAATAACATGATAAAAAAATATTAAAATATATATATAAAATATTATAAAATATATAAAACAAAATATTATAAGATATTGCATTATAAAAAAATAGAAATATATATTATTTATATTATTTAAAAAATAAAATTTAAAAACAAAATGAAACAAGATCCTACAGGGGGGCGACATGTATCAAATGAGGAAGCTTATTGATGATAAGGTTAAGGGGTGCCACAACATCTACAGTGATTACAAGATCCTATTAGGGGCGACATGTATCAAATGAGGAAGCTTATTGATGATAAGGTTAAGGGGTGCCACAACAATTTGAGGACCAAACAAATCCATGACATTCTCTCTTCATAATGAGGACCAAACAAATCCACAAGTAATAAGAAAAACCAACCTATCCATATTGGCCCCTCTATGGTTTGAATGAATTGTCCCTTGAATGGGGCATGCTAGAAACATTTCCAACCTTTTATTTTTTTTTCAAAAGGAAAAATTCATATTTTATATAAACTTCAAAATTTTACAATCAGAAACATGCTTTCAAATAGATGGCCTATTTAGAGAGTTGTCAATATATTATGTTCAAATTGACATCAAATCCTTTATTTGGCACATGTTTAGCCACCTTGTTACATTCCTTGAAACAATGAATGAACAAAGAATTTCCTAAATGAGATTTAAGATTGCATGCCTCCTCAATAATGGAAGTGTGACAGCATTAAGGGGTCGATATGCTGGAACATTTAAAAAACCCACCATGTCATTCTAGACTTAGGATAAAATTAATTAATCATTTATGATTAATTTCCTGAGTTTTGACTAGGTAGAATAGGCCCGTTTTGTCTTTTAGTGGACCACATGCTATCCTCATTCACAAAAACGAATTTGGATAGATTCAGGAAAATATTTCCTTGGATTCTATCTGATTTTATTCCATTCCTGAATTAGAAAGACACTATCCAGTTTTAGTTAGCTTTGTCCTGTCTTTTCTGCTTTCTAGTGGAAAAGATAAAGCTAGTTTACTTGGAATCTTTTGCGACTTGACCAATTCGACCTCCACATCATATCTAACCTTATAATGCCATCATTACATTCCATTTACCTCACTCATGATCTGCCATACCATACTTGCCAAATTCGTGAGCCTCTAGCACAGTTTTTGAAACTGCTTTTGCCACCTAGGGGGTTTTAGGTCTTTTCTAAGCCTTTCTTTTTGCTCTTTCCATATTGCTTCAAAGAAATTCGATTTTCTCCATGGAGGATATATTATATATTTTTATCATATCAATGAATAAGATACAAAGTGTTTTCCTTAATTTATTCTCTCTATTCCTCTTCTCTCATTGTCTAAAATATTCCATGGTGAAATTGTCTTATGAATCTAGTTCCTAGCAATTGAAAATTTCACATGGTATCACAGCTAGCTTGATTCAAAACAATTTCCAAGAGTGTTTTTTGCAGGGATTACCATTACCAGGAGTGCATCAGTATAGAAAAAAATCAAGCAAAAGTTGTGACTCTCACTCCCTTCAATTTCTTTGACTGGAAGGTGCATATGATCATCCAGCTTCAGAGCAAAGGATTGTATAGAGTCACTATGGGGCTTGAAACTGAGCCAGGATTTGTTGCATTAAAATACAAATGGTTCAATAGGCTTGATGAAGCTTATGGGTTACTTTGTCTATTTGTATCTCCAGATCTTCTATTCCATATCGATTCTCTATCAACTCCAAATGAAGTGTGGACAAAGCTAGAGTCTCTCTATGGAAAATAGGACGAGCTCATAGGTCATTTGTTGGAGATTGAGCTGATCTCTCTTAGTCCAAGTAATTTCGATTCTATGGAGGAGTTCATATCAACATTCAAGAACCTAGTGCTTCAACTCAAGCAATGTGGTATAGAGAAGAAGGATGAGCAATTAATCCTTACCATTCTGTCAAAACTGAGCTCTGAATACTCAGTATTTGTGTCTACTTTTCATTCTACAAGAATTGCAGTTCCCAAGTGGAAGATGCCAACCTTGGATGCATTCATTGATTCACTCACTCAATAAAAGGACAAGCTGGTCCAAATGAGGGATCAATCACCCTCCAAAGAGTTTGCACTTGTTGCTCATGGAGCAAAGAGTTTCAAGAATGATAAATCCAAACAGAAGATATTGTCAGATGAAGAGGATTTTGATGGAGATTCCAAATCCAAGAAGATGGAGAAGGAGAAGACCAAGTGTTCTTATTGCTTCAAAGGAACTCATCCAGAGAAATCTTGCTTCAAGAAGAAATTAGACATCATGGCCAAGATGCTTGAAGAGCATAACATAGATGTTCCTGAGTTTGCAAAGAAAGAACAAGGCAAGGTTGCTGTAGAACAAGAACTCTGTCTCCAAGCCTCTCCCAAAGGTA
Source organism: Larix kaempferi (assembly GCA_027924585.1). Taxonomy (NCBI): domain Eukaryota; kingdom Viridiplantae; phylum Streptophyta; class Pinopsida; order Pinales; family Pinaceae; genus Larix; species Larix kaempferi. The sequence continues at coordinate 8,884,051 of BSBM01000003.1, forward strand.
ATATTGTTTATGCTTTGAGTGATACAGTGAAATATAATTTTGATGTCTCTGATATTGATTCACATTCTGATATATCAAAATCAGAAACCTCCACCTCTTCCTTGGAACAATCTTCAGTCAGTTCATCCAAGTCTACTCTCAAAACTAGTCATTTTTTACTAGCTTCTGACTTGTCTTCTGAAAGGTCTTTCCACCATCATTCAAATATTTTAGATTCTGATTTAGAAGATAATTTACAATCTGATACGCAGGTCATTACATAACCCACATCATATTCCCAACCTTTGAATCCACAAAAGACCCTACAAACCCCAAGTTCTCCAGTTAAGAAACTACACAATTCTATGTTTTCCTACACTATGTCACTTGCCTCTGTTGCACTTTTTTCTTGCATATCTTTCATTGGTTGGATAGCCATTGTTTTGGAATTATTTGGACTGATATTCCACACATCTGGACATGACCCCATCACTCATGGTTCAAAAGTCAAGTCCTCACACTCTCCACGCTCGCTCAGCTGTCCGGGTGATCTAGTTTCTCAAATTTTTTCTACTAAAATTATGTTCGATCATGGAGACTCCACATATTTACTGGTTGCTGCTCCATATGACTTACATTCTGATATTACAGAGTTGCATGATCTCATTTTAAATATCAAAAAGGTTCTACATCAGTTTGAGAAGAAAGTACAAGAACTAGTACACCACATTGCAGCTACAGAAGAAATTGATCTTGTTGAGTTCATTGTTTCTCCTTGGGAAGGAGTATGCATAGATCTTCTTTCCATCATTGATTATGTTTTTAGATTTGATTATGTATGTTATAGAAGCAAGAAAAATTCATTTGATGCTCCTCCATCATCAGAAGATGAAGTTCATAGAGCTTCAACACATGGTTCTTTCCTACACAACATCGATGCACTGATGCATGATCATGACATCCACAATCTCTTCATCAAGTCAGTTACTCGAAGCAACCAATTCAGCTCATTCAAATGAGCAACATGACAATATGAAGACATCAAGCATATCCATTTTTGAGGGACGGTTTTGTTCCCATGAGGTTTTCCCTATTTCCTCGGTTTAGATGGACTAGTTATTTTTGTATTGGGGTGACCATAAGCCTTGTTACTTGGGCCCGATATTTCTGATATTTTTCTAATTCCCATCACATAAAGTCAGGCTTAAGGGGGGGTGTTGGAACATTTAAAAAACCCACTATGTCATTCTAGACTTAGGATAAAATTAATTAATCATTTATGATTAATTTCCTGAGTTTTGACTAGGTAGAATAGGCCAGTTTTGTCTTTTAGTGGACCACATGCTATCCTCATTCAAAAAAACAAATTTGGATAGATTATGGATAAGATTTCCTTGGATTCTGTCTGATTTTATTCCATTCCTAAATTAGAAAGACACTATCCGGTTTTAGTTAGCTTTGTCCTATTTTTTCTGCTTTCTAGTGGAAAAGATAAAGCTAGTTTACTTGGAATCTTTTGCCACTTGACCAATTCGACCTCCACATCATATATAACCTTCTAAAGCCATCATTACATTCCATTTACCTCACTCATGAGCTGCCATACCATACTTTCCAAATTCGTGAGCCTCTAGCACAGTTTTGGAAACTGTTTTTGCCACCTAGGGGGTTTTTTGTCTTTTCTAAGCGTTTCTTTTTGCTGTTTCCATATTGCTTCAAAGCAATTCGATTTTCTCCATGGAGGATGTATTATATATTGTTGTCATATCAATGAATAAGATATAGAGTGTTTTCCATAATTTATTCTCTCTATTCCCCTTCTCTCATTGTCTAAAATAGTCCATGGTGAAATTGTCTTGTGAATCTAATTCCTAGTAATTGAAAATTTTCTTTTCTAATTGAATTATTTATTACTGTGGAATCACCCTCTAGGAAAAGGATAAGTGCCACTCCTAAAACTCATACTAATGCCTGAAAATGTGCTACATTGTTTGAATTGAGGCTTAGATCAATGGCATAGTAAATAATCACTATTCCTTCTTTATCTATTAGATAAGTGGTAAAGGGTTTGACTCCTAAGTCATCATCATATCAATTTATACACCAAATTTCTTTGTGGGAAGGTTGGGATCATTTATAGAAGAAATGATACCCATGGAACATTTTTTTGTACCATCCAGAAGTGATTTGACTCTTACTCTTTTCACCAAGTGGTTTTTGTTAAGATTCAATATACTAAGATAGATATCATCAGTACTCAATTCAATTTCACAATAATAGCACATACAGGATCACTGAAAGAACAACAAGCACAACATAAACACAAGAGACACAATTTATCCTGGGAAACCCTCATGGGGTAGAAAACCCAACAAAACTTCCTTAATATAGATGATCAAAAGTACAAAGATGAAATCCCCAAACAATTTCTCCTTCTCCTCCTTTGTAGATATCTCTCTCTCCTATGCAAGTTCACAAGTGAGGGAGTGTGTTTTCGAATGAGGAACACACCTCCTCTATTTATACTTTACATTCACTTGACTTTTACACTTGACATGCCAGCCTCAATAGTTTATTCTCTTGCTGACTGGGCCGACCCCTTTAGGGGACTTAAACACCCCATTACAAATGAGTTTTAGGGGATCTATTTCCCCGACATAAATGGGAGGATTTACCTCAATGACTTTACATAATAATTACATCCCGACAGAGGAATAAAACATCTTTGGTTGGATAATAATAAAGTACGAATAGAATACTCTTTGAAGTTACAATATTTGAACACTCCCCCTTAACGAGAAGGGTATTATAACAACATCTACAGGAGCAAGGAGAGGTCATCAACAACATCATAGTGATATATCTATAAATCATTGGAAGTTTTCTTTAATCATCACCAGCAACTGGAATAGCTGCTGGAATATCTTCAATATTGGAACATCAACATCTATACTACCGAGTCTTCATCTTCTACAGCATTCGATCACTCGATCATCTATAAAAACATCATCATTTGGATCTCTTCGATCAACAACATCACCTGGATCTCTCGATCAACAACATCATCATCTACATCTCTCGATCAACAACATCATTTGGATATCTCGATCAACAACATCATCTAGATCTCTCGATCAACAACATCATCATCTGGATCTCTCGATCAACAGTATCATCTGGATCTCTTTATCAATAGCATCATTTGGATCTCTTGATCAACAACATCATCATCTGGATCTCTCGATCAACATCATGATCTAGATCTCTCGATCAAAAGCATCATCTAGATCTCTCGATCAACAACATCATCTGGATCTCTCGATCAACAACATCATCATCTGGATCTCTCGATGAAAAACATCATCTGGATCTCTTAATCAACAACATCATCAATATCTGCAATACACAAGATCCAATTACGGGATGATCAATCCCTCTCACTTTAGGACATAAAATCCAAGGATGATACAATCCCGATCCACTTACGGGATGATCAATCCCAATCACTTTAGGACATAAATCCAAGGATGATGAAATCCTGATCCACTTACGGGATGATCAATCCCGATCACTTCAGGAAATAAATCCAAGGATGATGCAATCCTGATCCACTTACGGGATGATCAATCCCGATAACTTTAGTACATAAAGCCAAGGATGATGCAATACTGATCCACTTACGGGATGATCAATCCTAATCACTTTAGGACATGAACCCAAGGATGATGCAATCTTGATCCACTTACGGGATGATCAATCCCGATCACTTTAGTACATAAAGCCAAGGATGATGTAATCCTGATCCACTTATGGGATGATCAATCCCGATCACTTTAGGAAATAAATCCAAGGATGATGCAATCCACTCGTCAACTTAGACCAATTCTAAGACCACTCACAAAGACACAAGTCTCTAGATTCATTTAGGACTAGAGTCCAGGAATGATGCAATCCACTTGTCAACTTAGACCAAATCCAAGGGCCACTCACGAATACACAAGTCTCTGTATTCATTTGGACTAGAGTCCAGGGATGATGCAATCCACTCATCAACTTATACCAAGTCTAAGGACCACTCATCGACCTCATCATCAGTATAGTCATCCTCATCATCGACCTCATCATAGGTACAAGAATCCTCATCATCGACCTCATCACCGATATAGGAATCCTCATCATTGACCTCATCACCAGTACAAGCATCCTCATCATCGACCTCATCGTTGGTACAGTCATCCTCATCATCAACCTCATCATCGGTACATGCATCCTCATCATCAACCTCATTGTTGGTACAGACATCCTCATCATCAACCTCATTGTTGGTACAGACATCCTCATCATCGACCTCATCGTTGGTACAAGTATCCTCATCATCGATACAAGTATCACTCCCCCTTTCGAGGAGGATACTTTGGAACTACACCAAGCTTGTCTCAGAAATACTCAAACTTTACTCAAGACAGAGGTTTGGTCAATACATCAACAACTTGTTCATCAATGCTCACATACTCGAGCTTTATAGCTCCTTCCTGCACCATATCTTGTATATAGAAATATTGGATCTCTATGTGCTTTGACTTATCATGGAACATTGGATTCTCCATCATGTTGATACAACTCTGGTTGTCACACAGGATCACAGTGGAGTCATCTCTAAGTCAAATAGTCCTAACAATAGCTTCCGAAGCCATATGGATTCACAACTAGCAGAGCAAGTTGCTATATATTCTATTTCAACTGTGGTGAGATCCACACTAGACTGCTTCCTGCTAAACTATGAGATCATGGAAGATCCTAGACAATAACATCAACCCGATGTGCTCTTTCTGTTTGAAACACTTCCAACCCAATCTTCATCTATATAACAATACAATCTGTAGTCATGATCTCCAACATATTATAGACCAAAGTCTATCGTTCCTTTCAAGTACTTCATCACATGCTTTGCAGCTACTAGATGAACACGTCTAGAATTAACTAGATACTGAATTAGGGTGTTCATAGCAAAGCATATATCTAGCCTGGTATTCGTCAGATACATCAACGAACCAATCATCTGTCATCCCAGATTTCTACTTCACATTTTCCTTGGTAAGGAAAAATATCATTTGATCTTAGCCACACATCTAATCACAAGAATCATTCCAAGATTCTTTAACTCTGAGATCTACTCCCTCTGAAGTGGAGTCTTCTACATCTAATTATTGTCCTCCCTCTATGACTGAAAATCATGCACAATCTGCATTGAGTGATCTTCTGCATATCTATATGTGCCATCTCCTATTAGATGGGTCTACTGATATGATCATCAACATCACTCAAACTCTATGGTGAGTTCCTTTGTGCATCTATCTGAGACAAGCATGTCATCTATATATAGCAACTATTGGTCATCCTATATGTCAATTAATTATAGCTAACACACAGGATGCTCAATATAAATTGTCAAACCCAGGGAGGTCTTTTATTTCAATGGCAATAAGTACAATCTATGCATAAACATATCCAATAGTTGATTGAATAAATGAAGATGAGAATCCTACCTATGTGTTCATCCAAACTCATTCCAGAAAGAAAACTAATCAAACTCATACATCTAGGAATTCAACGTGCAACTACCTTCCTACAAAAATCAACCTAGCAGTTACTGATCTAAGAATGAAAATGAACTAGATTACTTTTCCAAGAAGTTAAATCCTATAATTATCAAACTACAGTATTCAATCTTTACCAAAATGATCCATCCAATAGGTACTGTTGCTAAACCATAATCTGCCTAATTTATGAATTCAATAAATATACAACAACAACCAGAGTTAAGAAATAAACTTGAACTATAAATTGATAACCATTAGAAATCCTAGGAAGCATAAATGGCTGACAAGAATTGGAAGATGAGCTTGGTTGTAACAGCTATTGAGCACACATTCATTAATCAAACTAACCTACAAGTTGACTGTCACACAACACAGTTGCAGCTATTCGTAATGCAAAGAATAAACTACCAATAAAGAATGCAATCATAGATCTCTATTGCAGCTATTAGAAATACGCCTAATGCAATCGCACAACACACAACAGGAAATGAATTAATCCAACTACCTACTTAACTTGACAATCTCTGTGAGAAAACGGGCCCTATCCTTCTAACAGAGACACCATGAACTACCACGAATTAAGACACGGAAATGGAAGTAACTCTGCTTTTCATTAAAGATGGTAATTCATAGTCTCAGTTCTCTTTTATAGCCTGTACAAAATGATAATCATCCAACCCCATTCTCCGAGAGCCTTCCCATATTTATACATGGAGAATACAGTTCGTGATCCACTAAAATCATGCAACAATGAATATCTCTGATCTTGATGCTGCAGAGTTACATCTAAGCTTTTATAGCCATATTCAATGAGGTTGTTAATCATGAAGGATGCTGTTACTCTGGAAATCAATGGATCAATGGATTAGCCAATTGGAAGGCACCCTGTTTGTTGCAGCTATGCCCTGTTTCAATGACCTATTACAGCTTCATGTGGAGAGATGCACTGTCCCTTGAAATATGAAGAATCAAATCAGAAGAGTAATAGCTGGCACCACGCATGATTCTTTCCCAAGGCATTATGGCTGATACACCTATGGTTTGATCTTAACTTAATGAAATCAACACAAGTTAGCATAAATCGAAGGCTAGAATTCATAACCATAACAATCTTAGGCATTTAATGAAATGAAACAATAATGATTTATACCTTGTTAGGACTCCTGATTAATCTGGAAAAAGGCATGTATATGGTTTATGAAAGTAGGGTGTAAGTGGGCAAAATGATGAAATAGGTATGGTAAAAAAGGGGCATTTCCAAGGCCCAACATATCCCCCCAACTATCCATTTGCATGTCCTCATGCAACAACCTCCACTAGTGCTAATCTTAGTCCAAGCTGTATCTGTGAAGACTGGTGAGACTGTAGGAACGTTTTGGTGGTTCCCCATAAGGCACAAATACATAATAGGCTGTCCATCTCTCCCAACACAACTTCTCTTCTTCCTTAGTCAAAACATAGTTGTTCCTGTAAGGACTCATAGGATTCCATATGAGTGGAAATCTGAATCTGAATCCAATCGACTAAGGTCCACATGTTTTCATGCACTGCACATACCCAAGAACCCTTTTCAGGGCTTGCTTGAAATTCTCAAAGCAGTATGGATCCCCTTCCCTCGGAGATGAAGAAGAATATAGCCATCTATATTCACTACCTTCCAGAGCACACTGCTACATATTAAAAATCATCGAGACACAGTTAGTGAGTATTTTCTCTCTCAAAATTTCAAAGTATTAGGCAATTGCAGGAATCCTAAGAGATCCGACATGATTTCCTATGAGTCCTCTTGGATCATGAGGTTCATTCCTAATCCAGAGAGTAGAATTCTATTTAATATTTGTGATGGTTTGGAAAGCATTTCACCATTTTACATGGTTGATGACAAAAGAGGCAAATTCCCTTAGCTGAACATCCACCAAACAAGGCATGGGGTTGGAGGGAGAGTCAATGTAACAAGTCCTATCATGTAAATATAATTCACATAACAAATGCTGATCGTAAAAATCACTTCCCAGAAAAGTTTCTAGAAACTAGGTAGCTATTGCTAGATCGAACAATCTCCCTTCCTTCAGAGCCCTCAATTTAAATAAAGTTCTAAGCTCGTGAAGAAAGATAGGGTAAGAGGGGGATGGAACCCTGCAACTCAATAATTCTAGGGAACGAGTATACATTTGGTCTTTTTCTTGTTCCAGGGACTTACGTTTCTTCAATTCTTCCAACCTTTTTTGAAATTTTCCCACCAGATTTTCAAGAAGAATAACTCCTCAACCCACTTTTCTCTCAACTCCCTGATGGTATTTCTATGTTCATGGAGAGAAATCATCCCTGTCCTGCACTGAACAATGTATTTATGCCATTTATCTAACTCAAGATTCAGCCAGAGAATCTTCTTCTCTAACCATTAAATTCTCCCATTCTCCACATCCTTTTCATCATCAGAATCTAAATTAATGATGCCTTGAGAAGGTAGCATTCTTACCTCATCACCAGATGTTACAGCTTCCCCTTTGTGGAATGATGGTGTAGCAGCCTCATATTCCATTGGTGCTGTAGTGACCTCAATTTGTATTGAAATCTCAACAATCGATTCTGGGACTACTAGTTCTTGTGTGACAATGTCTTTTCTCTCCATTTCAATCTCTTCCTCCTCCGTTTGAGTTGCAACCTCAACAAACATTTTTGAAGATGCTGGTTCTTGTGTAACAACATTTTCTTCTTGGATTTTACCTTCAACAACTTCAGTCCGATTTGCAACTTCAACAAGTATTTCCAAGGGTGTTGGTTCTTGTGTGACAACGTCCTTTTCCTTCATTTCTCAATGTTGCTGAGGACGTTCCTAGGCTACCTCCATGTCTGCTGAGCAATGAGACTGTTTCATGAGTAATTTTTTATCTCATGTTGGCTAAGTTTGCATATCTTTTTCTTCTTCAGGTTCCAAATCCAGGATTAAGTCCATTCCTGGCTCATTTCCCCCCATCAGCTCCACTGCGGGCACTTCTCCTTCATGCTTTGTCTGTTCAGGTAGTTGTGCAACAAGGTCCACCAATATGAATTTATGCCCTGCCAATTTATATATGTCTCCACATTTTAGGAATAACGCTTTTCCCGACTCTTCATGGCTCAAGTCAGGGAATGAACTTTCCACTTATTCTACAGCTTCCACCAATATATCTAGACTCCTCTTTTCTTGTTTCCTGCTCATTTCCTTCCATTTCTCCATTTCAATTCGAAGTCTTTGCACTTCTTCCCTTAATAGTTCATTTTCATACAGGAGATTTTCAATATGTTGTTCATTCACAGCAGGTTCCTATGTGTCAGCAGGTGTTTTGGGATTTAATACGTGGATTTCTATGCTTGCCCCTGTGACACATGTTGCTTCTATTAAAGGTACCTCAATATTTTCCCCAATTTCACTTATTCTCTCAGTTGAGGGTAATTCAATATTTACTCCAATTTCACCAGTTGTCTCAGCTGAGGGTAGTTCAATATTTGCCCTGATTTCACCTGTTGTCTCAGCTATTGCCATAGATCGAGTCCTTCTTCTCTTCACCCCTTCCAATGGCTGATTAACACTGCTTGATGTCACTGCTGTAGAAGCTCTGGGTCTCCTCTTCCTTGTTGAATTAGCTGTTTGGCCCTTATTCCCAGTCCTTTTTCTTTTCTTCTGTGACACAGGGGTTTCCAAATTTCCATAGGGAAAATCGAATTCCTCCTCTTCCACAATAGTTCCCTTGATTTATGGGGAGGATGCAATATTCAATACCTCTTTTCCTTCCTCTGTTGCACCTTCCTGGTACTCTCCTTCCTGCATTGCCACTTTCGGAGTTGCAACTTCAACTGTCACAGCTTCAATAGCTACTCCAGCTTCAGCTTTTTCTGCTACAGCTGCTAATGATGCCATTTCCACTGCTTCAGCCGCCACCCTTACTGCAATTTTAATAGGGTCTATTTCTTCCCCTGTAGGGTTGGCTGTTGTTGCAGCTTTTGATGTTGCTGCCTCATCTGCCCTGACTTCCATCACTATCTCCTCAATGACAGGGTTCATTGCTGTCGTAGCTTCCCCTATATTCTAGTTTCCAGATACCCCATCTATACTAGGGTCCACTACTGTTGCAACTTCCCATATATCTACCTCTCCTTCCCTTTCGTTTAGGTTTCCATCCTCCCCCTCAACTGGATTCGAGGAGCTCCGGTCCTCTTCTTCCTCTGCCATACCACCCAATTCTAGTGCAGGTTCTCTAATTACCTCGGCTCTAGCAAGAAATTGAGCCTAGGTCAAATTACGACATGCAATGGCCCTCAAGATAAGTAATTTAATCAGGCGATGATTGGTGAGGGAGGAAACTGGGTGTTGGGATGCTCTTGCATAACCGGCCATGTTTTGTAGGGTCTTAAAGCGATAAAATGGCATATTAACTAGGTTTCCATGGCGTAGATGAGATAACAAAGGGAATTCAGAAAAATAGACAGTCTGGTACCTACCTTCAGAGGAGATATACTTCTTCGGAAAAATTGCCAATTGATCCCAGGGATGATGTAACAAGTCCACTGCAATTTCGCGACCTTTTGGAAGAACATTCTCCCCAACTGCAAGAAATTCCCTTGTTGCAGTCGAATTCGGCACCTTCCGCCCAAACAATTTCTTCCCAACCTGGGGTAAGCCAGCAACCCCAGATATAATGGCTTCTATAACTTCAATGTGTACCCCCTTGTCTTCAGAATGCATATCAGTCAAGTTAAAAACAAACTGTAATGCCATTTCGATGTGGAAATCGTTTAGATGTTGGAAATACTTGGTCCACCCAGCTGCTGCAAAAATGGCAAAAAATTCCACATTGGCACGCAGGGATTCTGCATTTTCAGGTTCATGCCTAACTGGGTTACCCATATCAACATCCTTTCATAATTTAGACAGCAGATACAATGCTTATTAGTTCAGACATGGAAGTTGTAGCCTTCAAACATTCATGGAATAGCCGTGATTTTAAATTGGGTATTTCAGGAAAGATGGCATAGTTTTCAACTCATGGTAGATGATACAGTTAAGGAAAAATGGTGAAATTTGGAAATTTTGGTACAAATCAGGTAAAATGATGGTCTGGTTGTTACTCCTGACACATTCCTCGATGATTAAGTGTGTACAAAATGATGGTGGAGAAAAAAGACAAGACATGCTCATAATTGCCGCAATTAATTTGATCCTTAATCATGATTTTAGTTAGAACCCGTACCTTCAGGATTTAATGCTCGAGCCACCATTATGCCATGGCATTACATTCGTAGTCGCATCGCTGGGAAAATACGAATGTGTCGAGATGAGTTAGACACCGTCAATATGGATAATACATGCATTCATGCTGACAGGTACGCATGATAGCCCAATTGTTTTTGGTAGACTGCGATTCGAGCTTTGGAGTCATCATTTAAATTCGAGCCAGGTCAAATCATTAGTGGCAAGGCTGTTCCAAAAGGAAGACAATCTAGTGGAGTCGCATATAGTAAATAAGAATGAAGATTTGAGCAGATTTCAACAAAAGATGGCAGAGTTCCAATTGCAAATATTTGGAGAAAGAATAGCATTGTTGCAGTTGTTGGAAAAAGGAGAAAATCAAATGGAAATGGGGGAGTCACAGTTTCTAGACTTGGCGGAATAGGAAAAAGTAGCAGAGTCGCAACTATTGGCAAGAGGAAAAACTGAAATGGGAATAGCGGAGTCACAGCTACTAGACTTGGCGGAATAGGAAAAACTGGTGGAGTCGCAGCTGTTGGAAAAATGAAAGGAATAAAAATATTGGAGTTGCAGCTGCGAAACTTCACAAAATAAGCAAAAGTAGCAGAGTTGCAGTTGCTGGAAAAGTGAAGTGAATGGAAAATAGCGGGGTTACAGCTACGAAAATTGGAAAAATGAGCAAGGTAAGGAGTCGCAGTTGTGCAAAATGAGTAATATGTGGATTTTCAGTTGGCTACTGAAAACTAACAAATCATCTATCTTCTTCTAAAAGAGATTTATTAGATCAGGAAACAATGTAAGGTGCCTACAATCATCTAGCTCAGTCACGACTTTTGTTCCTCCAATTAATTCCTACACACAATTCTTCAAAACAAACCCTATCAGGTGTAAAATGAAAAATAGATAAAATACATAATGAAAAATAAATTATTTATGTACAAATTATGTGGATATTGCAGTTCTTAAAAATTCGTAGGGGTTGAGAAAAATACCTGCCCTAACGCTAACTAATATTCTGGATCAGCTGCAATATGTGAAATGAAAGAATCCCTTGAGATCGTTTTGTGATACAATCGCAGCTGATTACCATTTGTGAATAATGGTGTCTTTTTTCATCAATGGTGATTAACCAGACTGTTCCATTGTCAAATACTCGATCTATTTGATAAGGTCCCATCCAATGAGTGCGTAGCTTGCCTTTGAAATCCCTCTTAAACTGTGAATCATATAACAAATCCCAGTCTCCTTCCTGGAAGACTTTTTTCTTTATGAATCTATCATGCCATTGAGAGCGTTGTTGTTGGATTAAAGTTGTATGATTTACTACTACTGTGCACTTTTCATCCAATTTGTTAAGTTGATTCAGTCGGTTCCTCTGTGCTTCTGATAAATCAAGGTTTGCTTCTACAGCTGTTTTCAAGGTTCTGATTTCAAACTGAACTGGGAAAACAACATTCTTACCATACACCAATTCATAGGGAGAAAAACCAGTGGTGTTAAGCCATGTAGTGCGATAGGCCCATAGGGCCTCCGGAAGTCTCTCAGCCCAATATTTACGATGGCTTTTCACTGTCTTCATCAAAATAGACTCAATGACTTTGTTTGAACTCTGTTACACCTAAAATATACCCATCATTAGATTCAGTGTATACATCCCTGAAGTCACCTGGACTAAGGATTTTCATCTAGGAGGATTTGCACTCAATTCTGCAATCTTTTGAGAGGTCGTCGCAGGTTGCACATTAGCAACATGCGACGTCGCAGCTTGCTCCACTACAGGGTGCGATGAGGTCTGTTAATAGGAAAAAATAGTCTATTCGACATCCTTCTCAAAACTTACCCTTTTGAGGTTTTATCCCTGACCTCGAGGGGAGCTGGTACTCGACCCCTTACTCTTTGGGAGGATCCCCTATCTCTCTCCTACCATCTCTCAACCTATCCTATCCATACCCTATCCACTTAGTCCTATATAAGTGAGGTTCACTCCCATCCCAAAGGGAGGAAAACTATGGTATCTACATGCTGGTGAAATCTCTCTTAAGACATCCCCCTTCACCTATTGGAGAGCTCATACTTCCTTGGAAGGACGTGGCAATTGGCTTGGTCGGAGAAGGGCTACTGCGTTAAGTCTTTGGTTGTATTTCTATATCTCTATCATGTACTCCTATATTTGCAGTGATACAAATGCTTTCCACCAATATTGTTCTTGTGTGTAATGATATTGTGTAGTTTACCTGCTTAACTGTTTACTTAGATCACTTATTATATAGATGTCTTTTATTGGTTTCTCTTGTTTCTTTGTCTTAACAGGTCTTGCAGCTTGGATTTGATGACTGTGGGACGTGGATCAACATTCGGGAGAAAGGATTGCATAGTAAAAAGGTAATACATCTAGTACTTGGTCCTTAAGTAGATCTAGATCTAGTGATGAGCTGATAATCTGTTCTATTTGTTCTCGACTCACATTGAGCTAGGGAGATCGGGCTCGCGTCTGCTCGAGTGGATTGTCCGATAACAAACTCTCCACTTGGCCATTGGCATGTGGATGATATGAAGAGGTTATTCTGTGTTGAATATGAAATTACTACAACAATGGTTCTAGTTTGTGAGACACAAACTATGGTCCACCAACTGTGATGATTTCCTTGGGTACTCCAAACTGAGTAAAAATTTCTTCATATAGGAAATAAATCATAACCTGATCATTAGTGTTAACCAAGGCTACAACTTCCACCCATTTGGTCATGTAATATGTGCAGACCAAGATGTGAACATTATGTTTTGAGGTAGGGTTGATAGGCCCTACAAAATCCAAAGCCCATCTGTCAAATGGTTCAACCACGAGCTGTGGCAGCAAAGGCATTTCATCTAATCTATTGGGTTGGCCCATCCTTTGGAAGCTATCACATGCCTGAACATACTTCTTTGCATCACTGAACAATTTGGGCCAAAAATAACCCATCCTCAAGACCTTATGACCTGTCCTTTTGTCAGCAAAATGTCCCCCATAAGGCTCATCATGGAAAGCTTTAAGGACACTAAAAATTTCATCTTCTCTAACACATCTTGTGATTTCTAAATCAAGCCCTGTGTAGAAAAGATGGCCTTCAATTCAACAGTACCTAGCACTCTGTTGTATGATCTTTCCTTTTTCTCTCTTCGATAGATGTGCTGGAAGCTTACCTGCAGCCAAAAAGTTAGCAATATCTGAATACCATGGGGAATGAGCTGATACTGCAAACAGATGTTCATTAGGGAAAAAATATTCGACTAGTAAATTGTCATCACTGTTAGTAAGTCGAGATAAGAAATCTGCAACAACATTTTCCTTCCCTGGTCTATCAATAATTGTGATATCAAATTCCTGTAACAGTAACAACCATCTAGTAACTCTAGCATTCGTGATTGGTTTATTCATCAAATATTTGATGGCAGAATGATCAGTGTGCACAAAAGTGGAGTATCCAGTAATATAGTGTCTAAATTTGTTGATGGCATAAACTATGGCAAGGAATTCCTTTTCTGTGATAGTATAGTTTAGTTCAGCAGGGGATAAGTTCTTACTAATGTAATAAATTTCATAGGGAGCATTACCTTCTTGCTGTCCTAAAACTGCTCCAATGGCAGTGTCTGAAGCATCTGAAGAAACATGAAAAGGAAGAGCCCAGTTGGGCCCTCATAAGATGGGTGTTGTAGATATCCTTTTCTTTAGCTCACTAAACATTGTTTGGCATCCATCATTCCAAACAAACTGTGCATCCTTCATCAACAAAGTGAACAAAGGAGAAGCTAGTTTGAAAAAATTTTCTATGAACCTTCTGTAATAGCCAGCATGCCCCAAGAAGCTATGTACATCTTTCTGTGTTCCAGGAGTTGGTATATTTTCAATTACCTTGATTTTGGATGGATCTACTTGGATACCATCAGAAGAGATAAAGTGCCCCAGAACTATGCCCTCGCTCATCATCATATGGCACTTTTCAGTGCTTAAAGAGAGTTGGCTTTGTTCACAGCATTTCAAGACCTTTTCTAAATTTTTCAGTGCTTCTTCATAAGTATCAACATATAGAGTAAAGTCATCCATAAAGATCTCCATGCAATCAGTTACCATCTCTGAAAAGATTCCAATCACTTCTCTTAGAAATGTGGCTGGTGCATTGCACAATCCAAAAGGAAGTACCCGGTATGCAAAAGTCCCCTAGGGACAGGTGAAAGTGGTTTTGTCTTGATCTTATGAAGCAATCTGGATTTGGTTGTAGCCACTAAAGCCATCCAGAAAGGAAAAATAATTCTTCCTAGACAAGGTATCAAGGACCCGATCGATAAAAGGTAAGGGAAAGTTGTCCTTCTGCGTTTCCTTGTTCAATTCTCTGTAATCCACGGAGACCCTCCATTTCCTATTCTTCTTTGGCATAATCACGAGTGGAGAAACCCACACACTGTCTGAAATTGGGTATATAAATTTTGCTTCCAAAAGTTTTTGGATCTCTTCTTTCCCAATGTCTCTTAGGTTCGGGTTCATCCTTCGTTGTGGTTGACACACAGGCCTGGATTTGCTCTTAATATAAATGTGATGGGTACATAGATTAGAAGGAATCCCTCTCATTTATGTATACTCCCAAGTGAAAGCTCCTCTTCGTTGTTTCAGTAGAGTGATTAGCTGTTCCAGCTCACTGGGCGCAAGGTTTGAATTGATGTTCAATGTTTTCCCTGGATCGATTTCTACTGGAACACTTTTCGAATCTTTGAGTACTGGAATTATACTGGCATCACTAACTAGAGTTTCTTCTGTAATATTTTCTTCTTCTTTCTCATAAAATGTACTGTCGAGAATATGGTAAACATGCTTATTGACGGACATGGGCTCACTGATGAAACCGTTAATGGTATCATCTTCTATTTCATCTTTAAACGTTAAGGCTCTCCCTATCGTTAATAATGGCTGAACACCTTCCTCCTCCTCCAAATATACCCAAAGTGGAGTTTCAACTTTTGTTCTTGGTCGAGCTGGAGGGTATAAGGTTAAGCTTTTGACCTCAGTCCTGTCTGAGATGGTCATAGATCCTCACTAACAGCTAATACAAGCATCTATTGTGGCCAACCACGGTCTTCCCAGGATCAGTGGATCTCCCCCCAATTGAGACTTCGACTGTAACACCAAGAAGTCCACGGGGTATTCCCATGAGTCAACAGAGATTACAAGGTCGTCTAGGATCCCCTCAGGCTTGATTGTTTATTTGTCAGCAAGTTCCAAAATGGTAGGGGTCGACTGAAGGTTAGTGAGTCAAAGTTTCTTCACATTTTCTATGGTCATAACGTTAATATCCGCGCCTAAGTCTACCAAGACGTTGGGTATTTGTGTGTTTCCTATGTGAATTGTCATAGTAGGATTTATAGGGTCATTGTATTTTTCCACAAGAGTCTTCCCCATTATCAATTCGGAAAATTTTCCCAATACATGGATAGTGGGAGGATCCCTAGGCCTTCCTTCTAGTTTCTTGACACATAAATCCCTAACAGTCTTAGCATAAATGGGCATGTCATGGAGGGCTTGTAATAGTGGAATTTTGACATACAAAATTTTCAATTCTCCTAAGAGATTGAATCGAGGTTGTTCCACTTTTTTTTGCAGGGTCAATCCTTCAGGGTATGAAGTTCTCTCATCAATTGTGTAGGTTGTGCTTCATCGTGTGTTACTTCCTGAGTTTCAACCACTATTTCAGTAGGAATTCAGCATCCTCAATAATGGGGATTGTTGAATGAACTATATTCTCATAGTGCTAATTCACTCCAGTTTCAGTCACTGGGGATGGAACATCCTCAGTGATGATGGGTTCCACTACCCTCCCTAATCGTAATTGTATATCATTGCAGGGAACTTGGGAAATGGAATATGCAGGCACGTTGCTAGTCTCAAACTGATGGATTGATTTATTGTCAGGTTTGGGTTAGGTTTTGCAAGTAGTTGGGGTCGAAGTGGTGCATTCATAGGTGCAGCATTGTTTTGGAATTGCAGCTGCGGTTGTTGGTATTTCTAGTGAGGATACTATTGAGGAGGGTGTTGTTGATACTAAGTTTGGTGATGGGGAAATTTATTTCCTTGGTAAGAATTTCTCCAGTTGGAATTCCAAGGGGCTTGATTGTTTGACTGTTGTGACCATGGTGTCCAAGAATTAGGATTTTTCATTGGGTTCTGAGAGATTCCACTGATTATTAGAATAATGTCAAGGGAATTGTGTATTCATATTATTCATCCCATTCATATTATTCAAAAAAAATGATGGGTCTTGATTCATACCTTGATTGCGAGACTGCCATGGTTTCTTCTATGCAATGAAGTAAGCTTGTTGCACATCCGAAGTGGATGCCTGCAAAACTTCTTTGACCTTAGGTATTGAGGGACATTTCTTGGTGTCATGCTCCAACTCACATATTCTACATATTTTTGCTTTGTCCAGCGGGCATTCCTTCAGTGGGTACTTTTTCCTACAAGTGGGATAGAATACGCCGAGTGTAAGATCTTCTACTACTTGCCTCTGTTTTGCTCTCAAGAAATCTAAATCTGAGGAAATGGAGGTCATCATATCCATTTTAAAATTCTCTAGCAAGTTTCCTATCTCTGCTTGAGTGGCTCCTCCACTAGTAGACTTCTGTGTCCTAGTGAAGACATCCTAATCTTGATCCTTGTCTTGTCTGTTAGTTCTAGAGGATCCCCTTGAGCACCTTCAACATAATTCAATGATCTTCTCGAAGGGTTATTTTGAGATGTCACCTTTCCCCAACAAATTCAACATATGAAGGAAATCTTTCCTAATTCCTCGTAGCAAAATAATCTTAAGTACATCTTTTCCAATCTCAGTGTGTCCAGAACTTTGTAAATTGTACAACAATCTTTCCACAAAGTCTTCCAAGCTCTCCTCTTCCTTCTAACCCATTTTAAACAACTCTTCCTTTCTATCCTTGGTTCTACAATATTCTTGATATTTAGAAAGAAAGGTATGTTTCATTTGGTCCCAAGCAGTAATGGTCTCACGACCTAGACTCATGAACCAGCGCAAATGTCACGTCCCCATTTTGACCCATTGGAATTAAAATTGTAAATGATGTAAATATCGTTATTTAATCATGGTGAGGAGCTCAAGGCCAAGGCCCCACCATTGATTTATCATTTTTATGTATCGGCAATTAAAATCGATGCATATGGCTCTTGTGTTAGATAGGAACAATGTAAATGAAGACATCATGTAAATATGAAATTTTAATGAAATACCCACAACTAGCTATGCAATGCAACAAAGAGATGGGGCATGATTTTGCAAGGAATAGGGAGAGGAATTATTCAAACCCTTGAGTCAATGGTGCTAACCCATGTGTCAATGAGAAAACCCATAAACCACCAACTACCCATTTTGGGTTATACACCGAATCATTTAATTCTTCCAAGAGTTGGTTGAGGCAGTTAATGCCTTGGGAATGGAGAGGCATGGCAGTAAATTTTCGTCTATGAGAAATCCATCAAACTGGAAAACCATATTTTGTCTTTCTAGGCAAGAAAACACCCACGAAATGGCGCCCAAAGCCATTCTTCACCCATGGCATTCATCCTCTCATGCAATCTGAGCTTGTTGGGGTTTTATCCTTCATGTTTTCTCCATTTTTCCTGCATTTTCCATGCCTGGGAGCTCATTTTTGCATTGTACAGCAGTTGGGAAAGGAGGGCCACGATTTGGGACTGTGAGGGAGGTCGTTTTTGCCCCAAAATTCCCATGGACATTTTTCAGAAAACAATTTCTGCTATCCAGGGTTGTTCCCCATCTTCCATTTTCATTTTTGGGTCTTCCCACATTTTTTTGGGCTGGTAGAAACCCCATTTTGGACATCCCACTAAAGAAACATTTTTCTCATGCCCAGCAATTGTGGTTTTCCTAATATGTGCATCCATGTTTGGTTTGAACCTGTGAACAAGAGATTTGGAGTGGTAGTGGACAGAATTGGCTTGATAAACCTAGTGGGGGAAAATAATCTCTCAAGAAGATCAAGAGGGCTGGCTACTCTTCTATGCACACCTTGGACACTCTAGATTGGAAGGTATGGCCTAAGGGACTGTGCATTGGTGAAGGGAATACTTCGTTGAGTGGGGTGTGTAGGCATTGTGGGTGCCAAGCTAGATAGATCTTGTAGAGGTATCCATGGCTCTATGCTTGAGCTCACTAGCTTAGGAATTCTTTCTTTCCATTTCCTAGCAGCCTGATAAACCCAATTGTAGATTGGCTTGGCTCATTTTGGTGTATGTTTAGCTATGTTTGAGTCTGTTGTTCCCTGGTTCCTTGTAGAAATCATGCCCAGCTCGGGGGGTGGCAGTTGCATCAAGAGATTGATAAGCACAACTGGCCTATGGTTGGGAGGAACGTTACAGTTGCATAGCTGGTTGCTCAGGGACTACTCTGTATCAAGATAAATACTCTCATGTGCTAATTCTGTATTGTCTTAATTGATGAATGACTTTAATATCTTGTATGTATGATGGATGTGTAATGGAATTAAATTCTGCTGTGTTTTCAAATACTTATGTATTTTCCATATTTCCATCTTCTCTCTATATGCATGTTGGTATACTATTTATGTGCCTAGATGTCCCCGAATAAGAGTCATGTTCTCTCCCATGCTGGTATGGTGGGTGGGTATGTGATAGCAAAGAATTTCCTTTCAAGGTGACTCAGAATAGCTTCAGATTCTGAGCACTAGAGGTATAATCATAGCTGCGACAGAGGATATCAAACTCAAAAATAATTTCATCAAGATCTTGAGAAGACTTGGCATGGAAATTCGGGAGAATTGATGGTGAGATGTTTTTCATGGGAGCTGCTGTAGGTGTCTGGAGGATGGGAATTCTAATGTAGCCATAGTATGACCAAGCTGATTATCTTCCACTTCTTCTTCCCGGTTCTCCATATGTTCATTCTCGCCTTCCTATTGTAACGTCCCCATTTTGACCATATGGTTTTAAAACAGTAAATGATGTAATAATGTTATAAAATCATGGTGAGGAGCTCAAGGCCAAGGCCCCTCCATCAATTTATTGATGCATATGGTTTATGTGCTAGCCATGCACAATGGAATTGTGAATATTATGTAAATATGCATTTTAATAAAATACCCACAACTAGCTATGGAATGCAACAAGAGTTGGGGGCATGATTTTACAAGGAATTGGGAGGGAAATATTCAAACCCTTGGAGCCAATCAAGTCAATCCAAGTGTCAATGAGAGAACCCATAAAACCCTCAACTACCCATGTGGACTTTTGTACCCAATCATTCATTTCTCCCAAGAGTTGATTGGAGTAGTTAATTCCTTGGGAATGGAGACGTATGGCTGTCCAAATTCGAGTATGGGAAAGCCACCCTCCATGGAAAAACATGTTTTGCTACTTAGGCAAGAAAAGAGCCATGAATTGCTCCCCAATCCATTACCCATCAATCAACTTTGCTCTCCCACGAGTTTGGAGCTACCTGGTCATTTTTCTCCATGTATTTCCTATGTTTTCCTTCATCTTTCAAGCTGGGAAGGGCGCTTTTGTTTTGGGTTACCAATGGGGAAGAGAACAGATCGATTTGGGGTTGCAATAAGGCTTTTTTGGCCATTTGAAATGCTTGTATCTTGTGGAAGAAATCAGGTTTCTCCCTGGGGACGAATTTCCCTTTTCACAGTTCGTTTAGGTGAGCCACAGTTTGGGGAAAACCCATGGCCATCCTGTTTGTAAATCCCATTGCTAGAAATGTGTATCCATGCCTAGTTTTTTACTTACTATGAATCTAATGAATGCGATGAGTTTTATGAAAAGCCCCAGAGATTGGTATCATGTTCCCTTCCTTGAATTAGGTCCACGGGAGGGTACATTACACCTGTTCTCTATTAGCCATGTTGTCAGTACAAAATTTAATGGCTTCCTTTATTCATTCTTCCTTTGCCCTTGCTTCTTCTTCTCTCCTCCTCTCTTCTTCTTGCCTTCTCTATTCCTCTGCTTCTCGGTCAGTCTCCAACCACACTTATTTAGTAACTCTGGTTCCGTTGATATGATAAATCTCGTCTCCATCCAGTACACCCACACCGCTTCCCTTGTCTTCAGGAGGTTTCTTTTCTGCAATGGGAGTGGATGGTCCCATTGTATTCTCCACAGTTGATGCTAAATTCTCAAGATTGGGAGGAACATAGTTTCCCCTTCCTGTAGACATCTGCGGTGGTCTGGTAGAAGAATAATCTTTAGCAATTATATCGTCAATAAATGTTGATCTTCACAGACCTGCATTACGACCTCGGCCTCTTCCACCTATAGTGTTAGTATTCAAAGGGGGTTCCCGACTTTTTTTTCTTGTATTCATGCATGCTGTAAATGATTAAACTAAAATGAAATAAATAAAAACTACTAACTATGTCTATCAATTACCATCCCCAACAATGGCGCCAAAGTGTTGGTCACCCTAGATGTCAATTAATTACAACTAACACACAAGATGCTCAATATAAATTGTCAAACCCAGGGAGGTCTTTTATTTCAATGGCAATAAGAAAAATCTATGCATAAACATCTCTAGCAGTTGATTGAACAAATGAAGATGATAATCCTACCTATCTGTCCATACAAACTCATTCCAGAAAGAAAACTAATCTAACTCATACATCTAGGAAGTCTAAGTGCAACTACCTTTCTACAAAAATCAACCTAGCAGTTACTGATCTAAGAATGAAAATGAACTAGATTACTTTTGCAAGAAGTTAAATCCTATAATTATCAAACTACAGTATTCAATCTTTACCAAAATGATCCATCCAGTAGCTACTGTTACTCAACCATAATCTACTTAATCTATGAATTCAATAAAGATACAACAACAACCAGAGTTAAGAAATAAACCTGAACTATAAATTGATAACCATTAGAAATCCTAGGAAGCATAAATGACTAAAAAGAATTGGAAGATGAGCTTGGTTGTAACAACTATTGAACACACATGCATTAATCAGACTAACCTACACAGTCGACTGTCACACCACATAGTTGCAACTATTTGTAATGCAAAGAATAAACTACCAATAAAGAATGCAATCATAAATCTATGTTGCAGCTATCAGAAATACGACTAATGCAATCCCACAACACACAATAGGAAATGAATTAATCTAACTACCTACTTAACTCGGCAATCTCTATGAGAAGGTGGGCCTTGGCCTTCTAACATAGACGCTGTGAACTACCACAAATTAAGACACAGAAATGGAAGTAACTCTGCTCTTCATTAAAGATGGTAATTCATAGTCTCAGTTCTCTGTTACAGCCCATAGAAAATGATAATTATCCAACCCCAGACTCCAAGAGCCTTCCCATATTCATACATGGAGAATACAGTTCATGATCCATTAAAATCATGCAGCAATGAAGATATCTAATCTTCATGCTGTAGAGTTACAGCTAAACTGTTATAGCCGTATAGAATGAGGCTGTTAATCATGAAGGATTTTGTTACTCTGGCAATCAATGGATCAATGGATTAGAAGATTGGAAGGCACCCTGTCTATTGCAGCTATGCCCTATTTCAGCAACCTGTTAAAGCTTCATGTGGAGAGATGCGCTATCCTTGAAATATGAAGAATCAAATCAGAAGAGTAACAACTGGTACCATGTATGATTCTTTCACAAGGCATTATGGCTGATACACCTATGCTTTGATCTTAACTTAATGAAATCAACACAAGTTAGCATAAATCGAAGGCTATAATTCACAACCATAACAATCTTAGGCATTTAAGTAAATAAAACAATAATGATGTATACCTTATCAGGACTGTTGATTAATATGGAAAAAGGCATGTATAGGGTTTATGAAAGTAGGGTGTAACTGGGAAAAATGATGAAATAGTTATGGTAAAAAAGGGGCATTTCCAAAGCCCAACAACAACCATCTTCAACCTTGTAGAAAAGGTTGAAATCCACATCACCCATGGTGATCATCCAGCTCATCAAATGAATATCGATCCTGGGTACCTGTTGAACCCGTACAAATCCTTCTTTTATCAGTTTTCTTTCAAATCTTGGGAATTTGCTCGATATGCACTTATTATTCAATTACACCATTCACGAGAACGGTCTTGTCATCCATGGGTGTAATCTATCTTTGGAAGTGTGTCTAGCCACTAGAGAAAACATATCATCATGATCCTCTCCCTCTTTCTAAGAGAATCCTCTGTCCACGATCCTTGATTTGTACTTCTATAGTATGTTTGATTTGTAATTCTTCTTGTTGAACAATCATCACTAGTTCTTTGGAACACGTGTTCATCATCCTTCTTTTGTAGATCATAGCACATGATATTTTCTACAAATCAAATTCAATTATGTGATTAGTAACACTTCATAATTATCAAATCATGTCAATTATAACCTTTTATGCATATTGATATGATTCACATAGTTATGCAACTATATTCACCAATACTTTGGCACAACAATTTTTCATATCTTGTATGCATACAATGGTTATCTCGATGCCTTCCATCTCTACCAGAACATACTATCAAGAGCATGCACAACTCCCAGCATGTTAGCAAAGAGGTTACATTCTAGACAAGCAAAAATGGAATGTTTGTCCAACTTAGCCATCATATGCATATTAGTAGTGTAATGTTCAATGATATATGAATGCTTACACTATGCATGATATATTCTAGGAATACAAATATGCATACATGTAACATCTCGAAATTTCATAAAAATTTAAAATTTTTATAACAGCATTAATTAAGATAATAATAATTGCGGAAATAAATATTGTGATTATGACAGCATTAGTTGTGTAGTTGTTAGTACTAAACATGATTTAATTTAAGTATTAACAATAGTAAGATAATGACAGTTGTTATCACATAACTAGTAACATGATTATGATGACAAAGAAATAAACAGGTTGAAACAATGATGCGACACTTTCTCTTTTGCAAAGACACTGACATTTTAACTTTGCTGCACAAGGGTGTCCTACAAGGTACCCTACAGCTTACTTAGCCGCAACGCTAAAGCTTATTGAATGTCCTATGTGCAGACGACATGTAAGAATGAAGTACATGTAGTTCAGTTTCAGCGTCATAAATAAATAGAATATTATAATTTCTGTTGTGACTCTTAAGAAGTGAGCAGGTATGGGTTTCAATGCTATGATTATTGATTTTAAGCCTTTTGTCTGACAACTCCATGATGTTTAAATCATGTCATCTATGTACGTCATTCTTTTGATGTTTTTGTTACTGTACTAGCTAGTTATAATGGCATCATTATCTTTTCCATCATTGATATAATAAATGTATCGCAAGGTCATTTAATGTTTGCATGAAAGAATATGGTAAGAACTCATATCGTTTTAGTCAATCTTCCCATTATATATATATTTTTGGATCCATTGATAACCTACTATACAAACTGATTATTTTTATATCTTCGATAACAAAGTTTGTATGATCCCAATCAAAGTTACAAGGGTGATATTAAAATTCCCTAAGTATGAGCTATTTTATGCATATCCTTACTATGTTTATCTAATGATACATATAACCCTTACAAGGGTTTGTATCTATTAATAAGAATGGCATAAAGCGAAACCATTGCAATAATATGACATAGTTACCATATTAACTAATCTCTAAGTCCTAACATTAATATTTAATTCTATAAATAATAGAACATTTGGACTAAATAACAATTGGAAGGTTGATCTAATGGATTTGTGTATCATCGTGGGTCAAACGATACCATACCTATGATATTAAACATAACTTAGAACCACACGAAACTTGTGATTCGTTTTATCATGGCTTAATATTATAATGTCATGTATCAGGGTTGAAATGTAACGTTGGAATTATAACACTGACATGCAATAACTATTGGCAGGTTGATGGTGTTGGCTCATTAATGTGATAAGATCGTCGAGCTGTAATGGAGATTACCCTTCGAATTGGCATTGAAAGATTTGATATGAAATTCATGTGACAAGGTTCGTTGTCAATCCATGTATTTTAATATCATTGTAATGGTGAATGTCGAGACCACTGTGTCATTGTTTTGAGTTCGCCTCCCTCCGAGTTGGATGTTTAGAACGATCCAACATGATCCACTGTGGCATTCCAATAAGTGTGAAGTGATAGTGTATTGAATGCATGAGTTGCTCGACCCGATGCAACATCTGTTGGCATAAGCCTGATCGTTGATCAACATTGATATGGATCATCGGATCAAACCCTAGCAAATGGATCGAAGTTTGGTTTAAGAGTTTGATGAATGAGGGTTATTGTCTCTAATTTTTTTGGTCTGTGGCTGATAGGCTACCAAATTTCTAGCCTAAACTTTGTATGAGGTTCGACCTCGAGACCTCTGGCTTGAGAGGGTTGCAGTTGCTCTTCCTTCTGCAACAACGTCGTTTGATAGACTGTGTAACTAGTTTCTACTGTCAAAGGTTGAAGTTCTGCAACTCGTCGTTTTAATTTGAGTTGAGGTTTTGTCCTCGTGTAAAAGGACCGATCGTTTCTTGTCACGTTTCCAGTGTGGAGTCATTAAAGAGCTGACGAAGGGGAAAAGATTTGGTAGTTTTGCAGCAAAAGTAATGTTTGCTTTAATGAACAACAATTCCTGTAGCGAAAGAATAATTCATTCAATGTGTTTTCATCTTTAAGTTTTGAAAATATTTCAGTCAACTAAAATCTAAGCTATCATTTTATGTCAATTGTAGGTATTGCAGTAGAGAATCGAGCAAGGGTTTTGAGGGTTGGAAAACTTTCTTTTAGGTAAGCTCTGGGTCTTTCCGAAAACCCTCGTAGCTGCTTTGACTATGGTTGAAGAAGTTTCACGGGTGTGTAGTAGGTCCTACCGTGACCCGTCATGCTTATTATTTGAAGACTTTCGAAACAAAAGATGTCTACTCCGAGTTGTGGCTCTTGTTTTTTTTATATGGTTTTTGGTTTTTCTACCATGACAAACAGTTTCACCTCAACTGGAAATTTAAAGTTATTTAGCTTGATTATAAACCCTGTATGTATCGTCTTGGAATGACATGTGGTAACTTTCGTTTTCTGGGTATATCATTTTGTTTACTTGAATTGGAAACTTGTAATGGCTTTAGCCATTGAGCCATGAATTGTCTTTTTTAAGTTACACGAAAGATACCTGTAACCAAGGCTCATTTATTATAATTACATCTCTGTCTTTTGAGAATGATAACGCCATGTCTCTATCTGGTGGTTGAAATTTATCATATAAATCGTGTATGTCAAACTTATTGCAAGAACACGAAAACTGTATTGGAAATCTAAAATTTCTTTGTACAATGATAGAGTAGGTTTTGTTTTACTATGGAAAGAAAAATTGAATGGGTTATGCCCCTAATGATGATTTCTAGTTGATTTCTTAGCAATGTATCAACCAAAAATAGGGGCGTGAATGTATAAGTCAAGTCTATGTTATAAATCTTTGTGTAAAATGTCTGAGTTAAACATCTTGGCCGTAAGTGGATAATGTGATTTTCATCTCAATCTAGTGTTTGCGAGATTTTGATTTTAAAAGATGGCTTTATAATAAGTGCTATTTGTTTTCTGTGTGAAAATCGTCTAAGTTAGCAAATATATTGTTGTAGATTGTCAAGTGGTTTTCGTTGTGTTTCTAAACTTGGGTTTGTGAACCTATTTAATTAAAAGTTATGTAAAGTATGTTTTTGAAAATGAACTTTCAAGTAATTTAGGTTTGATCCTAAGTCTGTGAGTAATGAGTTTGCAAAACGAAAACAAAAGAGGAAAATGATACTTATAGTTTCTATTATCTACTGAATACAATAACTGTCAGCAATAGAATATTTATATTATCTCTATTATATGTTTGAACTGTAAATTTATGAAAATGATAGAATAAGAAATGAAAACATTGTGTGTGTATGTGTAATGTAAAAACTAGGAAATATAGAATGACTATGTAATGCTTATGTTTACAGCATGTAAATAATGATGATAATACTGTTTTAATTTGAAGCTATGATATAAACAGGGTTTGTCGATTTTCATTCGAATACTACCCAAACTAATATAATGAACAAACTATAATATATATACACAGATGAGAGAACAATACTTATATTTCATGGAATAGTGCTGTAGTTTAGAACCATTTTATACAGTAAATTTTACTACTAGAAAATATAGGGCATAATAGTAAAACAAAACTCAATCACTGTTCTATCTATTCAAATCAATGGCATTTGCCTATCCTCTAATCTATTTTTAATTTGCATATCTCTACTAGAGTACGATGCTTCAAAACAGCATGTGGAAAAATAGAGATATTGGTTTATCAATTCAACTTCAACATTAAACTTAAACATTCAGACTTAAAACAATTCTAGGAGTAGATTCTCTTTCGAAAATAGATAAACAGAAAATACTAGTTAAACAAAAAAGAATTAGTTACTGAGAATAAGTAGAAAATCTGTAGAACCTGAGAAAATCTGTAGGGAAACAAATAGCCCAAGAAGACTGTTCCACCCAACCAACTCCTAAAAACAGTCAAGTACTGTCTTAGGACCCCCGAGCCTATTCACTGAACCACCAGGAGGAAGAAACTCAGGAATTAGGACTTCTTCTTGCTGTAGCAATTAACTTCTAAATCTTCAATAAGTAGCAGCCCAAAAAACTTTCCCTAACAACTCTGCTTCTTCTCGGCAATATGCAGACTTAATATTTTAGTCATCACTAACCTCCCTATTCGAATCTCTCTTGTGATCACCTGATTCACAAGAGGAAAATATTCTGTAGAAATATTGGTTAAGAGCTGCCTGCTCAATTCGAGTTTGCCTTTATAGGATTCCTAGGCCTTTTCAGTTGTTACTGGGTCATTAAATGAGCTACCTTCTCACTCCCTCCACCTAGGGGATAGTGACATATTTTTAGGGGTTGTTATCCCATAACCAGCAACTAGTGGTGAATTGAATTTGCTACCATCTGTCCCATACCTTCCAACAACTTCCATTGCTCCTAGTGGGTCAATGCACACTCCTCCACAGTCCTCTTCGGTGTTTGTCTCATAATTAATTTATTTAAATAATAATATTCAGTAATTACATTCATCCATGATAAAAAATGATCATAATTACAAAACTTTGTAATTAAATTTAACATAAAGTATTTTGCAAATAAAATAATAATTCTCAAAAATTTGGGTAGGTGACATACACCCACCCTTAAGTCTCAACATCGTCCTCGATGTTGGATAATCACTCCTTGACTCTTCCTGAAACAGAGTTGGGTATGATACCCGCATACTACTCTCCAACTCCCAGTTTGCCTCTTCTGGGCTAAGGTTCTTCCATTGCACCTTCACTTGTCCAATGCTGCAATTCCGAAGAATAGTTTCCCTCCTTCCGAGGATACAATCTAGTTCCACTGGAAAATCTCCATCTTGTCCCACCTGTACATCATTCCAGTTTACAACATGAGTAGTATCGTGCACATATTTCTTTAAAAACGATATATGAAAAACATAATGTATTTTCGGTTAGGTGGCAAAGCCAGTTGGTATGCCACTGCTCCAACCTTACATAATATTTCAAAAGGACCGCAATACCTAGGTGCCAACTTGGCACAGCTTCCTAATTTCAATGAACTCTTTTTTGGTTTTACCTTGAGAAACACATGTTCACCCACCTGGAACTCTTTATGAGTTCTTTTTGAATCTGCTTGACTTTTCTGCCTATCTTGGGCAGCTTTTAAATGTCCTTGCACCTGTTTCACAATTAGTTCTAACTCCTGCAATAATTTAGGTCCTAAAACAACTCTATTTACTGTATCATTCCACGAAATAGGTGTATTACATTTCCTACCATAAAAAATTTCAAAAGGACTAAGTCTGGCCGATGCATGGTAGTAATTATTATAAGCAAATTCTGCTAAATGCAAGTAGTCTTCCCACTTACCAGACTGATCCTTAACATACATTCTTAATAAATATTCTAAAACTTGGTTAACTCTTTTTGTCTGACCATCCATCTGTGGATGAAATGCTGTACTAAAATTTAAAGTTGTGTTCAACCCTTTAAACAGTGACCTCCAGAAGTTATCTGTAAACTTTGAGTCACGATCTGAAATTATTATTTTCGGTATTCCATGTAGTCTGAAAATCTGTTTCATAAAGATCTATGTAATATCTGGAGCTTTATGCGTAGTCTTTATGGGTATGAAGAGCCTTGCTGAGTTTGTACACTACCACCATGATTGAATAATGTTGTTTCTGATTTTTAGGTAATCCAATAATAAAATCTATGCTAATCACTTCCCATTTTCAGCTTGGCATTGGTAATGGTTGCAACAATCCCACAGGATGATGGTGTTCAACCTTCACCTTCTGACGGTCTGAACACTTAGCTATGTACTCTGCTACTTCATCTTTCATTCTGGGCCAGTAATATTCTTTTCTCAGCATAGTAATAGTCTTTTATACCCTGGATGACCAGAATAGTGACTTTTATGTATCTAATTTAATATCAGAAATTTTATTTCTGGTATATCTAGTACATATAATCTGTTTTTAAACAGTAATAAACCGTTTTCCTTCATGCTGTAATCTACTATAAAAATTTTAAGAACTGTTGTTTGGTGTCTTTTCCTTCATTTTTCTGTATTCTTCATCTGTTTCACCTTTTTCTAGAATCTGATTTTCCAAATCAGTTGAATAAGTGTTGATTGCTGAAATGAAATTTATTTTTGCCTTGCAACTCAAGGCATTTGCAACCTTCTTCTCCTTTCCTTTAATATTTTGAATTTCAAAATCATACTCACTTAAGAACGTCAGCCATCTAGCTTGTCTAGCATTCAAGTTTGTCTGATCTAATAAATATTTTACACCCATGTTATCTGTCAATAATGTAAATTTTCTGCCAATAAGATGGTGATGACACATTTTTAACGCATGAATAACTGCCAGTAACTCTAAATCATAGGTAGAGTAGTTCTTTTCATGTACTTTAAGCTTTCTAGATTCATATCCCATCACATGTCCTTCTTGTGTCAGGACTCCACCGAGTCCGTCATTCCATGCGTCTGTAAAAACTACAAAATCCTTGTTGGGGTCTGCTATCCTCAAAATAGGTGCTGTCGTCAATAGTTCCTTTAATTTCTTAAAGCTGTCAGCACACTTCTGATCCCAAACAAATTTCTTCCCTTTCTTCTACAAGGAAGTTATGGGGTTGGCAATTTTTGAAAAATTCTCTATAAACTTTCTGTAATACCCCGTAATGCACATAAATGATCTTACATCCAACACATCTTTAGGAAATGGCCAGTCATTAATGGCTCTTATCTTGTCGGGGTCAACCGAGATTCCTTCTGCTGAAATTATGTGTCCCAAATACTGAATTTTGTTTTTGTGGAAATCACGCTTACTAAATTTGGCATATAGTTGATGATCTCTTAATACTTGTAAGATAATCTGTAAATGTTCATCATGCTCTTCTTTGCTTTTTGAGTACACTAAAATATCGTCTATAAACACAACAACAAACTTGTCTAAGTATTTATGCAAAATATTATTCATCAGACACATAAATAAAGCTGGCGCATTAGTAAAGCCAAACGGCATGACTACGAACTCATAATGTCCATACCGAGTTCGGAAAGCTGTCCTGAAAATATCTTTGTCCTGAACCCTTACTTGATGATATCCTGATCTTAGATCAATTTTCGAAAATACTGTTTCTCCATGCAGCTGATCAAATAGATCATCTATGTGAGGCAATAGGTACCTATTTTTGATTGTCATCTTATTGAGCTAGCGACAATCTATGCACAGTCTTAAGGTTCCGTCTTTTTTCTTAACAAAGATGACACGTTCTCCCCAAGGAGACACACTGGGTCTAATATACTTCTTGTCAAAAAGCTCCTTCAACTGTGATTTTAATTCGTTTAACTCTAGTATGTTCATTCTGTACGGAGCTTTAGAGTTTGGTACTGCTCTCGGTATCAACTCTATGGTAAAATCTAAATCTCTTCTGGGTGGTAATCCTCGAATCTCCTCAGGAAATACATCTTTAAAATCCTTTAGGAAAGGTATGTCCTCTAATTTCAGTTTGTCCTCTTTATCCATAAACTCATCATTTACCACGTTTACTACAAACATTTGGTATCCCTTCCTAACTGCCCTCTTAACTTGCATGGCTGAAATCTGTCTAAGGGTTACCTTCCTTGGAATGCCTTTTATTTCTATAGTTTTTCCATCATCATTTAAGCATGTAAAACTTTTTCCATAATAGTCCAGGATGACATGATGGGCTTCTAACTAGTCCATCCCAATGATAATATCATAAGAACCTAAAGGTAGAATATTCAACTTGATTTGTGTTTGTAAATGATTCATGAACAACACGCAGTTTTCTATAAAATCTGATACTTTCCTCTTTGTTCCAGTTGCTAGTCTAACTAGCCATGATTTACTAAACTTTTCAGTTTTCAGTTTAAGACTTTCCACAACATCTGGTGATGTATAACTTAAACAAGCACCTGGGTCAATTAAAACAGTAACAGGATGGTCATGTATCATACCCTCAATCTCTACCATAGAGATTTGATGACCTGCTTGCATGTTGTCAAGTGTTGCGTTAATTCTTGGCATCTCCCTCGCTACGTCTCCAACAGTAGGTTCAGTATGTATAGAGTTGATGTTGTTTGCCTTCCGTTTCCTTAAGGGACATTCTGATGCATAACGGGGGCCTTGACATTCAAAACATTTAATATGTGTCTTTGGCTCACTGGTCTTGGCAGTATTAGGTGCATTTTTGGGTGCTGTAGAATTCTGCTGTGAATTATTTCTGGAATTGTTCCCTTGATAATTCCGGTTCTGAGAATTTTTCCTTTGAAATCTGGAATTTCCATTGAATCTGAAATTTTTCTTTTTCTATTCAAAACTATTGGGCTTATGATTTTTTCAGTTTGACATGCCTTCCCTTTTCTGATTGGTATCATAACAGAAAACTAACTTTCTCATAGCCTCCTCCAATTTTTTAGGACTGTCATACTCAATTCTATCTTTAATGCTGAAAGGTAAACAGCTCAGGTACCATTGAATTTTTGGTTTTTCTTCTATGAGGTATGGTACATATCTCAGTAAGTCCAGAAACTTACTGTTCATTTCCTTCATGTTCATACCTCCCAACTTGAAATCGTAGAACTCTTTAGATTTTTCTTCGTAGTACTGCTCAGATAGATACTTCTTTTTGAAATATCGTTTGAAAGCACTCCAGCTTACATCTTTATCTTTGATGCCCTTTACCCTTTTTATGTCTTGCCACTAGATATCCGCTTTTCCAGTCAAGTTATATATAGCCATTTTTGCCTTTAAGAACTCTGAATAGTTGTAGATCTGGAAGTATTTCTTCATCCCTGACAGCCAAGCTTCCGCTGTCTCACCTTTCTCAGTTTCTCCATTGAAAGTTGGAGGTCTTATCTTCTTGAATTCTCCATAAATCTGCTCATATTCTTTATGATTTTTCCTTATTGGTTTGGAATCTCCTTCACTGTTGTCACTAGTATAGTTATGCTTCCTTTTGCATACTTCAATAGCATCTCCTGATGAGGTTGAGCTATCTTTTACCTCGCTGATTTTCATGTTTTGATTTTTATCACTGTGATGCATATCTTCAACCTTGGAAATGTCTTCATTGTTTCTCTCTTGTTCTTTTGTTTGGCTGTGTTCAAACAGCACTTGATTTAGTTGTTCTTGTGATTGCAAAATCCTTTCATTATCTTGTTTCACAGATTTGATTTTTGCTTTTAATTCTTGAAAGGCACGTCACAGTTCCATCAAACTCTTATTTAATTCCCCGTGACCTTCCTCTACATAGTGCTATCCCGAACTATGACTGTTTGGCTGAAATTTGTCACTTAAATGTTCAGCTGAGTTCTCCATACCTGTAGCTGAAAATAATTTATGGATAACATAATAATTAAATTTTTAAGTTAGTACAATTTCCTGCAGTATGAAAATTTTTTGTTGCGTTTTTTGGACCTCATTCAGGCCTAGAGTTCGAATCTATGCTCTGATACCACAAGTAACATCTCGAAATTTCATAAAAATTTAAAACTTTTATAACAGCATTAATTAACATAATAATAATTGCCGAAATAAATATTGTTATTATGACAGCATTAGTTTTGTAGTTGTTAGTACTAAACATGCTTTAATTTCTGTCTTGACAACAGTAAGATAATGACAGTTGCTATCACATAACTAGTAACATGATTATGACGACAAAGAAATAAACAGGTTGAAAAGACGATGCGACACTTTCTCTTTTGCAAAGATTTTGACATTTTGACTTTGCTGCACAAGGGTGTCCTACAAGGTACCCTAGAGCTTACTTAGATGCAACGCTAAATCTTATTGAATGTTCTATGTGCAGATGATAGGTAAGAATGAATTACGTGTAGTTCAATTTCAGCGTCATAAATAAATAGAATATTATAATTTCTGTTGCGACTCTTCAGAATTGAGCAGGTATGGGTTTCAATGCTACGATTACTGTTTTTAAGCCTTTTGTCTGACAACACCATGATGTTTTGATGTTTCTGTTACTGTACTAGCTAGTTATAATGGCATCATTATCTTTTCCATCATTGATATAATTAATGTATCGCAAGGTCATTTAATGTTTGCATGAAAGAATATGGTAATAACTTATGTCATTTTAGTCAATCTTCCCATTATATATATATTTGGATCCATCGATAACCTACTATACAAACTGATTATTTTTATATCTTCCATAACAAAGTTTGTATGATCCCAATCAAAGTTACAAGGGTGATATCAAAATTCCCTAAGTATGAGCTATTTTAACCATATCCTTACTATGTTGATCTAATGATACATATAACCCTTACAAGGGTTTGTATCTATTAATAAGAATGGCATAAAGAGAAACCATAGCAATAATATGACATAGTTACCACATTAACTAATCTCTAAGTCCTAACATTAATATTTAATTCTACAAATAATAGAACCTTGGGACTAAATAACAATTGGAAGGTTGATCTAGTGGATTTGTGTATCGTGGTGGGTCAAACGATACCATACCTATGATATTAAACATAACTTAGAACCACACGAAACTTGTGATTCATTTTATCATGGCTTAATATTATAATGTCATGTATCAGGGTTGAAATGTAACGTTGGAATTATAACACTCACATGCAATAACTATTGGCAGGTTGACGGTGCTGGCTCATTAATGTGATAAGATTGTCAAGCTATAATGGAGATTACCCTTCGAATCGGCATTGAAATATTTGATATGAAAGTCATGTGACAAGGTTCATTGTCAATCCAAGTATGGTAATATCATTGTAATGGTGAACGTCGAGACCACCTTGTCATTGTTTTGAGTTAGCCTCCCTCTGATTTGGACATTCAGAACGATCCTACATGATCCACTGTGGCATTCCCATAAGTGTGAAGTGATAGTATATTGAATGCATGAGTTGCTTGACCCAATGTAGCATGTGTTGGCATAAGCCTGATTGTTGATCAACATTGATATGGATCGTTGGATCAAACCCTAGCAAATGGATCGAAGTTTGGTTTAAGAGTTTGATGAATGAGGGATATTGTCTCTAATGTTTTCAATCTGTGGCAGAGAGGATGCAAAATTTTTAGCCTAAACTTTGTATGAGGTTCAACCTCGAGATCTCTTGCTTGAGAGGGCTGCAGTTGCTCTTCCTTCTACAACACCGTCGTTTGATAGACTGTGTAACTAGTTTCGACTGTCAAAGGTTGAAGTTTTGGAACTCATCGTTTTAATTTGAGTTGAAGTTTTGTCCTGGTGTAAAAGGACCGAGGGTTTCTCGTCATGTTTCCAGTGTGGAGTCATTAAAGAGCTGACGAAGGTGAAAAGCTTTGGTAGTTTCGTAGCAAGGTAATGTTTGCTTTAACGAACAACAATTCCTGTCGCGTAAGAATAATTCATTCAATGTGTTTTCATCATTCACTTTTGAAAATATTTTAGTCAACTAAAATCTAAGCTATCGTTTTATGTCAATTGAAGGTACTGCAGCAGAGAATCGAGCAAGGGTTTCAAGGGTTTGCAAACTTTCTTTCGGGTAAGGTCCGGGTCTTTCCAAAAACCCTCGTAGGTGCTTTGACTATGGTTGAAGAAGTTTCGCGGGTGTGTAGCTGGTCCTATCGTGAACCGTCGTGGTTATTATTTGAAGACTTTTGAAACAAAAGATGTCCATTCCGAGCTATGGCTCTTGTTTTGTTTATATGGTTTTTGGTTTTTCTACCATGACAAACAACTTCACCTCAATTGGAAATTTAAAGCTATTTAGCTTGATTATAAACCCTGTATGTATTGTCTTGGAATGACATGTGGTAACTTCTGTTTTCTAGGTATATCATTTTGTCTACTTGAAGTGGAAACTTGTAATGGCTTTAACCATTGAGCCATGAATTGTCTTGTTTAAGTTATACGAAAGATACCTGGAACCGAGGCTCATTTATTATAATTACATCTCTATATTTTGAGAATGATAATGCCATGTCTCTGTCTGGTGGTTGAAATTTATCATATAAATCATGTTGTTCAAACTTATTGCAAGAACATGAAAACTGTATTGGAAATCTAAAATTTCTTTGTACAATGATAGAGTAGGTTTTGTTTTACTATGGAAAGAAAAAAATAATAGGGTACACCCCTAATGATGATTTCTAGTTGATTTCTTAGCAATGTATCAACCAAAAATAAGGGTGTGAATGTATAAGTCAAGTCTGTGTTATAAATCTCTGTGTAAAATGTCTGAGTTAAACGTCTTGGCTGTAAGTGGATAATGTGATTTTCGTCTCAATCTAGGGTTTGTGAGATTTTGATTTTAAAATATTGCTTTATAATAAGCGCTATTTGTTTTCTGTGTGAAAATCGTCTAAGTTAGCAAATATATTGTTGTAGATTGTCAAGTGGTTTTCGTTGTGTTTCTAAACTTGGGTTTGTGAACCTATTTAATTAAAAGTTATGTAAAGTATGTTTTTGAAAATGAACTTTCAAGTAATTTAGGTTTGATCCTAAGTCTGTGAGTAATGAGTTTGCAAAATGAAAACAAAAGAGGAAAATGATACTTATAGTTTCTATTATCTATTGAATACAATAACTGTTAGCAATAGAATATTTATATTATCTCTATTATTTGTTTGAACTGTAAATTTATGAAAATGATAGAATAAGAAATGAAAACAGTGTGTGTATGTGTAATGTAAAAACTGGGAAATATAGAATGATTGTGTAATGCTTATGTTTACAGCATGTAAATAATGATGATAATACTGTTTTAATTTGAAGCTATGGTATAAACAGGGTTTGTTGATTTTCATTCGAATACTACCCAAACTAATACAATGAAAAAATTGTAATATATATACACAGATGAGAGAACAATACTTATATTTTATGAAACAATGTTGTAGTTTAGAACCATTTTATACAGTAAATTCTACTATTGGAAAATATAGGGCAGAATAGTAAAACAAAACTAGATCACTATTCTATCTATTCGAATCAATGGCAATTTCCTATCCTCTAATCTATTTTTAATTTGCGTATCTCTACTAGAGTACGATGCTTCAAAACAACATGTGGAAAAATAGAGATATTGGTTTATCAATTCAACTTCAACATTAAACTTAAACATTCAGACTTAAAACAATTCTAGGATTAGATTCTCTTTCAAAAACAGATAAACAAAAAATAATTATTTACTGAGAATAAGTAGAAAATATGTAGAGCCTAAGAAAATCTGTAGGGCAACAAACAACCCAAGAAGACTGCTCCACCCAACCAACTCCTGAAAATAGTCAAGTACTGTCTTAGGACCCCTGAGCCTATTCACTGAACCACTAGGAGGAAGAAACTCAGGAATTAGGACTTCTTCTTGCTGTAGAAATTAACTTCTGAATCTTCAATAATTAGCAGTCCAAAAGACTTGCCCCAACAACTCTGCTTCTTCTCAGCAATATGCAGACTTAAGATTTCAGTCACCACTAACCTCCCTATTTGAATCTCTCTTGTGATCACCTGATTCACAAGAGGAAAATATTCTGCAGAAATATTGATTAAGAGTTGCCTACTCAATTCAAATTCGCCTTTATAGGCTGCCTAGGCCTTTTCAGTTGTTACTGGGTCATTAAATGAGCTACCTGCTCACTCCCTCCATGTGGGGGATAATTCCCTATTTTTAGGGGTTGTTGTCCCATAAGCAACAACTAGTTGTGAAGTGAATTTGCTACCATCTGTCCCATACCTTCCAACAGCTTCCATTCCTCCTAGTGGGTCAGGGAACACTCATTCAACAGTCATCTTGGGTGTTTGTCTCCTAATTAATTTATATAAATAATAATTTTCAGTAATTACATTCATCCATGATCAAAACTGATCATAATTACAAAACTTTGTAATTAAATTTAACATAATGTATTTTGCAAATAAAATAATAATTCTCAGAAATTTGGGTAGGTGACAATACAACTATTACGAGCAATATCATTAACTATTCAAACATTCTAGAAGTAATTCAAATAACGACTCAAATACTTATATTTTATGTTTTTTTGGTTACCTCCCTCTTGATCTATGTTTTTCCCTTTATGATAGCATCATGATTATATGTATTTGAACTTCTAGCCATCTTGGACCACTATCCATGCTTAAGCGTGCACTAGTTTCATCATTGTGTCATCCTCAAGATCTCATACATAGTCATACATTCATTAGTATAATCTCAATACTATCAAGACATTATAATCCTATAATATTAACATGTATCGTCATGATCATTTCATACATAGGTAATTTATCACAAGCATTAGTATTCAAGGTTTCAGTGAGTACTTCTTTTACTCATGCATATTATTATTTGACCATAGGCCTCTTCTAGTTTGTCATATCATTAATCAAACTAAGAAGCATAATATGCATAAACCCATGATTACTCAAACTTATAACTTCATGAATTATCAAAATATCCTAACAAAAGGTAGGATTCTAACTTGATATAGGAAATCATACCTGGATTATCATGCTTGCTATTTATGTCTAACATACCCAGACAATGTCTTCTTTGTTCTCTTCAATGATTTAGAGACCTTGTGCTAGTAACCTGCATATCTCATAAGTTAAGCATTGTAGAACCAAATTATACATACCTCGTAAGTAGGGCTTCTATGTGATCAATGACTATGAATGAGTCTTTGTCTTCATGTCACCATGGTCATATATTCTTGATATAGAACTTGATTTGTCTTTCTTGATGTACCTTTCATTGTAACGGACAACATCATCCTCATACAACACAACAATGAATTAGTACAATCATAAGTGTCATAACCCTAAACAACGAATGTCTTCTATCATTAACATACATTCATACTTTCACTAAGGTGATCAGACAAGTCTAAGATTAATCATGATTGTACTAACCTCAATAATATGAAGACAAACATATCATGAACTTAATCATTAGATAAATGAAACAAATTTCAAAACATACCTCCATCTCCTCAAGTCATACCTGTTGAGTTTGCTTGTAGTATTTTCTAGAAGGGTAAAACCCTAATCATCCAAGGTAGACCATTTGTAAACATTTTATATAGGTTCATGGTGCTAGGATGATAGACTACTTGTTCCATTTAAACCTCCTTCATTTCTTCCGTATGAGTCTCCCAACCTTGCTAGGGTTTCTTCTTACTTGGAAACCCTAATCTTCAATCTCCTTCCTCCTGCAACATTTTGATGAAAGATTAATATCCATGATGAATGGATTCCAAATACATTTTCAAAGTTCACAATGTTGCATTAGGTGTCTCCAACATTGTATCAGGTCCTTCCATACCTAAAGACTGAAAAACCTAAGTGAGAGCTTCTTCCTCCTCTTCTTTGATTTCCTCCATTGAGCCATTTCAGATGTGCCATATTATTTCTGGTGTATCTCTGAAATTTTGGATCCTTAGGGTCTGAAACTTCTGCTTGTGGTAACCTGGCCTGCCATGTTTCCAACCCCACAGATTTAAGCTTCATAGTATTCTCCATGAGAAAGATATTCTAATTTTCCCAACATGACCTGTTTATGGGATGGCACAACATAGGGAACTTGTACGGAGTGATACGTGTCACTGGTTCAAGTTGGACCTTTGATATTCGCACCTGTGGAATTAAAGTTCGTTCCCTAACTATCACTTTTTACGGAATTCCATTTGGAGCCTCCTAGCCCAAGATATGACCTTTTTACCTAGGTCACATGTTTAGGGATTCATTTGGGAAGATGCATAAATCCTAACTTGTGAGGATCATATCTCAGATAGTACACCAAAGCTGAGGCTGAAACTTAGACACAAGGTATAGGAACATGTCATCTTTGTCCTGTCCAAGTTTCATATCTTGAACCTTATCCAAAATTTATTTATAGTGAATGT
This sequence comes from Larix kaempferi, assembly GCA_027924585.1. Taxonomy (NCBI): domain Eukaryota; kingdom Viridiplantae; phylum Streptophyta; class Pinopsida; order Pinales; family Pinaceae; genus Larix; species Larix kaempferi. Next base: position 8,923,397 of record BSBM01000003.1, read on the forward strand.
TCCACGATGACTAGGTTTTGATATACAAAGCCCTATCTTTCAAATTGTTGCAAGTGAAACCAGTGTCGTAAGTGCCATACATTGCCTTCCTTCAAGTTAGCTCTGATACCATGTTAAGAATCAATATTCTAAGATAGATATCATTAGTACTCAATTAAATTTAACAACAATACCATATACAGGATCACTGAAAGAACAACAAGCACAACATAAACACAAGAGACACAATTTATCTTAGGAAACCTTCATGTGGTAGAAAACCCAGCAAAACTTCCTCAATAGAGATGGTCAAAAGTAAAAAGATGAAATCCCCAAACAATAGATCCTTCTCCTCCTTTGCAGATCTCTCTCTCTCCCATGCGAGTTCACAAGTGAGTGAGTGTGTGTTCAAATGAGGAACACACCTCCTGTATTTATACTTTACACTCACTTGACTGTTACGCTTGACAGGTCGGCCTCAATAGTTTATTCACTTGCTGACTAGGACGACCCCTCTAGGGGTCTTAAACACCCCATTGCAAATGAATTTTAGGGGATCTATTTCCCCAACATAAATGGGAGGATTTACCTTGACTTTACATAATAATAACATCTCGAAAGAGGAATAAAACATCTCCGGATGAATAACAATAAAGTACGTCAAATAGAATACTCTTTGAAGTTACAATATTTCAATAGTTTTGTTTTTTTTTGCTATTTATATTGAGAAACCATTACCTTCAGACAATATGCTACGACATACCCATGCTAAAATTGAATCTACAATGAACTAAATATGTTAATAATCCAATAGTTGTGCCCATCTAAGGATATCACACTCCAACACAATTTTATTAGGAAGGGCACACAATTCAAACTTCTGATCTTTGTTTTTTATGGTGTGCAGATGGAGGGAAGGGAATACAAGGTATGCAATTTGTAATTGTAGGCCTTTGTAAGGTGTAAGAGAGGCTCGTATGGGAAGCCAAGGAGATATCCCACCAAGCTATTAGGAACTTCACTAGTTGTATCACAAATTCTATTTTTATCTTGGCTACGCATCAGGATTATAATTGTCAGCAACTACATGTATTGGATTAAAATTAAGATAAAGGGATTGAAATCATCTCCTCAAATTGCAAAATATTGTAGGAATTGCATGTTTTTCCATTAGACCTAATGATTAAGGCATTGTGATAGAGGAAGGCCTTATGGATACTTCAAGGTCTTATCCTAGAATCACCTTTGTACTATTATTTTTTATTGTGAAACAACAAATGCAACATTGGTCACTATTGCAAGAAACAAAAATGCTTACTTCTCACTTAGTTTTGCTTGCGTATAATGGATTCCCAAAAAATAAATCATGCAAAAAAGAAACCCCCAATATGAAGGGTTTGGAGCTATTATTCATTATTGTAAAGGTTTGTAATGTTTGTCTTTGAGTGGTATGCTTAAGAAAAAGGCCTTTTGGTTGTCTATTACTTATGGAAAGTGTTTGGAGAGGCTTAGTGTTGCTTTTGTTGGTGATAGTGACATTGGGTTGCAATGTGTTATATCAAGTTGTACAAATATATGTAAGCTTGAGATAAGGGATATCCCCATTTAGTGATTTGGATCTTTTATGAATCAAATTCATCCCTTTGCTTCTAAAATGGCCTATCAATTCCTATTCACTCATATGTACACCTAGAATCTATCCACTTATTCTTTTATCATTTTGCAAACTTCACACATTACACACACACTCCTAACAAGAATGGTATTCAATTCCTTTCCCATTTATTAGCCTGACTAATAACATGGAGAACCATACCATCCTTAGACAGTAAGGTTAGGATACATGGGATAAAAACTCAGATTTGCACATATGGAAACAAACTAAGGATACAAAGGGCATGATACTTCATCGAGGTTCAAACCAACATGCACTAATATTGTTCCCTTAGACATAAAAATACCTCTATACCAACCTGTATCTAGAGAATTAGTTAAACTGGATAGGGAAATCAGTGTGTCGAATGTAGATTGTCCAACATCAAACAAAACTTCAGGATAGGGTAGTGATTGCAATAAGGAGCAATGTATCACTATGGAGGATAAGCCTTGCACTCCCCAGCCTTCATGGTAACCTACTCAAAAAAGCATGGAATGTCCAGACATAAAATCACAAAAAAAGGATGAAGTGAGTGGTTGGATGAATATTTCATTGCAAATTTGACTGAATCAAGGATTGGCCAAGAGGTAAATATTGATGGCTGGAACCCTAGTTTAGATACAATAGAGAAAGGTGTTTGGGGGGTGTAAATCCCGCACGAATCGAAGGCTCTGATTAAGGCTTTGTTGACAGGAATTTGGAACACACCAAGTAGAAACCTTGTAGCATATCCATTCGATACTTAGTCGACTGCCTCCATGCAATCAATATGCATGAATTTAACAAAATGACAGGTACAAATTTCACAAATTAGGGCACAATATGTCCAAGAAAATAACCGGTGAATTGCTCCAAAAATGCAGTGAAATATTCAAACCCCAAATGAAAATCCTTTTACCAGATTCAAACCCCAAATTCACAGATGTTCTCGTTTTGTTTTCTACCTATACGAGGAAGGTCAGTTTTACTTACTGAGTTCATTGTGAGTCGCACGCCTCCTTTGCTGCAACATCAATCTCGTTGGACAGATTGGGCCTCCTTCCCTGTGGTGTCAATTTCCTTTGACAAGATCAAGCTAGATGGCGACAGATTCCACCTTTACAAAGGTTGTGGAGGAGACAAGGTTCGTGAATGAACGGATTGATGCAGGGGGAATGGAGCTCTTGGTGAGGTTTGTTTCATTTTGTTTTTAATTTATGTTTGTAAAAATAATATAAATTTTATATTTTTATATTATTTTGTATTTTTTATAATGCAATAAGTTGTAATATTTTTTTTATATATATTTTAATATTTTGTTAGATATATATATATTTTAATATTTTGTTAGATATATATATATTTTAATATTTTGTTAGATATATATATATATTAATATATTTTTATCTTGTTATTATTACACTATATATTATATTTTAATATATTATATTCAATTCCTCAAAACATTGCAAAACCCTCTAGAAATTAGCTTTGTCCATGAGTGGGCTATATATTTTTGAGCTTGGCCTTTACATAGTTTGGTGAGATCAGGCTATGATGAACAGTATTATTGATGATCACTCACACATTAGAGTAGCCCCATATCATATATGCAGTGAATCTTATGACAAGACTAAGCCTCTTGACCTCAAATTTGATGACCGAGATGACCCTTTATCCCATACAGACCAGTGCAGTGCCCAGAGTTTTAGCAGCAGTGTTTTCAGTGGTTACAGATGATCCAAATAGCAGGTACAGGTATATGGCCCAGCAGGTATATTGTGTGCATTGGTTTTTATTATCTTGCTCTTTTGGTCATTTTGATAGCTTGAATTAGTATATAGTAATCATGATCTAGAAGTATATGTATGAAATGAATATGGTTTTTATTGATTATCTAAATGGTCTTATTACTTATATTTAGAAGATCTTGTTTTATAATCGTTGGTTTTACCCTCTTAGGAGTGTGGACATGATCATTCCCACCTTTAATGCTTGCTAGCTTAGGCATTACCTTCACTTTCCCCATCCATACATTATCTCTCCCTTGATTGGTTTTTACCTTGACTTACACGTCAGCTTGTGGTATGGAGGACCTCCCCACTTTTTCCTTTGTGTTGGATAGCATCCATGTTAGTTTGTGTCTCAACTCTGAGTTGGAAATAGATTTTACCGAAGCCTTGATCCTTCTGGGCTAGGAGTACCCACTGGTGTTGGTTCCTGAGCTTAGGTGAGTTGGATTTGATACCTTGATCACTCTACTCGGTTTCCTCTATGTTTGGTCTTGATTGTAGAGAATCCCCCTAGTTTCTTGAGTTTTGTTGGATAAAACATGAAGCAAACTATACTATTGTCATTACATATGGAAACTATTGTTATATCTCTTACGAAATCCCATGGAAATACTTTAAAAAGTGTGCTTCTCAACACAATGAAATAGGGATGTGAAATTAAATGGAAACTAAAATAAAAAACACCCTGGATGAAAGCTGTGATTAGTTATGCTTCTAAGCACATGAAAAATCCACAACAGGGTCATAAATTCCTAAAAAGAAGTGGTTAAATATATTCTAAATACAAAGACTGTTGTCCAGAAAATTAAATGTAATGATTAATTCCTCACGGAGCCTACGGGTTGTGATGTGAGATGGAGTAAGGGACAACTATTTCTAGGTGTCTCCTAGAACCTCAAGTTACGGTTAGGTGGGAACCCAACCATGGCATTTCTAGAAAATATCCTCATAGAGCTGTTTCATCTTGGATGTGAGTTGTAGACATTTTCCAAGGTTGAATAAGCACTCCTCTGAATAACTTATTCCATTTGTGAGACACTGCCATTTCCTATGTGTTTGTTATCTGACATATGCTTAAGTGTGTATTTCCCTTTTCCCATATCCAAAGTATCACAGTGTTGAGTCAGCCAAGTCATCCCCTTACCCTATCCTTTCATTCTTCACCTTCACCCTTTGCTAGAAAAATGTTCATGTCTACATAATGAGTATATTCCTGCGGTTCTTTTGTAAGTAAATGATTGTTTAAACTTATGCTTGATATAATTATCTATTAACTGCCAGTGAGATGATGCTTAATACTTTGATTTTTTTTATGAGAATGATTAACAGAGCATGATTTAACCATTTTCACTTGCAGCATTAGGCTTTTCTAGCCTAGGTTATAATTTGATCAGACTTGACCTGATCAAACCTAGTTTGACCAAGTCCACCTTGGGATCCACGATGAGTTGGACCAATGATTTTATCTGATGATGATATATGGTTCTATGATTCTCCTTTGATGACTCCATACAATGGGCACAGGTTTTAGATGATTGTTGATGTATTTGTTTATGGTTATTATTATTTCTAGACCATTTTTTTATTATTATTGTCCGAGTATGGTTGAGGCTACAGATGATCTTATAGGTTTCCAAATTGTGTATGGGTACTCATATCTAGTTTATTTGGACCCTATGAGTCTACTGAGACACTCAAATATCATTTTTAGACACTCTCAAGGATGATATGGTCATATTTCCACTTTTGTCTCGTTTTGCCATGTAGAAATGGCATGTCCAGCAGTTGCATTGACCTAGCGCATTTCCCTAGGTATCTACTGAGGAGATGGGGGTCCCATACACTTTTTATTACCATATTACCCCATCTCCATACATGATGGTACAGTCCTATTTTTTCTAGGGCATCGGGAATTGAGTTACAAGCATTTTGATGGTTTTGATGTGGAATAAAATGGGAAACAAATGTCATTGAGGAAATTGATTTGGGATATTGAGGAAAGGTTTTGGCATGTGGCTTTTTCATAGTTCATTTGTGATGTATCCCACTCCTTCTAGATAAGCTTGCAACATTCAGTGCGGTCCACATACTGTCGGGGTTTTGATTTGATGTTTTATTTTCTCATTGAGGGGTCCATGATTTGGTCATATGATCACTTTGACATGTTATTGAGTCATATATTATGTTATTAAGTAATGTATTATGTTATTATACCACGAGGTGATGCTAGTGAAGGATTATAACACCTCCTAGCCCCACCATGTTCTTCTTGTCACTTGTCCTAGTCATCTTCATGTCGTGCAAACCCCCCATAGGGCCTCCTTTAGTGAGTGTGCACCCCTCTTAATGCGTTGATCCATGTTATACTTTTTCGGCTCATCATAGTCATTGATTATATTGTATTTATCTTCTGATCTTCACCACTCATTCATAAAGTGGTTTAGGGTTTTGGTCTCTCTCATTACTATTTAAGGAAGAGACTTCCCTATTGTTAAGGCACCTTTGGGCTCTTGAAATCTTGGAATAAAATACTACTTTTAAATATCTACTTATCTAGCTTTGTTGGATACTCATGCAAGTTGAATATATAATATTTTCTTTGTGTTATCATTGTGGATCTTGTGCTTCAAACGTTTTCTCTACAGGGAGGCCGTGTGGGGTGAAGAGGAGGATGATTTGAGGGGATGTTATTGTGGGGAAACCCCATATATTTCCTTCTGATTATTCTTTGTCTCATGGAGTATCATTATTGTATCTTCATGTAACACCCCATTTTGACCCTTAGGACATATTGGTTTTCAATGTAAATATTGTATAGATGCGATGTGTGTTTTATTAGCGCGGAGCTCAAGGACAAGGCCCCGCTAGTGGATGCTCGGTTTTATGTAAAAGGAAAGTAATTGATAATCCACTAGGAAGAGGTGAGCAGATTGTGGGATTGAACTCTAGGCTTCCATATGTCATCTTGAGAACCCATTTGACTTTCCTTGTTGACATTTAATTCTGTTTAAGGAAGTGGTTGAAGAATCAGTCCAGGAGAGTGATGGAGTATGTGCAGCCCTAAAATTCAGAAGGCAGGGTATGGGTTCTATTTTGCTTGACCCACAAGTCACTCCACCTCATGGAAATATGTTTTCCCTCATCCCCGTAACATGGTTGATTGTTCGAGCCTCAATGGGATGGAGGATGCATGCCCAATAATGAAGAAAAATGGAAATCACGATTATGAGAAAAACCATGATTGGAGTGCCAAATTCACCTAGAAATTCATGTGGAAATTTAAATCCAACGAGGGATCCTTTGACTTGGACCCTGGTGTGAATTTTCAGAGTGTGATATTCTCAGGAACCCATGAGAAAACCCCTAAGTTTATAGCCAGAATCAAGTTGCGGGACATAGTCGCTTTGGCCATAGAAATGGAGAAAATCCAAGTCGGAATGACAGAGAAGAAATAGAATAGAAGGTGGGATGGATTGATAAACCCACTGAAGGATAGAGTCTCATGGAGTCAACAACTTGGAACTTTCTATGCCCACCCTGAATAGAAATGGAGGGAAGAAATGCCTAAGGGACTATGTAGCAGAGAAGGGGACCTTCCTTGTGTTGGGTGTGGTATATATTGTGGGTGCCATGGACGTTTGAGTTTAGTTTAAGATTCTTGTAGCTTTGTGGTTGAGATCACTAGCTTGAAATCCTCCTCCATTGTCTTTTACATGCTTTATAAACCAAATGGTGTGTTGGATTAGCATGTTTTTTTGTGTGAATCCATGGCTATGGGTGAGCATATTTAGTTCCTCCTTAGTGGATACATAGCCCAGCTCGAGGGTGGTCTCTCAGTTGAAAGAATATAGGCTGGAAAAAGACCTATTGTTGGGTGGAACGTTTCTCTCACATAGCTAGTTGCTTGGATAGTTTCATCTTAAAAAGATGAATGCTTTATGTGGTATTAAATGATGCTACTTCCTATGTTATGTTTATCTATTATTTCAATTCAATATGAATGAAATGATTACATAAAATCAATCAATAGGAGACCTATGTATAAGACTAAACATGAGGCTGGTTCATTCTTTTGACTATTTCATCATTTTTCTTGTGTTAAATATGATGTTAGTCTTGCATGTTGTAGATGCATTAATCAGATTTAATTTCCACTATGTATGTTACTATGCATTGAACACCTCCTTAGAAGGTTTGTATTTCATCATATGGGATTGGGGGATGAATTAGGCACCCCCTATTGTATTCATTGCCCCTCTTTGGGTCAGATGAGGGGAGGAGCCATGACAGGGTGATCCCAGCTCTTGACAGTGGGGTAAAGAGGCATTGATGGAGTTTGGGGAAGCATTTTGGTTGGAAGAGTGGTAAGGTTAGAGCTCTTAGGTGTGGTAGAGGATCACAACGTTGCATAGAGCACTGAGAGAGATTTCCAATAGTACGAAGGTTTCCAAAAATTGACTCAGGATGAGGAAGTTATTAGCCCGAGAAGTTGGCAGGTAGCATGGGTATGACCGACTTCCGATTTTTTGAACCCGCAGTGTGGAATGCAGATGTCGGAGGCGTATTTTATTCGACATCGTTGTATTTTGGAATTCTGAAATTTCAACTCCCACAGTGTGGAATGCGGAAGTCAGAGTCGTATTTTCTTTGATGTTGTGTATTTTGGCATTTCAACCTTCTGACTCACGCACTACGGAATGCAAAAGTCGAAGGCGCATTTTCTCGACGTCGAGTATTTTGGCATTCCGACCTTTCGACTCCCACACTAAAGAATGTGGAAGTCACAGTAATATTTGATTCGACGCAGTGTATTTTGGTGTTCCGACCTTTCAACTCCCGCACTGTGGAGTGTATAAGTCAGAGGCGTATTTTCTTCGACACCATGTATTTGGTGTCCCAACCTTCCGACTTCCACACTGCAGAATGCGGAATTTATAGGCATATTTTCTTCGACATTGTGATTTCAGAGTTCCGAATTCTTACTCCCGCAAGCCAGATTGTGTAGTGAAGAATTCAAAGGAGTAATTTTCCTGGAGCAGAGAAATGGTGTTCTAACTTTCCGACTAACCAGTCAAATGCTACATGTGCTACACTACTACCCAAAAGACCAATACAATTCCGTGATCTATTGGTTAATGTAAAATACTAGTCACCATGGGTAGAGAAAAAGATGCCTCCAATCACATCTCATTATGATTGCTACATGAAAACATATGTTGCCTCTAGGGCTCAAAACATGCCAAAAAATACTCACAAATAACCCCCAAGTGACCACCCTTGCAAAAAGAGGGGCAACAAAGAGTTTATGCATGGTTGTCACGTCCCCTCCCATCCAACCAGCTAGATGGAGAGGATCGTGACGGTTGAAACCGGGCAATTAGCCCCATATCCATTAAAATCAAACTCATTGATACAATTACATGTATAAGGGCATGCAATAGAAACACAACAGAAATTAAGCAAATGTTGTTGATATCTAATCATACACTCCAGATTTCTGTGACAGCCAAATAAAGACCCTTGCAGAATTATAAAAGATCATATGGGCATGCATAAACTTGTAAAAGCTCAGCGGAAGTAAATTCAATAGCACGTCCATCATTCAATCTAATATTCATCCAAATGATAATTTCCAATTTAACGCACAAGAGAATACTTATCTTATACAGAAGTAGTCCCACGCAACTGGCTATGCAACTGCAACGTTCCACCCAACCGTAGGCCAGTGTGCTCCTCAATCTCTCAGCACCACTGCCACCCCCGAGCTGGGCATGATCTCTACAAGGAACTAGGGAACAGCAACTCACACATAGCCAAGCATACACCAAGATGAGCCAAGCCAATCTGCAATTGGGTTTATCAGGATGCTAGGACATGGCAGGGAAGAATTGCTAAGCTAGTGAGCTCAACCACAGAGCTATGGGTACCCCTCCCAGATCTATTCAGCTTGGAACTCACAATGCCTACACACCCAACACCAGGAAGTATTCTCTTCACTGCCACACAGTTCCTCAAGCCATACCTTCCTTTCTAGTGCTCTCAGGGTGTGCATAGAAAAGTATCCAAGCCCTCTTGATCTTCTTGGGAGGCTACTCCCTCTACTAGGTTTATCAAGCCAGTTCTGTCCACTACCAGTCCAAAACTTCCATTTACAGGTTCAAACCAAAAACGAGGATGCACACAACAACAGAACCCAATTATGGGGCAAGATAAAATGTTTTTACAGAGAGAGACATGAGATGGGGTTTCAGCTAACTCAGGAAAACGTGGGAACCCACAAAACGAAATGGGAAGTTGGGAAACAACCCAGGGAAGCCAAATCCGTTTTTAGAAAAATGTCCCTGGGCATTCAGGAGCAAAAACGACCTCCATATAGTCCCCAAAAACGTGGCCCTTCTCTCCCAGGCTGCTATATATACAAAAACGAACTTCCAGACATGGAAAAATGCAGGATTTTGCTAAAAAACGTGAAGGGAAAGACCCAGATAGCTCCCACTGCGTGAATGAGTGAAGACTGCCCCTTCCCCATGGCTTTGAGCACCATTTCGTGGGTGGTTTCTTGCCCCTCAAGCAAAAACACGATTTTCCAAGTTGATAGCTTGCCCATGCACGAAAATGGCTTGCCCATACTCTTTCATTCCCTAGGCATTAACTGCCTTAACCAATTTCTTGGAAAAATTAAATGATTGGGTACATGAGACAAAATGGGTAGTTGGTGGTTTATGGGTTTCCCCATTGACACATGGATTAATACTATTGGCTCAAGGGTTTGAATAATTTCCCTCCCTATTCCTTGTAAAACCTTTCCCCATCTCTTTTGTTGCATTGCATAGCCGGTTGTGGGTATTTTTCATTAAAATTCGTATTTACATGATGTCTTATATACATTGTGCCCATCTCGCACAAGAACCATAGGCATCTATTTTAATTTGCCGATACATAATGCTAAATCAATGGTGGGGCCTTGGCCTTGAGCTCCTCACCATGATTAAGTTACAATATTTACATCATTTACAAAGGGGGTCAAAATGGGGACGTGACAATGGTGGTTTGAGGCCTCAGTCATGGCACTTGAGATCCATAAGATGTCCTTTAAATATAATATTTCAGTTTCATTTCTTGATATTGATCAAGGCATTAAGACACATACTTAGCTCTCAAAAACTCAAATGGTGCCAATATGCCCACTCAGATATGGAGGATTCCTTTGGGAGGTCATGTGTATTGATTTGAGATGTTGTTTTTGGCCTTAGATGCATGAGATATTTCTTTATGGATTATGGCCTATGTTCCTCTATTAATCTTGTTGAGTTCCTTATGACCCAAGCCTTCTAATCTAAATCTCATTATCCTGAATTTAAGGTCAAATATTCCCTTTGGAGGTCCTATATTTTGGCTCGAGGCTTCATTCATGGGTTTGGATTCCTCTAATATTCATTTAGGGTCTAATGCTTAGGTTTTTATCCCAATGATATCCAAGGACCACATACCCATACCTACTACTTAAAACTTATAACTCTTCTAATGTACCCACTTTTAAGCCAAGGATATGCTCAAGAAGTCATAGGTGGTTTATCAAGGTATGATTTTAAAGTTGGGTGCTTAAAATGTTCCTCTATGGAATAAGACCTATATTACCTCCCTCTTCCATACTAAGGTTAAAAGACTCATACTTAGCATCAAAAGCCTCCTAATAACACCCATATCTCAACTTAGAGGTATCATGTGGTGGTTTGAGTTGTTGTTCATGCCCATGGTCGTCTAACATCCTCCTTTGGCATCCAATTCCTGGGTTTCTTCACCTAACCATGTTGAAGGTCACCTAGTGCAAAAAATATCCTAATGTAATGCATATCCCCATATGAAAGACAAGGAATACCATGGAAGATGCTATGTTGGATTTTGAGTCATCATTCTTAGCCCCAGATGCCTAGAACCTTTTTTTTAGGGCCCAAGTCTTGTGATTCCTCCCACTAATATATCCAAGGATCTAATACCCATACCTAGTGTTAAAAACCTCCTTATGTTACTAATATACCCACTCACATGACGATGGTAGTGTAGGGATTTGATGTGTGTTGTTTCAAATATTTCTTTAGGGTATAGGGCCTAAGTTTCCTTCCCTAACATTATCCAAATCCGTAGGACTCATAACACTCAAAACTTCCTTATTTTGTTGATGTCCTTACATAGAGGTAAATGATATGCCCATTATTTCATGTGTAGAGTTTTAAGGTGCTTTTCTTGTCCTTGGATGCAAAAAATATTCCATTAGGGACTAAGGCTCATGTTTCCTCCTTGAGACCTAGGTATAGTTTTTAAAATTTTATAATGGCATTGATATCACCACTCTTATTCCAATGATATCCTAAAGAGGTCCTATGTGGTTTTTCATGGTATCTTTATTAATCCTAGACACCTAGAAACTTCCTTTAAGACCAAAGTCTTAAATTTCATCCATTAATCAATTTTATAGTCTTGGGACCCATACCTAATGTTGTTTCCTACCAATACCCCCCTATACCTATTCTAAGGAAAATGTTTCTCTCGAGAAGTCATTTGTGTTGGTTCAACACAATATTTTTGTCCCTAGATTCCTATAGTATTCCTTTAGTAAAAAAAGCCTATGTTTCTTCCATTGATCTTAATGGATTTTGATTATTAACCAATATTACATGGTTCCCAAGAACCATCTGTGATGCACTAATCCTTAAAAAGGTGATCATGACTTGCAGAATAAATATTCCCTATGTAAGGCCAACTATGTGGTGGTTTGGGGCACTATGCATGGACCACGAGCCATAGAGGAAATTGTTGTGACATTATACCCAATTTTTTAGCCTTTAATCACCATGGCTTGGGCCCTAACAAGCATCATTTTTTTGTAAATAGAAAAATCACCACTATATCCCAAGTGCATGCGAAATATTTTGTTTATAGGACTTGGGTCCCTGTGCATGGTCCATGAGCCCCAAAGACTTCTACATTGCAGTCATGGTCAAGTTAATGCTTCCTCTATAGTTTTGTTGGACAAAAGAAGATAAACGAGACATAACAAGAGAGGCATGGTCAATGCTAGGTTTGCAACTATAGGTCATGTGGTGGTTAACAACAATGATTGATCAAAATATCACGAAGTCAAAGCCATTTGTGGAACTAGTTTAGGACAAAAAGTATTGTAGTATGCCATGTCTTTTCTTTGGATACAATATATAACATATTTACACACCATCAACATAATTACTATATTCTCCATTATATATGTGATCTAATTCTTTCAAATCCCCAATCATCATGTGGCCCTCTAGAATTACCCATCTCGACCATGCTCATTTACTTTTCTATGAGTCTTACCTTTGTTCGTGCATTCTAGTTGATCTTACCTTTTTGTGCTAATTTAATGCTTGAATCCACTAAAAACTATTGTAATTTTTCTTACAGGACAAAATATGGGTCATTTTATCTGAGAACATGGAGAGACGATATGAGCCAACATGGTTTATGTCTTTACCATCTCAAACATTTGGGATTTTGGGGTAAGTAATAAGACAAAATAAGCCCATTACCAAGATGAGAAAACGCCAAATGAAATCATTTGGTATTAAAAGGCCACAACAAGTGTCTTAATTAGATCCTAATTATTTATTAAGGGGTTGATGGGCCATGCATAGGGCCTGACACCACCTCATAGGCCCTATTGAAAAATATTTACCTATGAGTAGTATAATATTATAAGCATTCTAGGGTTTGGAACAGTAGGATTATTTTTTAGGGTTGGTGTTTCCAAAACTTTCCCTAAAATTCATGAGAAGTAATGTTTTGGAGAAAACATTTTACAAAACGCCTCCAAAACTTCAATTCCTGTGAGTTTTTGGGGTGGTGTTTCCAAATATGCCCCAAAAAGTCATGAGAATTAACATTTGGAGGCAGTGTTTTACAAACTTCCTCCAAAACTTCAATTTCCATGAATTTTAGTGACAATTTTAGAAACGCCACCCTTAAATCCATTTTTAGGGGCAGTGTTTTGAAAAATTGCCCCTAAAAGTCATGGGAATTTAAGTTTAGGAGGCAGTTTCTTAAACACCACCCACAAAATTTCAATTCTAATGACAATTAGAAGCATTTTTTAATATAATCGCCCCTAACACACTCATGCTTGGTTTGCAACTATAGGTCATGTGGTGGCTCACAATAATGATTTGTCAAAATATTGCCAAGTCAAAACCATTTGTGGAAGTGGTTAAGGATAATAAGCATTGCAGAATGTCGTGTCTTTTCTAGGGATACAATATATAACCTATTTACACATCATCAACATAATTACTATATTTCTTTCTTATATATGATCTAATTCTTGGAGATCCATAATCATCATGTCTTGACTTGCTCAACTCGACCCTACTCATTCACTTCTTTATGAGTCTTGCCTTTGTCTGTTCATTCTAGTTGATGCTCATTTCATTTCAAAATGTCTCACCTTTCTATGCTAATTTAATGCTTGACTCCCCTAAAAGTATTCTATTTTTTCTCACTAGCCATATGTGACCACATGGTTTATGTCTTGTCCATTTCAAACATTTGGGTTTTCAAGAAAAGTAACAAGAAAAAATGAGCCAATTACCAAGATGAGCAAAGGACAAATGAACTGATCTGGCCTTATAAGGCCACAAACAAGGGTCTTAAGTAGGTCCTAATTATTTATCAAGGGCCTTATGGGACATGCATAGAGCCTAACACCAATACATAGGCTGTATTGCAAAAAGTCTTTACATGTGAGAAATCTAATACTAGAAGGATTTTAGGGTTTGGAAAACTAGGAAAAATAGTTTTAGGCATGTTCCCAAACATGTCCCCAAAAGTCATGAGAATTGACCTTTACTTCAATTCCCATGACTTTTAGAAACATTTTTTTGAACAATGCAACTAAATCCATTTTTAAGGGTAGTGTTTTGACAATTGACCCTAAAAGTCATGGGAATTGAAGTTTTGGATGCAGGTTGTAAAACACCAACTCTGAAACTTCAATTCTCATGACTTTACGGGAGTGTTTTAAACAACTACCCCTAAAAAATACATTTAGGGGAAATATTTTAAAAACCACCCCCAAAAGTCACAATAATTGAAGATTTGGAGGTGGTATGAAAAAACCACCTCCAAAACTTCAACTATCATGATGTTTGGTGGTGGTTTTCAAAAACCACCTCGAAATCCCTTTCAAAACTTTTAGAGACGGATTTTCCATGACTGTGGCAAGCCTAAACCATTGCTAAAAAAAATAATTTCTTATGGTGGTGGGTCTCCTCTCTATTTCCATCCATGGGGAGACATGTTAGAAATTTTATATCGAACCATCGAGAGTCACCCTCCTCACCACCCACAACAAAGCACTTGAGATAAAGTCTCTAGTGCCCAATCAACTCTCGTAGGAGGTGATCACATGATCTCATATTCAGGCAACGCCAAAATCTCACCACTCAATCACTCTCATATTGACTTGGTCATTCTATTGGTATACCCTTCGACAAACTATAAACTACAATATGAGATCATAGTGACTTGGTCATTCTATTGGTATACCCTTTGTGTTAATGTATGAATGCTTTTTTTTACATGATAAATAATAAGATGAACAGATAACACACAATAGAAATTTAATGTTTAATGGTTTAAGTGATAAATAATGGCATCTTGAAGGTCTTTCTCTTGTGTGGAACTTGATGGTGATTAATGGTTGGATGATGTTATTACAAATTTGTGGATTTCTATGACTTATTCCATTTATGGCAACTCAGATGTCATCACATTAGTTTATAATGCTTTTATTCTATGTATATGAATGACATGTTACATTAATCTTTGGATACATTGTTGAGATCATCATTATTGAGGTGTAGAAAAAGTGTTTTCAATAACATTCCAAAGATTTGTCATTAACATTTAAGCCTATCAGTAAGGATCATAGCCATTTTAAAACATTGGTTTGATAACTTTTGTGCTGAAAATACATACAGTTGTTTCTATGTAGATTTAAATGCTTTCCAAGAGATAGTTGTTTCTGACTAGATTTAAATTCTTTCCAACTCGATTTCACTCATTTTTTAATAAATATGTTCACAAAATCTACCAAGTTAAATTTGTGTTATATATATATATAAACCCAATCCTTCCCTTTTCTCACAAGTAATTGGATTTTTTCTTTCGGTCTTCTATTTCTTCACTTTTCATTTCACTAATTACTCGTGAGAAAAGGGAAGGATTTAAAATGGTAAATTTTGTCAACATATTTATTAAAAAATGAGTGAAATCCAGTTGGAAAGAATTTAAATCTAGTCACAAACAACTGCTTCTTGAAAAGCATTTACATCTACGTAGAAACAACTGTATGTATTTTTCAGCACAAAAGTTATCAAACCAACGTTTTCAAATGGCTATTACTAGTAAGCTTAAATGTTAATGACAAATCTTTGCAATGTTATTGAAAACACTTTTTCTACACCTCAATAATGATGATCTCAACCATGTATCCAAAGATAAATGTACCATGTCATTCATATACATAGAATAAAAGTATTATAAACTAATGTGATGACATCTGAGTTTGCATAAATGGAATAAGTTATGTAAATCTCAAAATTTGTAATAACATCATCCAACCATTTATCAACATCAAGTTCCACATAAGAGAAAGACCTTCAAGATACCATTATTTATCACTTAAATTATTAAACATTAAATTTGTATTGTATGGTATCTATTCATCTTACTATTTATCATATAAAAAAAACATTAATACATCAACACAAAGAGTATACCAATAGAATGACCAAGTCACTATGATCTCGTAGGACGTAATCACATGATCGCATATTGTAGTTTGTCGAATATTGGTGTTAAAGTGGTACTCTCACCACTTAATCACCATCACAATTAATCATCAATGTACAATCTGCAACATAACTGAGCAAAAAAATCCTCATAAAAATAGAAAAAACTAAAAAAAGATTGACATTTTCTATGGTTGTGCAACTTTTCCAAGAATAATTATGCGGTGGCCCAACCACGAAGCTTATAACTGTGTCGACAGTCCACACGAGGACAGGAGTATGGGCACACGATCATTCTGCAACCCTATATCACACCTTGGATATTCACCCGTTTGATCTCTTGCGTGAAGCAGGGAACTCCTATCCCATGAGCAATGAGACTGTCAAATAGAAAGTCGCGACTGTTTTTTGTGCGGTGCAGATGTTTTGCCTCTTGTGCAACACATGACCGACTAGGAAACCCTATCCAATCTCTCATAACCATGCGACCGTATTGTGTGCGGTGCAGATGTTTTGCCTCTTGTGCAACACATGACGCACTAAGAAAATCTACCTATCCAATCTCTCATAATATCCAAACTCAAATAGTGAAAATGAATTTTGAAATGTAGGCTCATTCATTTGGCTCATTCAAGAGATACATAGCTCCATTCGACATGTCTTTAGCATCATCATGATCAATATCATATGCGCTTTGTCATGGTATCATTTGTTTTGTCCTCCTAACTGTAAATGGCTAACCTTAGACTGAGCATAGAGTCATTATTATTCTTTGCCCAATAGTCTCCCTTCTAGTCAACACTAATTCTTATAGCGCATAAGGAGGAGGGAGAGTAGTACATTCCAATGATCACAACATTCCTAGTTATGATTGTTCAAAAACATTCATAATTAGTATTTCAAATTGCCTCCCACCACCTTCACCATTCTTAAGATCCACCCACGCTATTATTGTTTGGTATTATCAACAATCCACCCCCCTCTAGCCTCATTGCCATCATATCAATGCATTAGGCATATCTACTTAGGAAAGGACCGAAGCCAACTTCGTCCCTATCCCAACAGTTTAGAGATTCACAACGTACAAAGACATACACTTCGAAAAGAACCGAGGCCAACTTCGTCCCTATCCCAACAGTTTAGAGATTGACAACCTACAAAGCCATACGAGGGAAAGAGTATCAAGCATGCTGAGAGAATCAAAAGGAAAATGGGTAAAGTTGAAAAAAACAAGTAAGCTTTGATTTCCAGTTAATAGTTTTTCGAATTCGAGATACTTTCCTTGATCCAACCTTTAAAAGAAAACCAAAACCCTACTTCTTTCCAGCTTGATGCTCCTCGTTAGCATGCTTCATCGTTAGCATACTTCATGCCTTTCCCTTGTATGGCTTTGTCGGTCACCTTTTTCTTATGTTAGCATACTTCATACCTTTCTCTTGTTGACACATTAATCATAGTATTCACTCCAAATCATTTCCTTCTACAACAACACGATGACCAGTTCACGCCATTCAAACGTGAACAACAACACAATGACCAGTTCACGCCATTCAAAGGTGAACAACAATAGCCACTTTATTGTGAACAACATATGTGGTGCATTGTCTTGCCAATAATATGCAGTCTTCCTTTAATAATATTCGCATTTCTTTGTTTTCAAATTATCCAATAACTTTGTAAGACTTTGAATTCTTACTTTGGCAAGAGAAGCTAGATGGTCACGGATCCATTCCTACCCATTGTAGAGGAAGTAGCTGCTTGGATTTGCAGGATATTCTGTAGGGTTAATTAGCAAATTTGAATGGTTGGGAGACACTTATGAAAGGTATTTACTCGCAGCTCTCAGAGTTTGTTACCGTGCTGCTGTAGAAGGAACGATCTGGTTATGAATTGGGGATCTTCACATCCTGTTAGATTGACAGTTCCATCTCGCAGCAATGCGCAGTTGAGATAAGAAAAAGGAAATATATAGAGCCATTCAAGGCAAAGAGTATAAGAAAAGTTAGCAATTAAAATTTCGAAATCTATAAGATATAGAAATAGTTCATTTATAAAATTTATAGATCCGAAAAAATTTCAGTAACATATTTCAACGTCAACAATATAACTGGTAGTCTCAAAATTCTGCCTTAATTTTTCAAAATTCATGTTATCGATCAAATTTTAGAATTTTGGTGGTGCAGAAGTTTTAAAGGTTTTAGAGGGTGCTGGATCTATTGTTATTTTAAAAATTCTAATAAAACATAATTAAATTTGGATTTTGCAAAATAAAAAATACCAAATTCTAACTAAAAATGACAACTTATCTAAAAAGTTGAATTTTTAAACATATACATATAACCCACAACAGTGTAAACTTACTTTCATATTATTTACATTATTAAGATCAAATGACATTTCTAAAGAGATTACACCAAAAATACAGTTTGCAGGAACAGCCAAAAAAATCCACAAATTCTGTAAACATATGATAGATGGCTGAAATGTAGCTAAAACACCTAACAGATCACAATCAACCCTCATAGATCATCTTTCATACTTTAAAAGTTGAGTCAAACCCAGAGATCGGTGAGAGAACAATTCTAGATTTATCAATGGAGAAACAATACTGTTACCACTTTTAAGGTAATACAAAGCTTTAACAGTCATATAATTCCACAACGGTTGAAGCCCAAAACTAGACAAAACGGGGAAGAACCAGCAAAACACAAGCTATAAAATGGATGGACATAAACGTAGCAAATGAATCTAAAATCCATACATCAAATACCCACAAAATTTAAAAGGAAACACAATTGCTGGCAGAAAATCAAAAGAAATTCCAAAATACAAAGCGTGCAAAAATTCAGAAACAAGTAACATGGAGAAGAAATCCATCTTATAATACATCAAGATTTACCATGAAAACCACTTTTTCCACAAAAATTGAAAGAAATCTCAAACCCCAAGTACCCACAAACTTGAACGAAACAATATCTTATAGCAATACAATAATCCAAGTACAAGTGACAGTTAACTTATCGTGCATTCTTATTGTATTGCTGGGGCAAAAATCCACGGAAGAGTACAAAAGATGAGAAGGTTCAATCCACACATTAAATTTAGATTTCAAACCAAACCTTAATGAAACAAACCTAGAGGTTGAGAGGCGCTAGAAACTAGAGGCGTATTGGGGGATAAGCTGATTGTGTACGGGGGGCATAGGTTGTTTGATAGAATGTTGGGGGTATTTTTAAATGCGTTTTATGAAATCTCTTCTCGAGCCTTAAAAAAGTCCATGTCTCTTATTGACAAGTCACCGCTGCCCTTCGAACGAAAAGATTTAAAAAACAGGTCATTGTTGCCCTTCGAACAAAAAAAACTAGACACTGGACTTTCCCAGTTGAAAAAAAACAAACGAATTTTAACAAACAGTTCTACTGAATCGAACGAATCGCTGGATTTTTAAATTTATTTATAATCTATTAAACCATAATAATGAATCATGTATTATGAATCATGGTATCAAGTATGTTGAGGAGGTAACAGGAAGAAAGCCTGATAAAGTCTGAAAGTATGGTTTTCTGTTAATAATTTTCATTGTTACTAAATGAAATTACTTCATACAAAACGAAAACCTCACTCCGTTCCATTAACAACATATTTCTCTCTATTACCTGGTCAACCGAATATTTGATATTATTTCTCTCTATTACCTCGTCAACCGATCATTTGATATTACTTTGTCAACATGCTTATGAATCATGGTATCAAGTATGTTGAAGAGGTAATAGACCGATCATTTGATATTACTTTGTCAACATGCTTATGAATCATGGTATCAAGTATGTTGAAGAGGTAATAGAAAGAAATCATGATGAAGTTGGAAAGTAGTAGGCTTTGGTTTTCTGTTAATAGTTTTCACTGTTACTAAATGAAATTACTTCATAGAAAACGAAAACCTTACTCCCTTCCCTCACCAACAGATTTCTCCCTATTACCTCGTCAACCTATTATTTGATATTCTTTCTGCTTAAATAAGGAGAAGCTGCTATGTTGTCATGGTCTCAATAAATATGGAAAAATCGAATAAGCACATTCCATTTCCTCCATAAAGATGGTGGATTAGGAATGAGCTACTTGAGCCATCATACAATGGAGTTTTTCAAGTTTTTAAATAGGTTTTTATCACAAGTCAATACTATAATGTAAATATTATGGGTCTCACAATACAAGCAAATACTATGGGCCAATACCATGGGCAGATACAGTGGATCAATACCATAGGAAATCCAATACAAATACCACTAAGCTATTTAATATTTATGGTAAACCCATTAATGATAAACTGGCATAACCAATTAACTTGTGGTCAATAAATGATAGATCACAATTACGTTAAGTTCCATCAATTATGACCGTTCCTCTTCAACCCCAAATTGTAAAATATAGATGCCTATCCTAATAATTACTCTTTGACCTAATCAATGTTAACTAACATTCCCCCTCAACTTGGGATAAACACCTATCCCATTTAATTATTATTATTGTTTTATTTTATATTGTAAAATATTATATTGGATTAACATATGGGGATGGAAGTTAAAATATAGTCAATACTATGGTAGAGAATTTAATATGGAACCTACATGAATTTTTATTTTTGAATAATATTTTTGGGTCTAGACACTTTACATACACAACACATCTCACCCACTTGGATTATAACCAGCATAGATCCATCTTAAATTCAGATCTATCAAGCACCTAGAGGGATCCAATGTCTTGAGGTGTATTTCTTTTTTAAAAATTAAACTCAAGAAATTTGATCTCTCATGATTGATAGATCCGTGTTTAAGTTTTAAGTTTTTATTTTTTAAACGAATCAATTTTTTAATTCCTTTTCATAATATATTATTTTATGCGCAGCATGGATTTTTTTTAAATACTTTCCATAATTTTTTATTTTATGAGCTCGCATGAATTTTTTTAATTATTTTGTTAGGAACAAATGTTATAACATATCCTTGAGGTTGTATAGCACCTTGCTTCTCTTGGTGCAAAAAGGGCCTTTACACAACAAATTTTTAAATCCCTAAACATATTTACATGTTATTAACTCTTGATCCCAAAAACACCTACCACTATTTAGGTGAGTGGACCTAATGGTTAAAAACATTTGTTTCCTCCTAAAAGGTCATAGGTTCAAATCCAAAGGGGGGCATGGTATGTACACCTCTATAGACTTTAGTAGTTACATCGTTTCAAAGAGGGGGATCACTTGTCCGATAAACAAGGGGACTTGATAGAACACATGGGTGTATGGCTTAGTTGCGAACTTAAAAATAGATTATTATTATTATTCAACCGAGAGTAGTGAGGTTCTCTACAACTAGTATGGGGGAGATGTTATCACATAACGTAACATAATGTTATGCTACCAAAAATAAAAAATAAAGTAATTAAAAAAATCATGTTAGCCCATAAAATAAAAAATTAAGATTAAGATTAAAAAAATTTACACCTCAAGAAATTGGATCCCTCTCGGTGTGTGATAGATCTGGTTTTAAATGGTTCTATACTCGTTATTACCAAATCATGTGATTCTATGAACCCTCTATTGCTTCATTCATTTCTTGCATCCTTTTTGTTCCAAGTACATTGAATCAAATCATGCACTTTATCCACTATCCTTTGTTTTGTTTCATCAATGCTCTAGATAGTGTGAGCTAATCAAACCTTACTAGATGGGTACCTTACTTTTCCTGGCATACCCAAGTGAAAAAACCATGTGAGATTCCAGTACAACAATCACAACAATATAGTCCACTAGTGCCTCCTCTTCCAATATATTGCTAAACTCATACATAGACTAGGCAAAGAATTGATCTTGAAGAAAGAAATCTATGTGTTAAAAAACACAATCCTTCCTATGATTCTACAACATGAAGCACATTGTGCTCATGCCATATCCATGACAATTATCTCACCAAGCCTCACCTCACATATGTAGCTTAGTTTCATAAGTTCCAACAGACACATCTTAGAGGGGAAGATCACAACCTTATTCTTTTTCCTTTTCATTACTAGGGGGTGAAACCCATGGGGCTTGCATGTGACCACCATATTGTCCTTTGTCAATAAAAAAAAAGAAAAATATGTCTTTAAGATTTTACATGTATTCAACCAACCCCAAAATTGAAGACTCTTCTTTTGACTATGAAATGAGATGAGATGAGTCAAAACTTCTATATCATAGCTAGTCTTACAGATGGAACCATGTCCTCAAGCCTATTTTGGAGCTCCTTATAATTGATGAAATTCCCATTGTGCAAAAATACCATGGATCAAGTCCCATAATCCTCCCATAATCCCCACAAATAATTGCACATTCCTCACCATAGGGTTTTCCACTTTTCGTTTGTATTACAATGTTTTCCATCTTGCTACCATCATTGCCAAATCATTCAATAATCATGCAGTCCCACATATCTATGTAGATGTTCTTAACACCGCAATAACAAGAACAATTTTTTTTAATAACCATCACTCTTTTTTACTGCTAGGCTGATCATAATTCACACTAATATTTCACCATGTTGGTATTTCGAACAAGCAAAGATAAAGACCTTGACTCCCTCATAGTTATAGATAAAATATTGTGTCACACTAGACATATTGATACACATAACCATAAAATGTGTTAACATGTAGCAAAAATAATCAAATGAATAAACCAATTCAATGAACAAATATCCCAAATAAGCCTATAAAACCTCACAATGTATCTTCATACTCTGAGCCAGGAGGATCTACAAGTATATCCACTAGATTCGTATAGCAAGGAGATATTCTACCCATTGGAACAATATACCTGACCTTCAATCTTTCTCAGATGGGGACTACCCTTTTGTCTTTTCTAGCATACCTCACATGCTAGGAATCAATGTTCAAGGCTTACTAATGAAAACAAAAAATGAATTCAAGGCCTCCATGCCAAGTGGATTCTTCAATATGTTTCTCATAATATTTTCAATAGGCATAGTTTTTATTTTTATTTTTGTTTATGCACATGCTTCTCAAGTAATGGAAATAGAAGGCATTAGATGACCCTCATTTGAGAGTCCATGTCTATCCATTTATGATACCATATTAAAAGTGGGCATAACTAAAGATATACAATAAACAAAAGTAAGAATAAAATGTACAATAGAGAAATTGCCTTAGAATCCTTTTCCTAGAAAACCAACTACAAATAGATATATATTATTAATTTTTCCATTCCCACCAACTTGACGATTCCCCATGTCAATTATGCATTTATGGTATGGAGTTATTCGATCCTTTAACTATCTTTCATCACAAGCCAATATGATGTAGGGGCATCGGGGCCTAGGTAAAATAGTCGAAGTTGATCAAAAGAAGAAGGTTGACTAGGGGGATTGCCAATGACCACTGGTGAGGAGGAGACTACATGTCGAAGCCAGATAGTCGAGCAGGGAACTGTCGAAGTGTGGTCGACAGGAGAGGAGTTGATGAAGTTGAAACTCGATTGGATGGTTGAACAATGACATTGACAGATACGTGGTAGAGGCCAAGCGTGGAGGATGGGGAGGAACGACAGCCATGAAGACTAAGTGAAGGCGATGAGTTAAGTCAAAGACCGATGAGGTAAACATGGTCTATGCGTTGGAGTGCAGATCAGTCGGAAGAGGACAATGACAAGATCAAAAACTGTAGCAAATTCAAAGAAGCGTTGCAGTCCAGGAGATCGACCTGAAACCATTGTGTGTTGTTGAGGAAATTAATGGTAGTTAAGAACGCTGTGCAACTACGGAGGGGAAGTGACAATTGTAGGTCTAGAGGATCATGGAGAATTCGATGGAAAGGGTAAGGACATCCTGGGGAAGCCAAGCAGAGGGACCTCAGGAATAGTGAAAGATTAGAGTAGAAGACTGGTGTGGAGACATCGAGTGGGGATCGATCTTTCCTTCGTGATTCAGATCGGAAGACTAAGAGGATCACACATAGAGGGTAGAAACACACTGAAATAATATAGATTTATTTTTGTATATTGTAACAAGATAAGGCCGACTTGTTTTATTTGCTTTGTATGCAACATTGAAATTGATTTGAGTAATAGAAGCCAACTTCTTGGCATTTTCAGTTCACATCTATTCTATGTCAGCATTCTGTCTATTTACTTTGTGTTATAGTTAAGCTAGAGGGTCTGACTGACCCTCCCTTGCATCAGGTGGTATCAGAGCAGGTTGCATCCTAAAGGTAGGATAAATCCCGATACCGACTTGCATAGTATCAAGTGGTATTCAACTGGAAGAATCCTGAAAACAAGTGGAATCTATGTAGGCGTGAACA
Organism: Larix kaempferi; assembly: GCA_027924585.1. Classification (NCBI taxonomy): domain Eukaryota; kingdom Viridiplantae; phylum Streptophyta; class Pinopsida; order Pinales; family Pinaceae; genus Larix; species Larix kaempferi. The sequence continues at coordinate 8,947,984 of BSBM01000003.1, forward strand.
ACTCCAACTGTGCTTGGATAGAGTTTTACGTGTGTGGTGAAATTCTGGTTGCGATTGGACGAGAGGAAATCTCAGGTGTAGTTGAAAAAATGGCACAAAGATATGTAAATGCCTGTGTTATAGGACGAAGAGTGTGAGGCATAGGAGTTATAGTTGTGTTGATGTATATGTAATTTCAGAACGTATTTCATATATGTATATTGTACTCCTATAGAGATTGTATTATTCCTCGGTACAGAAGTGTTTGTATTCCTATAGAGATGTTATTATTCCTCTATACGGAAGTGTCTTCATCTATATTGTAAGTGTCGTAACTTATACTTGATGGGTTATTAGACCACCTTGTTGGGGTCGGCCTTGTATAAGTCATGTGGGTCGAAGGGTTATTAGACCACCCTATTGGGGGTCGGCCATGTGGGTCAAAGGGTTATTTGACCACCCTATTGGGTGTCGCCCCAGTCAGCATTATGTTATGTGGTTAAGTTAAGGCCGACCTAGTAAAGGTTATTAGGCAAGTCAAGTCAAGTATAAATAGAGTGCGGGAGGCACTCTATTTTATCATTCTATTCTCTCTCACACTCTCGAGAGAGTGGCACACTTGTGGGGGAGGAGAAGCTGCTGCTAGGAGATGTCTATCTCTTATGCTTGGGTTGTATCATTTCTCTATCTATTGCTGAGGAAGTTATTGGGGTTTTTCACCTTTATTGTTTTCCCCATGCAAACTTTATGTCTCTTGTGTGCTTGCATTATTATGTTCATGATAGGTATCCTGTAGATATGTTGTACATGTTGTTCTCTCAGTTAAGATCGTAGATTAGATTGAAGTAAATTCTGAAAAATTAACATGGTATCATAGCTAGCCTAAAAGAAGGCATGGTATGGCATGTATGACACTTATTGCAATTGCGAAGCTAGGGCTTGATATAGCAAAAACCAGTCATCGTAGTACTTTCACTATAAATACATTTTGGCGAGGTTTTAGGGTCTGAAAACCTTACAGGTCGAAGCTAATATCCCCATGTACCATGTACCCAAAGGAAAACCTCTAATTCGTTGTACTTTGTGATTTATGATCTGTACAATATAGAGTTTCTACCTCTTCCAGATCTCAGTCATAAACAGGTGACCTTGGAAAAAAGGTCATAACTTGGGCTAGGAAGCTCCAAATGAAATTTCGTAAAAAGTGATAGGTAGTTCACAGAATTTAATTTCTTAGGTAGATTTTTCAAAGGCCGAAACTGTACCAGTGGTAGGTGGCACGCCGTATAAGTTCGCTCTTCTTTTTTATCCCATAAACTGGTCACGTTGCAACACTTGGCATAACTCTCTCTCAGAGTATCCATTTGAGGTCAGAACTGTGGGGTTGGAAATATGATAGGTTAGGATATCACAAGAAACGTTTTCAGACCCTGTGGATCAAAAAGTTCAGAGTTATACTAGAAACAATCAGGTACCTATTTCTATCAAAACATAATTATTTTTTAGCACCTTCATTTATGGCTTCCGGAATTTAGGGTTTCGGAGAAAGTTGGAATTTTTGTAATCGGAGACTATGGCTGAATGCCACTCATCAAAATCGAAATTTAGAGACCAATATCAGAATTTTTGGTTTGGAATAAGGCCGGGCTTGATCAGACCCTAGTTTGGGACTTTAATCGCAAAAGTGGAAAATTACGGCTTCGGCAAAAATGGAATTTTTTGAAATCTCTGACCATGGCTGGAAGCTCCTCAGAAAAATAGAAGCTTAGAGCTTTGGATCGAACCTTTTTATTGGGTAGAAGGGTGGGATTTATCAAAACCTAGTTCAGGGTCATGTCCAATGAATCGGAAACTGTGAAAGGCAAATTTGAGGGTAAAACTTTGGAATTTTCAAATTATGAGTATACCAGCTTGATCAGCTCATCAAGGTGAATATTTCTATAATTTTAGAAGTTTGAATTTTTAGGGTTTCTCGGACAAACCCTAATCTAGCTACAGATCTAGTTCCTGCCAATCAAGTGGATTGGGTTAATCCTAGAAGAGAATGGATTGGTCACCTGCATAAGTGAAGAAGTTCCTGTTTCAGAGGGAGATGAGGCTAAGGCCTTACATAAGAATATTACAAGCAATCTTGACAGGTACTCATCTAGGTATGTTTCGAGATTTGTTCATGATTAATTTTATGGTATGTCTGTCTTCATGTTATTACGGTTAGTACAATATTGATTAAATTTAGACTTGTCATATCACCTTAATAAAATTATGAATGCATGATAGAAGATATTCATTGATTAGGGTGTTGACACTTATGATTGTACTAATCCATTATGGTGTTGTATGAGGTTTATGTTGTTTGCTAACATGAAAGGTACACCAAGAAAGACAAATAATGTTCTAGTTCAAGAACATATGATCATGATGACATGAGGACAAAGATTCATCCATTATCATGGATCACTTAGAAGATCTATTTATGAGGTATGTATAACTTGGTTCTATAATGGTTAACCTATGAGATATGCAGGTTACTAGCACAAGTCATTGAAGAGAACAAGAAGACATCATGTGGGTATGTTAGACATAACTAGCTAACATACCACTCCAGGTATTATTTTCCTATATCAAGTTAGAATCCTACCTTGTGTTAGGATCCCTTATATAAGTATACTTGGTATGATTGGTTATGTTTATTCATAAAGTTAGAAATGTAAGTAATCAAGGGTTTATGCATATTATGTCTCTTATATTGATTGATGATTTAACTAACCAGTAGAGTCCTATGATCAAATAAGAATATGCATGAGTAAAATAAGACTTCCCTGAAACCTTGAATACTAATGTTATGACTATACATGTTTAAGATTATTGTGTTTTGATAGTATTAAGATTATACTAATGAATGTGTGATTATGTATGAGACCTCGAGGATAACACATTGATGATACTAATAAGCATGCATAGTGATGTATATAAGTTCAAGGACAGGTAATCCAAGAAGCAAAGATCAAGAGGGAGCACACTCTAGCTGTTCCTGCAAGGAAGAAAAGATCAAGAGGGAGCACACTCCAGTTGTTCCTGCAAGGAAGCAAAGATCAAGAAGGAGCACACTTCAGTAGATTCTGCAAGGAAGCAGATATTCAGAGGGAGTTGACCACTTCTCACAATCCACATCAGAATGGAGTTGCAGAAAAGAAGCAAAGACTGAGAGGGAGTCAACCCAACAAACAAACAAAGATAAGTATTTGAATTATCATTCCTTGCATATTTTATTGTTTAAATAATACTGTTCAATAATGTATATACTGATGTTCCTAGAATTAGGTTTTGTATTATGCATATTAGAATAGTTGCATCGATGAACAATATACTACTAATATACATGGGTAGGTGGCCTATGGCACTATACAACATTCTCTTGCTACTTATCTAGAATGAAACCTCTTTGCTGACATGTTGAGAGTTGTGCCCACTCTCAACAATGTTCTGGTAGAGATTGGAAGGCATCTAGAAAGTTACAAGATATGGGTAAATGTTGTATTGAAGTATTGGCTAAGATAATTGCATGACTGTATGACATATTTCTTTATGTGTAAAAATTTGTTCTGAAAACTATGAGATGTTCTCTAATCATGCAATTTAACTTATTGTGTAGGAAAGATCGTATACCATCACCTACAAAAGAAGGACTACAATAATTGTTCAACAACAAAGTTATCTATTGAAAATATTGAATTTCCCAAGATCTGGGAAGAATGCCATGATCAAGGAGTACCAGTCGATCATGAAGATGTTTGGGATGCAGTACCAAGACTTGAAGGGGAGTCTATAGTGACTTCCAAGAGGATCTACAAGATCAAGCATCCTGCAGATAGTAGCATACAAAAACACAAAGTGAGGTTTGTAGCTCGTGGCTTCTCCCAGAAAGAAGGATTGATTATACTGTTATTCCCTGATACACTTCCATCAGATCAGCACTTGCTCTTGCTGCAGTGATCAAATGGAAGATACACTAGATGGATGTCAAGACATCTTTCTTGAATGGTGTAGTCGAGGAGGAAGTATATGTGGAGCAGCCACTTGGTTCTGAGACACATGACAGGGAGTCATATATGTGCAGAACTTGGTATGTTAGGATAGACATCTTTCTATCCAATTTGGGCTTTACCAAGAGTAAAGGGGATTCCAACCTTTACTACAAGGTTGAGGAAGGCAATCCAGTGATACTACTTTTGTATGTGGATGACTTGTTTGTTACAGGTGAGGATAGATTGATTTCCGACACGCAGCGGAAGCTTGCTGTCGAGTTCGAGATGAAGAAATTGGAGATGATGCAGTATTCTCTAGGCATGGAGGTGTGGCAGAGTATAGATGGGATCTTCCTTGGACAAGGGAATTATGCAATAGAGATCCTTAAGAGGTTCGGGATGATGGACTGCAAGCCCATGGCCACACCTATGGCATCGAACCTGAAGCTTCTATGTGATGCTTCGTCTGATCCGGTTGATGTCATTGTGTATCGTCAGATGATTGGGTCCTTGATGTACCTGACGAACATGAGACTAGATGTTTGCTTTGCGGTGAACACATTGAGCCAATTCCTGACAGATCAGAGAGGTGTTCACCTAGTTGCTATAAAGCATATTCTGAGGTACCCGAAAGGTATAGTTGATTATGGGCTCAAGTATGATGCGAATCAAAATTTTAACCTACAGGGTTATGTTGATTTAGATTGGGCAGGCAGTGTTGTAGATAGGAAGAGCACTTCTAGGTACTGCTTCAGTATGGGATCAGGCATGATCTCTTGGTTTAGCAGGAAGTAGTTGTTGAATATTGTAACTTCTAAGAATATTATATTTGTACATTATTTATTCCGGAGATGTTCCATCCCTCCGAGGTGATTCTATTATGTATCCGGAGATGTTTATTCCTCCGAGTTGTGGTAACTAGGGTTATTAGACCCACCATGTGGGAGTCGGCCCAGTCAGTTATAATAGGGTTTTAACCTAATGGTTAAATACGTGCCTACATGTACTTGTGTAAAATATATGTCAGAGTAGTGTATAAATATAGGAGGTGTGTTCCTCATTTGACACACACACTCACTTGAGAGAGGCGCACTTGTGGAGGAGAGGTCTGCTATGGTGGAGGAGGAGATCATGTCTTTGGTTTACATCTTTGTATATTGCTGGTCATCTATATTGAGGAAGCTTTACTGGGTTTTCTACCCCATGAGGGTTTCCCAGGATAAATCTATGTCTCTTGTGTTTATGCTATGCTTGTTGTTTCTTCAGTGATCCTCTATATGATATTATTGCAAAATGGAATGTAATGCTTCTATTTTATATCTTAGCATATTAAATTTTAACATGGTATCAGAGCTAACTTGAAGGAAGACAAGGTATGGCACTTACGACACTTGCTTTACTTACGACAATTTGAAGGTTAGGGTTTTACATAGCAAAAACCAGTCATCGTGGAACTTTCACTATAAATCCATTTCTACGAAGGTTCAGGGTCTGAAAAGTTTATCGGTAGAATAAAACATCCCCAGGTACCTTGTGTCCAAAGGGCACCCTCAGATTCGTTGTACTTTATGAGTTATGATCAGTACAAGTTAGGGTTTCTGCCTCTTCCAGATCTTAGTCAAAATTAGGTGACCTTGGAAAAAAGGTCATAACTTGGGATAGGGAGCTCCAAATGAAATTTCGTAAAAAGTGACAGGTAGTACACAGACTGCACTATCTCATAAAACTTTGTCAGAGGCCGAAGGTGAACCAGTGACACGTGGCACGCCATACAAGTTCGCTCTCCTATTTTATCCCATAAACAGGTCACATTGCGACACTTGGCATAACTCTCTCTCAGAGAGTCCAATTGAGGTCATACATGTCAATATGGAAACATAACAGGAAGAGATATCTCAAGAAAGGTTTTCGGAGGCTGAAGTTCAAATAGTGACACGTGGCACGCCGTACAAGTTCGCTCTCCTATTTTATCCCATAAACAGGTCACGTTGCGACACTCGGCATAACTCTCTCTCAGAAAATCCAATTGAGGTCAGACCTATCAAGATGGAAAGATGACAGGTCAGGCTACTGCAAAAAATATTATCAGACCCTGTGGAGCAAAAATTTTAGAGTTATAGCAGAAACAATCAAGTGCATATTTCTGTCAAAACAGAATTATTCTTGGAACACCTTTATTCATGGCAAAAGTTGGAACTTTTGAAGTCTGTAACCACGGCTGGAAGCTCCTCAGAAAAATAAGAGTTTAGAGCCTTGGATCGAACCTTTTGATTGGACAGAAGGGTGGGCTTCATCAAACCCTAGTTCGGGTTCCTGTCCAGAAGATCTAGAAGTTTCGAAGGCAATTTTGAGGGGTCAAATTTTGGAGATTTCAAAATTGAAGAATGCTAGGTTGATCAGCTCAGCAAGACACATTCTTCCATCCATTCAGAAGTGTGAAAGTCAAAGATTGAATTTTTTGGGTTTCTCTAGCAAACCCTAATCAAGCTCCAGATCAAGTTTCAGGGGGAGTTGAGGCTAAGGCCTTACATAAGAAGACTACAAAAAGTCTCGACAGGTATGACTTAAGGAGGTTCAGGTATGCCTTGAAATTTGATTCTTGATTAAGTTCATAATGTGTTTGTCTTCATGTTATTTATTAGTACAATCTTGATTAATGTTATTAATTGTCTTATCACCCTAGTAACAATATGAATGCATGTGAATGATCGAAGACATTCATTGATTAGGGCTATATGATTGTACTTATGCATTATGGTGTTGTGTGAGGTTGATGTTGTCTGCTAACAAGACACAGGTACATCACAAAAGACAAATCAAGTTCCATGACCATGACAACATGAAGACAAAGACTCACGAGGTATGTATGACTTTGTTATATTATGTTTAACCTACGAGACATGCAGGTTCTAGCCCAGGATCTCTAAATCATTGAAGAGATTGTTTAGGTATGTTGTACATAACTAAGCAGGTATACCAATCCAGGTATGTTTTCCTATATCATGTTAGAATCTTACCTTCTGTAAGTATACTTGGTATGATTGGTTAGTAATCAATGGTTTATGCATATTATGTCTCTTATCTTGGTTGATGATTTAACTAACTAGATCAAACAAGAATATGCATGAGTAAAAGAAGACTTCCTTGAAACCCTGAATACTAATGATCATGACTGTACATATTCAAGATTATTTAGAATTAGAATGTTTTGATAATATTGAGAATATACTAATGAATGTATTTTTTTGTATGAGATCATGAGGATGACACTAGTGTACACTTGAGCATGCACAGTGGTACAGAATGAATAGAAGTTCAGAAGACATACAGAAGATCAAGCGGGAGGCAACCACACAAACATAAAATATAAGTATTTGAGTTGTTATTAGAAATAGTAAATGATATTGCTTGTATGCATATTTGTATTCCTAGTGTAAACATTCATAAAGCATTGAACAGTATACTGCTAATATGCATATGATTGGTAAGTTGGACAAACATTCCATTGTTGCTTGTCTAGAATGAAACCTCTTTGCTGACATGCTGAGCGTTGTGCACACTCTCGATGGTATGTTCTGGTAGAGATGGAAGGCATCTAGATAGCCACTGTATGCATACAGGATATGGGAAAGTGTTGTGCCAAATTATTGGTCAAAACAGTTGCATAACTATGTAAATGATATCTGTATGCATAATAGGTTATCATGTCAATATGATTTGATGATTATGAAGTATTACTAATCATGTACATAATTTTGAATTGTAGGAAAGATCATGATGAATGATGAACTTTGAACAAGCGATGGATGTTCAACAAAAGATTTACAAATCAAACACACTATAGAAAGCTTGTGGTTAAGAGATTCTCTTAGAAAGAGGAAGAGAATCATGATGAGATGTTTTGCTCCAAGGGACTAGATAAGACCATTCTCTTAATAATGTAATCAGGTTCTGTATGGGTACCCAGGATTGGTAGTCAATTGATGAGCTTAATGATCATCATGGGTAATGTGGATCTCAACCTTTGCTACAAGGTTAAATATGGCTTCTATACACATATGACATGGATGCAAGAAGGAACTCACCGCAGAGTTCGAATGATTTTGAGGCTCATATTAGTAGACCCATCTGACGAGAGATGGCATAGATAGATATGCAGAAGATCACTAAATGCAGAGTGTGAATAATGGACAATTGACAGCTTCATGACAAAGCTCGGGCTTTACCAGAAGTAAAGCTGATCCTAACCTTTACCTTAAGGTTATGGATGATGAACCTATCATACCATTATTGTATGATGATGATCTCTTTCTGACAAGGAATGAGAAACAGATCATGAAAATGGCTGCAGAAATGAAAATGAAAGATCTCGGATTAATGCACTACTTCTTAGGTCTAGAAGTATGGCAAGATCCAAAAGGAATCTTTGAAATCAAGGTAAGTATGCTATGAAGTTTCTAAAAAGATTTGATATGTTGGAGTATAAAGTCATGGCTACTCCCATGGACTCCAACTTGAAGTTATTAGTTAATGAATCATCAGATTTAGTGGACCTAACCCTATATAGACAAATCATTGGGTCATTGATGTATTTAACAAATACTAGGCCAGATATATGCTTTGCTACAAATACCCTAAGTAAGTATCTAGTAGAACCTAGAAAGGTTCACTTAATAGCTACAAAGCATGTAGTGAGGTACCTAAAATGTACATTACATTTTGGTCTATATTCCGTTTACATGGTTACTCAGATTTTAATTGGGCAGGAAGTGCCTCAGACAGAAAGAGTACATCAGGTGGTTGTTATAGTCTTGAATCTGCCATGATCTCATGGTTCAGCAAGAAACAATCTACTGTGGCTCTCAGTACTGCTGAAGCAGTATATATATAGTTGTCTTCTCTGCCAGCTGTGAAGCAGTGTGGCTTCAGAAGCTATTATATGGAGTGTTTGACTTAGAAATGGATTCCACTATGATTATGTGTGACATTCAAAACTGCATCAAGATAGAAAATCTTGTATTCCACGATAAGTCAAAAAACACATAGAGATCCGATACTTATATATACGAGATATGGTGCAGAGAGGAGCTATCAAGCTCGAGTATATAAGCACTAAGGATTAGATTGTTGATATCTTGACTAAACCTCTGTCTCGAGTAAAGTTTGAATACTTCCGAGACAAGCTTGGTATAATCCAGAAGGACCCTCCTCGAAAGGGGGAGTAGCATAGTATCTGATAACAAGTCTGTCTCATCAATGATGAGGTTACCTATTTACTACACCTAGTTACTTAGAATTATTTAGATTTAGGAATATTATATTTTTTCTTTTGATGATAGATGTATAAATGCTTTTGATGATAGATGTATACATGCTTTTGATGTTAGATATACATACTTTTGATGATAGATGTATACATGCTTTTGATGATAGATGTATACATGCTTTTGATGATAGATGTATACATGTTTTTTATGATAGATGTATACATGCTCTTGATGATAGATGTATACATGCTCTTGATGATAGATGTATACATGCTTTTGATGATAGATGTTATGCATGTTTTGATGATGAGGATACATGTTTTGTTATACATGTTTTGATGATGAGGATACATGATTGACACATGTTTTGATGAAGTTCTTGGTGAACATGTGAGGGGATTGGATCATCCCTATAATTCAGTCTGAAAGAAGAGCCGTAGACGTATGTCTTCGAGAATGAATTTCTTGGTGAACATGTGAGGGGATTGGATCATCCCTGGACTTCAGTCCGAACGAAGAGCCGTAGACGTATGTCTTCGAGAATGAAGTCCTTGGTGGACTTGAGGGGATTGGATCATCCCTGAACTTTAGTCCTAAAGAGAGCCGTAGACGTATGTCTTTGAGAATGAAGTCCTTGGTGGACTTGAGGGGATTGGATCATCCCTGGACTTCAGTCCTAAAGAGAGCTGTAGATGTATGTCTTCGAGAATGAAGTCCTTGGTGGACTTGAGGGGATTGGATCATCCCTGGACTTCAGTCCTAAAGAGAGCCGTAGATGTATGTCTTCAAGAATGAAGTCCTTGGTGGACTTGAGGGGATTGGATCATCCCTGGACTTCAGTCCTAAAGAGAGCCGTAGACATGATGTCTCCGAGAACAAAATCCTGAATGAACAGGTAAGGGGATTGGATCGTCCTCGGACTTTGTTCCTGTGAATTGAACCGTAGACATGAGGTCTCCGAGAATTGAATAGGATTGGATCGTCCCTAAGCTTCAGTTCAAAAGGTACATGATAGGACTGGATCGTCCCTGGACCTCGGTTCAAAATGTACATGACAAATCCTAGAATTGTTCTAGGTTACATCCAGCATGAAACAGGGCTGGCTCTGTAGATGTGATACATCCATCATGAAACAGGGCTGGCTCTGTAGATGTGATACATCCAGCATGAAACAGGGCTGGCTCTGTAGATGTGATACATCCAGCATGAAACAGGGCTGGCTCTGTAGATGTGATACATCCAGCATGAAACAGGGCTGGCTCTGTAGATGTGATACATCCTGCATGAAACAGGGATGGCTCTATAGATGTGATACATCCAGCATGAACTAGGGTTGGCTCTGTAGATGTGATACATCCAGCATGAAACAGGGCTGGCTCTGTAGATGTGACAGATCCAGTATGAAAGAGGACTGGCTCTGTGGTGGTAAATCCTAGATCTGATCTAGGTCACATCCAGTATGAAAAAGGACTGGCACTGTGGTTGGGATTGGATCGTCCCTAGACATGAGACTTGTCTTAAAGAGATAAGGATTGATCATCCTAAAACTTGATCTGGATTGCATCATCCATGGACCTATGTCCTAAAGAGAGCAGGATTGATCATTCTGTAATATGATCATGTGATGACGATGCTGATCGTATGATGACGATGCTGCCGATCGTGTGATGACGATGCTGATCAGATGATGATGATGTTGCTGATCGTGTGATGACAATGATGATGATCATGTGATGACGATGCTGATCGTATGATGACGATGCTGCTGATCGTGTGATGATGATGCTGATGATCGTGTGATGGCGATGCTGCCGATCGTGTGATGACGATGCTGATCGTATGATGATGATGCTGCTAATCGTGTGATGACAATGTTGATGATCGTTTGATGATGATGCTGATGATCGTGTGATGACGATGCTGCTGATCATGTGATGACGATGTTGATGATCGTGTAATGACGATGATGATGACGATGCTGATGATCGAGTAATATCAACTCCGATGATGTTGATGTTCCAGTAACTAGTTGAGTTACTGATGATGATGAATTGAAGAAAGCTTTCGATGATATATAGATGATGTAGTCAATGACTCCTTGCTCCTGCAAATGTTGTTATAATATCCTTCTCGTTAATGGGGAGTGTTGAATATTGTAACTTCTAAGAATATTATATTTGTACATTATTTATTCCAGAGATGTTCCATCCCTCTGAGGTGATTCTATTATGTATCTGGAGATGTTTATTCCTCCGAGGAGTTGTGGTAACTAGGGTTATTAGACCCACCATGTGGGGGTCGGCCTAGTCAGTTATAATAGGGTATTTAACCTAATGGTTAAATACGAGCCTACATGTACTTGTGTAAAATATATGTCAGAGTAGTGTATAAATAGAGGAGGTGTGTTCCTCATTTGACACACACACTCACTTGAGAGAGGTGCACTTGTGGAGGAGAGGTCTGCTATGGTGGAGGAGCATATCATGTCTTTGGTTTGCATCTTTGTATATTGTTGGTCATCTATATTGAGGAAGCTTTACTGGGTTTTCTACCCCATGAGGGTTTCCCAGGATAAATCTGTGTCTCTTGTGTTTATGCTATGCTTGTTGTTTCTTCAGTGATCCTGTATATGCTATTATTGCAAAATGGAATGTAATGTTGCTATTTTCTGTCTTAGCATATTAAATTTTAACAGCAGTCCTGCGTAGCACTGAGTACAGCCGAAGCAGAGTATGTTGCGACAGATGAGCAGGTTGCAGAGGTATTGACCAAGGCATTGGCTGGAGTGCAGTTTGAGTACTTCAGAGAGAGCCTAGGTGCACTTCATATCGAGGTTCCTTCCAAAGGGAAGTGATGAGTCCAGAAGATGCAAATGCACATGAGCTTTCTTGACATGGTTGATGTGTTCTCCCATGGTCGTGATGTAATTGCTGAGCGATTCTCACATGGTAGTAGATGTGTTCTCTCATGGTGTAGATGTAAGGGCTGAAGCCATTTTTCACATGGTGGCAGATGTGTTCTCCCATGGTGAAAAAGTAAGGGCTGGAGCCTTCCTTGAATGGTGGTAGATGTGTTCTCCCATGTCGGTGGTGTAAGTAATAGATGATGTGCATCTGGGATGTGCTTCGTGGACGATGAGATGATCTGAAGAGGATGATGCTATGATGATTAGGAGGATCATGGATAATGAGCATCAAGACGATGCTCCAGTTACTGCTCTATATATGTATATGCATCATGTTGGATGCTTGTTATGATCAGTTGGATCATTTATGTATGTATGCATCATGTTGGATGCTGGATATGATCAGTTGGATCATCTATGTATGTATGCATCATGTTGGATGTTGGATATGATCAATTGGATCATTTGTATGTATTTGGTATATGCATCATGTATCTGTATATGTATCAAGCGGATACTTTGTATGACCAGGTAGATCATGTATGTTGATATGTATCAGGTAGATACATTGTGTGATCAGGTGGATCATGTATCTATGTATGTATCAGGAGGATACATTGTATGATCAGGTGGATCATGTATGATGATATGTACCAAGTAGATACTTGGTATACATCAGCTAGATGTATTGTATGATTAGGATGATCATGGTTGATGAGCTTAAGGATGTTGCTCCAGATGACATGCATCCAGACGATGCAGTGTTGATGATCAGGATGATCATGTGTACATCAGGATGATGTATGGTGAGTATCAAGATGATACTTTGTGGCCGTGGAATAGGTTGTGCAGATGAGCATGTCTGGGAGATCCTATAGGTCGGAGTTGTGTACTCATAACAGCCTGGGATGCTCTTTCAAGACATTGCTCTGGGAGGACATATAATAGCACCCTCGGAGATCCTTTAGGTCGGAGTTGTGTACCCGTAACATCCTGAGATGCTCTTTCGAGGTTTTTTCCTATGGCATATAATAGCGCCCTGGGAGATCCTTCAGGTCAGAGTCGTGTACCCATAACATCCTTGGATGCTCTTGCAAGGTTTTGTGGTGACCACATGTAATTTGTGCCCTGGGAGATCCTACAGGTTGGAGTTGTATACCCGTAACATCCTGGGATGCTCTTGCGAGGTTTTGTGGTGGGGGTCACATGTAATAAGTCCTGGAGATATGGACAGGATGAAAAAGGCCTCAGATTCTCTTTAGGGTTCTTGCTAGTCAAGAGACACTTTTAAGTTTTTGTGATAGTCACATGTAATTTATGCCCTAGGAGATCTGACAGGTAGGATTTGTGTACCCATAACATCCTGGGATGCTCTTTCGAGGTTTTGTGATGCACGTAATAAGTCCTGAGGATTCCATAGTACAGTCAGTGATGATGAAGACCTGCAGGTGGTGGGCCTACATCCAGTATGAAAAAGGACTGGCTCTGTAGAACTTCCTATGACGAGTAGATTCAGAGATTGATTGAGATAGCAGCAACAGTGATGATGATGATGACTCGATGACGATTAATCAATGACAATGATCCAGAGAAGAAGACTTGTGCTAGAAGACCTATGTCAAGAAATACCTTCCTGGTTAAGAGGGAGTGTTTATGTATATGTAACTTCGGAATGTATTTCATATATGTATATTGTACTCCTATAGAGATGGTATTAATCCTCTATACGGAAGTGTTTGTATTCCTATAGAGATGTTATTATTCCTCTATATGGAAGTGTCGTCATTTATATTGTAAGTGTCATAACTTATACTTGATGGGTTATTAGACCACCTTGTTGTGATCGGTCCTGTATAATTCATGTGTGTCGAAGGGTTATTAGACCACCCTATTGGGGGTCAGCCATGTGGGTCAAAGGGTTATTTGACCACCCTATTTGGTGTCGCCCCAGTCATCATTATGTTATGTGGTTAAGTTAAGGCCGACGTAGTAAAGGTTATTAGGCAAGTCAAGTCAAGTATAAATAGAGTGCGGGAGGCACTCTATTTTATCATTATATTCTCTCTCACATTCTCGGGAGAGTGGCACACTTGTGGAGGAGGAGAAGTTGCTGCTAGGAGATGTCTATCTCTTATGCTTGGGTTGTATCATTGCTCTATCTATCCTTGAGGAAGTTATTGGAGTTTTTCACCTTTATGGTTTTCCCCAAGTAAACTTTGTGTCTCTTGTGTGCTTGCATTATTGTGTTCATGATAGATATGCTGTAGATATGATGTACATGTTGTTCTCTCAGTTAAGATCCTAGATCAGATTGAAATAAATTCTGAAAAATTAACAAGTTGTACTTAGATCAGATTGTAGATATGATGTACAAGTTGTACTTAGATCAGATTGTAGATATGATGTACATGTTCTACTTCGACATAGAGCAGATAGAGGATCCTAAGAGGGTTAAGAATGCATGTATGAAGTTGAAGGGTCAAGCCTAATTGTGGTGGGACAATGTACAAGAAGACAGAGCCAAGAAAGGCAAGGATAAAATAAAGTCTTGGGACAGAATGGTTGCCAAGCTGAAAGGGAAGTTCCTGCCTAGCGACTATGTGATTTATTTGTTTAGGAAGTTACAAAAATTTTGACAGAAAGAGATGACCATGGAGGAATACACTGAAGAGTTCTATAGACTGTTAATTAGATCCAATCAAACTAATGAAGGCAAAGAAGCAATCACAAGATATGTGAACAACTTGAAGTATATCATATAGGATGAGTTGATCCTATCAAATTTTAGAATGGTTGGAGAAGCCTACCAACTAGCTCTAAAGGAAGAATAAAAGCTGTTAAGAAAAATCGCATCGACCAAAGGAAAGATGAAGGGTCGAGGTGCAAAGACTGTTTTCGTGAAGGGACAAAGTAGTAGAATGAGGAGAAAAGCCATCAAAGACAACCGACATGCGGAAGGGACATTGACTAGAGAGAAAGAAAAAGGAAACCGATGGGATGGTCGAGAGACCCACGGTCAGGGTTTGTTTGGTCGGAATGGTCCAATAGAAAGGAAAGGAGCTGACAGACCAGCAATTTTCTGTTATAAGTGTCATGGAGTGGGACAAAAATCCTATGAATTCCTAGAGAATCTACATGTGTTGGAAGAGTCAAAACCTAGACGTCGACAAGGTGATCAAGGCGACGAGAAGAGAGATTCAACATCCTACAGTGGCGAAGAAGGTAGAGGAAAAGGTCGAAACATGATGACCAAGAGAACGTTGGTTCAAAATGACCAGCGCGAAGAGAAGGAGTTGGCATAGCAAAAGGCCATATTTCAAACCAAAGTGTTGATTGCCGGTAGATGCTGCAAGACCATTGTTGATGGTGGAAGTATAGATAATTTAGTGTCGACCGAGGTCATCGACAAGTTGGGTTTGAGATGTCAGCAACACCCAAATCCATATAAGATATCATGGTTACAGAAAGGACATCATGTGAAGGTAACCAGATAGTGCATGATCAAATTTAAGTTTGGAAAGCTTGAAGATAGTGTACAGTGTGATGCAATCCTGATGGACGCTTGTCATCTATTCTTAGGGAGGACATGGAAATATGATCGGAAGAGGATCTATGATGGTCCAACCAACACAGTCACAGTGTAGTAAAATGGCATGCAAAGGATGATGAAGCCAAAGCAGGAGGATCGCGTCGACTCCAAACAGGGCGAAAGAAACTATTGGGAGAAGCAAGTGCTGATGTGCTCAACGAAGGAATTCCTAGCAGAGGAGGAGAAACAGTCGGGATGTATCACCATCATTCTAAAGGGACAATGTGTTGAAAGGTCGACAACACAAAGAATTATGGTCGAATTCGAATAAATGCTCAATGAGTTTAAGAACATAATCGTCGATGAGGCACCGACGGGATTTCCACCGACAAGGATTATATCCCGCCAGATTGACTTGATTCCAGGTTTCAGTATGCCAAACAAGGAACCACATATATTGATGCTGATAGAGGGTCAGGAACTCAATCGACAAGTAGAGGAGTTGTTGGACAGGGGCTTGATCAGAGAAAGTCTGATCTCGTGCACAGTACCAACAGTATTAGCACTGAAGAAGGGTGAAGAATGGAGGATGTGTACATACTCTAGAGCTATCAATAAGACCATAATCAAGTACAAATTTCCATTGCCAATGATGGAGGACTTGATGTACTATTTGAGTGGAGTGAGATACTTCACCAAGATCGACTTGAAGAGTGGATATCACCAGATCAGGTTCAGAGAAGGCGATGAATGGAAGACATACTTCAATACAAAGGAAGGACTATATGAGTGGTTAGTCATGCCCTTTGAAATGACTAATGCACCCAGTACATTCATGCGATTGATGAATGAAGTACTGAAGCCATTCTTGGGAAAGTTCATCATAGTGTATAGAATTATGAACATGTCGAACGATAATTTTAGAATTGCTAAATGCAATTAGTAATTTTACATTTAGATCCAATGCTTTCTTGAGACCCTAAATAAGGGATTCATATTCGCCTATGTTGTTAGTACAGAGAAAATTAAGTCTGCAAGCTATGAATTTTTTATTACCTACAGGATCTAAGAGCACGCAGCCTACCCATGCACCTTCATTAGATCTTGAGCCATCGAAAAAAAAATACCAAGGTTTGTTATTTACATTATCACCAAAATTTACATTATCTACAATATTGACAAGATTAGGTGGAGCTTCAACAAAATCACAGTGTAAAATTTCTGATTTATTCCCTGAATCTGCAAATGTTGATTTTTCTATAGGAAAAGTTCCCAAATATATGTCAGAGACATAATTCCCTAAAATTGAATCATTAAACATCACTGGTTCATTAGGAGCATTTATATCAGTCATTGTATGTTTCATTTATCTCTCTCTATCATTCTCGATTTGATTTGGTCACCCATTTTTAGGAAATCAAAGATGGGACCAGTCTGTTGAGAAGTACCCTTTTAGAGACTGAGACCAGTCACAACTCAAGAACAACCCATATACGTCAGGTATATCTGCCACCGCTATATCAATAATTTGGAAAAAATTTGGATTAAAAACCATCCTAATCATTACCCATTTTA
The DNA here is from genome assembly GCA_027924585.1 of Larix kaempferi. Classification (NCBI taxonomy): domain Eukaryota; kingdom Viridiplantae; phylum Streptophyta; class Pinopsida; order Pinales; family Pinaceae; genus Larix; species Larix kaempferi. The sequence goes on from BSBM01000003.1 coordinate 8,965,264, forward strand.
ATTCCCCTAAGATTCTTGCATTTGAGCGGTCAGGTTGATTGATTTGAGTTTTGCAGGGTGTGAGTTCATGTAATACCCCAATTTTGGACTTTGAACCCCTATTATATTTTTTCTAAGTATTATTTTAGTTTACTTAGTTGACATTAGAAATTTGATCAATTGATTTCTATTGACCATGTGGACCAACACAATGATTAGATTGGAGTCACAGTCCCCTAAGGTTCGGAGGGAAAATGCCACTTAATAATAAGAAGAAGAAATTATTATTTGGAGAGAAATGACAAACCCTAATGAAGATATTTGAGAAACTAATGAATTAAAAGAATTCATAAAATGAGGAATTTTCACCTAAGAGAATAAACAGTGAAAACTCATTGAAACACACATTCATTATCACATTCATGATTCACAATCTCATGAGCTGAACACATAAGAGAAATGAAAATGGGGAAGACACATGAACCTGATACAAATGAATATTGGTGAGGGAGGATAGATTTGGGAGAACCAAACTGGTCCTGAAGCCAAGTGATTGAGGACAGATTTGGGAGAACCAAACTGGTCCAGCTTGAGAGGAATCATACAGCTTGGTATGGGCTTGGCCACTTAATTGGGTGAAGGTAGGAGAACTACCCCAATCTAGAAGGAGGACTGCATTTACCTGAATAGGCTGTGTTACATATATTCTCTTAAGGGTTGAGGCTTAAAAGCCCCTAGAGAATCTTGGAGCTCAGGAGTACTGAGTTGGATGTTGGGTTTCCTGCTGCCATTGAAGTATCCTAAATAACTTGGGTAAACCAGTTAAGGATAACTTAAAAACTATACTCTGACCTAGGGGATTGTGAACTCAGCTTGGGGGTGACCCAAGAGCAAGGAGTACTTCTTGGTCTAAGGTTGGGAGGATTGTGCTTGGTTCCACTATTAATCTGAACTCAGATAAGTTTATCTGTTGAATCCATGTGTTTATTTTATGGATAGTATTGGAATGTGTTTATATTTATTCCTGGAAGTACTGATTAATGATCTATTATTTTTTATATGATAAGTTGTATATTGTATACTGATTTTCTAAGCTTAGATCTTCCATGAAATTCCTAGATCTTTGTAATCTGATTTAGTTTCATAATCTGAATGAGATACCTCGGTATTCTTAGTTATGTTGTTGTATGAATGAGTAAAATTCTGATGCAAATGTGGTAACAGAAATGTTGTTTTGAATCAGGGTTATACACTTGAGAAATGCATCCCTTAGAGTGAATATGCTGATCTATGTGTTATGCATCAATTTCATACAAAGTATATTTCTTTTTATATAAATGACAAAACTAGGGTTACATATGTTTTATTATGTAATTCAGGTAGACATGTAAACCTAAGGGTTTACATGCCAAGCCTCAAAATATTTATAAATCCTTTCTTCTAAGGTTATGGATCAAGATGCACAGGATATATCCTTAGATGTTCTCATTGAAATTTTTATGTGGGATCTACTATTATATTCACATTACAGTTCTGTATGAGAAAGACAAAATTATATATATATATATATATATCTTTGACTAAAATCATACTCATGTTTAGGGTTTCATAAATGGTGTTCACACTTGTTATTATTTCCTGAGAAGCACACTACACTCTTATGCCCTCGATAGGAGCTAAGTAGGGACACGAGATTTGACCTAGGGTCAACTCATGGCCCTTGGTTGGAAACCATATTTCATTTACGATTACAAAGCTGGATATATGTTGGCGCTTTCTCCATTTCATCTTACTAAATACATAAACATTTGAATAATGGCTAGTTCTGGCCATGATACCTTCGCAGCCGGGTATCATTGCAAAAGAGTCGCAACAACATGAGTAGTATCATATGACTGTGTTATGAACAGAAGGAGACTACAATACTCCCTTCCAAGTCAAATCGTGGTCTCTAGTAGAGACCACATTAATATGAAACAGTAAAAAAATGAATATTTATACCTATAAGTTTTAGAGGAAAGTATTTTGTTATGGCTAAGGGTTAAACCCTATGCCCTTCCATTAAAAAGAAACAGTTCATATTTATTATTTCACACAGCCTTCGCGTGTGGAAAAGACCGAGTAGTTTAACAATGTAAAGAAAAATCGAAATACAAGTATGCATCGACACAACCACTGTAACCATTTATGCATTTTGGATATGCCCAGACTAAACATTTGGGTCATTGTTGATGGCACCTTTCAGAGTAAAGACAGTGTGTAAACATCCACTTAAATAAACGTTTCAATGATGTCCAAATGGAGACACTTAATCATACGATTGTGTATATATTTATTTATGTTAAAATATCCATTCAAACAAACGAAGTTATATTCATTGGAATGTTGTGTATACAAACATTTAACCATTTACAAAACCTGTAAAATATTACATAGACATGCGGAATGAAACAAGACATGTATTATTCCTTTGTTGAATGCAAAAAGACTAAACCAGTCATACAGTAAACATATGAATGTGAATCCATTCATGGTTGAACTCTGTTCTTGTACATGAGGAAAAACAAAGGCCGAGAGCAACATCTATTCCAACACTATGGAAAAACAAATGAACATTTAAAGTTGCACACATCTAATGCATTCATTATTTAGAAACGAAAACTATGTTTGCAAAGTTCGACGTTTTATCACAACACTGAGTCCTAGTATGGGAAAACCCTGTGCGAAACCCCAGTGGATGATAAGCGACCCAAGGGATGGTGGACCCATACATTCACACAACAAATCCTGCAAGTCTACAATACACATTTTAAATTGAAAAGCATGCCACTATCTACCGGCTGAGAAAGCCTTAACATTGTTCAAGTGTGGATGCATGCATCTGCAAGAATGGCCAAGGGCCCAACTCTGCATTATTGCAAACATGAAACCAAAACCAGGTTTTAAGTAACCACCTCCACATCCGGGAAGTTAACTTGAGAAACAGGACGAGGATTTCATTACCTGGAGAGGATGGAGTCCATTCTCTAGTGCCGAGATCGTGGTGTCGCTGTGGAAGCACCCAACAACCCTTATCGACTCTGGTCCCTTTTATAACAACAACGTAACAAATTTTAGTTGCATAGTAAATAAGTAAAAACGTAATAGAAGCGAAGTAAAAAGTTGTAACCTGGTAAGAGCTCAGCTTAGGGTTCGAGCTGGACGTAACATCCACAACTGTGAACTCTCCACACTTGCACAATGGAGACACGATGGCATAAAGGGGCAGCACTGTAGGTTACAACTACAAACCAACAAACAAAGTATCAACAGGCTTGATATAGAGTCGTATTACTTGAGCAGCATGGTTGTGCACCATATTGTCCCTCGGGGTTGTTGTTCGCCATAGAAGAAGCACGCTGCACTATGGTTTAACGGGCATGAGCCCTATGCTCATAGCAGAGGTGCTCTCGGATCCTACACATTGTGCAAGATGAACAACGTAAGACCCAAACTAGAGTTTGCCGAACTTGGTGGAACTGGGTCGGCCAATGATGACCATTGAGCCTGGTAGCTTCTTATTAAGTGCATGGTACACAGAACATTGGTGCAAACATCCATAACTAGACCAATGACGATGATGAACCTCGCAGCACCCAAGAGAACATCTCGGATCACCATCTACTTTGAGATCGTAGTGACAATTAAGTGTATTGTTGGATCATTAATGGTTTGAAGGCCGAGTTGGTATCACCGCGTGAGAGCCAACGGGCTAGCTAGTCACACGTAGGTTTTACATTGCTGAGTGGCTCTTTATTTCATTCGCCGAGAGCTGGGATACCTACTAGAAGGACACCAGACAGGGTTCAAAACACTAGTTCACGAGCATTTGTCTACTTGGAAACATGTGAATCAAGCACAGTCATGACATCAACATAAGTCCTGTGTATTAATTCAAATGTGGCAACATTGCAAACCCATGCATTTAAACAAAATTGCATATGAAAACATTTATGCCGATGCCAAGGTGGAAGGCTTTCGTGGCTTGTTATATGTATGCATCATGTCTTGGGAAAGGACCGGGGCTTGACCCTTGGTCAAAGTATCAATCCCACAACATTCGGTGGGTTCACTTTAATGTTGGCCATGATTCCCATTATAATATATGTATTAACACTTAAGCGTATGAATCATTTGATCGTAGCGCGGTAGTAGTGAGTTAACTTTGGGGGTAATACCATAGTTCGACGCTATGTCAAATTGCTGTGTATTAAATATAATATATAACCATATGTTATATCCCAAGTGTATAGATTGTGTTGACACATATATTATATGTGGTGATTAATATATAATCGTTACACTATTGCTTTTCATTATGTATTGTTTGAACCATACATTATATATATATATATATATATATATATTGCAAAGGTATATATATTATATTATATAGTTCCACATGTGTTATGTTAACATATAGGTACAACTAATTACATGTTAATAAGTAATGCTTCCATTTGAATGACCTTGGGTTTATAATGATGAATGGGGTTATGAGAAATACATAGGGTGCATGTCATTAGCTTAGCTATGACATGCGACCATGTTAATGAATTTCACGCCATAATAATCATTTAACTGAGTTCAATAACTGTTATGAAGACGCATTAATAGTGCTACTGCAGTGAAGCTTTAATGTCACTTATAGTGTCAAGTGTCGTAGCTGATGTAGTAGACAGTATCGATGAATGATAGGAACTTGAGTTTGAAGCGGACCCTACACTTACTTTTGCATCTGAGTGTACCATAGCATCGGTACGAGGCTGTCAAGGGACGACAATGGTGAGTTTAGGACAGAAGTATTAGTGCAACATTATGCTCACATCATCAGCTAAACTATTTAATTAGGATGCAGTGACATCCTATATTTATAACTTTTCCGCATTGTGTATTTTATAGTAACTTGAAAAAAAAACTACGTAGAAGAGACGTGACAATTGGTATCATAGCACGGTCACTACACTAGGACCTTAAGCTCATTTGCGCTACTGTTGTGTTTTATTTTGAGTTAAATAAGTAAGATTTCTTGTAGCATACTGTTCTGTAATTCTTTTTATATAATTACATTCCTGTGTTGAATTCTAACAAACAACTATTGGCCACACATAGACAGTACAGCGGCTAAAACAGTAAATGACAGAAAAACATTATGTGGAATAGGAAGGGCATTTGGTTGTAGAAAAATCTAGCCAGCGAGGAGAAATGGCCAGTAGGCAGGGGAGAAACCAAAACTCTCCACAAGGAGAAACAACATCTAGCGAGATGTTGGAAATAATAAAAAGTATGAAGGATGAATTGATCAGCATTAAAGAAGATAACATCAAAAACTTTGAAGAACAACGAGAAATAAATGCTATCCTACTGCAAAAGTTGACAGAGAAAGAAAACAGTGACCTCCCAACACCGGAGGAGCAGCATGCAGAAAAATATGCCACAAAACAAAATTCGAAATTTCAGACTACACCTCCCATAATTTATGCGAGTTATAACATGGACATCAGTGACGAAGAGTCACAGGGAGAAGATGCTGAAGAGTATGTTCCCAAGAAGAAAAAGAAGAATGGAAGACTAAGTCATCTACATTCAAAATTGAGAAAAATCACAGCTCCTACTTTTAACGGAGAAGAAGTAGAATTGTGGCTGAGAAACATGGACATATATCTATGCATGTTTGATTTTTCCAGTACCATAAAGGCTTGAATTGTTGTTTTAAATCTGCAGGGTAAAGCATTGGCTTGGTGGGACAACCTCATGCTGAACCGCTCAATCAAAGAGAAGAAGGTAAAGTGGAATACCTTCGCAACATTCTTCAAACATAAGTACATCTCTGAAAGGGACTTTGATAAAAAGGTAAAAGACTTATATGACCTTAAGCTGGGATAGAAAACCATGGAGGGACTAATCAGTAAATTTCTTGACTTGCTCAAGTATGTCCCTTACATTCAAGATGAGAAAGTAAGAATCCAACATTTTCTGAACTGTTTGTCGTTTGGGTACAAGGATCGGATAGAGTTTGACGATCCTAAAACTTTAGAAGATGCATTCAGAAAAGATAGATTGTGCTATGAACAGGGGTAGAACAGAGTTGATGTGTCAAAAATGTGGAACAAAAAGAAGAAAACTATATCTGAAAACACGTAGAAAGGACACAGGCCCAACTAGTTCAAAAACCAAGTTTCAAGGGCACCTTTCAGCAACAGGTTTGAGGGAAGCAATCCCCAACCCAAATTTTCTCCACCCATCAAGAAGGTTAACAATGAAGGCACCAGAAAACCAGAACCTACATGAGTTAATCCACCACTCAAGTGTTGAGGCTATGGAGAAAACCACCGCTGGTATGATTGTCCCCATAAAAAGGACATAAGAAAACCTATGCATAACCTACAAGAGGCTATTATGGTCCAAGACATAGCAAGGACTCGAAAAATATATGCTGCACTGAACAACCGTCAAGAAGAACATCAAGCCTCTGTAATCGAGGTTGAAGGTATGCTCTCCGGGACACCCATGTCTATTTTGATTGATTCTGACACATGTAAGAGTTACATAGACCCAAAAATGTGTGAGTCGTGCAAACTTAGTAAAAACAAATACATGCAGCCTTGGTTGGTTTAAATGGAAACCGGGACAAAAAGGAAAGTTTCAGAAGTAGTAAATCATTGTCTGTTGAAGTTGAATGAATCTAACACTAATGGAGATTTACATATTTTTCCATTGGGATCATACGATGTGCTCATCGGTATGGATTAGCTGGAAAAACATAGGGTTGTTATTGACTGTTATAAAAAATATGTTACATTCACTAACAAAGTAGGACAGCCGGAGAAGATTCAAGGAATAGTAAGAGCAATGAAGTTACGACAAATTTTTTCTCTTCAGCTAAAAATAAATGCGAGAAAAGGGTGCAAATTGTACGCTATCCACATGACAGAAAATCAGCAAAGTGAAATTTCAGAATTCACAAAACATCCTATTTTGGCTGAGTTTGAGGATGTGTTTCTTGAGAAGATTCTGGAGTTACCTCCTAAACAAGCTCCAAATTTTACCATAGACTTGTCCCTGAGAATAGTACCAAACTCTAAGGCACCTTATAGGATGAGTAGACTTGAATTGATAGAGCTGAAAGCACAATTGGAGGAGCTGTTGGAGAAGGTTTACATCCGCCCGATTGTATCTCCATGGGGAGCACCAGTGATTTTTGTACAGAAGAAACGTGGCACTTTTCGGCTATGCTAGACTATAGACATCTGAACAAAGTAACCATCAAGAATCGGTATCCCTTGCCGAGGATAGATGATCTGTTCGATCAAGTTGGGGGTGCAACTGCTTTTCAAAGATTGATCTAAGGTCAGGTTATCATCAAATCAGAATCAAGGAAGAAGATGTGCATAAAACAGCTTTCTGCGCTCACTATGGGAATTATGAATTTGTGGTGATGCCATTCGGTTTGACGAATGCACCAGCCATGTTTATGTGCTTAATGAATAATGTTTTCAGCAAGTACTTGGATAAATTTGTTGTAGTGTTTATCGATGACATACTCATATATTTGAAGAACGAAAGTGAGCATGAGGAACACCTAAGGATGGTGCTGCAATTTCTACGAGAAAATCAGCTTTATGCAAAGTTATCCAAGTGTGACTTCTACAAAGACCAAATACAATACTTGGGTCACATTATTTCAGCACAAGGAATTGCAGTGGACCCCGACAAGATTAAGGCCATAATGAGCTGGCCTACTCCCCAGAATGTAAGTGATATCCGCTCTTTCATGGGATTGGCCGAGTACTACTGGAAATTTATTGAAGGATTTTCCAAAGTAGCCCATCCCATTACATCTTTGCAGAGAAAAGAAGTTAAGTTTCTTTGGAAAGCCAAGTGTGAAGCAAGTTTTGCAAAGTTGAAGCAGTTGCTCACTACTGCCCCTATTCTAAAAGTGGTTGATCCATTTGGAGATTTTTTCATGTGCACAGATGCGTGCAAGGATGGTTTGGATGGCGTGTTAATGCAAGACGATTCAGTAATTGGGTATGAATCGAGGAAGCTGAAAATGCATGAAGTAAACTATATGATGCATGATCTGGAATTAGCTTCCATAATTCATGCTTTAAGAATGTGGCGACATTACCTTGTTGGGAATTTTTTTTTTTTAAACCGATCACATTGGGCTGAAGTATCTTTTTGAACAACCGAATTTGAATGGAAGGCAAGCAAGGTGGTTGGATTTCTTAAGCGAATTTGACTTCGAGATTCAGCATATTAAAGGCAAAGAAAATAAAATTGTTGATTCACTTAGTAGATGCATGCACCTAGTAATGATGGATTCAGTTAACAATTTTTAGTCTAATTTAATATCGCAAATTCGGACAACTGCTGAAAAGGACCAAGAGTATCTGAATTTAAGACAAAAATCTCTTGTAAAATTTCAGATCAGCAAGTAACTAATTATAACATCTCCAAAGATGGACTGTTGTTGTTTAAAAACAAGTTGTACATACTGGATCAACTAGAGTTGAAACAACTGATTATGGATGAATTTCACAAGAGACCATATTATAGTCACCTAGGATATCAGAAAATGCTGACAGCTATTAAAAACCAGCATTATTTGCCTAGAATGAATTTAGATACTTTTGAATACATTGCAAAATGCATGGACTGTCCGCAGGAGAAAATAGAACATTAGCATCCGGCTAGTTTGTTGTAGCCTGTACCTGTACCAGAATCGAAATGGGAGACTATTTCTATGGATTTTATCACTGGGTTGCCTAAAAAGAATAAACATCATGATGCTATCATGGTTGTGGTGGAAAAATTCACTAACGCAGTGCACTTTATACCAGTCAAATCCACTTTCAAGGAAATAAATGTTGCATAGGTTTTCATGAAATAAGTCTTTCGACTTCATGGAATTCCCAAGGTGATTATATCCGACCGGGACACCAAATTCAACTCACACTTTTGGAAGGATCTGTTTGCAGGTTTGGGGACTAAACTGATTTTTAGTATGGCCTACCATATGCAAACCGATGGACAGACTGAAAGAGTGAACCAAGTCCTTGAAGACATGCTTCGTTTATATGTCATGGACAATCCAAAATAGTGGGAAAACTACCTACACTTAGCTGAATTTTCCTCCAACAACGGTTACCAAACGTTTGCGGGAATGAGTCCATTCGATGTGTTGTATGGCAAAAAGTGTAAAACCCCTATGACTTGGGACAATCTGGTAAATCAAATCATGATGGGTCCCGAAATGGTCGTTGAAATGGAAAACATTGTGCATAAAGTTAAAACTAGATTAAAAACTTCCCAAGATAGGTAGAAGAGCTATGCTGATCTGCATAGAGAAAACAAAGAATTTGAAGTTCGGGATCATGTATTCCTAAGAGTGAAAGCAAAGAAAATCTCTTTGATCCTGGGCAAGGTTGTCAAACTTGCACCAAGATTTTGTGGTCCTTTCCAAATACTTGGTAGATTAGGACGTGTTCCTTATCAGTTAGCTTTACCAATGAATTTTAAAGTGCATGATGTGTTTCATGTTTCATTGTTGAAGAAATATGTATATGATCCTAAGCATATTGTGAACTGACATGTGATTCGGGTGGAATCAAAAAGAGACTCCCAGACAGACCCTATATGCATACTAGATCGAAAAGAGGTGGTACTTCAGAATCGAACCATCATTCAGGTAAAAGTGTAATGGGAGCATTATAAGCTTGAAGAGGCTACCTGGGAAATGAAAAAGGAAATGCAAGCATCATACCCTTTCATGTTCGATGAAGTATAAGGCACAAACTGAATTTGCTTATAATATTTTTTGTTGTTTTGCAAAACTGTTTAACACCAAGGACGGTGAAAACTTAAGGGGAGGGGAAATGTAATACCCCAATTTTGGACTTTGAACCATTATTATATTTTTGCTAAGTATTATTTCAGTTTACTTAATTGACATTAGAAATCTGATAAATTGATTTCTATTGACCATGTGGACCAACACAATGATGATATGGGAGTCATAGTACCCTAAGGTTTGGAGGGGAAATGCCACTTAATAATAAGAAGAAGAAATTATTGTTTGGAGAGAAATGGAAAACCCTAAAGAAGAGATTTGAGAAACTAATGAATTAAAATAATTCATAAAATGAGGAAATTTTCACCTAAGAGAATAAAAACTGAAAACTCATTGAAACACACATTCATTATCACATTCATGATTCACAATCACATGAGCTGAACACACACGAGAAATGAAAATGGGGAAGACACATGAACCCGAGACAAATGAAGATTGGTGAGGGAGGACAGATTTGGGAGAACCTAACTGGTCTTGAAGCAAAGTGATTGAGGACATATTTGGGAGAACCAAACTGGTCCAGCTTGAGAGGAATCATACATCTAGGTATGGTCTTGGACACTAAATTGTGTGCAGGTAGAAGAACTACCCCAAGCTAGCATGAGGACTGCATTTACATGAATAGGTTGTGTTTCATTGATTCTCTTAAGAGATGATTCTTAAAATACTCTGGAGCATCCTCGAGCTCAAGAGTACTAATTTGGATGTTGGGTTTCCTGATGCCATTGAAGTATCCAAAATAACCTGGGTAAACTAGTTAAGGGTAACTTAAAAACTATACTCTGACCTAGGGGACTGTGAACTCAACATGGGGGTGACCTGAGAGCAAGGAGTACTTGTTGGTCTAAGGGTGGGAGGATTGTGCTTGGTTCCACTAGTCATCTGAACTCAGATAAGTTTATATGTTAAATTAATGTGTTTATGGACAATATTGGAATGTGTTTATATTTATTCCTAGAAGTATTGATTAATGATCTATTATTTCTGATATGATAAGATTTATATTGTATACTAATTTTATGAGCTTAGATCTTCCATGAAATTCCTAGATATCTGTCATCTGATTTAGTTTCATAAGCTAAATGAAATACCTGAGTATTCTTGGTTATGTTGCTGTATGAATGAGTAAAATTCTGATGCAAATGTGGGAACATAAATGTTGTTTTGAATAAGGGCTATACACCTGAGAAATGCATCCTTTAGAGTGAATATATTGTAAATGTTGATCTATGTGTTATGCATGCATTTCATACTGAGTATATTCATTTTTATATAAATGACAGAACTAGGGTTACATATGTTTTATTATGTAATTCAGGCAGACATGTAAACGTAAGGGTTTACATGCCAAGCCTCAAAATATTTATGAATCCTTTCTTGAGGTTATGGATCGAGATGCAGAAGATATATCCTTAGATGTTCTCATTGAATTGTTTATGTGGGATCTCCTATTATATTCACATTACATTTCTGTATGAGAAAGGCAAAATTATATATATCTCTCAAAATGAAATCGTACTCATGTTTAGGGTTTCATAAATGGTGTTCACACTTGTTATTATTTCCCGATAGGCACACTACACTCTTATACCCTCGATAGGGGCTAAGTAGGGACACGAGATTTGACCTAGGGTCAACTCATAGCCCTCGGCTAGAAGCCATATTTCATTAACGATTACAAAGCTAGATATTATGCTGACACTTTCTCCATTTCATCTTACTAAATACATAAACATTTGAATAATGGCTAATGACAACCATGATACGTTCGTAGCCGGGTATCATTGCACAAGAGTCACTGCAGCATGAGTAGTATCATATGATTGCATTATGAACAGAAGGAGAGTATGATGCTCCCTTCCAAGTCAAATTGTGGTCTCTAGCAGAGACCACATTAATATTAAACAGTAAATAAATGAAGATTTATACCTATAAGTTTCAGAGGAAAGTATTTCGTTATGGCTTATAAGGGTTAAACCCTATGCCCTTCCATTAAAAAGAAACAATTCATATTTATTATTTCACATAGCCTGCACATGTGGAAAAGATCGAGCAGTTTAACACTGTAAAGACAAATTGAAATACAACTATGCATCGACACAACCACTGTAACCATTTATGCATTTTGGATATTTCTAGACCGAACATTTCGGGCAGCGTTGATGGAACCTTTTAGAGTAAAGACAATGTCTAATAATCCACTTAAATAAACGTTTTAATGATGTCCAAATGGACACACTTAAGCATACGATTGTGTATATATTTATATATGTAAAAATATGCATTGAAACAGACGAAGTTATATTCATTGGAATGTTGTGTATACAAACGTTTAACCATTTACAAAACCTGTAAAATATTACACAGACATGTGGAATGAAACAAGACATGTATTATTCCTTTGTTGAATGTGAAAAGACTAAACCATTCATACAATAAACATACTGATGCGAATCCATTCACGATTGAACTCTGTTCTTGTACATGAGGAAAAACAGAGGCCGAGAGCACCATCTATTCCAATACTATGGAAAAACGAATGAACGTTGAAAGTTGCGCACATCTAATGCATTCATTATTTACAAATGCAAAATATGTTTGCAGAGTTCAACATTTTATCACGGCACCAATTCCCAGTATGGGAAAACCCTGTGCGAAACCCCAGTGGAGGACGAGCGACCCAAGGGATGGTCGACTCATACATTCGCACAACAAAGCTTGCAAGTCTATAGTACACATTGTAAATTGAAAAGCATGCCATTATATACCAACTCAGAAAGCCTTAACATTGTTCAAGCGTGGAGGCATGCATCTGTGAGAATGGCTGAGGGCCCAACTCTGCATTGTTGCAAACATGGAACTAGAACCAGGTTTTAAGTAACCCCCTCCACATCTGGTCATTAACCCGAGAAATAGGATGAGGATTGGGTTACCTGGCGAGGATTGAGTCCATTCTCCAGTGCCAAGATCATGGTGTTGCTGTGGAAGCACCCAACAAGCCTTATCAACTCTGGTCCCTATTAGGAACCCATGTCAACCCTTCTATTTACTTTGTTAGTATATTGTTGTTGGATGCATATGCTTTGTAAGTCGTCTCGTAGTAATTGTTGATCCATGGTTTGTATTGACACATGGTATTAACCCATGGTATTGGCCCCTAGACTTAGTATATAAGTTTGTGTTGAGCAGGGAAATTTTTAGGGGCGAAATTTAGCCAATTGGCTATTTTTTGGACTTTTTTTCAAAAAATAAATTCGTTATTTGGTCATTTTTAGCCTCTAATATCGCCTATATTTACATAAAATATGTTTTTTTAGCCTAATATTCGCCAAAATTTACAAGTTTCACTAGTAAATCGTATGTTTCATTTTTAATATTCGCCTACCAATCTATATATATGTTTTTTTCAATCCAAAATAATCGCCTAGAATTCTATACTTACGTATACTTTTATAATCCTTAAAAAATACCCTGGTGTTGAGACCAATGAAGGTACCGTGAAGTTATTTTTATTGAGCTTGCTCAAAAGAGGTTGCCCCCTCGAAGTGGCCTACGATCAATAAAAGTGATTCTGAGTTCTCTTAATTCTGCTATCTCATGTATTTTCATTAATTAATTGTTGCAATTTTTTCACATCTGGTATCATAGCACTTTCTTGGGCTCGTTGGGTGGAATTTTTTCCAAATTTTTTTTTTGCATCTCTTGCAAGTTCGGATATGGGAATAATCCCTATCCACTTAAGTGTGGGAACTACTTGGGCATAATCCCTAAAACTCATTGTGAGGAGTACCATAGGAATCCCAAAGTAGCTAGCCCATTGAGAGGACCTGCCAGTGAAAAGGGCAACGACCCCTACCTGATTGACTAGTTCCCACCCATGACGTAAACCAAGAGTTGTCATTTGTGGCAAAGCGTTATCAGTTTTAACTGAGCTATGGAGTGAGGGGTACTGCCCTAATATGCAAGCCGTCAGACAGCATTGGTGGCCAAGTGAAACCCTAAACTGTTAGAAAGCCGAACATACCTGGGGTCCATATCTATTTTTAGCTGGACTGTTGTCGATCACTTCCACGTCGTTTCAGACCCATTCTGAGTCGTTTCAAATCCATTCTGAAAGTCGTTCCAAATCAAGCCATTTTAGATCTATTCTGAAATCCATTTCAGGTCAAGCCATTTTTTATCCACTTGGAGTCGTTTCAAATCCATTTGTTGCCGATCACTTCCGCGTCATTGTAGATCCATCTATTTATGATCCCTTCTGCATCGTAGCAGATCCATTCTATTTTTTCGCCATATCTCCCTTGTTTTCACTTTGTTTCCCTTGAAACTTACCTAACACCCCTATAATCCCATTCTGCATCTTTCATTCCTGAGGACCCTATCCCAAATTCCACTTCCCAAAGCCACAAATCCCATATTTGTCTATTTTTAGGGTTTGCCATAACTTCTTTAATTTTCACCCAATCGCCTTCCAATTTTGCCACCGTGTTCATTCCTTATTTCTGCTTCTTTGTCCTTCTCTGACAAATTTTCCCATTTTTTCATCCTGCTTCTGAAATCCTCATTTTCTGCTTCCCTATCCATTCGAAAGTGTCCAAAACCTCATCAAACCCAAATTACCGATCAGAGTTTTTCCCAAATCCAAATTTCCCTTTACTAAATAAGGTATATTTGACACCTAAGAACATCGGATATCATCCATTTTATATGGCATGGCCGTCAGATATCCGACTTTGTGCTCTATGATATGTGATATTCTTGCCATACCATCAACGACTAAGAACGTCGGATATCACCCATTTTTACACGGCATACCCGTCAGATATCCGACGTCAACCGCTAAGATAACCGACTTCATATTAAGTGTTAGGCGTCGGATATCCGACTGCATATTAAGTGCTAGGTGTGAGATATCCGATGTCATATTACGGTCGGATATCCGACGAAGTGTCCTACCATCAGATTTTAGCGAAATTTGGACCGACATTTAAACAAGACGAAGGTTGTTGGATGGTTGATGGCAATATGTAGAAAATACAACATTCTTGCCATCCGATTTTGGGTCCAAAAAACCTATTGTGATTTTTCAAAATATCGCCAAGTCAAAACCATTTGTGGAAGTGGTTAAGGATAATAAGTATTGTAGGATGTCGTGTCTTTTCTAAGGATACAATATATAACCTATTTACACACCATCAACATAATTAATACTTTTCTTTCTTATATATGATCTAATTCTTGGAGATCCCTAATCATCATGTCTTTACTTGCTCAACTTGACTATGCTCATTCACTTCTTTATGAGTCTTGCATTTGTCTATGCATTCTAGTCATGATGATCATCTCATTTTAAAATGTCTCACCTTTCTATGCGAATTTAATGCTTGACTCCCCTAAAAAATATTCTAATTTTTCTCACTAGCCATATGTGACAACATGGTTTATGTCTTGTCCATCTCAAACATTTGGGTTTTCAAGAAAAGTAACAAAACAAAATGATCCAATTACCAAGATGAGCAAAGGACAAATGAAGTGATCTAGCCTTATAAGGCCACAAACAAGGGTGTTAAGTAGGCTCTAATTATTTATCAAGGGCCTTATGGGACATGCATAGGACCTAACACCAACACATAGGCTCTATTGCAAAAATTATTTACTTGTGAGAAATATAATACTAAAAGGGTTTTTGGGTTTGGAACAGAGGGGAAAATAATTCTAGGCATGTTGTTCCCAAACCTGTCCCCAAAAGTCATGAGAATTTACCTTTACGTCAATTCCCATGAATTTTAGAAACATTTTTTTAAACAATTCCACTAACTCAATTTTTAAGGGTAGTGTTTTGACAACCAACCCTAAAAGTCATGGGAGTTGAATTTTTGGAGGCTGGTTGTAAAACACCAACTCTAAAACTTCAATTACACGTGGGTTTTAAACAACTACCCCTAAAAATACATTTAGGGGAAATATTTTAAAACCCACCCCCAAAAGTCACAAAAATTGAAGATTTGGAGGTGGTATGAAAAACCACCTCCAAAACTTCAACTATAATGACTTTTGGTGATGGTTTTTCAAAAGCCACTTCAAAATCCCTTTTAAAACTTTTAGAAACGGTTTTTCCATGATGGTCGCAAGCCTAAACCATTTCTAAAACAATAATTTTGTATGGTGGTGGGTCTCCTCTCCACTTCCCTCTATGGGGAAACATGTTAGAAATTTTATATCAAAACAGTCGAGAGTCGCCCTCTCGCCACCCACAACAAAGAACTTGACCTAAAGTCTCTAGTGCCCAATCAGCTCTCGTAGGAGGTGACCACATGATCTCATATTCAGGAAGCGCCAAAATTTCAATAGCCCTACCTCATGCAGGCACTGTGATGAAATCTCAAGATAGCTCATTGTAGTTTTTCGAATGGTGTTAAAGTGGTACTCTCACCACTCAATCACCATGACAATTAATCATGAGCGTACAATCTGCAACATAACTGAGCAAAAATGTGTGTTAGTATATAAAAAAACCTCATAAAAATAGAAAAACTAATTTTTTTTACATTTTCTATGGTTGTGCAACTTTTCCAAGAATAATTGTGCGGTGGCCCAACCATAAAGCTTATAACTGTGTCGACAGTCCACATGAAGACAAAAGAAGAAAATCCACAACACCATGCAAGTCTAAAGGTTTATGGGCACACGATCATTCTGCAACCCTACATCACACCTTGGATACTCACTCGTTTGACCCGTGCAACAATGAGACTGTCAATTAGAAAGTCGCATGACTTTCACGTGCATGACTTTCACGTGCTAGAGAATTACAGTCAACCGAACAACCATGCATCTGTTTCCGAAAATAGTCACATGTGTTTTTTATCGGGTGCAGATGTTTTGCGTCTTGTGCAACACATGACCGATTAGGAAACCTTTGAGAGCACAAGACGCACTAGGAAAATCCACCTATCCAATCTCTCAGAATATACAAATCTAGGTTTAGGAATACAATCCAAACTCAAATAGGGAAAATGAGTTTTGAAATGGACCAAACTTCATTTGGCTCATTCAAGAGATCGATATCTCCATTCAACATGTCATTAGCATGATCATGATCAAAATCACATTCTCTTTGTCATGGTATCATTTGTTTTGTCCTCCACAAAACTTGATTTGGACCCCATTTTTCGATTATTTTCCCCAGGTATGGTTTTCCATTTTTAGTATTGTTTGCCCTGATGAATATCTTGTCATGAACAATTTTGTGTTATGGTATTTCTTTCATGTACGCAGGATGTTGGTCATACAATTTCTATTTCTAACCCATTGACCCACGACCGCTTTATCAACAATATCTTCTCAAGCATACAAGTAGGCTTCGTATCACCTCCATATACATTGTACATATCCAATTATTTCACTGATATCCTTAAGGTTTTCATCTCTTGACAATTCACATCATAACCTGAAGTTCACCATGCATTTTTTAGATCATAGCTTTCTACCATCATGGGTCAGGGTACCCATGTTACTTCACCATTAAATTAAGGAATTCATTCGTTCACCACCTCACCAAGAAAGCCACACATTTGTCTCTAAATTCTTTTTGTTGACACCACCTTAGATTCCAAGGCAATTCAGGGTTAGGATTCATGAATGGCTTCTCATCCCCACCATAATCAGTAGACCATTTGTGCTCATCGCCATCTCATAAACCCCCAAGAAGACCCTCAATGGGACCCTACTCATTGATTATAACACCATTGTTACCTTACCATCTCCATAGGAATGTTTTGTATGGTATTTACTTGTTGGGCACTCATCTCCTCATTTGTAACATTTCACCTTATTATTTTACTCATTTGTAAAAAGGGGTTCCCAAACACACCAAAAACATGGGAATGATGTCATTTCCATTATTCTTTTTGGAAGCAACACCCTTGGTCTCCTTTAATTAGCATATTTGCGCCATGTTACTCACCTACGAACATCTTCATTGATATCATTGTCACCCTATTGCATGATCCTTTTACTCATCCTAGTTTTACATTACCATTAAATGCCCAGATTACAATTTGTTTAGTTCATTGGCCCATTTTGACTCTCATTAATCCTATACCACTAGTTGTAGATTGCTACCTAGAGGCACTCACCCATTTTTATTTTGATCAAAGGAATTCATATGGGCTTCATGCTTAACATCTTGTCTCATCTTAGTTTGTCACCATCATGGTCAATTACAGTACATTTGTGGTCCTCATTAGTGATATCATTATCTCGACGATAGAATTAACTCTCATCAACTTTAGTAGAATACGTTCTGATATTTATGACAACATTGATTGTACCTTGGTTATCCTTCTCCGTAGTAAATGGCTAACTTTAGACTGAGCATAGAGAGTCATTATTACTCTTTTCCTCAATAGTCTCCCTTCTACTCAACACCAACTCTTATAGCGGATAAGGAGGAGGGGGAGTCGTACATTCCGATGGTCACAACATTCCTAGTTATGATTGTTCAAAGACATCCATATTTAGTATTTTAGGTTTCCCACACCACCGTCACCATTCCTAAGGTGCAACTACCCCCCATTGTTATTTGAAATTATCAACAATTCACCCCCCTCGAGCCTCGTTGCCATCATATCAATGCACTAGGTATATCTACTTAGGAAAGGACCAAAGCCAACTTTGTCCCTATCCCAACAGTTTAGAGATTCACAACCTACAAAGCCATACAAGAGAAAGAGTATCAAGCATGTTGATGAGACAATCAATAGAAAGAAGGGTAAAGTTGAAAAAAGCAAGTAAGCATTGATTTCCTCTTCATAGTTTTTAGAATTCTAGATACTTTCCTAGATCCCAACTTTAACAGAACATCAAAACCCTACTTCTTTCTAGTTTGATGCTCCTTTCTCCCTATTACGTGGTAAAAGGATAATACCTTTTCTTCCCATTGCCTCGTTAGCATACTTCATGCCTTTCCCTTTCACGCCATTCAAAGGTGAACAACAATTGTCACTTTATTGTGAGTTATTCGCATATGTCACAACATATGTGGTGCATTGTCTTGCCATGTAGATAATATGCAGTCTTCCTTTAATAATATTCGCATTTCTGTTGGAATGTGACAACCAATTGACAGTTTAGGTCAAGTTGGTTCACGGTGGTTTCACCAACGGTATAATCAGTTACACATAACTGAAGGCTTGCTTAAATATGTGGCCCATTGAGGCAGATATTGAGCTAAGGCTTTAAGCCCTCTCCGAGATAGTTTGTAAACTATTGCCGATGATGAATAAAGACTGCCTGCTATAGCTCACATTCAGTGGGTGAACCACGTAAATTTCTATGTCTCTTGTGTGACTATTGTTTTGTATAAATATGCTATACATTTATTGTTTTCTGTAGTTACATATTTATAATATATGTGGGCTTAGTGCCCACCAAGTGGTATCAGAGCTGAGGTGAAGAGCATAAAGTTGCAGAGAATGAGAGGAGCAGCAGTCGGTCATGGAGGAGGAGGCCTACTATGGAAAGAGACCCGAGATTTGGCTAAGGTCTTCGAATCCAAAATTTGAGGTGGAGCATAGAAGGTGCTCAGGATTGCATAAGAAGATTTGTTTGCAAGTTCAAAGTAATCATTGTATGGCCTGAAGGAGTCTCTCAGGGGTGTGGTACAAGATGTTGGATTACTTCATGGTGAGCCAAGGTTGGCGTTATGCTTGAACTAGGACACGCATGGTTTAATATCAACAGGTTGGCTCAGGTTGTTGGACATTCTATATGAAGGATCTAAGAGCTGCAAAACAATCTTGAGCATAAATGTACAAGAGACGGATTGATGGTAAGTTTTGGTCTATCATAGGATGAGTGCATGATAATGATACTCAGTGCAACCGGTAAACATCATAAGCTTTCTTTAGGTTGATGTTGTCCACGTAATGAAGAAAAGGGTTATATGTCTTGTGTATGGTACGCTGGTGTGATGTATGAGATGCAATCTTTTCACATGCGATTGGTGTTGTCGGTGGACACATGACAAATCCAGGTGATGCACTGAAATGGGTGCTTTGGTATTTAGAAGCACAAATGGACAAGGGCAGGGCATGAGGTAAATTGTTGTCAAGGTGGAGATTGTTGGAATGTGACAATTCAGTGGGTGAACCACGCAAATTTCTGTGTCTATTGTGTGATTGTTGTTCTATATAAATCTGATATACATTTATTGTTTTCTGTAGTTACATATTTATAATATATGTGGGCTTAATGCCCAACAATTTCTTTGTTTTCAAATTATCCAATAATTTTGTAATGCTTTGAATTCTTACTTTGGCAAGAGAAGCTAGGTGGTCAAGGATCAATTCCTACCCATTGTAGAGGAAGTAGCTGCTTGGATTTGCAGGATATTCTGTAGGGTTAATTAGCATGGGTGAGCAAATTTGAATGGTTGGGACACTTATGAAAGGTATTTACTTGCAGTTCTCAGAGTTTGTTACCGTGCTGCTGTAGAAGGAACGATCTGGTTATGAATTGGGGATCTTCACATCGCGTTAGATTGATAGTTCCATCTCGCATCAAAGTCATAGTTGAAGAGATAAATATGATGTTGAGCAATGCGCAGTTGAGATAAGAAAAAGGAAATCTATAGAGCCATTCAAGGCAAAGAGTATAAGAAATGTTAGCAATTAATATTTCAAAATCTCTAAGATATGAAATAGTCCAATTAGAAAATTTATAAATCGGAAAAAAATTGAGTAATATATTTAAAGGTGAACAATATAACTCATCAGTAGTCTAAAAATCTCATTTTAATTTTTCAAAATTCATGTTATATGTCAATTTTTTAATTTTGGTAATGTAGAAGTTTTAAAAGATGCTGAATTTATTGCTATCATCAAAATCTCAATAAAATATAGCTAAATTTAGATTTTGCAAAATAAAAAATACCAAATTCCAATTAAAAATATTAATCTGATCAAATGATTGAATTTTTAAGCATCTATATATAACTAATATAACTAACAACAGTATAAGCTTACTTTCACATTATTAAGATCAAATGACCTTTCTAAAGAGATTAAACCAAATGATAAGTTTGGGTAGTTGGCTAGACTCGGTTCAGCGGGGTTAGAAACTAGAGGCGTATTGGGCGACAAGCTGATTGTGTACGATAAACAACCATTTCTACCACACAGGGAGAATTCATGGGTTATATATTGGGAAGCAAAATCTTGTGGGTTTTGGTGAATACAAATCCTTTTATGTTCTCTCTTACCTACAAAACTCCACCTCATACTATAGCCCTATCAAGCCTTGAACATGTAACAGAACAACGGCATGAAGTTTTAATTATTAAAAGTTTTTCTGTCAAAAATGTAATTATGTTAATGTCTCAAATAATTGTTGCCATAGTGAATTCAGTAAGCATTAGGTCGGTAGGTTACATCATGTTTTAGCATAAACCACTATAAACACCTATTTGCTAAACCACTATAAACACCTATTTGCAACAATATAAAGATGTTTTCTCTAAACAATAGATGTGATTCACAACAAACAGCACTATCAATTGAACGATGGAAATGACAATGTCCAATGATGCAGATCTGAGCTTGGATAGATCTACTCTTTACATGAGTAAAGATGCCCTAGTTCTCAATGCACATATCTCCCCTATTCCCATCTGGAGCTCTAAAACTATAGTGCGATGCCTCTTCAGTATTGCATATATCTCCCCTCTTCCCATCTCGGAAGTTTAAAACTATAGTGCACCTCTTCTTATGAATAGTTCATTCAATATCATGTGTTCCATAGATACACTCTCTAATTGACAGGGCATTAGCTGCTTGCAGCTTTCTCCCTTATTATTTCACAATTAAAAATCAAACAAGGTAATGGCATGTTGCATAGTTATCCTTACCTTATTCATGACCTAATTCATGCGAAACGAGTCAGTGGGATGGTCGGGCGTATCTAAAATAAAATGAAGATGTAAAATTACATTATCAACTCCCACTTTAAATATAGACGATGTGCATTCAGGCTTGTGTTATACACGCTGAAGAGTTAGATGCAGGACAGATGATTAAAGTTTAAAGGTTTTTGAATGCAAATTTTTTGTTTTTATTTTTATTTTTTTTCATCTCAGATCTCACTAACATCTAGCTGTTGTGCATTTGCAGGATTCTGATTACAAACAACAACAATGGTGAAAAAACAGAACAGAAAGCTTTCTACCGAAGAGATAAACCAAAAAAAAGAGAAATTCCCGCATGCCTGACAAATCCCAGATAATCAGGAGGCACTCGTGACACACCTGAGGAAGCTGAGGCAGCGGCAAAAGCGAAACTGAAGTCTCCGCTAACATTTACTTGACTTCAGTTGCTGCTCTTGAAGCCTTTTTCGCTTCTGTCGCTGCCTCAGCTTCCTCAGGTCTGTCACGAGTGCCTTCTGAGTATTTGCGATTTGTTAGTGGGTGACGGAATTCTTTGGAAAACATACCAGATCCACGCATGCGCACATTTTTAAATTTCTCCTTTGTCCTCATGAATTTCTCTTTTCTCTGATTTATCTCGTCGGTAGAAAACCTTCTGTTCTGTTTTTTCACCATTGTTGTTGTTTGTGATCAAAATCTTGCAAATGCACAACAGTCAGATGTTACATGTTATGTTAGATCAAAGGTGAAAAAAATAAAAATAAAAACAAAAAGTTTGCATTCAAAAACCTTAAACTTTAATCGTCTGTCCTGCATCTAACTCTTCAGCGTGTATAATACAGGTTTGAATGCACATCGTCTATATTTAAAGTGGGAGTTGATCATGTAATTTTACGTGTTCATTTTATTTGAGATATGCCGAACCATCCCACTAACTCATGAATAAGGCAAGGATAATTATGCAACATCCCATTACCTTGTTTGATTTTTAATTGTGAAATAATAATAACCATACGAAAAGGCAATAATGATCATTCCTATAATAACCATAAAAACTTACCCAGCAAATTCTTTGTTCCACTACCGGGATAAAAGAAAAGTTATGTAATTAGTTTTGTGGAAAAAAATTCAAAATATTGAAATGATTTCAATATTTTAAGTGGAATGGAATTAATTTATAAAATTAAAAAATAATCATTAATCAACAATTTAAAAAATTCTGGTTGGTCAACAAAACCCTACAAAGGCAATAATGTTGATTGTTAGTTAAATTTGAAACGATTCTAGCTGGTCAAGAAAACCCTTGTTGCCTCCTCCGCTAAGAAGTTCCGACCTCAGATTCACTCGAGCCATCTACCCATTTCGAGGTTCCAAAGTTCAGAGTCCCCATATGATATTTATTCTTGGTCCAACTGCCTGGTTTTGCATATTCATATATTAATTTATAACTTTTAATATTATTACTAATTTAATAGTTTGTTTAGGTAATGAAAAAAAATCGAAATATTAAAATGAATTTCGGTTAGACACTTACTTTCCAAGTTGAAAACAAAATGAATTTTAACAAACAGTTCTACTGAATCAAACGAATAGCAAACGAATAGCTGGATTTTGAAATTTATTTATAAGTTATTAAGCCCTAATAATGAGTCATGGTATCAAGTATGTTGAGGAGGTAATAGGAAGAAAACCTGATGAAGTGGAAAGTAGTAGGCTTTGGTTTTCTGTTACTAGTTTTCATTGTTACTCAATAAAATTACTTCATAGAAAACCAAAACCTTACTTCATTTCCTCTCAATCAGGATTTGTCCATGTTACCTCGTTAACCGATCATTTGATATTATTTCTCCTTATTACTTTGTCAACGTGCTTGAGAATCATGGCATCAAGTATGTTGAGAAGGTAATAGGAAGAAATCATGATGAAGTTGGAAGGCAGTAGGCTTAGGTTTTCTGTTAGTAGTTTTAATTGTTACTAAATGAAATTATTTCATAGAAAACGAAACCTTACTCCCTTCCATCAACATCAGATTTCTCCCTATTACCTTGTCAACCGATCATTTGATATTATTTCTCATTATTACTTCATCAACATGCTGTGATGTAATATTCGGAGAAGCTGCTATGTTGCTATGATTTCAATAAATATGGAAAAAACAGAATAAGCATATTCCATTTCTCGCCATAAAGAGGGTGGGTTAGGAATGAGCTACTTGAGTCATCTTACAATGGAGTTTTTCAAGTTTTTAAATAGGTTTTATCACAAGTAAATACTATATGCAAATATCATGGGTCTCACAATACAAGCAAATACCATGGGCCAATACCATGGGCAGATATAGTGGGTCTCGAATTCGAATGCAAATACCACTAAGCTATTTAATATTTATGGTAAATCCATTAGTGATAAAATAGCACAACCAATTAACTTGTGGTCAATGAATGATAGATCACAATTAAGTTCCATCAATCATCGGTTATCAATGCTTCAACTAGTTGTTGTCATGTATAAACTGATATATATATATATATATATATATATATTACACTTGTCTCATATTCTTGCAATTTAGGAAAATGACCCTTCATCTTCAACCCCAAATTGTAAAACATAGATGTCTATCCCAATAATTACGCTTTGACCTAATCAATGTTAACTTAATAGTCCCCCTCAACTTCCTATAAACACCTATCCCATTTAATTATTTTTATTGTTTTTTTTATATTGTAAAATATTATATTCGGTTAACATATGGGGATGAAAGTTAAAATATAGTCAATACTACAGTGGAGAAATTAATATGAAATCTACATGAATTTTTATTTTTGAATAATATTTTTGGGTCTAGACACTTTACATACACAACACATCTCACCCACTTAGATTATAAAAAGGGCCCTTACACAACAAAGTTTTAAATACCTAAACATATTTACATGTTCTTAACTCTTAATCCCAAAAATGCCTACCACTATTTACCTGAGTGGACGTAATGGTTAAAATCATTTTTTTCCTCCTAAAAGGTCATAGGTTCAAATCCGGAGGGGGGCATGGTATGTACACCTCCATACACTTTAGTAGTTACATCGCTACATAGAAGGGGATCACTTGTCCCATAAACAATAGTATGGGGGAGATGTTGTCACATAACGTAACATAGTGTTATGCTACCAAATTTTTTTTTAAAAAAGTAATTAAGAAAATCAAGTTAGATCATAAAATAAAAAATTAAGATTAAGATTAAACAAATTTACACCTCAAGGAATTGGATCCCTCTTGGTGCGTGATAGATCCGGTTTTAAATGGTTCTATACTGGTTATTGCCTAATCATGTAATTATATGAAACGTCCATTGCTTCATTCATTTCTTGCATCCCTTTTGTTCCAAGTATATTGAATTGAATCATGCACTTTATCCACTATCCTTTGTTTTGTTTCATCAATGCTCTAGATAGTGTGAGCTAATCAAACCTTACTTTTCCTGGCATACCCAAGTGCAACAACCATGTCAGAGTCTAGTACAACAATCACAACAATATAGTCCATTAGTGCCTCCTCTGCCAATATCTTGCTAAACTCATACATAGACTAGGCAAAGAATAGATCTCAGAGAAAGAAATATATCTGTTAAAAAACACAATCCTTCCTATGATTATACAACATCAAGCACATTGTGCTCATGCAATATCTATGACAATGATCTCACCAAGGCTCACCTCACATTTGTAGCTTAGTTTCATAAGTTCCAATAGACACATATTAGAGGGGAAGTCACAACCTTATTCTTTTGCCTTTCCATTACTAGGGGGTGAAACCCATGGGGGTTGAATGTGACCACCATCTTGTCATTTGTCAATAAAACAAAAGAAAAAAAATGTCTTTAATATTTTCCCTGTATTCAACGAACCCCAAAATGGAAGAC
The DNA here is from genome assembly GCA_027924585.1 of Larix kaempferi. Taxonomy (NCBI): domain Eukaryota; kingdom Viridiplantae; phylum Streptophyta; class Pinopsida; order Pinales; family Pinaceae; genus Larix; species Larix kaempferi. The sequence goes on from BSBM01000003.1 coordinate 8,990,986, forward strand.
TCTTCTTTCGACTATGCAATGAAATGAGTTGAGGCACAACTTCTATATCAGGGCTAGTCTTACAGATGGAATCATGTCCTCAAGCCTATTTTGGAGCTCCTAATAATTGATGAAATTCCCATTGGGCACAAATCCCATGGATCCAGTACCATAATCCCCGGAAATAATTGCACATTCCTCACCATAGGGTTTTCCACTTTTTTTCCTCTTTTTGTTTCTATTACAATGTTTTCCATCTTGCTACCACCATTGCCAAATCATTTAATAATCATGCAATCCCACATGTCTCTGTAGATGTTCTTATCACCTCAATAATAAGATCAAGTTTTTTTAATAACCATCAATCTTTTTTACTGTTAGGATGATCATAATTCGCACTAATACTTCACCATGTTGGTATTTCGAACAAGCAAAGATAGAGACCTTGATTCCCTCATAGTTATAGATGCAACATTTTGTCACACCAGACATATGATACACATAGCCATAAACTTTGTTTAGATGTAGCACAAATAATAAAATGAGTAAACCAATTCAATGAACAAATATCCCAAATAAGCCTATAAAACCTCACAATGTGTCTTCATACTTTGAGCTAGGAGGATCTGTAAGTATATCCAGTAGATTCGTATAACAAGGAGATATTCTACCCATTGGAACAATATACTTGACCTTCAAACTTTCTCAGATGGGGACTACCCTTTTTCCTTTTCTAGTAGTCCTCACATGCTAGGAATCAATGTTCAATCTTACTAATGAAAACAAAAAATGAATTCAAGGCCTCCATGCCAAGTGGATTCTTCAATATGTTTCTTAGAATATTTTCGATAGGCATAGTTTTTATTTTTATTTTTTTTCATGCACATGCTTCTCAAGTAATAGAAATAGAAAGAATTAGATAACCCTCATCTAAGAGTCCATGTCTGTCCATTTATGATACCGTATTAAAATTGGGCATAACTAGAGAGATACAATAAACAAAAGCAAGAATAAAATATACACAAGAGAAATTACCTTAGAATCCTTTTCCTAGAAAAACAACTACAAATAGATATATATTATTAATTTTTCCATTCCCACCAACTTGACCATTCCCCATGTCACTTAAGGATTTCGGGTATGGAGTTCTTCAATCCTTTAACTATCTTTCATCATAGGCCAATACCATGTGAAAATACTCACATATGGTAATCCTAACAATGACCAAATATAGGTTACCCAAACTACTCTTTCAGTGACTCAATGTTAACTTAATAAGTGTTCAATTTTTTAAAATGACTGATAAAGTAACATAGTATGCATAACTAGTAATATAATTGTATGTGCGTCTCAAGGAATATATAAATTTTGGATTACGGTTGTAACAACAGTTGAAGATAGATAAATTGCCATGGACATATGAGTCTTTCCCCAAATTTTTCTTTTCATCATCCTCCATCATGTTCGACTTCCTTGGCTTAGACACATGGGCTTAACCAATATAAACCTTTTATAACTAGGCTACATCTCTTCATTCAAGATTTTCCCATAACTATGCCTTAAGCTACAATATATTATATGCACAACAAAGTTGTTTTACAATATACACAAATCCAACTCTAGTTTTGAATCATCTCTACAATATTGTTATACTTAGTTAATTATTTAGTAGTTCTCAATTATATAATGCAATGTAAGTAGCATGATCATTTGTATAGTAAATATACTGCAACAACTATGTATAGGAAACACCCAAGGTGGATTCCTCAACTTTATTAATATGAAAAGTTTACAAAGATAGATTAAGGGATCATGGTCAACTACATGCAACTCTTTAATATAATACAAATAGCCAATGCACAATTTCCTATAACACTTGTCAATCCAAACCATAAAGCATTTGATGGTTCGCCACCTATAGAACTTGTTGGGCTTCTACAATTCACTCGTCCAATGTCGATTTAGTCCACTTTTCCAACCTTAGGATTAACACAACCAGAGAAGTCCTTCTCCACCCTTATATGAATGAGCAATGATAAATGACTTTACATCATGGATGTGTCTTCTATATATAATGGATGGTGTCTTTCCTTTTCCTTCTTCTAAGGTACCTTGAAATCCACTCTACATCCAAAGTGGACCCAACGTGTAATTCGTTCACCAAACTATGGAATGTTTAACGCTTTGGGTTTGCATGAGTGCATTGTGGGCCTAGGGCATCCCACTATTTGAGAACTAGTCTTTCATCTTTCTTCAACAAGTTTCCATGCTTTCCATAACAAATTATGAACGGGTTCCTATTGTCATCTTCAAGGGTACCCGCATGAAGCTAGTATCCAAAATTTTTTTGCAATGATAGCATGTGAGCACAAAAAAAACAAACACACGCACGCGCCTCTAAACACGCATATGCACTCCTGCTTCGGCAATGTCGAGCCTCCACATAGGTGAGTTGAATTGGATAGAAGAAGTGCATACTTGCTCTTAAAATCACGCACGCGTGTCTGTATATCCATGCAATAGACATGCACATGCATTGTTAACACGTATGCAAAAACACGTGCGCACATGTTGTTAACATGTACGCAAAAAACACGCGTGCGTGCTCCTGTCTTTTTTATAAAAAAAACACAGTCATGTGCTTTTTTATTGTGTAACAAACTCATGAGCAAGGAATTGGGGGACCTCGAGGCACGTGAGCACACTTGGAGCATCCAACTACCTCTGATTCAACCTCCAACTCGACATCCAACAATCAGAGGAAACCAGTGAAACCGAACCATAAGATGATAACATTAACATTGGAATGAACAATGAACTTGATGATGAACCATTTTAAAACCTTGAGGATGAATTACATCAAGATTTAAACCAATAAAGGGTCTTAAGTGATGATTTGAAGAGAACCAAGGAACCCTCTTAGGTTTCCTTGGCTACATCATTGCAAAACATCATTGAATCTATTAACATTTTCCACAGTGAGATCACTAATCTGAGCCAATATAGGGCTCGAATGAGGGAGAAATATTATTCCCGGATATCAAAAGAACAAATTAAATACCTCAACATCATGAAAGCACAATTGTATAACAATTTCATAGATCCCATGACAGGGAAGCCTCCAGATGTGAGGAAGAGACAGGTTTGCATGGGCTAGTCTAATTACCATCCATGAAGAGATAACTGGAGAAAGAGATGGTTTATGGTGTTTGACAAGCCCCCATGCAATAATTTGGAGGTCCCATAGTATATTCTTAGGAAATTGTGGGTTGAGTTTGAGTTAGGCTACCATGTCAATTATTTTGACATCACTGAATTTCAGGGCATTGGTCTTGGCTCTCCCCAAGATCGACCTCAAGCTCACTGCAACCCACTAAGAGGACCACCTGCACCCAAGAGAGATCCGAACCCCCCTTGTCAACGACCCGGTTTTGGTAGTGGCCTATATGAGATTGATGACTTTGTTAGACGTTGCAGTGAACGAATCCGTTCACTAAGTTAATAGTCGAATCCGACTCTCATATTGAATAATAGATAAGAATAATATATTTGATGATATAAAGATGATGTCTTTTACAAGATAGACTTTCACGTATTTATAATTGTTTAAAGGGTGTCTAATGCAACTCTTCATAAAGAGTTACACCATTTCACTAATTAATTATATTATTATATTATTCTTGTTTGTTGTTGTTATTATTATTATTTATATATATATATATATATATATATATATATATATGTTGATGTTTATTTTATTATTATTTTATTCATAGCATTGCCTCTCTCTTAGAAAGGCTTTGTCCTCAAAGCCTTATAACGTTGTCCCACCATTCCTTATGACGTCGTAGCTGATGAAACATGTCGCTACGAACTTCTAAGTGTAGAGCATAACTTTCGATATGTGGATGGGTCAATCCATCCCAAATTGATTTGTTGATGACTATTGGGATTCCCCATTGATCTGTCGTTAAGAGCTTTGATCACATTAGTACCATCGTCTTTCGACATTTCCCACTTTTCAGAATATCGGTTTTTATGGTTGGGGTGTCTATAGGGAATTTTCACAATGTCATTTTCTTTTACGAGTGTCGTCTTTTGAGCATTGATCTGAGCTGGGACTTTTATTTTCATCTCTTGAGGTTTTAAGGTTTCATTCTGTATCTTTTCCAACTTGTTTCCTAACTGCCTGTTATCATTTTGAAACTTCTTAATCAATTTGAATTGCAATTTTCTGTCATCTTCAGATGTCTTAAGTTGTTCCTTAAGATCTTCATTATGACTTTTGATACAACTACTTTCTTCCTGCTTGTCTAGAAGTTTCCCTTCAATGTCGTCCATAGATTGTTCTATCTTCCGGGTATTTTTCAACTTCTTAATTTTTGTGACTAGTATCTTGTTATGACTTCTTAGTCTAAAAATTTCTTCCGCATTGTTGGATAATGCTTTATTATTCTCCGCGATCTCTGACTTATGTGTCTTTTTAGATTCGTCATTTTGTTGTTGAAGAACTTTTATCTGTTGTCAACACTGGCCGACCTCTGATTCTTGACTTTCTAATTTATGTCGTAACTGCATTAGTTCTTCATCTTTGTCACTAACGATTTTGTTCAAGCGTATTATTTCTGCTTCGTAATAATTTATTTCCTTCTTTATATCTTGATTTTTCATTCTTTGATTGAAATCACTTTCATCTTTTAATTCCTTGATTTGCGCACATAATTTTTCTATGTGATTTTTCTGGCTGGACATTGTGTGTTCATTGAACCGTTCTTGTATCTTATGTAGTTCAATCTTTATTTCTGATTGTCTATTAATGTCTTGTAATTATTCATTATCTTTTTGATAGCGTTTCAACTTGGCTTCTAATTTTTCTCGCAAATCGGCTTCCATGGTTTCTGACTTCTTCGACGGTGGGATGATTTCCTTTGATTTCTTTGGTGATAACCGATCTTCAAATTTTATTTTATTTTTTTAACAATAATTGCTTTTCCCTTATAATAATTATTATTATTTAAATGTAATAATAATATTATTTTAATATTATATATTTCCCAAACAATTGTAATATTTTACAATTATGGACCAATATTAATTAATCTCCACGTTGGTTAACCTTTTGCTTTAGATTAATTTCTTTGTGGATTGTGTGTAGATTAGGTGGTTGGGAAGAATGATTGTTACCTTCCCCACCCAAGTTCAAATCTCACTTTTGACAAGCCCCCATGCAATAATTTGGAGGTCCCACAGTATTTTCTTAGGAAATTGTGGGTTGAGTTTGAGTTAGGCTACCATGTCAATTATTTTGACATCACTGAATTTCAGGGCATTGGTCTTGGCTCTCCCCAAGATCGACCTCAAGCTCACTGCAACCCACTAAGAGGACCACCTGCACCCAAGAGAGATCCGAACCCCCCTCGTCAACCACCCGGTTTTGGTAGTGGCCTATATGAGATTGATGACTTTGTTAGACGTGCCACATGTCATCTACTTATACATAACACATTTGTGGCAATGTCTTCACAAAGCCGAGAGGACGGTGATGAAACACGCACTGTTGCACAGTCTATGGGTAGTGGTCGGGACAAATCAGGTACAGGTGGAACCAAGGAGGGGACATCTAGTTCGACTAGAACAAAGATAAATCATTGTTATCACTGAGGGAATTCTTGCCATGGTCCTACACAGCAGCATGCCATAGAGAGCTACATGGACCAGGTTAGCTATTGTTGTATTTAATGTTCAAGTATTTATTGTATGTGATTCGATATTGTATTTTTTAATATATATAACTTTGAATTACATGTGTTGACTTTATTTGTTTTAATGTATAGTTATTCAAGGCCGAGTATCCATCCTTCAGGTGGGAGGACACTGGTTCCTTCGACCCAGGCGGAGCCATGGCAACATCAGAGGATATTGCGGCACCATACACACATGTAACTTCTTTACTTTGAATAATTAGATCCATTTATGAGTAATTTTTGTTTAGTAATTAAATCTCTCTATCCCTATTCTTTCATCTTGCCTTCCTTTCTCACACAAATTCCAAGTCTACTACCCTAGTTTACCTCATATTCTAGCTCCATTTCCTACCTTGCCTAACTACCTACATTATTAACATACCCTAGTGTTTCCCTAACTCCTTCCCTATAACCCTGATGACATTGCTAAGGGTATTTTGTTGTTGGTTTTTGTTTACAATAGACCTAAAATACAATTGATCTACCCTCGCCCTACCTCTTATATACCTCACTTCTTCTCCCAAGTCATCTATAAGCCTAAACATTAATATTAAACCATTATTTTAACCTTAACGACCTAGTAACACTATTTATATACTGTTGGTTAGTATTATAACAATCATACATACTCCATACCTAGGCTTTCCCTACCCCCATTCTACCTCCAATAAACCTTACCATCTCTCTCCTAGTTACCTCATATCACAACGTTAATACACTTATTATATTTGGGCTCTAATCCAATTTATATTATTGTTGTTACAAGGTATTAACAATGATACTACAACAAGCAAATCAATCACTCATTCACCCACAATACTCTTTGCTTAAACCTAAATCACCTTTCCATTCCATCTCCTAAGTCTACCTACCCTACAACATTGGTATACTTGGCACACTTCCATCCTAAACAAACCATCTCACTATTGTTACAACCTATTTTTAGAGCTATAACACTCACAATTCATACCTATACCCTTCACTTTACCCTAGACCTCTACCTAGTTGACCATATAACTTCATTTTGAGTCCCATCATAGCTTGATTGTTGAAGAAAAAAAATCAAAACAAATTATTGACTTCTGGTGCAAATGTATATCAGATATGAGTTGTCCCTATACCATCAAGCCTAAAGCCATACCATAATATTGTCCTACAACTTTATTCAGCTTCCTGCATACCACAAACACACTTAATTCAATCGAAAACTGAACTTGAGGTGATATTTCTACTGCTAGTATAATCATATCAGATTTGGATTAACATTTAAACCTATAAGATAATCACACATAAGTCTCATAACAAGTTAATCATTAGTTTATGTGATCATTTACTCCCTATTGTTGGATACTATACTATTACCTCTATTAAGGAAGTAATTGTTGGTCTCTAGTAATCATCTAACTTGAATCTAAAGTAATTGCAGTCATGTTGTTTAAGTACCATCGATGTCATTCTCATTGTCATTGTGTTTAATGTTGTTACTACTGTTTTTATAAATTGAATATAAATATTGTAGTGTTTGTGTAGGTGTCCGCAAGCTCCAACGATCAACCATCCCCACCGAGGATCAACAAATCTCCACGTGTGCAGGTATCATGTGTATTAAAGTATAAATTTAATTCCAAATTTGATTACTTTTATTTGTATATTTATAATTTTATATATTAAACTATGAGGTTATAAATGTGTATGCAGGTGTGAGCACCTGGGCCTTCCAGTGCCACGATCCCTCCCTCCCCGGCCTTTTGGCCACCTTATATGTTAGTTGTATCCCCTTGCATACATGTCCCTTTCCATGCATCCCTCCCTACCCCCTTCCATCCAAGCCCCCCCTCCCATCCAACACCACATTTCCATCCAGCTCCCCCTTCCGTTTCACATCCTTTGTTCCATCCTCCCCCCCAATCCTTCCACCACCTCCCTTACGGTTTCCCATGTTTCCACCCTCGCCTCTTCGAACACGATATACCACACATTCACGTTCAGCCATCCCTCCACCGTAACACAGGCCTCTCCCCCCACCAACATTCCCCCACCACCCTCTCTTCCACTTCTAGGGTGCCCCATCCATCTTACAACCAGTTGGGGTTTATCACCCTACACATGCATCTCCACTTCACCCACGCCAGTCCATGCTTCCTTCTTGCACCTCGCCTTCTTCCACTATGGCCCCCATTTTTGTAGCCACCATCGATCTGGCTACATCCTCCCCTATGCAATTTACCCTAGCATCAGAGCAGTAGGTACAACCGACTGCTCCATCCGCTAGCACTGAAGACCAGTTGGTTGTGTTCATGGTGAGATTGACTAGTTTATGAAAATATCGTGCAATATTAACAAAAATTACTATAGGGATCTAATTCCATCATTTATCTGATTGTTCTAAATGTTGCGGGGTGGCATTGTTGAGAGACTTAGAGTGCGAAGGAGAGAAAACCCCTCACGACTTACAGTCGCTTCTGCGGTGATTTACTTTATATTTGAAAATTATTTTTGTTTTTAAAATATGTTTTATACTTGTATAATTGCCAGGAAAAGTTGACATATTATTGTTTTCATTTTAGGGCTCGGGTGGACATGGTCCAAGTCTCCAGAAGGACCCAGCTTCCTCTAGCTCGAAGAAGAGGAAGATCAATTTTGGAGATGCACCTGGGAGCTCCGAGGGTGGGTAAGAGGATTGAGAGACCATCCTATGTACACTAGCCACGATGTGGCATTTTGGGCACGAGTTGCCATATTTTGTAGAGGGCACGAGTCGCCATTATATAGACATTGGGAATGATGTTCCACTTTTCCAAAAAATGTATATGGTTGGAGAATTTTTTCATATTAATAGATGATTATGCACTGGTCTATATAACTTTGTATTTGATTACATTTTTGCATACATTATGGAAAATAATATTCTTCAATAACAATGTGGAATAACTTAACAAAGTCGCCTTAACATTACACACACCGCACAAGCAATTTCACATACAACATTCACACATCAAGGGCATACACACATACACACAACATCCAACATACAAACATCAAGCAAATTCATATCCAACATACACACATCACACAAGAAAATTCGCATACTCATGTTTCTATCCAATGCCATGTATACAATGAGACATGTGCAACAAACCAGCAGTGAACAATATTGAACAAGTATTATTCAATGAAAAATGAGTGTCATATCAACATTCCCAATCACCCAACAAACCAACAAAACCAACAAAAAGTGCAACAAACAAGCCAACAAACCCAGCAAATCACAATCAAACAAGCCAGCAAGCCAACAAACCCTAGTTTTGGCCCTTTCTTAGTGTGGCACTTTCCTTAAGCTCATTAAGCCTAATTTTCTATTCCACAACTTCGATCAACCTTCCCCTTGCCTAATTTAACCTAGCATTGACCATTTAGTGCCAATTTCCCTTAAGGCGAGGGTCCTAGGGTTTCTAAGCTAGAGACCTATTCTACCTTTGCCAAGAACATATTTCAGTTGGTCTGCCTCTTAAACCAAACCATAAACCCTAACGTTGAAGAGACAAATCCTTCCTAACCCTAGAAAAATTCTAACTCTAGTTAGATACCCTGTTGGTTGTTTATTGCAGACCTGGTATACATACCTACCTAAGTGTTTTAATATCTAAACTACATACTCGTGACAATTTTGAATTTTGCAGACTTGATATACAAAACTCATACCATAAGGCTTCAACGCTAAACACACATACCATAGGGTGTCACTCGCAACACGCCATTTGAGGTCACATACTAGAGGGTTTCATTGGGAATAATTGCTTTATTCATGATTTCCAAGTCAAATATGTTTGATTCAAGTCTTGAAGTTACCCCAGACAACTATGTGAATACACTTGATAAGGCAGATGGCAAAGTCTTATCTTAAACAAATCAAAATCATCCAAGTGTAGAGGATTCAATGTGTTTAAACAATGAAAGTGTCACCAATATATGTAATTTAACATTTAATTCAATATGTCACTTCAAATCATCCTTTTAAACTCAGTTATTAATGCATACAAATTCTTCTAACAATAAAAAAGGGAAACCAACCTTATTTTATGCAAACCAAAACTTACTTCTCTCTTATAGAATCATCTCTCATAAACACTATGGCTCCAATACAAATTTTCTGATGTTTTCTACAATTGTCTCTTCATGTTTTGTTGAGTTCTTATTACATTTGGTCCTTCTAAAGATGGGTAATTGATGCAATCAAGCATAAAAGTTTGGCCTCATCAATTTTCACATAAACAGCATGCACATATACAAATATCTACACATACATACACACATTATACCATGCACATACACAATAAATAAACCCTAGCTTGTAGAAGGCCATGCCATTCTTGTTCAAGGGAGTCATTTATGATCTGAAGGCTCCTGGGAAAGTGTGGCCATCCTGAACACATCCACAATGGCCATATGCACGTGTGGGAGTTGAAAGAATCCAAGTTCGCTCGTCAGTTTGGGTTTCATGCCCCTGAAGCAAATCCTCAAAGTGTCCCTGAATGGTCAGGGGGTTCCTGGAAAAAATTCCCATATCACCAAAACCATGACTCCAGTCGCGAATCCGTCCATTCCAATGGACTCTGGACATTGGGTTCCATCTAGGAGTCCCCACAAACCGTGCCAATCTTGATCAAGACGGTCATTTATGATTCAAAGGCTCCCAGGAGAGTGTGGCCATCCTGAACACATCCAAAATGGCCATATGCACGTGTGGGAGCTGAAAGAATCCAAGTCCGCTCGATGGTTTGGGTTCCATTCCCTTGGAGCAAATCCTTAAAGTGTACCTGAATGTCCACGGGGTGCGTAGAAAAAATGCCTGTAGCACCAAAACTGTGACTCTATTCACGAAGCCATCAATTTCAATGGATTTGGAACATTGGGTTTCAGCTACGAGACCCCCCACACCATGCCTCTAACACTCAGAAACAATGCTATTGTGCCATCTCAGAAACTAGGGTTTTGCTTAGTGAAGGCCATTCTTATTTTGAAAAATGGGTTCAATTCTCATCCTAATGCTCCCAGGCATGCATGGCCATCCTAAACACATCCAAAATGGTCATATGCAGCTAAATGAATCCAAGACCGCTCGGTGGTTTGGGTTCCGTGCCCCTGGAGCAAATCCTCGAAGCATTTCTTAATGGTCACAAGGTGCCTCGAAAAAATTCCTGTAGCACCAAAACCATGACTCCAGTTGTGAATCCATCGATTTCTATGGATTCAGGACCCCGAGTTTCAGCTATGACGGCCCCCCACGCCGTGCCTCAAATGCTCGAAAACAGTGCTATTGTGTTATCTCAGGAACTAGGGTTTTTCTCAGTGAAGGCCATGCCAATCTTTCTCAAGAGGGTAATTTATGATCTAAAGGCTCCCGAGAGAGTGTGGTCATCCTAAACACATCCTTAATGGCCATATGCATGTGTGGGATCTGAAAGAATCCAAGTTTGTTCACTGGTTTGGGTTCCATGCCCCCAGACCAAATCCTCAAAGTGTCCCTGAATGGCCACAGGGTGCCTGGAAAAACTACCCGTAGAACCAAAACCATGACTTTGGTCGTGAAGCCGTCGATTTCGATGGATCCAAGACACTAGGTTTCAACTAGGGTACTCCCCACACCATGCCTCTAATGCTGAGAAACGGTGCTATTGTGCCATCTCAAAAACTAGGGTTTTTCTTAGTGAAGGCCATTCCAATTTTGCAAAAGGGGGTCAATTCTCATCCAAATGATCCCGGGAATGCATGGCCATCTTGAACACATCCACAATGGCCATATGCATGTGTGGGAGATGAAATAATCCAAGTCCGCTTGTTGGTTTGGGTTTCATGTCCCCAAAGCAAATCTGCAATGTGTCCCTGAATGGCCACGAGGCGCATGACAAAAATGCATGTAGCAACAAAACCGTGACTCCGATCATGAATCCATCGATTCCAATGGATTCAAGACACCGGGTTTCAGCTGGGGGATCTCCCACACCGTGCCTCAAACCTCAGAACACCTCCACACTATCCATATGTATGTGTGAGAGATAACAAAACCCAAGTCCGCTCGCTAGTTTGGGTTCCGTGCCCCAGAGCAAATCCTCAAACTGTCCCTAAATGGCCACAGGGTTCCTGATAAAAATGCCAATAGCACCAAAACCGTGACTCCGATTATTAATATGTCGATTCTGATGGATTCAGGATGCCAGGTTTCAACTGGGGGACCACGCCTGGAAACAGTGCTATTGTGGGCCATCTACAAAACTAGGGTTTTCCTCACTAAAGGCCATGCCAATTTTGCTCAAGGGGGTCATTTCTGATCCAACAGCTCCCAGGCATGCGTGGCCATTGTTAAAAATTCTACACTAGCCATATTCATGTGTGGGAGCTGAATTAACCCCAAGTCTGCTCGTCGGTTTGGGTTTCGTGCCCCCATAGCAAATCCTGAAAGTGACCCTTAATGGCCATGGGGTGCCTAACAAAAATTCCCATAGCATCAAAACCGTGACACTGATCGCAAATCTATCGATTCTAATGGATTCGGGATTCCGGTTTCTAGATGTGGGATCCCCCCACCATGCATCCAACACCCAAAAATGGTGCTATTGTGCCATCTCCAGAACTAGGGTTTTTCACAGTGAAGGTCATTCCAATTTTGAAAAAGGGGTTCAACTCTCATCTGACAACTCTCGAGCGTGCATGGCCATCGTGAACATATCCACAATGGCCATATTCACATGTGGGAGCTGACGGAACCCAAGTTCACTCGTTGGTTTGGGTTCTGTGCCCTTGGAGCAAATCCTCAAAGTGTCCCTAAATGACCACGGGGTGCCTAAAAAAAATTCCCACAACACCAAAACCATGACTCCAATCGTGAAGCCATTTATTCTGATGGATTCAGGACGTCGGGTTCTAGCTGACCCACCCCCACACCATGCCTCCAATGCATAGAAATGGTGCTATTGTGCCATCTCTGGAACTAGGGATTTTCTTAGTGAAGGTCATTCCAATTTTGAAAAAGGGGGTAAATTCTCATCTGAATGCTTCTAGGCATGCATGGCCATCCTGAACACATCCAAAATGGCCATATGCACATGTGGTAGATGAAAAAATCCAAATATGCTAGCCGGTTTAGGTTCTGTGCCCCAGAGCAAATCCTCAAAGCGTTCCTGAATGGTCACTGGGTTCCTGAACAAAATGCCCATAGCATCAAAACCGTGACTCCGATCGTGAAGCCATCGATTCCGATGGATTCAGGATGTCCATTTCTAGCTATGCCCCCCCCCCCCCCCACTGTGCCTCCAATGCCCAAAAATGGTGCTATTGTGCCATCTCCGAAACAAGGATTTTTCTAAGTGAAGGCCATTCCAATTTCGCAAGAGGGGGTCAATTCTCATCTGACGGCTCCCGTGCATGCATGGCCACCTTGAACACATCCAAAATGGCCATATACATGTGTGGAGCTGACAGAACCCATGTCTACTCACCGATTTGGGTTCCGTGCTCCCAGAGCAAATCCTCAAAGTGACCCTGAATGGCCATGCGATGCCTGGAAAAAATTCCCATAGCACCAAAACTGTGACGCTGATCATGAAGCCATAAATTCCGATGGATTCAGAATGTTTGGTTCTAGCTATGGGACCCCCCCCCCCCACCATGCCTCCAATGCCTTGAAACGTATTATTGTGCCATCTACGGAACTAGGTTTTTACTCAATGAAGGCCATTCCAATTTTGCAAAAGGGGGTCATTTATGATCCAAAGGATCCCGAGAAAGCATGGCCATGCTGAATACATCCATAATGGCCATATGCACGTCTGGGAGATGAAAGAATCCAAGTCTTCTCATCGGTTTGGGTTTCGTGCCCCTAGCAATAATCCTCAAAGCGTCCTTGAATGGCAACAGGGTGCCTGATAAAATGCCCATAGCACCAAAATCGTGACTCTACATGCAAATTCGTCAATTCCGATGGATACGGGATGCAGGGTTCTAGCTGTGGTACTCCCCCCCCCACTATGCCTCCAATGCCCAAAATGGCTCCAGAACTAGGGTTTTTCTTAGTGAAGGTCATTCCAATTTTGCAAAAGGGGGTCAATTCTCATCCGAACTCTCCCGGGCGTGCTTGGACATCGTGAACACATCCACACTAGCCATATGCATGTGTGGGAGCTAATAGAATCCATGTCCACTCACTAGTTTCCATGCTGCCAGAGGAAATCCCCAAAGCGTCCCTGAATGGCCACAGGGTGCGAGGTGTCTCTAGATTTATTTTTGTCTGGTTTCTAGGGCTAGATCAAGATATCTAAGATAGATTAGGTTCTATATGGATAGATTAGGTCTTTGTGGCTAGGTTATGCCTCTAGGGCTAGATAAGTATTCTAGATTAGGTCTCCAGGGTTCTAGGTCCACGTTAAGCTTTCCAAGGCTAGATTTGTTTATGTCTGGTTTTTAGGGCTAGATCAAGGTCTATAAGCTAGACTAGGTCTCCAAGGCTAGGTGACATCTCTAGTGCTAGATAAGTATTCTAGATTAGGTCTCCAGGGTTGTAGGTCGACATTAGGCTTTCCAGGGCAACATTTGTTTTTGTCTAGTTTCTAGGCCTAGATCAGGGTCTATAAGCTAGATTAGGTTCTAAAGGGCTAGATTAGGTCTTAGAGGCTAGGTTACGTCTCTAGGGATAGATAAGTATTCTATATTAGGTCTCGAGTTTTGTAGGTCCACATTAGGATTTACAAGGATACATTTGTTTTTGTCTGGTTTCTAGGGCTAGATTATGGTCTTTAAGCTATATTAGGTTCTATTTCTTAGAAGGAACATGTAGATCTAGCTTCCAACCCATATAGTGTGATTCTGAGATATTTCAGTTTGTTATTATTTCCTCTTGTGATCAGAGTGAATGTCAACATTATTGATCTAGTGGATTTGGAGCATGTAAGGGTGATTGTACCGCCCAAGATATTTATATCATTTGTTTCTTCCATCCATGAGACTTCCAATTATATAGTAGAGGAGAGGTGTGATGATGAAATTGAATTCATCCATGCACGTTCTACTTATTCATTAGAGAGGTGTGATGCCTTAATGGAGGACGTTGTTTAGGGTGATTCAAGAGTTGTAGATCATGTGAGTATTACAAAGTATACATCCATGGATTATGACTTGAATGGTTTGAGATGGATTGTATCGCAAGAGATGGTATGTGACTGATATGAACACTTGTAATAACTTTCTCAATGGATATCAAATGTCAAACTGTCATTGACTTAGCGTTATTCCCTTGAGCAATTAAGATCTCTAGCCTCAATGGAGGACACATTGCATGGTGCCACATGGAGTATTCACTTGGTGGGAGAACGCCCTACAAGACACATGGACAAATGTGTATTGTGGAGGAGGGACATAATCCCTAGATAGCATATGGTGCCATGGTTTCCTTTTTGAACGATTGGAGATGGATTGGTGGTCTTTCCTTACATATGTACATATGTACTCTACAAGTGGAGCACTTCTCTAGTGCGTGGATCACTTATGTTTCTTCCCTAGAGTGCTATAATCCATTATATATATACCATATAAGATTATACTATGACTATACTATGTGCCTCAATCAAGTAAGTCTTTTGGATCCTCTCCGTTCTTTATTGTCTCAAACAACCTCTTGTTCTCTGAATGTGGTAGTAAGTAGCATACCTTGTTTGATGACTTCATTGGCATCAACCCACTCCTACCAACTGCATTAATTTGCAAAACCCTAGTTACTGACCAAAACCCTAGTTTGCAAAATCAGGTTACTCAACAAAACCCTAGTTTAAAAAATCTATGTAGAAGTAAATCTCAACCCATGTAGAGATGGTAGGGAGGCCCCCCCTAACTGTATTTCCATGCCACGAGTCCAATGGAAATGATGGTTCGTTGATATGATTCCTGATCTTCATTTTATGGCAAGTTGTAGGTCACTTGTAAAAGCCATTTATGGACACTTGGTCAATTCTAGCCCCTGTGCAAAAAAACAAGCCGGGTAGCGTAATCAGAGTTTGTCAGCTACTAGAAATGTGTTTGGGAAGGGCCGATATGGGCACGCCACCTGCAACCTCCTGACCTAGGTTTTTGTATAGGTTGTCCACCAACGCGAGAGTTGCATTTACCCCCACTGAGCAAAGCCCTAGTTTGAAAAATCTCAACAAAAGGAAGTCTCAGGATGTGCGTAGATGGTAGGGATCCCCCCTAGCTGTATTTCCATGCCACGAGTCCAATAGAACTGACAGTTCATCGATCTGAGGCCCAGTCATCATTTTATGGCAAGTTTCAGGTCACCTGCAAAATCCATTCAGGGACAGTAGGTCAATTCCAGCCCGGGGTGCAAAAAGAAAATCGGGAAGTGTAATGGGATTCCTTCAGCTCTTGTAAGTGTGTTTGGGCAGGGTTGGAATGAGAAAGCCACTCCCATTTTCCAAGCACATGTTCGTTTTGCAGATTTGTTCCACCAATGCCAGAGCTGCATTGGCCCCCACTGGGCCAAACCCTTGTTTGAAAAATATCTGCAAAGGAAGCCCCATGCTATGCAGAGATGGTGGGGGGGGGGCATAGCTTTAATCCCATGCCACAAGCCCAACAGAATCAACCATTCATTGATCTGATCCCCGTAATTCATTCTGTGGCGAGTTGCAAGTCACATGCAAAAGCCGTTCAGAGACACTAGGTCAATTCGATCCCCGGGTGCAAAAAGAAATTTGGGAAGCGTAATGGGATTTCATTAGCTCCTAAAGGTTTTTTTGGAAAGGCCGGCATGGGAAAGTGACTCCTAGTCACCTGGAACATGGTTTTCCAGAGTTGGTCTACTAATGCAAGACACACATACCCACGAATTAGAAGTAGACAAACATGTACACCTCAAAATATTGATTTCAAGCAACATTCAAGTCGATAAATTTACCTCTTTTTATAGCCAAGTATAGGTGTCCTTTTAGGGGTATGAGACAAGTGACTTTGAAGCATCTTTGTTAATGTTTGATGACTATAAAGTGTGTATTGGTGGAGCTAAGTGAGGGGATATAGAAGTAGTGTGATGGAGGATGGTTTTAGGATGACTTAGGAGGCTTTTAGTGATGTCCTAAGGGGTTTTTGCATACCTAATAAAACATAAGAAAATGAGTATTTTGATCCCCAAGAGGGTCACTTAATAAAAAAAAAGGGGCATCCAACTAGGGTTTGATAAAATATTGGAAAATGCACAACAAGCTTTGTTTTTGTATTACATTAAAACATGAAAAATAACACATGTATGTATGTATGTATCAACAAAAAAAGCATGTAGAAACAGAATAAATATAAAAATACACATACCTCGATGTAGAACATATCATTCTTTGAAGCAATTCTATCTCTTATGTAAAATTTCCTAATCTCATTCAATAAATCCATTTGGATCCTCCTTGTTGCTAATTGTCACCTTCAATATCTCGTGCTCTAAATGAGGTAGAAAGTATTGTACCTTGGTTGAGCTCTTGCTTGACATTGTATGTAGATGGATGCTTGTGCCAACGATCAAGTTTGTGAAGTGATACACCAATGAACCTGGTCTGTAATCCATGGATACACACCTACTAGTATTTCTTGACTTCCCATCTAGTGTAATATATTCACCCTTAACCACCATCGAGCCAATAGGAAATTCATTGCCTTCATCGTCAATTAATGATCCGTTGAGGGTTTGCTTACCTTGGATGTGTTGATGTATATGTAAATTCGAAATGTATTTCACATATATGTATATTGTATTCCTATAGAGATGTTATTATTCCTCTATATGGAAGTGTTTGTATTCCTATAGAGATGTTATTATTCCTCTATATGGAAGTGTCATCATTTATATTGTAAGTGTCGTAACTTATACTTGATGGGTTATTAGACCACCTTGTTGGGGTCGGCCCTGTATAAGTCATGTGGGTAAAAGGGTTATTAGACCACCCTATTGGGGGTCGACCATGTGGGTCAAAGGGTTATTAGACCACCCTAGTGGGGGTCGGCCCAGTCAGCATTATGTTAAGTGGTTAAGTTGAGGCTGACCTAGTTGAGTAAAGGTCAAGTCAAGTTAGTATATAAATAGAGAGTGTGTCTCTCTCATTTTACATATTCTATTCTCTCACTCACACTTGGGAGAGTGGTGCACTTGTGGAGGAGGAGGCTCTGCTACTAGGAGAAGACTATCTCTTGTGTTCTAGTTGTATCATTGCTCTATCTATCTCCGAGGAAGTTATTGGGGTTTTTCACCTTTATGGTTTTCCCCAAGTAAACTTTGTGTCTCTTGTGTGCTTGCATTATTGTGTCCATGATTGATATGCTGTAGATTTGATGTACATGTTGTTCTCTCAGTTAAGATCCTATATCAGATTGAAGTAAATTCTGAATATTTAACATGGTATCAAAGCTAGCCTGAAAGAAGGCATGATATGGCATGTATGACACTTGTTGCACTTACGATGGTAGGGCTTGATATAGAAAAAAACCAGTCATCGTAGCACTTTCGCTATAAATATTTTTTGGAGAAGTTTTCGGGTCTAAAACTTTTACAGGTCGAATATTAGATCCCCATGTACCTTTTGTCCAAAGGACAACCTCTACTTCGTTGTACTTTGTGATTTATGATCTGTACAATATAGGGTTTCTGCCTCTTCCATATCTGAGTCAAAAACAGGTGACCTTGGAAAAAAGGTCATAACTTGGGCTAGGAAGCTCCAAATGAAATTTCATAAAAAGTGACAGGTATTACACAAACTGTACTATCTCAGGAATATTTTTTAGAGGCCGAAGTTGAACCAGTGACACGTGGCACTCCGTACAAGTTTGCTCTCCTGTTTTATCCCATAAACAGGTCACGTTATGACACTTGGAATAACTCTCTCTCAGAGAATCCAATTGAGTTCAGACCTATCGGGATGGAAAGATAACAGTTCGGGCTATCTCAGGAAAAAATTTCAGACCCTGTGGATCGAAAAGTTTGGAGTTACACCAAAAACAATCAGGTACATATTTCTGTCAAATCAGAATTATTTTTGAGCACCTTCATTCATGGCTTCCAGAATTTAGGGCTTCGGAGAAAGTTGGAATTTTTGTAATCGGATACCATGGCTGAATGCTACTCATCAAAATCAAAATTTATAGACCAAGATAAAAAAATTTGGTTGGGCAGAAGACCGGGCTTGATCAGACCCTAGTTCGGGATTTTGATTAGAAAAGTGGAAAATTAGGGCTTCTGCAAAAATGAGAGTTTTTGAAATCTGTGACCATGGCTGGAAGCTCCTCATAAAAATAGAAGCTTAGAGATTTGGATCAAACCTTTTGATTGGGAAGAAGAGTGGGCTTCATCAAACCCTAGTTTGAGGTCACGTCTAGTGAATCCGAAAGTTTCAAAGGCAAAATTGAGGAGTGAAACTTTGCAGTTTTCAAATTCTGAATATACCAGCTTGATCAGCTCATCAAGCCGCATATTTCTATCCTTTCGGAAGTTTGAAATTCAAAGTTTGAATGTTTGGGTTTTCTCTGACAAACCCTATTATAGCTCCAAATTCAATTCCTGCAAATCAAGTGGATTGGGTTAATCCTAGTAGAGGATGGATTGGTCACCTACATAAGTGAAGAAGTTCCTATCTCAGAGGGAGATGAGGCTAAGGCCTTCCATAAGAAGATTACAAGCAATCTTGACAGGTATGTTTCATGGTTAAGTTTATCATATGTTTATCATTACAGTACAATTTTGATTAATTACTAGACTTGTCGTATCACCTTAATAGAAGATGTTCATTGATTAAGGTTTTGACAGTTATGAATGTACTAATGCCTTGTGATGTTGTATGAGGTTTATGTTGTTCGCTAACATAAAAGGTACACCAAGAAATACAAATCATGTTCTACTTCAAGAACATATGATCATGGTGACATGAAGACAAAGATTCATCCATTGTCATGGATCTCATAGAAGATCTACTTACAAGGTATGTATAACTTGGTTCTACAATGGTTAACTTATGAGACATGCAGGTTACTAGCACAAGTCACTGAAGAGAACCAATAGACATTATGCGGGTATGTTAGACATAACTAGCTAGCATGCTAATCCAAGTATGTTTTTCCTATATCAAGCTAGAATCCTACTTTGTGTTAGGATCTTATAGGTTTCGTTGTTGATAATGATTATTCATGAAGTCATAGGTTTGAATAGTCATGGTTGTATGCATATTATGTTTCTTACCATAATTGATGATATGAATAACCAAAAGAATCATGAAGGTATAGGTTTGAGTAATCACGGGTTTTATGCATATTATATCTCTTATCTTGATTGATGATTTGACTAACCAGAAGAGTTCTATGATCAAATAAGAATAAGCATTAGTAAAAGAAGACTTCCCTAAAACCTTGAATACTAATGCTTATTATTTCTGTTTGAAATGATCATGACTATACATGCTTAAGATTATTATGTTTTGATAGTATTAAGATTATACTAATAAATGTGTGATTATGTATGAGTCCTCAAGGATAACACAATGATGATACTAACAAGCATGCATAGGGATCGAGAATGAATATAAGTTCAAGAATAGGTAATCCAGGAAGCAAAGATCAACAGGGAGCACACTCCAGTAGTTTCTGCAAGGATGCAGATATTCAGAGGGAGTTGACCACTTCTCACAATCCACATCAGAATGGAGTTGCAGAAAAAGAAGCAAAGACTGAGAGGGAGTCAACCCAACAATCAAACAAAGATAAGTATTTTTATTATCATTTCTTGCATATTTGTTTGTTTAAATAAAATTGTTCAATGATGTATATGCTCATGTTCCTAGACTTAGGATATGTATTGTGCATATTAGAATGATTGCATTAATGAACAGTATATTACTAATATGCATGTGATGGGTAAGTGTCCTATGACACTGTACAACATTCCAGTGCTACTTATCTAGAATGAAACCTCTTTGCTGACATGTTGGGAGTAGTGCAAACTCTTAAAAATGTTCTGATAGAGATTGGAAGGCATCTCGAAAGTTGTGGAACATGGATGAATGTTGTATTGAAGCATTGGCTAAGATAATTGCATGACTGTATGACATATTTCTTTATGTGTAAGAATTTGTCTGAAAATTACGAGATGTTTCTAATCATGCAATTTAACTTGTTTTGTAGGAAAGACCATATACCTTCACCTACAAAAGAAGGACTACAACATTTGTTCAAGAAACAAAATTATCTATTGAAGATATTGAAGTTCCCAGGATATGGGAAGAATGCCATGATCCGTCGATCATGAAGAACGATGTTTGGGATGCGGTCCCAAGAGATGAAGGGAAGTTTGTTGCGACTTCCAAATGGAACTATCAGATCAAGCATGCTGCAGATGGCAGCATAGAGAAATATAAAAGTGATGAAACAGAAGATACACTACATGGATTTCAAGACAACTTTCTTGAATGGTGTAGTAATATATGTGTGCAGAACTTGGGGATGATGCACTATTTGTTTTTGGCATGGAGGTGTGGCAGAGTGCATATGGAATCTTCCTTGGACAAGGGAAGTATGCAGTAGAGATCCTAAAGAGGTTCGGGATGATGGACTACAAGGCTATGACCACACCTATGGAATCGAACCTGAATCTTTTGTGTGATGCTCCATCTGATCCGGTTGATTATGGGCTCAAGTATGATGCAAATCAAAAGTTTAACCTATAGGGTTATGTTGATTCAGATTGGGCATGCAGTGCTATAGATAGGAAGAGAAATTCTGGGTGCTGCTTCAGTATGGGATCAGGTGTGATCTCTTGGTTTAGCACGAAGCAGTCCTGCGTAGCACTGAGTACAGCCGAAGCAGAGTATGTTGCGACGGATGAGCAGGTTGCAGATGTATTGACCAAGCCGTTGGCCAGAGTGCAGTTTGAGTACTTCAGAGAGAGGCTTGGTGCACTTCAGATCAAGGTTCCTTCCAAAAGGAAGTGATGAGTCCAGAAGATGCAGATGCACATGAGCTTTTCTGACATGGTTGATATGTTCTCCCTTGGTTGTGATGTAATTACTGAGCCATTTTTCACATGGTGGTAGATGTGTTCTCCCATGGTGAAAAAGTAAGGGTTGGAGCCTTCCCCAAATGGTGGTAGATGTGTTCTCCCATGTCGGTGGTGTAAGTGCTGGATGATGTGCATCAGGATGATCAGATGATCTGATGAGGACAATGCTATGATGATCAGGAGGATCATGGATGATGAGCATCAGGACGATGCTCCAGTTACTACTCTGTATATGTATATATGCATCATGTTGGATGCTTGTTATGATCATTTGGATCATTTATATATATATGCATCATGTTGGATGTTGGATATGATCAGTTGGATCATTTGTATGTATTTTGTATATGCATCATGTTGGATGCTTGGACCATGTATCTATATATGTATCAGGTGGATACTGAGATCATGTATGTTGATATGTATCAGGTGGATACATTGTGTGGATCATGTATTTGTGTATGTATCAGGTGGATACATTGTATGATCAGGTGGATCATGTATGATGATATGTATCAAGTAGATACTTGGTATGCATCAGGTGGATGCATTGTATGATCAGGATGATCGTGGATGACGAGCTTCTCTAGATGACATGCATTAGGACGATGCAGTGATGATGATCAGAATGATCATGTGTACATCAGGATGATGTATGGTGAGTATCAGGATGATACTTTGTGGCCGTGGATCAGGTTGTGCAGATGAGCATATAATTTGTCCTTGGGAGATTTGCAGATAGTCTTTTGAGGTTTTGCCTATGGCATATAATTTGGCCCTGGGATATCTGGCAAATGCTCTTTCGAGGTTTTGCTCTGGGAGGACATATAATTTGGACTTGGGAGATTTGCAGATAGGCTTTCGAGGTTTTGCCTATGGCATATAATCTGACCCTGGGATATCTGGTAGATGCTCTTTCGAGGTTTTGTCCTACGGCATGTAATTTGCTCCTGGGAGATCTGGACAGGATGAAAAAGGCCTCAGATGCTTCAGCCAGGTTTTGCCATGACCACATGTAATTTGCTCTTGGGAGATCTGGACAGGATGAAAAAGGCCTCAGATGCTTCAACCAGGTTTTGTGGTGGACCACATGTAATGTGCTCCTGGGAGATCCGACGGGTAGAGCTGTGTGCTCGTAATAGCCTGGGATGCTTTAGCCAGGTTTTATGGTGAGATCACATGTAATGTGCTCCTGGGAGATCCGACAGGTAGAGCTATGTGTTCATAATAGCGTCGGATGCTTCAGCCAGGTTTTGTGATGGGTCACATGTAATGTGCTCCTGGGAGATCAGACAGGTAGAGCTGTGTGCTCGTAATAGCCTGGGATGCTGCAACCAGGTTTTGTGACGCACATAAAAATTCCTGAGGATTCCACAGTATGGCCAGTGATGATGAAGACCTACAGGTGGTGGGCCTCCATCCAGTATGAAAAAGGACTGGCTCTGTAGAACTTTCTATGACGAGTAGATTCAAAGATTGATTGAGATAGCAGCAGCAGTGATGATGATGATGACTCAATGACGATTATCCAGTGAGGATGATCCAGATAAGATGACTTGTGCTAGAAGACTTGTGTCGAGAAATACCTTCCTAGTTAAGAGGGAGTGTTGATGTATATGGAACTTCGAAATGTATTTCACATATATGTATATTGTATTCCTATAGATATGTTATTATTCCTCTATATGGAAGTGTTTGTATTCCTATAGAGATGTTATTATTCCTCTATATGGAAGTGTCATCATTTATATTGTAAGTGTCGTAACTTATACTTGATGGGTTATTAGACCACCTTGCTGGGGTCAGCCCAGTATAAGTCATGTGGGTCAAAGGGTTATTAGACCACCCTATTGGGGGTCAGCATTATGTTAAGTGGTTAAGTTGAGGCCGACCTAGTTTAGTAAAGGTCAAGTCAAGTTAGTGTATAAATAGAGAGTGTGTCTCTCTCATTTTACATACTCTATTCTCTCACTCACACTTCGGAGAGTGGCACACTTGTGGAGGAGGAGCTTTGCTGCTAGGAGAAGACTATCTCTTGTATTCTAGTTGTATCATTGCTCTATCTATCTCTGAGGAAGTTATTGGGGTTTTTCACCTTTATGGTTTTCCCCAAGTAAACTCTGTGTTTCTTGTGTGCTTGCATTATTGTGTCCATGATTGATATGCTGTAGATTTGTTGTACATGTTGTTCTCTCAGTTAAGATCCTAGATCAGATTGAAGTAAATTCTGAAAAGTTAACAGGATGCATCGTGCAAACCAATAATTTGTGCCCCATTTATTGAGCCTCCTCTAGCTGGGTTGTTTCAACAACTCCATGCGGGTCTACTGCAAGTAACACATGATCCCATTCATCAAACCAGTCCATGCATTTGCATTCATCCCTTTGACCACTGCTACAAGGGATGCAAAAGAAAACAAGTTTTCGCATCCATATTTCAAATAAGAGGTTGTTTGATCTTCGAACTGAATGAAATCCACATGTTCCTTGTACTATGCTGCAACTATAGGAACGTGATCAATATATGTCAACCACTTGCCAAAAATTTCTTACCACACGTCCTGTCACTGTTG
The DNA here is from genome assembly GCA_027924585.1 of Larix kaempferi. Taxonomy (NCBI): domain Eukaryota; kingdom Viridiplantae; phylum Streptophyta; class Pinopsida; order Pinales; family Pinaceae; genus Larix; species Larix kaempferi. The sequence goes on from BSBM01000003.1 coordinate 9,015,350, forward strand.
ATGTTTTCTGCTCTTTTGTTTGGTCTGACATTGTTGTATAGAACCATTGAACTATGGATTCTACATCTTGGATATGAGGGTTTGTGGTAAACTTCATTTCTTCCCTTTGTAGTGCGATCTTGATGCATGTACCGAACCCATTATGCTAGCCTTTGTCATGCCCGGTCTCAAACTAGTTCCATATATGCGACACATTGTAATTCTTATGAAAAATACTCTTCCATTGGAATACTCGGGCATTTTTTAACTGGCCTGCACAACCATCCGACCATATCCAATGCTGATCCATCTATATATCTCTCTCCTTCAACTGATCATAGAAAATTCGAAAACAATGTTGCACATAATGCAGATCATGGGTTCTATCACCACTTATGTAAAAGTTTGTCTCCTTCAATATTATCCTCTTGTCATTGCTGCTCTCTGGCCCATGCCTATACATAATATGTACCATGATGCTGACTGGTCTAAATGGTAGTATTGACTCTGGATTTCATTTTGTGGCTGAAGGGTGTAATTTTTTTGCAAAATCCACAGTTGACACTATGGTTCCAATGGGAAATGTGTCCCTTCATTTTCTGTACTGCTCATCTTGCCATCGCGCTACATGAACATGTTGAACATATTGCTCGGTTTTCTCGTAGAATTCCGTCAAGAAGTCACATACCGGTACCTGTTATCATGGAAACAAGGGAAATATTACAATGTGACCTTTGGAAAAATGTATATACCATAAATTGAACGTGTAATATGAAAAATATGCAATATTCTTTTGTACCTGTGACTTCACCAATGCAATCTTTTTACTTTCCTTGGCAATGTCTAATTGGTAGGTTATGTACTTGAAGCTATGCATCTCCACTACCATCCTTCCAAATTCATGCTCCTTGTTTTCATGAATGCAATGGTTCAAAAGAGAAAACCCACTACACCTAGAACATGTCCCATATAGACACAATTTTTCATAATATTTTTTTTCCTTCTGGCCTTGGACAAATGATGCTATGGATAAAGTCTCTCTATGCATTCAGTGGTAGTATTGATTCATTGCATCCCTCCACAATGTTAGTATGCAAATCACAAAATATATGTTTATATGTGTCATAGAAATATTCATATTCTACATGGCATCTACAACAACACGTGTTCTGATCAACGCATATATGAACATACCATGGTTTGCATTTCTCAAAGGACCTTTGGCCTGGGTTCAATTGTGTGTGCTCATTCCTGAATCTCTCAGTGTTTAGTTTGTGTGGTGTCAAGGAAGTGTTTAACGCGGGGTTCACATTCAGTAGAATCTTTTCTCAGCTCTAGCACGTCTCTTTGGTTTGTTGAAGGTTTGGTATGATCATGCCAAAAAAAAATTATTGACTTCTTAACAACATCAGTTAGCTTCCTATATCCATGAGGAAACCTACTGACAAAAGCCCAACAATCTTTTCCACCTGTAGTGTCAATATTTTCTCTTATAACATAGTAATTTTTAATAGTTTTTCTATTTAATTTAAGTATGTGAGAAGTGTGTGATAACAGGCGACGTTTCCTTGTGGACTTGCTTACAACTGATTTCGCTAATACACGATCAACCGAACATATATCTTTTGTATGATATGTCTTCCCAATCACATTAAATGCAGGTTTGAGATTTTTAACAATATAACTACTAGCCTCTGAACTTTTAACTATCTTTATGCCCAAAATTCTCCTAACAACAACTAAACATTGGAAATTTAACAAACATACTAATAATTGACATTTATCTGCATCACCCTTGGATTCAAAATATTCCTTGACCATTTTCCTGCATTGTCATTCAATAGTGTGTTTTGGAAACTTAACTTCAAGGATCGATAGAGAACTTTCACCCACATGAATACATTTAGGAGTTCTTTTTCTTGCACTAGACAGTTGAGGTAGGGAAGGTGGACATGAGGTACGAATCCCAGAGCTTGTTTGTTGTGGTGCTTCGTTCAGACGTTGGGCCATATTGGGAGTGTGATCGACATGACTGTGGTCTTCTTGGGAAGATTCCAAATTAATCATTGCTTGTATGTCCAACTCTACATACGCAACATCTCCTAATATACCTATGTCTTGAGGAACTTCAACATGACTCGTTGATGGATTGTTGGTTGGCGATTGTGTTGATGTTGGAAATTTAGTTGGGTCTGTTGGACACAACCGCTTTACCTGTGGTTCTAAACTAGAGGTTTCATGTCAAAAACTGTGTTAGGATCAATGGCAATGATTGGACCATGTCCCACTCTTTCCATTGCCAGCCTGGCCTTTTCTCTTACATCATTGACCTTTTCAATGGGAATATTCCTTCTAGATTTTTTTTCTCTGTTACATGAGTTTCCCATCTCCAAAAGTCTCTTTAAAAAAGGTATGAATTCTACCCTTTCAAAAGAAGCAACTAATAAGATATTAGTTCCATTATACAATAAACTTGACACATTCCAACATAATTTACCACTTTACAAATTAACACATACAGCTACAAACTATGCTGGTTTATTTGTGTTAGACCACGTATCTAAGGAAAGAGTTAGGGTGTAGTATGCTAAGGATAGGTAAATTAGCCTAAGATAGGGTTCAGATGGAAAGAATATGGTATCCTAGGGATTTCATAATTATCAAATAGACATAAAGACAAACTACCTTCCTTATCATGTCTAGAAAATTATGTATTTTGAAATGATCTAGTGCGTTGGCACTAATGAACTTATCCACCATGAATATGTAACAAGTTTCCAACTCAAGCGTCCAAAGGCCATGTTGCAAAGCCAAGTGCTTGAATTATAGAAGCCGAGTTATGTAAGCCATGCAAAGTTGAAGTCACGTGAAGTTTGAGTTATCAAGTTATATAAATTGAGTCTCCCATGCAAAACCAAATCAAACTATTTTCCGAGTTGAGAACTCAAGAACGTCTAATCCAAGTCATGAACTCAAGTGTCTAGACCGAGTTGAGAAATCAAGTGTACAATAGAGTATTCATGTGTTTACAGGTATTACAATTATAGGACTAGCACTATCTCCCAGGTTATAAGACTAAAAATATTGCAACAATCATTTAAGAACATAATTGAGGCTCAAGAAAAAAAAGGTGACTTCCTTTGTGTTCAAAAAGTAGTGGAAGTCACAATAAGAGGAGTGAAATATTCTTTCTTTCCAACACCCTATGATGAGATGACATCACACATAATAAGGTGCATTACCTATGAGTTCAGACACAACATGGTGCTTGGTTATCCTTTTAAATTTCTTTCCCATCTAAGTCATCAGATAAACATCATTATCCCTTACAATTCCAATAAATATAGATGATGGTTGGTCAAGTGTAGAATGGAGAAACTAGTGTCTTTCCTAGCCATGAATTCATAAAACTTTTGGTAATAACACCCTACAACAAGCATGCCTCGGGATGTCTTGGGAATAGTTTGATAGTTTTTCTACATCAAATAAGATAAAGAGAATAAGCTTACTAATTACACAATGAGGAGATTGCAAATTCCCCCAAGGAACGAGAATTCAATGAGGTAGAGGAAAGTAGTCAAGCTAAAAGGCACGATATTAAAGAAACATTATGATAAACGTAGCATGAAGAGGAGAGCATGGACAAAATGTCATCAAATATTCAATATGGACCCTCTCCCATGATTGATTATTATGATTTTATTCAAATTGAAGAGTCTCAAGAGAGAATATCATCCATGCCATCCTCGTGTGAAATCAAAATATATTCATGGAAATAATTATTGGTTTATGAGTTTTTTTAGATGTGAAATTGGGAATTCTTCTTGTCAAATTCATTGTTGTCTATGCATGGATATTACTATAGGAATATGATAAAACAAAAATCCATGGGAGAATCGCAAACCCTATGAATGAAAACAATTATTTACAATTCACTATACCTATTGAAATGATCTCTACTTGCAATGGAAACTGGTAGCTTGAATGTATCCACTAGATTCCAAGGCCGCTGAAGATGTTTGTTAGATTCCAAGAGTGATTTTGTGTCCAATAGATCAATGAGTGTCCAAAAGATCAATGAATGTAAGCCAATTTTCAACCTGCAAGAGCTTAAACATGTGAAGTGAGTGAAAATCCTGGGTTTTTTGGTAGCAATCCCGAGAACAGAGAACTATTTTTTTTGTTAACTAGAAGCAGGAGTGCGTATGCATGTTTTTAGCACGTATGTGTCATTAGCGTGTACGTGCTAAAAACATACATACACACCCCTACATAATGTTTCCACCATTAATTGACCAATGTTTACCCCATTTAATGCCAAACGTTCAATACTTCGTGAATATTTGCATACATTGGACTATACTTCAAAAGTGGATAAATGAATGGCTAAAGAGAGGAGGTTTAAGGCTTCTAGGGATTTAAGGGTTTAGGACTTAAGGGTTGAGGTCTTAGAGATTATGACTTTAAGGATTATAGGTTAGGTGTTTTAGGAAGTAGGGTTGTGGGATTATAGGTTGAACGGTTCAATGGTTTAGGGGTTAAGGGATCTAGTGGTTTAGGGAGAGTGAGAGGTAGAGAGTGATAGAAAGAGAGGAAGGTGAGAGAGAGATGTAGAGAGAGATGGGATAAGGGGGAGATAGAGAGAAATAGATCATGGGGTTAAGGGGGGAGCAATAACATCCCACATCATACCTGCAGGGGTCGTGCCCGGTGCAACACCACACAGGATTTGAAATGTAAACATGCTTAGAGGGTGAAAGAAGAGGATTTATATCTAAATGAACGTTTCATAGCTTAGGAACTACGATATGGGGATGAAATGATTTGGGACCTAGGCCCTAAATAATTTGGATATTGTTTTTTGTCACACCGAAGACATCCCATAGGGCCTCAAACATGGCCGAGTAGGGAAATAATACAAAAAAAACCCTCTCGTAACTCTAAGTTTCAAAAAAAAATGTAAGGGGCCCATGGATTTTCCCTAGGGGGGTGTTGTGGTCACAACAATGGGATACATGAGACATGAGTAGGTTTTTTAAATTGAAACAAGGGATTTAAGCCCTAAATAACCCTCTTAACCTCAAGTTCCATGAACAAAACCTAAAATCCACAACATGAGCCCTTTATAAGGTTTCTCTGGCATCAAAGTTGAATGCGAGTGTCATTACAATGTCTTGGGAATCATGTATGAGTATTAAACAAGAGCCTTTATCATCTTTTATTCTTAGGCATATGGAAACCATTAGTTGGATATAGATTGTCATTAGCATGCTTTATGCACTGTGGATGGTTCTTGGGCCCTTAACCCTAGTCTTGTGAAAAAAGCAATAGCCTCAAGCCCTTGGCCATGGTTTATGGAGGAAAATAACAATCTTAAACCCTAAACATATTTTTTCGAGATCAAAATCAATGAATGCATCCTCACACTACCATGCAAAACCATGGATATGTTGCAAAGCCTTGAACATCATCAAAGAATGAAAACAAGTTCATCGAGATCTTACTGAAGCATATTTAGCTCAATTGAATTCCACTTGAGCCTTAATTGAAACTTCTTGACATCAAGCGTCGTCAATAACACATAGAATCCATGACACTATCCCTCTACAAGGAGTCTTTTGCATTTCAATTGAATATGGCTGCCGTTATGATCTCTTGGGCATCAAGGATTTATCTTGGTTCCTTAACCATGGCTAGTGGAGGGAAACAAGAGCCTCCAACACTAACTCTTGCTTCTTAGGCACAAACACCATGAATGAGTCCCTGAACCACCACATATGAAATATATAAGGTATTAGTCAACTTCAAATGTGTTTTGTGTCAAGGCAGGGATATACTTTCTATTGGAAAGGCAAACTCCATTGACTAGCAATATTTGTTTTTTCCATATAAAAATATTTGCAATGTTTTATAATGTTTAATAAAATTTGAATATTAAATATAATATTTTGAAAATTAAAATAAATTTATGTTTTTCTTAAATACAAAATTATGATTTTTTTATTGGTTGAAAGCACTTCTGATGAGACATAATTCTCAGTAGTGCTTTTATTTATCTAAATTTAAAAATAAATAAAATTATTTTTTAAATTAAAATGGCATAAAACTGCCACGTCCAGCGGCTGGTACAATGCTTTATACGGTTTAGCTGTCACTACTGACAGATTGGTCTTGAATCCAATCAAAATCAGCCGCCAATCGTTGCTCACCTATAACTTTATTTGTGTATTCAGAACCATACCATACCATTACATCAAATTTATCAATGATCTGTTTGAGAATTATTCTCATGTACTTCGCGCTTGAGACTACCTGTTACGTCGATCCGGCATTACGGTTACTTTCTTGGTGTTCTCGGGAATTGACGGTTCGGTGATGTAGAGTTGTCAGTGTAGAAGAAGTGAGATTATGCGTTCTTAATCCTCAGCATATTCAAACCTTGAAATATGAAATTACAGGGAGACCGCGACACTACCACCTGGCACGAGAAACCCAAAACAGAGAGGAGCTGACGGTGTTGGTCCCAGTTATGGCACTGTAGTGGTGATATTGCAGCGGTTCCTTGAAGACAACTAGTTGTTATTGTTTCCATTTTGCTGAGCCATAACTCTGCAACAAGCCTGTGTGTGGAATGCATTAGGTAGAGGAGGACTGTTTAAAAATGCATTGTCACCATAGCAGGGACATGATTCAACAGGTCTATACATTCAATGATCAATTTTCAAGTTGATTTCGATATCGAAACATGGTTGAAGTGCAATCATGCTCTCGAGATCTACTGCAAGGAGGAATAATGGCGGTCGCTGGAGCCTTAATGCTATAATGCAACCACTTAGTAGTGAATGTACCACTCTAACAAAATTCCCAATGAACATTACAAAATGGACCAAATGCATCCAATGTTCTATTATTTCGTTTTGCTACTGGAATTCTGCTACTCCATTCTATTGCCTCCTTAATGTAAATTCTCACCTTTTTATGCTAATTTATGTTCCTTAATGGAAGGGATATTGGTGATCATTTTCTTATTAGAAATAGTATCTACTTCATAGTTCTATTTATTGTCTTGAACCCTTCACAGTTATCCGGAGCTACATGGGCAAAGACAGTTGGGGTGCATTACTTGCTAAAAACCAACATCTTATGACACGTTAATAGCCTGTCTTATATTAATTCAATATTTATGTTATTTGAGATGAGCATTGACTCACCGAATCAAAATTTCATTTACTAAATTTGCCAATAATAATTAGGGTTTTACACTAGATTTACAAATCATTACATTATTCAACAAAAACTTAGAGAAGTTTCCAGAGGTTCCAAATTTAAATACAAATGATGTTGCCGTTGTTCCTTGAAGAGAACGAGCTGTTACGGTTGTGGTGTTGCCAAGCCAAACAGTGGTTAAGCTTGTTTTACAAATCGAACACATTAAATAAATAGCACCACACCACCAGATCGGTCCAACTTTGTTCTATCACAATTGTAGGGGATCAAAGGTGATTATGGGCGATTGTGAAAAAGAATATTGTGCCACGTAGTCTCACCAAGATACCTCTTTGCTTGAGCTAGTGGAGCACATACCAACTGTGATTCTAGCTCATAGGTAGATATGATCACCGCGTCACTAAAAGCAATCAGGCCGCTAGACTAGTTAAGCAGTCAAACTGATGTAACCAAAATCTGATATGTTAAATCAAGTCGGATATTTGACGAGGGTTTTGCTGCCACAGTTCATTGTAGAAAATATCTCCAGACCTTAAAGAAAGAAAAACATGTTATCAGTTCACCGTGTCATTAAATTAATGAAGATTCCGCCAATTTGCAACGATGTCACTGTTTCAAAGTAACAAATTGCAAGGGTTGATTCGCAATTTTATGTGGTAGGAAATCATTTGATTGAAGTGGTGAATCACCAATTGTTTGATTGTTTGAGATTATTTTTTCCGAGAAGAAAAATATGTAACTTTGTTATTAAGTATAACTGAGTTACATCAGAGGGACCTTTTCCAACGTTGCAACGATGCCGAGGGAACACCAGAAAAAACACTAAAGACCAGAGTTCTTGAAAGACTATTACATTGTTCATAAACATAACGAAAGATGCAGAGACTATACGAGAGATGCAGATACATAACGTTGCAACGATGATTGTTTGAGATTATAGTAAAAGCTTGCAATCAGGTTTTAATATAATGGTGCCACAATTTGAATGTTCAAGTTTGCCATTGCTATAGGGCAATATTTAATTTTGGTTACATCAAATTACAAGCATGTTGAACTTTACATTTACTCTGAGCAGGTAAATTTTCTACACAGAAAACGAACAAGGAAAACTTTATAGAAGACATGTGAATTTTACATTTAAAGTAAACGAGTAAAATTTATATACATAAAATGTTGTCGTCAAAATCGTATAGAAAACTCTTTACCAGGACAAGTTACGAGTATACCATATAAGCCACAATGCTTTAACCCACTGAAAATCTTACTTTATAAACATGTCAAAATCAATTTAGATAATCAACTTTTTATGTGTCAAAACTCATTTCAATCTAGAAATCCTGGAAGATGTAAAGCTAGCTAACTCCGTGCTATCCTCTTAAATGCATAAAAATTGAAAATAAAAGAAGTTATTTATTTGATAATATTTAAAGTTAATTTTTAAAAATATATGTGCTAAATATTTTGGATATCATTGATATTTATTTCAAGCTGGAACTTAACTCATGAACGCATATCCAATTTTTCAAAGTTCATGAAGTTCTTTTGGCATCGATTTACTAATGGTCGAGGCCACTTACATTGGAAAATCAATCATTTTCACTAAAAGAGCTAAAGTCAAATGATTTTTAAAACCAATTAATATCTACAACGATCTTCTGATTCAAAACTTGAAAACTTCAACAGATTCTTCGACAAGCCATTCATTTTCTTCTGGGCAATCCCAGTACCCATTTTCTACCACACAATCCCAGTCAATTTTGTTGGATTGGCGCTTGCTCGTAAGTATAAAACATAAACATGGTCAATATCTTCCATCTAGTTGCTTCACCAAATCACCTTTACTCGGTCACGAGAAGACCATTTTTTAGCAAAATTGGAAATCTTGTCTGTTTGGAGATATAACAACCATAGAGAAATGACAGATACAATTTCAACAATGAAGAACAGAACATCATCCCTGGTTGTAAACAGCTAATTCCTAGAATCATACACCCGATAACCAAAATACCAATACTGACAACCAAAATTTGATAGTAATCCCAATACCAATACTGACAACCAAAATTTGATAGTTGTCGTCTCTCCATGGATAAACAACCATTGCTACCACACAGGGAGAATTCATGGGTATATTGGGTTGTGGTAGAATTCATGGGTATATTGGGAAGCAAAGTCTTGTTTGGTTTTGGTGAATAAATTATAAACAACAAGGAAGCCTTTTATGTTCTCTCTTACCTACAAAACTCCACCTCATGCTATAGCCCTATCAAGCCTTGAACATGTTATAGAACAACGGCATGAAGTTTTAATTATTAAAAAAAAATTCTGTCAAAAATTTAATTATGTTAATGTCTCAAATAATTGTTTCCAATGTCCAACGATTCAGATCTGAGTTTGGATAATGAACACCTCTATAGACTTTAGTAGTTACATCATTGCATAGAGGGGGACCCGATGTCCCATAAACAAGGGGGCTTCATAGAACAAATGGGTGTATGGCTTAGTTGCAAACTTACAAATAGATTATTATTATTATTCAACCAAGACTAGTGAGGTGCTCTACAATCTAGCATGGGGGAGATGTTGTCACAAAACATAACATAATGTTATGCTACCAAAAAAAAGGTAATTTAAAAAATCATGTTAGCTCATAAAATAAAATTAAGACTAAAAAAATATACACCTCAAGAAATTGGATCCCTCTCGGTGCGTGATAGATCCAATTTTAAATGGTTCTATATTGGTTATTACCAAATCATGTGATGCTATGAAACGTCTATTGCTTCATTCATTTCTTGCATCCCTTTTGTTCCAAGTGCATTGAATCGAATCATGCACTTTATCCACTATCCTTTGTTTTGTTTCATCAGTGCTCTAGATAGTGTGAGATAATCAAACTTTAGTAGATGGGTACCTTAATTTTCCTGGAATCCCAAGTGCAACAACCATGTCAGAGTCTAGTACAACAATCACAACAATATAGTCCACTAGTGCCTCCTCTGCCAATAACTTGCTAAACTCATACATAGACTATGCAAATAATTGATCTCGGAGAAAGAAAAATATGTGTTAAAAAACACAATCTTTCCTATGATTCTACGGCATCAAGCACATTGTGCTCATGCCATTGTGCTCATGCCATTTCACCAAGGCTCACCTCACATTTGTAGCTTAGTTTCATAAGTTCCAATAGACACATGTTAGAGGGGGAGGATCACAACCCTATTCTTTTTCCTTTCCATTACTAGGGGGTTGCATGTGACCACCATATTGTCCTTTGTCAATAAAATGAAAGAAAAAATGTCTTTAAGATTTTCCATGTATTCATCCAACCCCTAAATAGAAGACTTTTCTTTCGACTATGCAATGAAATGAGATGAGGCACAACTTCTATATTAGAGCTAGTCTTGCAGATGGAACCATGTCCTGAAGCCTATTTTGGAGCTCTTATAATTGATGAAATTCCCATTGTGCACAAATCCCATGGATCCAGTGACTCCCATAATCCCCACAAATAATTGCACATTCCTCACCAAAGGGTTTTCCACTTTTTCCACTTTTCGTTTATATTACAATGTTTTCCATCTTCCTACCATCATTTCCAAATCATTCATTAATAATGTAGTCCCCCATACCTCTGTAGATGTTCTTATCACCTCAATAACAAGATCAAGTTTTTTCAATAACCATCACTCTTTTTTACTGTTAGGATGATCATAATTCGCACTAATATTTCATCATGTTGGTATTTCGAACAAGCAAAGATAAAGACCTTGACTCCCTCATAGTTATAGATACAACATTTTGTCACACTAGACATATTGATACACATAACCATAAAATGTGTTCACATGTAGCACAAATAATCAAATGAATAAACAAATTCAATGAACAAATATCCCAAAGAATCCTATAAAGCCCCACAATGTGTCTTCATACTCTGAGCGAGGAGGATCCACAAGTATATCCACTATAGTTGTATAGCAAGGAGATATTCTACCAATTGGAAAAATATACTTGGACTTCAATCTTTCTCATATGGGGACTACCCTTTTGTCTTTTCTAGCAGTCCTCACATGCTAGGAATCAATGTTCAATCTTACTAATGAAAACAAAAAATGAATTCAAGGCCTCCATGCCAAGTGGATTCTTCAATATATTTCTTAGAATATTTTCAATAGTCATAGTTTTTATTTTTATTTTCGTTTATGCACATGATTCTCAAGTAATGGAAATAAAAGGCATTAGATAACCCTTAATTGAGAGTCCATGTCCGTCCATTTATGATACCATATTAAAATTGGGCATAACTAAAGAGATAAAATAAACAAAAGCAAGAATAAAATGTACACAAGAGAAATTACCTTAGAATCCTTTTCCTAGAAAACCAACTACAAATAGATATATATTATTAATTTTTCCATTCCCACCAACTTGACAATTCCCCATGTCACTTAAGGATTTCTGGTATGGATTTATTCAATCCTTTAACTATATTTCATCACAAGCCAATACCATGTGAAAACACTCACATATGGTAATCCTAACGATGACCAAATATAGGTTAACCAAACTACTCTTTCAGTGGCTCAAGGTTAACTTAATAAGTGTTAATTTTTTTACAGTGACTCATAAAGTAACATAGTATGCATAACTAGTAATATAATTATATGTGCGTCTCAAGGAATATATAAATTTTGGATTACGGTTGTAGTGATAGTTGAAGATAGATAAATTATCATGGACATATGAGTCTTTTTCCAATTTTTTGTTTTCATCATCCTCCATCATGTTCCACTTCCTTTGGCTTAGCCACATGGGATTAACCAATACAAACATTCTATAATTAGACTACATCTCTTCACTTAAGATTTACCCATAACTATTCCTTAAGCTACAATATATTATATGCACAAAGAAGTTGTTTTACAATATACACAAATCCAACTCTAGTTTTGAATCATCTCTACAATAATGTTATACTTAGTTAATTATTTATTAGATCTCAATTATATAGTGCAATGCAAGGAGCATGATCATTTGTATAGTAAAAATACCACAACAAAGATGTATATGAAACACCCAAGGTGGATGCCTCAACTTTATTAATATGAAAATTTTACAAAGATGGATTAAGGGATCATGGTCAACTGCATGCAACTCTTTAATATAATACAAATATCCAATGGATAATTTCCTATAACAATTTTCAATCCAACCCATAAAGAATTTGATGGTTCACCACCTATATAACTTATACCTTCTACAAGTCACTCATCCAATGTCCATTTAGTCCACTTTGCCAACCTTAGGCTTAACACAACCAGAGAAGTCCTTCTCCACCCTTATATGAATGAGCAACGATAAATGAATTTACATCATGGATGTGTCTTCTATATATAATGGATGATGTATTTCCTTTTCCTTCTTCTAAGGTAACTTGAAATCCACTCTACATCTAAAGTGGACCTAACGTGTAATTCGTTCCCCAAACTATGGAATGCTTATCACTTTTGGTTTGCACGAGTACATTGTGGGCCTAAAGAATCCCAATATTTGAGAACTATTCTTTCATATTTCTTCCACAAGTTTCCATTGTTTCCATTACAAATTATGAAGGGGTTCCTATTGTCATCTTCAAGAAAAGGCCTTATACTCTCCCCCAATAAACCTATTGTGGGGTTTAACATGTTATTGATGGATGAAAAAGTGACAATGTTTAAATTATGAACGTGCTGAAGCAAGAATGGACTTGCATCATGAGAACATGCATTCATTCATTTTTCTACCAACTTGGTGCATTACTAACCACCACACAGACTACCACAATTTTTTCCAAATAGGCATGCAGAAGAACATGCATTTTTTGACTCATTGGGAAGGTATTGAAGATATATTGAAATTTGTATTATTATATTTTTATTTTTATTCGAAAACAATTGTTTATTTTGAAAACGAATAGAAAATGAATTTTTAGGTGCTGCTCAATACCTGAAACCACCACATAGTCCCGCTCAAGAAGATACTTGGTCCTCAATGGTATGAAGGTGCTCTTATTATGTTTTTTACATGTGGGATAGGTTTTAGGGACTTGATTATTGGAAGGGGAGGAAAACAAGGTAATTAGGCTCTCAATGAATCTCTAGGGATCTTGCACCATGAATAAAGCTTCTAGTAAGTTTTAGGAGGAAGAGAAGGACCACTATCCCTTCCTCCCACTCAATCCATACAAAAGAGGAAATATATCTTTGGGAAACCAGACACTGGCGGATAGCTACGGTGGTCGAAAAAATATCATCATCATTGTGGATTGACTTTTGATAGATTTTCCCCATGAAAAGTATCCCACGATCGTCGCAGTCGGGGTATACAGATACCAAATTAGAATCCAAAGTGAAACGTTGTTATAAGCAGTTGATTGTTAGTGGAATCTGTTAGAGCTTGAGGTTGGTGTCCTTCATATTTTCTTCGACTAAAGGATCCGACTGGGAGCCAAAGAAAAAAGGTTGATATAAGAAGTTGATTGTCGAGGGAATCTATCAGAGCTTGAGATTTCTGTCCTTCAAAGTTTCTTTGAATAGAGGTTCTGATGGTGTCCTCACTCTTCATCGATTCATAATAAGAGGAGGACAAGGAGCACTGGCCCTTTCTCCCACTTTAGTAATTTTTTGAAGGAAGAGAAGGACCACTAACCCTTCCTCACACTCACTCCATTCGGAAGAGGAGGAGAAGGATCATGGGACCTTTCTTGGAATTTTCTAATTTGAGTGAGTAGGAGAAGGTGTCATTTCCCTTTCTCACACACTAGTCATTTCAAGAGGAAGAGAAGGAGCATTAACGCTTTCTCACATTTCTTCCATTCGAGAGAGGTGATCGAACATGGGCCCTTTCTCACACTTCTACAATTTGAGTGAGGGGGAGAAATATACTTGGTTGTTTCTCACACTTTTTCCATTCGAGTGGTCCTTTCTCACACTTCTACCATTCGGGTGATGGAGGTGATGGAGCACTGGCCATTTTAATCAGTTATTTAGAACTAAAATATATATTGATATATCAATTATTTAGATTTATGCATTCCTCACAGCTAATTATTAACTTAGCTATTTATCTATATATTATAATTTCTACCCTTAACATTTTATAATTAATTACCTCATGTTTTTTTAAGTGCCTTATTTTGTACACATTTGCTCCATTTATGCCCTATGCTAGCTCCATTTATTTTAATCTAATTACTTTTAAAAAAAATTAACTTTCAGTTTTGGTATTTAACGTTGCATTTAACTTAATCATGTATTTAGAATTGACCATTCTAATTTATATTTACCAAGTCTTTAACCATTGAATTTATCTTCCAATGATAATTTCAATTCATCACAATCCTAATGGATACTCCTTCTTACCCTTTATATACCACTAGCCACACTATACTCTTTTGTAGTTTTTTTGCAACTTCATTACAATCCATTGATGATCGGTGGGATATCCACTCAAAACTTCAGACGCTTCCTAAACTCCAACATTGTGATATGCAAGAAAATAGAGGAATGATGAATACAATTTGAGGCCAACCATAAAAGGTAATAAAATAATAAAAAATTAATCTAAATAGGAGCATTCATCGAAAAAAAATTCATTTTCCTTTTCAAATCATGAACAGTCAAATCTTTTCATGACCGAATTAAACTCAATGCCTTGATGATAGTGAATCTCTACACAAGGGTGAACCCCTCTAGCACAAATTTTCTTTAAAAATATTTACAATTCCCATGAAAAGATAACAAAATATACAAATATGGATTTATCTATGGTTAGTAACACTAAACAAGAGGCCATTTAAACTAGGTTAAAATCCTTCGTGCAATCCATATCACCACGAAAAGGCCAAATATCCCATAAAGAGGACATGTGTGGTAGCTCAAGCCATTCCTCATGGATTTTGAGCCTTATAAGCTACCTTTTTGTTGGAATCTATTTAATACTAAGAGGGGGGGATGAATCAATATTAGCACAGTTATGAGAAGTTTTTAACTTCTTAGATGATTAATATGAACTTTAATTATGCATCCACCATAAATAAAATAATCATCCACATATGCTCAAAACACAAAACACAGAACACAGAACACTTTTAATATTTATGGGGAAATCCAAACGGGAGAAAACCATGGAATGTTGTTTTATAATGAAAATATTACATTTAAGGAAGCACCAACTGGAAGGAGGCGCCGACCTGAAGGAAGCACCAACTCCCTTTTTTTTCTAGCACCAACTGGAAGGAGGATACAAACCTCTGTTTATTTCCCTGTCCTGCCGCCCATATATATAATAATAAGATATTGCACTACTAAACTTATGATTCACGCACACTTCATATATATTGTTGTTCTTTATGTTGTGTGCACCTCTTGTGTGTTCTAATATTGCAGTCACTGTGTTGCATACATCACTTGACTTCACACTCAACACTTCACTTCATCTAATGTCACACTACATATATTGTCTCATGCTTCATCAAATTACCTATTTTGCGCCAAGATTCAATATTCCATTATGCTACTATGCATATGCAATCTTAACTGATACTACGCATCAATTGAAAACTTGTTGTTCTGACTTCATGCACCAGTATCAGATGGAACTACACACCTTCAAAGATATGTCTATTATGTTTAGGTGCAATATTATTTAGAAAAGTTGTGACCGTATGTGCATCATATGATTTGTCCTTTCGGTTTAACACACTTGTCTCGGATCATCCTTATCATGATGCTCATCCTTGAATGTGTTACAACTCTGTCTTTGTGCATCTAATGGATTGCCTTATTTCTCACACTTCAACTTAGTCTTAGTGCATCGGAAAAACTTCTTCAGTTCGCACATCACAAGATATATTTCAAATATGTCTATGTGCTTCTATTTTAGAACATATGTGACTGTTTGCGTGTTGTCTACGATATTATCATTCAGTCCTCAAGCACTTGCGCATATTATGTAATTATACCTTTCTATCTTCGTGCAACTATGACAGATCTATGGCATCATTCTCTGCACCGTCAGCTATTCCATTCCTCTGCTTCTGTGCACTTATCTCTCTTGCTAGCCTCATGCTCTTTTTGTTCCATAAGCCCGTGATGCCCCAAGTATTAGAAGCTTGATAAATCTGTATCTTCTAGATTTTCAGTTATAAGCTCTTCATCCTTGTTCTCAAGCTTACATCAAATCTCCAACTTGCTTCTTATTTATACTTGTCCTGTGCAAATTGTATGTCCACAAGTTAGCTATGGCTTTCCTTCTTCTTTACTTCACGATTCATGCTTCCTCCACTTGTCAACTTATGCACCATTGAGGTGTAAGCTCTTATGGGTCTTTTCGCATAGATGGTCCTCGCCTTAGTGGGAATTTTACCCTTGTGGTGTGGTCTTGCACCCTTAATGTACCATTTCCCATGCAAATTACGCCTATGATATCTTCAATTGCCACACCCTTTTTGGTACTTGTGCGTGTTTCAAAAACTAAAAGCATATTCCAATTGATGAGCCTTTCGTGCTTTCTGGACTTGCATAATTGTTCAACCATTTCTTGTTCCAAGCTAATTGTGCACTCCCAAATTTTGTCCAATCAACTCTTTGGATTTATTTCGAACTTGAACCTTGTCCAATCAACTCTCTTGCTTGCTTGCGCACTCCCAAACTTTTGTCCAACCAACACTTCAGCTTTTACCTTGAAGGACTATGACTGGATGAAATTAAGACCTGCTCATGTACCACATGTACTGAATGTATTCCTTATGTACTTATGCAAACTAGATATTTTTTATGTTCCTATGGATATTCTTCTTTAGACTGGCATCCATGTCTTTATTCATCTTGCTTACACATATACTTCTTCAAAGTGGCTTCCATATACTTCTTCAAAGTACCTTTCATATACTTATTCAAACTGGCAGAGGAATATTGATTCCTCTTTGACATTAGTTGACATCAATGACAACCAAAGTTCAACAATACGTCCCTTTGGAATTGATATCATCACCTTATGAAGATGTGCATAATTATCTCCTAAAGTCTGCATGCTTCATTTATTCTTGTTGCAGTACTCCCCCTGTGTGCTTTTCCAGTTTGAACCTTTGACATCTATGCATTCTGCTGTCAATGCTTTTTCTACTTTCTATTACTTCTATGCAAATCGCATGCTTCATTACCATTCTCATTGCGTTGTTGCATGCTTTATGATAAGCTTCATTCTCTTTATGATCAACTTCATGCTCTTTCTCCCCCTTTGACATCAATGGAAAAGAGGTGCCATCACTGCACAAATATTGGTTCTCCTTTCTTCTATTTTGTACTGGGATTCATTTAACTGCTTACTAGGATATCTCCCCCTGTCTTCATACTTCAATATCTCGCTGAAATTTCCGCGCTGGTACCCTACAACCTGTACATTGTTTTCATAGCTATCTCATATAAACTCCCCCTTTAGAGTTGTTATCTTCATTATGTATCTTGATCTTCTATTCCTCTTATAACTGTTCAAAATACATCATCATTCCTTCAGTAGATCTTCATGTAATCTTCCTATTGTGCCAATTGCTCAATCCCGAGTTCCAACTGCATTTATGGCTCCTTGTCAAGGTTCTCATTATGCTGCGGATTGAGGATCACACCCAGTTTTTCCTTGAGATATTCAAATGTGTTTCATGGTAGATTTTTTGTAAATGTATCCACAATCCATAATTTAGTATCGGCATATTCTAACTTGACAGTATTTTTGATAACATGCTCTCTCACAAAGTGATACTTTATGGGAATATGTTTGGTTTTGTAGTGCATAACAAGATTCTCTAGATACCGATTGCGCTTGCATTGTTGCATAAAATTTGTATTGGTTAGTAAATATTTATTTGCATATATTTTAGATTTTGTTTCATCCATAGTACCCTTGCACAATAGGAATCCGCTACAATATTTTCTACTTCTGTTGTGGAAAGTGCGACCGATGGATTTTTTTTGTTGAACCAAGATACAATGCAATTTCCTAAGAAAAATGCCACTCCACTACTACTTCTTCTATCATCAATGCTACCTTCCCAGTATGCTTTACTGTATGCTACCAAGTGTAGATATTTACTTTGTGGATACCATAAACCAAATTTCATGCTCGCTTTCAAATACCTGAATATTCTCTTAACTACTTGAACATGTGTTTCCTTGGGTGTTTCCTGATATCTTGAAACAAGTCCAACAACTTGCATGATATATGGTCTTGAGGAAGTTACATACAACAAGCTACCTATCATAGATTTGTATAATCTTTCATCCACTTCCTCATCTTCATCCTCTTTACTTAAATTGCACCCAGTGACCATGGGTGTACAAACTGATTTGCAGTCTTCCATGTTAAATTTTTTTAGCATCTCTTTCACATACTTAGATTGAGAGATGAAGATGCCATTATCCAATTGAGATATCTGTAGTCCAAGGAAAAAGGATAATTTTCCAAGCATAGACGTTTTGATTTCCTATTGCACATCCCTGGAAAATAGCTTACTCATTCTGTCGCCATTGCTTCCAAAAATAATGTCATCAACATATACTTCAACAACTATCATTTTCAATTTTTTGATTTTTCTATAGAGATTATTGTCCACACCACCCCTTCTAAATCCTTGTTGTTTCATATATTTTTCCAATCTTGAATACCAGCCCTTGGGAGCCTGTTTGAGTCCATACAAAGTTTTCTTTAATTTCCAGACATAATCTCTATTATCTAAATGTGAGAATCCATCTGGTTTTTCAATGTATACTTCTTCTTCAAGATCTCCATTTAGAAATATTGATTTCACATCCATTTGATATACTTTAACATTTTCGGCACAAGCATAGGCCAATAATAGTCTGATTGCTTCCATTCACGCAATAGGGGCAAATTTTTCTTCAAAGTCTATAACCCCAATCTACGCATAACCTTTGCACACCAGTCTTGCCTTGTTTTTGACAACTTGTCCTTCTTCATTTAGTTTGTTTCTGAATACCCATTTTGTGCCAATAACATTATTATTCTTGCATCTTGGAACAATTTCCCAGGTCTCATTCTTTTCAATTTGATCTAATGCTTCATTCATGGATTTTACCGAATGTTCATATGTTTTGGCCTCTCCAAAACCTTCTAGTTCTATTTGAGATAGCAAAGAAAAATGAACTTCTTCAGTTGAATCTCATAGGCTTCTTCTAGTTCTTACCCTAGTCTTTTTATCTCCGATAATCAAATATTCTGAATGATTCTTTTGAACATACTTGGAGGGAGCCTTTGTATCCCGTCTTTCATCTTCTAATTCGCATTGATGTATCACCTCCTATGGTTCTTTTGCTTCTTTATTTTCAAGCACTTCCTCGTATGACTGTTCAAGCATAGGTAGATCATCATGATCTTCTACTCTCATGTGGGTAAGTACTTCATCAACTTTCACGTCTGAGATTTCCACGATCTTTTTGAGTAGTAGATCACTTGTAATCTTTTCTTCTGATAGAATAACCAAGAAAAATTCCTTCATCTGACCTAGAGTCAACCTTTCCAAGATTTTCATTGTTTCTTTTGATGTATCACTAATGCTTCCAAATATATTGAAATGCTTAACTATAGCAGGTATTCCTTTCCAGATTTCATAAGGTGTTGAACAACTTTTTTTCCTAACATGACATATGTTAAGAATGTGGACAGTTGTATGAATGTCCTGAGTCCAAAACATGTATGATAACTTTGATTCATTCAACATTGTTCTGGCCATTTCCTGCACAGTTCTGTTTTTTCTTTCCACCACTCCATTTTGCTGTGGAGTTCTGGAAGCTAAGAATTGTCTTCTAATTCCATGTTTTTCACAATCTCACAAAAGGAAGGCTTACTAAAGGCAAAAAACCCCCAATAGTAGCAACATCACTTTCAACCTCAGTTAAGGACCTCATGAATTAGCTAAATCAGATATGGAAGCTAATGATTGATGAAAAAGTAGTACAATGATGGATTTTTTAGAGAAAAATATGGAGGATGTGTTGTTCAAAAACTAGACAAATTGCCAAGCCCATAAAAGCACCTAGCTTTATCCTTATCCACTGAAAATCAGAATAAGCAGGACAAATCTGTGTAAAAGCAAGAAAACACTCTTATCATTATGGACTATCATAAAAAGCAGACATAATATACTAGAATCTATCTGAGGGTGCACTTATGGATAGTGATGACAAGATGTGAGCCTAAAAATGCAATATGAGGCCAACAATGGTATGTATGAGGCCAATATTTTATTTTGCTCAGAATTCAAAATAAAATACTCATAGGAGAACATGAGAGAGATATGGAAGTCTTCATCATCAACAACTGTATATATTAAATAAATTTCTGCAATTTCTTCTTCTTTTATTTGAACAACTTATTTAGAGAGAGTTGAGGCTGAGACATCAAGAGGGAGAGCACATGATGAGGTGCTATATTCGCTCCAATAATTAGCTTCTTATTTCTGCACTCCAAAAGCTCTATTCAGATTATTCCAGAGCTCAAATGGATACTAAACATAATCTATGAGATAATGCATATTCGGAGACATGGCCAAGCACATAGCTCTGAGTTCTTTGTCATGGTAATTTAACCATTCATTTTTCTCTTCAAAGGAATTAGGTTCACTCACAACACCAATAGACAAATCATAGAGACATTGTCTCTTGAGAGATGCAACCATATTTGGGTTCCACTCAACATAATTGAATGGAGTAAGAGAAGGAACCGATTTCGAATCCATGAAGTTTTTGTACCTGCAAAAAATACCTGCGAAAAAAAACTCAAGAGGAAAACTATGTAATCTCAATCATTCTCTGATACCATGTGAAAATTTGAGCACAGTTTGGATTTAGTTCATAGAAAATCCTCACAATAAATTTACAAGAATGCATAGAAGAGAGAAAATTTGATCAGAATCACATGAGAAAGAAAACTAAATTGAGTAAAACTCCATCATGAAATTATTGAACAATAAGATTACAATAAATAATACATCTCAAGAAAGAAAATTGTGTTAATAAAAACAGGATTGCAGAGCAATAACAATAAACAAGATGCAAATATAAATCACATAAACACAATACAAAAGAGAGACACCAATATATGTGGTTCACCCAATTTGGGTTACGCCCACGGATAAATTTTCAGTCCTTTTATTATTATACCATCCATCAAAATGAAGGGATACAACCTACAGAACATCTGCTGCAATTTGCTCTTCACTCTCTCACAATCTGTCTTACAAAATTATAGAGATCATCACAAAACTACAATACCCAACCGAACTACAATGCCTTACGTATAAAGGGTAATTACCATGGAAAAATACCACATGCTACCCAATACCATGGGCCCGTAAACTGTTGGCCAACAAAGAAACCCAAAAAAATTTCTTTGAGGGTTTCCCCCCCGAACCCCATTTCTCGGGGGCACTGCCCCCAAACCCTCACCGGGGGCCCACTGGACCCAAGACCCCCCAGCCGAGGGGGATGGTCCCCCATACACCCCTCCGCTAGGACATGTGTACATTCCACCTGCACATCATATAAAAACCAGGGTCAAACACGACTGGAAAAACAACATCTCTAAATCAGGAAGATCAGGCTCCACAACCAACAAATTGAATGCACTAAAGGAAAATACTATAAACCATGGATCTTTGTTAGAAACAATGTTGAGTGGCAAGCCCCGATACTTAACCACATTCTTGAAAAATAGTCTTGCTAAATTTGTAGCCTTGCAAGGTGACTTAATTGGCACAAACATCGCGCACTTGGAGAACCTATCTACAACGACAAATATTCCATTGTCTCCTTGTGCGACCCGTAGTTGTGTGAGGAAGTCCGTGGAGATGCTTACCCAAGGTTTCTCCTGCACTCGAAGTGGCTGCAACAACCCTTCCTTTAGCTTGGTGCTTGATTTATCCTGTTGAAAAATGAGGCAAGATCTGACATACTCATCGATGTCCCATTGCAAGTGCTCCCAAAAGAAGCACCTCTCTACCAAGGTGTGCATCCGATGATTCCCCAGATGGCCTGCCCATGTGGAGTCACGACACTCCTGCATCAAGTATTTTTGGAGGTTGGATGTCTTCGGCACGTACAGTCGTCCGCTGTAGAAGAGAATCCCATCTTCAAACCAGAACTTCCTTGTCTTTCCATCCTTCACCTGTTAGATGATGCTTTTGGCAGTCGGGTCCCCCATCAAGTTCTCCCAATTTTGTTTCCGTGAGTCTGAGACAACTTTGGTCATTGGGTCATGCTGTTGCACCCCCTCTAGGGAAGTAAGCTGAGGTTGTTGGCTCAAATCGTCCATAGTGTAATTCAGCCGTCCCGACCTATACTACAACATCATATCAAACTCTGTGAACAATTCTTTCCAATGAGATTGCTTGGGAGAAAACTTTGGTTGAGTCGGAAAGTAACCTGTGAAAATGTTGTTCATCTTCACCACGAACAAATTTCCCAACAAGTAATGTCTCCAAACCCTCAAGCAATGCACCACTGCTATCATATCTTTCTCATGAACCAGGTACCTTCGTTCCCTTTCCTGAATTTTCTGACTCTGATAAGCCACCGGGTGACCCTCCTGCGTCAACACTCCTCCAATGGCGAATTTAGATGCGTCCTTTTGCACCTCAAACGGTTTCTCAAAGTCAGGAAACTACAACACTGATGCGGTTGCAAGCATGCGTTTAAACTCGTCAAACGTAGCTTTTCACTTCGTGGACCAATTCCATGGCCTATTCTTTTTTAGAAACTCTGTGAACGGGGAAACGATCTGGGAGTAGCCTTCAATGAACTTAGGGTAGTAGTTGGATAAGCCCAGGAAGCTCCTCACTTCCTGCACCGTTCGTGGATTTTCCCAATATTTTATACCAATGACCTTACTATCCTCCATGTTGATGCATCCTTGTCCAATCCAGTGGCCCAAGAATGGGATCTTGGTTTGCCCAAATATGCACTTAGAATTTTTCAAAAATATCCTATTCTTTCGCAATGCCTCAAAGAATTCTGCCCAGTGATTTTTTTGCTCCTCAATGTTCGCACTAAAAACAACTGTCATCTAAGTAGATGACAACCGACTTGTCCAAAAATAGCCGTAGTGGGGGAGTTACAGAGACTGAATGACATAACTAAAAATTCGAAGCTTCCATACCTTGTTACGCATGCCGTATTGGGCTCATCACCTTCTGCGATCCACACCTTAATAGCCTTGCCTCAAATCCCACTTTGAAAACACTCCCGCCTTATCTAATTTGTCAAAACCATAGACAACAAGCGGAAGAGGATATTGATTCTTCATTGTTAGCTTGTTCAATGCCGGATAGTCCAAGCATAAATGCAGCTCCGGCGTACCCTTCTTCTACTAAAACAAAACCAGGGCTCCATAAGGAGACCGTGAAGGCGGAATGAATCCTACGTCTGTGAGCTCCATCAACTTCCACTTCAATTCCCTCTAACTTGGGCCCTGACAATTGATAAGGGACCTTCGCAACAGGTTTGGAACCTAGTTCCAGTTCAACGCAATGGTCTACCGCATGTCATGGGGGTAGCATCTTCGGTAGAATCCCGGGCATCAAGTCCTCGTTTGTAGCGAGAAAGATGGAAAGGTTTGGAGGAACATGCATTCCCATGTCTCCTGCAGCTTCACCAAGCATTGTTGTGACATACACCCGCAAAATTGACCGCTAAGAAGCCTTCTTGACACCAAGTGCAGACACCAGCTGTTTCCTTCTCGCCTTATCTAAGGTAGTCCATACTACACAAGGATGTTTTCCATCCAAGACAACCAACTTGTCCGCAAATGTTAAAAGTACCTCCTTAGCCCTTCACATGAAATGTTGGCCAAGTATCATGTCGAATTCATCCAAAGGCATCATTGTAAATCTGCCTTACCTTTCCAACTTCCCAACTGTATAAGCACCCCGGAAGCAAGACTAGCGACAACCTTTGCTGACGAGTTTACTGCTTTGACACCGATTTCGCAGACCTTCTTCTTGAGGCCGATCTCTTCTACAAGTTCTTTCTTCACAAAATTGTGCGAAGATCCCATGTCCACAAGAGCTCTTACCTTACTTCCATTCACAATCAAATCCACAAAGCATAGCGAGTTATTCTTCTGGATGCATTGCACAGTGCCGATATGTTGGAAAAGACTCAACTGCACCGAATCTCCCTTCTCGTAACTTTTCCCGTCAACTTCCTTGCGAACCCGCTGCTACACAATCCCGCAACCGTAGTATCCAAGCTCCGTGCCTTGAGTGTTCATCTCCATATTCCGCAACCGTTTCAATAAAAAGTGTTTCCATGATTCTTCCTCTTCAGCCACTAAGGACAGAGAAAAGTCGTCTTTTGTCGAGGTCCTGGTCCAGCCCACAAGATAGTCTAACCAACATGTCACTGATTCTTCCTTCGGTACCTTCTGAGCTTTGCTAACAAGAGCTTCCACAACTGCTTGTGTTTCCTACGCATCTTTCCAAACTTAGTAGCAAGCTTCCAAAACTTCGGCTCTAATACCACCTATAACGGGCTTGGATTGCACCCTACTCCAAGGGAATCTAAGCCGTACGACACTTCCTAGAAGCCTCCTAAGGGTGAAACCAACTCGAGCTCACTTTGGTAGACTATGCCTCTCTATGCCTGCGGAATTCTTAGATGATTATGCTTGCTGTTATGTTATGTTAGATGGAGCCATAAAACAAACCTGTAGTAACCAAGTAAATTGTGCACAGAAGAAACAAGAGACAGGAATTTGAAAGCATGTCGGGAACCCAAATGTGATGCGGTTCATATTATCATGAACATATTATAGAGTTACAATTGAGTGGAGGTTCCCAATCGACAACACTCCCTACGCGGGAACAAACAATCCTCACGTGTAGAAACCCCAAGAAATTACATTACAAAGACAAGCCCCATTACAAAAATGAAATTTGGTATCCCAGCTGGGCATGGAACGCCCCAGCGGCCTGTCAACTGCTGGGAATGCCCGAAAAACCTTTTTCTTGCCTCAGTGAGAACTTCCCTTGTTTCAACTCTCTCTCTTGCTTTTGATTTGAGCCTATCCATGCTTTTATAAGAGCCTTCTCATGCCGGCGGAGTGATCGTTTTGTGGTCACCCTCCTTGGCAGTAAGTCTTGGCCCACATGTTACACCCATCCTTGGTCCTTTTGACCTCCAACCTTGGACAATGCCCACCTAGCCGACACCCATCTGTTCCTTGGTTTTTGCATGATGCGCCCATCCGAGCTACCGAAGCACCCCTTTCCAATCCAATTTCCCATCTGCATGGTCCACTTGCCAACCGAATGGTCCACATGTTGACTGACATTCATTTGCAAAGCACCCACTTTCCCACTTGCCGTGGTAGCTTCCTATGCTTTGTTCATGCCATCAATCAGCCGAGCTCCCTTTGTTGCTTAACTCCCAACCGTTGGGATTTCCTTTCCAAATATGTGTTGGCGTCCAAGCCTGACATGCCCGGTGCCCATGGTGCAGGCATGTGCTACTTGTGGAAACATGCCCTGCCTTGTCCTGGGCTTCGCCCGCAGGATTAGGTGAGACCGTTACACTAAGTTCTTTAAATATTACTTTATGTCATAAAGCATACCCTCCTCTATTTATCATGTCTATGATCATAAGACCCATAACTACTACTCAAATCTAATTGATGGAACCAACACCCACTAAGTGGACAAGGATACTCTTAGGAGGCCACGTTTGGTTGTTTGAAGTGTCCTTCTCATCTGTGGATTCCTAGAATTTTTTTCTAGTATATAAGGAACACATTTACTCCTCGGCCATGTTTAGAGCCTTGTGACCTATCCTTAGTGTTAAAAAAATAATAGCGGTGTGGTTTGAACCATTATTCTTGACGCTAGATGTCTAGAATATTCCTTTGGGGCCTAAGGCATGGGTTCTTTCCCTAACCATATCTTGGGCCTTGAGACCCATGCTTATTGTTGAAAATCTCCTAACCATACCAATTTACCAACTTGGAGGCCAAGCATACCTTGGTACGATCATTTGTGATGGTTTAACATGTTCTTCTTCACTATAGATTCCTATAAGATTTATTTAAGGACCAAGTCTTGTGTATTATTCTTGACCATGTCTAAGGCACCAAGACTCATACCTAGTGCTTAAATTTTTTTAATGGTTTCCATATCCCCACTTAAAGGCCAAAGATCCCCTCAAGAAGTCAAGTGTGGTGGGTAAATGTGTCATTCATGGAGATTGAGCCCTAGAAGCTACCTTAACAGCCTAATACCTTATTTTCCTCCACCAATGATGTCTAATATCCTTACACCGATATATAAATCTAAACAACTCCTAATTATAATCATATCCCCACTCTAAGTTAAAGAATATCCTAAGGTGATCATGTGTGGTTTTTTAAGGTGATGTTACTGACCTTAAATGCCTAGAAGCTTCCTTCAAGGTCCACATCTTATGTTTATCCCCCCGCCAACTATGTGTAAGGCCTATTGATCCATTCCTAGTGCTGAAAATTTTATAAGGGAGTTAATATCCCTTCTCAAATGCCAAAGATACCATAGAGAGAGAATGTTTGGTGGTTCAAGGCCTCACTCATAGACCTTGAGCTTTGGAAAATACCCACTTAATGCATAAGGCCCAAGTTTCCTCCCTTGACCATGGTCAAGGTACCAATACCCATACATAGTAATCAAAATGTCCTAATGGTGCATATTCTGAAATCAGAGGAAAATGATACTCCTAAGATGTGAGGTGTGATGGTTTGAGGTAGAGTACTTGGTATGAGATGCCTAGAAAGTTAGTTTATGTCCTAAATAATTTATTTACTCTCTTGAACATGTCCAAGACCTATTGTAACATCCATACTAGCAAGGATACCATAATGCAGATTAGACTGTCAGAGGCATGAGCCAATCCTGCTACATGACTTGAGTCAATGATGATTTATGGTGGAGATATTTATTTGAGCTATGCATAGGATTTAGATAATTTTCTTCCATTTCCCCTTATGATGATTGTGTCACTCATGACCCCATTGAGATGGATTTGATGGGTTATGGTTCACTTAGCTAAACAATATAGAAGCATATGGTATACTTTTCTTTTCCCCCATGCAGTTCAAGCAATTCTTGATGGCTATATTAGAGACATGCATATGGTTGAGAAGGTATATATTTGGTATATGGGTGCTATCATTTGTATTTTTTTTAATCTTACTAGCTTTGACTAAGCATTTAGTGGCTAATAGTGGTGATATTCTTCTTCTGAATTATTACCATGAGTAGTTGAATTTGTCCTAATTGTAAAGAAGTTTGTATATGCTTACTATTGTTTTCCACTTTGTACAAACTTGACCATGACCCCTTGCTATGTCTAGAATCATCTGTCATTGTATCCATCCATCCATTATCTTCCATCCTTATGATTTTATTCTCAACTTATGACTTAGACTGCTGAGATTGAGGAGCCTTCCCTTAACCTTGACCCCTATGCATGATGAACTCCATGTTTTTATTCTGTATTGGATATAGAGTGTGTGGCTACATGGTTAGATCCATCGATCTGATTCTTTTCATTTACCCCTAATGTTGAGGTGAAGTTAGGATTGTGTTGTCCACCAGGTTGCTTTCGACTAGTCATCAAGAAAGTTTTCCTATCATCATTACATGCATCCGTGTGACAATTTCTATATCAAAAGAAATTTTGCAGTCCAAGAAGCTTTATGAAAATAAATAAATATCAAGCCAAAAGGATAATTGTGAAATGAAATTCATGGGCCAAATAAAAGTAGTTTTGGAAAAAATGCAAAATCAAAATCATTGCTGGTCATATGAAATGTAATGATTATTCCTCATGGAGCCCAAAAGGGTGTGTATGTGAGATGGAGTAAGGGACTGCTAATTCTAAGAGTCCCCTAGAACCTAAGTTTAAAGTTACATTTTGTTGTGCACTTAGCACAATAGGTTCTACAAAATATCCTCATGGAGCTTGAATCAGGCTTGGAAGTGAGTTATAGGTTGGTTGTTAGAGTCTAATGGAGGCAATTCAAGCACTCTACCCATTTGCAAGACACCTCCCTTCCCTAGTGTTCTCCATCATGCATATGTGAGTGTGGTCCCCTTTTGTCACTTATTCTCTGAGAGATCATTTTGTTGAATTCAAATAAGTCAATCCCATTGAACCTTAGCCTTGTTGCATCCACTCTACCCAACCTAGCAATTTGGTCAAATTTGTAAGTGATCATATACATAGTAATTCATGAAGGACTATGAAGCTAATCTATTGTAAGTCAAATTTATCATGCTTGATCACCATTGTTTATGACACTTATGTTTATGTTGGCTACTAATATAGATAATGGAGTATTATTAACCCCTTATACATGCAGGATCCGTTTCTATTCAGCTCAGTTATTATTTTGAACAGTTTTGACTTGGTCAATTTAGTTTGACCATGGTCAATAGGTGCTTCCAGGTGAATTTGGATCCGAGAGTTTGATTTTGTGTTCTTGGCACATATTGGTACCCACTACAGTGTCCCATGCTTCAGTTGGCCATTATTTGCACCAGCTCATGATTTTTTTTTCAATTATTATGGGCCATATTTTATATGTTGGACATGGATGAGCTTAGAGATTATTCTATAGGTGGGTCCATGGGGTTCTAGTAGTCATTTACAGTGGATTTATTGTCTCTTGTTTAATTTTTGCGGTCATATTGGTGATCCAAGCAAAGGAAAGGCACAATATTGGTATTTTATTTTCTCATCAGTATTACAGGAAAATTAATTCAATAAAAAGTGGCCATAGCCTAGCCAAGAAATTGATTTGGCTAGTGAGGGGAAAGGAAATGACTTGGGATGAGTTGTTATGATATGTTGAGGCTTTATGGGACATGTTACATGTGTTTATCACTTGATTGGGGACATGTATTACTTTATTCTCCTAGGGAGGACATATTTCCCATGGTTGGACACACTTGATGTGGAGATGATCATGTTATTGTATTGTATCATTATATTGTTGTAAATGGGTCACCTAAAGGAAGGCGTGAACCCTTGG
The DNA here is from genome assembly GCA_027924585.1 of Larix kaempferi. Taxonomy (NCBI): domain Eukaryota; kingdom Viridiplantae; phylum Streptophyta; class Pinopsida; order Pinales; family Pinaceae; genus Larix; species Larix kaempferi. The sequence continues at coordinate 9,044,669 of BSBM01000003.1, forward strand.
TGACCCCCATCTCATTTTAAAATATTATGTTGTATCTCCTAGTGATTAACTTGGGCACCTTAGAGAAATTGACCCCCTCTTGATGTTAGCTCGATGTGACTTGAGGTGTCTCCCTCCACCATTGATTTGGTTAGTTGAGATTTGATCCTATCCATCCATCATTTTGGAGCCAGGGGTTTTATCTTGAGAGTTATATTTATTTGTTAACTCACTCATTGTAAAGGACTTTTGGCTCTTGGATATTTGGCTAAAAAAGAATTTTTTTGTAGAGATGTTGTGTGTTCTTTGATGGGGTGTTTTCATGTTTGATTGTATATTGATTCTCCTAGAAATTTGAGTGGATTCATGGTGTTTTCATACATTATATTGTGGAGGCCGAACTGTTTTGCAGGATAGAGACTCGGTGGAGGTGTAATACTCCCATTTTGACCCTTGGGATATATTGGATTTTAAAGTAAATATTGTATACATGTGATGTATGTTTCCTTAGCGTGGAGTTCAAGGCCAAGGCCCCATTAGTGGATGCTCGAAATTTATTTAAAAAGGAAAGTATTGGATATTATGTTATCCATGTGCTATTAAGCCATGAAACATTGTAAAATGATATAAATATTAATATTGCAATGAAAATAAAAATAAAAAAACTTGATATGGAAGCAACTAATAAGAGGGGGCCATGTGTATTCCACTAGGGAGTGGTGAGGGGGTTGTGGGGTTGAACCATATGCTACCAAATGTCATCTTAAGAACCCATTTGAATTTCTTTGCTGACATTTAATTCAGTTGTAAGGAAGTGGTTGAAGAAGTCAGTCCATGGCTTCAATGGAGCATGGGCAGCCCAGAAATTTGTATGGTAGGTATGGGATTTGTTTTTCTTGACCCACAAGTCACTCTATCTCATGGGAATTCATTCTTCCTCATTCCCATTCCATTTTGGAACATCTAAGCATCAGTTTTCATCCATTTACACAGTTCCAGTAGTGAGAAAAACGAGAAATTGCAACTCTGAATTAAGCCACGTTTTGAAGTGCCAAAAACACCAAGAAATTTGTGTGGACAATGAAATCCAATGGAGGATCCATATACTGGAACCTTGGGGCAATTTTCAGAGTGTTATATGCCCAAAAATCTATAGGAAAACCCCTATTTGATAGCCCAAAAATCCAAGTATGGGACATAGTCATTTGGTCATAGAATTGAGAAAATCCAAGCGTGATTGACAAAGAGAAGAAGATAGAATAGAAGTTGGGATTGGTTGACAAACCCAGTGAAGGATAGAATCTCAAAAAATTAGTTGGACCTTTCTATGCCCACCCTGAATAGAACTGGAGGGAAGGGGCGCTTGAGGGACTGTGTAGCAAAGAAGAGGACCTTCCTTGTGTTGGGTGTGGTAGGTATTGTGGGTGCCAAGACTATTTAGATTTAGTTGATATGCATGTAGCTCTATGGTTGAGCTCACTGGCTTAGCATTCTCCTCCTTTGTCTCTTGAATGCTTGATAAACCCTACTGTGTGTTGGCTTAACATGAATGTTTCTGTTAAACCATGGCTATGAGTGACCTTGCTTAGTTCCTGCTTAGTGGATACACAACCCAGCTTGGGGGGCGGTCTCTCAGCTGAAAGAATATAAGATGGGAAAAGATCTATGGTTGGGTGGAACGTTGATCTCACATAGCCAGTTGCTTGGAAAGTTTCATCTTAAGATAAGTATTATCTATGTGTTTTTAATTCTGCAATATTTTAATTATTGATGTTTCATATGATTATTTGTTGAATGGATGACGCACTTGTGTATGGATGATGTTTATTTCCATTGTGTTTATTTGAGTATGAGTCTGCACACATGAGTTTTTATTTATCATAAATTTGTTATTGATGAATGGGGATGAGTTTCCCCAAATAATCCCAGAACCTTAGTCATGTTCCCTTCCTCGCATGGGACAGGCGAAAGAGGACATGTCAGAGTGGTATTAGAGCTCATGTTACAGCACTAGGGCTACTTGGGCCAAACTGTGAGTTACAGGCAGATATCAGAATGTTTAAAAGAGGTATTGATGAAGTTTGGGAAGCATTTTGATTGTGATAATGACAGAACCAAAGTTCTTAGGTGTGCAAGAGGATCACACTGCTACATAGAGCTCTCCAAGAGCTTCCCAAGGGTACTGGACTTGCCTTATTTGGTTAAAGGATGAGGAAGATATAAGCTCTAAAAGTTGCATGAGTAGAAGAGGTGTTTCCGCAATTCCGCATTGCGGATTGCGGAGATGAAATTTTTTCAAATTTACGTTTTGGACTTTCGCATTTCCCAACCTGCATTGCAGAGATGTAAAATTTTCAGATTTGCATTTTGGCATTCCGCATTTCCGACTTCCGCATTGTGGATTGCGGATTGCGGAAGTGGTGTTTTCCTGAAGTTGGAAAATTGGCGTTCCACATTTCCGACTTCCGCATTGCGGATTGTGGATTGCAAATTGTGGTAGTGCTATTTTCAGTATTTGGAAAATTGGCGTTCCGCATTTCTGAGTCCCACAGTACGGATTGCAGATTGCAGAAGTGGTATTTTTCGGATTTGGAAAATTGGCGTTTCGCATTTCCGAGTCCCACAGTATGGATTGCGGATTGCGGATTACAGAAGTGACATTTTCTAGAGTTGGAAAATTGACGTTCCGCATTTTTGAATTCCACATTGCGGATTGCGGATTGCAGATTGTGGGTTCAAAAAAATAAAAATAAAAGATATAGAGCCCGAAACTCGATTTTTGGTTAGAAGGAGCATGCGAACTCAAAATTGGGTGAGTCATGTGGTGTTCTAAGGCCATGAAAGAGGGCCATGAAAGAACCAATGAGGGTCCCGAACCCATTATGCGCCAATTTGGCATAAAATTGGAATTAATGGATTTTACAAATTGGTGTCCTGAAGCTTGGAAGGAGGTCAGGATTAGATGAAATCAATATGGAGCGGCCATGGAGCAGAAACGGTGTTAAGTTTGGAAGCTTGGAGCCAAAATCCAAAGGATGTGGAGTCGCGGTGAGCGAGAAGGCCAGAAAGCACTATTCTGGGCCACTTTTTGAGGATTTTGAAATGCTTGCAGTGGATGAAAGTGACCCTAGATGTAGGATTCAAGAAATCTACTGAACTCCACATTTCATATTCTCATTAATATAGACATTTTTCATTAGACAAATATTTTCCAAAAATGCTCAGTTTGGAAGATGCAATTTTTGGCCAAAATTTTGAAGTTTTCGGAAAAGTTAAAAGTAAAATATAGTCAAACTCATAATTTTATATAAATTGACTGGTACATCGAAATAGGGATCCAAAATTTTCTGAGTGTTCCTTGTTATCTGGAATAAATTCTCCCATTAGAAACGTTTTGATGATTCTCTCTTGATTTGCTTCTATAAACGACTGAAGTTGGCTTTTCAGAATAAATTTGCAGTTGTGTAAAAGTGCAAAATTTTGGTAAAAGTTATCATTTTTGGAGTAATGTAATTTCCACACCTGAAGTCAGAATGAAGCATGTAGATAGGCATTGGAAATATTATCTAGAAGGAAACAGTGGTGCATAATCATAATTTGAATGAGGTTATCATACATAGATATTTACAGCAGAAAAGTGGCAGTGACTGTTTTGATAAAAATTGTTGTGAATATTGGTAATTTCCAGAATTGCATGAGTGGGGAAAAGAGAAGAAGGCATAATAGCTCTGAGAATTATTCCATGAGTTTAATTCTATTAAATATTGATGTTTTATGTTTCTATATGCATTCCTAAGATGTCTAATAAATATTTTTATAATGCATAATGTTTGCAGCTCATAAGATTTGAATAGTGTTAATATTTAATATGCTAAGACTGAAAATAGCAGCATTACATTCCATTTCACAATAATAGCATATACAGGATCACTGAAGAAACAACAAACATAGCATAAACACAAGAGACACAGATTTATCCTGGGAAACCCTCATGGGGTAGAAAACCCAGTAAAGCTTCCTCAATATATATGACCAGCAATACACAAAGATGCAAACCAAAGATATGATCTCCTCCTCCACCATAGCAGACCTCTCCTCCACAAGTGCTCCTTTCTCAAGTGAGTGTATGTGTCAAATGAGGAACACACCTCCTCTATTTATACACTACACTGACATGTATTTTACAAAGGTACACGTAGGCTCGTATTTAACCAATGGGTTAAATACCCCACTACAACTGACTGGGCCGACCCCTCTAGGGTGGTCTAATAACCCTTTGACCCACATAACATATACAGGGCCGACCCCCACTAGGGAAGTCTAATAACCCGAGTTACCACATTCCGACGGAGGAATAAACATCTCCGGATATACAATAAGATCTTCACGGAGGAATGAAACATCTCCGGAATAATAAAGTACAAATATAATATTCTTTGAAGTTACAATACCTCAACACTCCCCCTTAACGAGAAGGATATTATAACAACATCTGCATGAGCAAGGAGTCATCAACATCATACATGATACATCTATAAATCATTGGAAGCTTTCTCAACATCATCAGTAACTCAAGCAGTTACTGGAACATCAACATCTTTAGTATTGAGTCTTTATCTTCTGTAGCACTTGAACAGCTACAACAATATCATCATCTAAATCCTCATGATTATCGTCATCACACGATCATCAACATCGTCATCACACGATCATCAGCATCGTCATCTCACGATCATCAGCATCGTCATCACACGATCATCAACATCATCATCACACGATCATCAGCATCGTCATCGCACGATCATCAGCATCATCATCACATGATCATCAGCATCGTCATCACACGATCATCAGCATCGTCATCACACAATCATCAGCATCGTCATCACACGATCAACAACATCGTCATCTAGATCATCACGATCAGCAGCATCGTCATCTAGATCATCACGATCAGCAGCATCGTCATCTAGATCATCACAATCAATAACATCGTCATCTAGATCATCACGATCATCAACATCGTCATCTAGATCATCACAATCAGCAGCATCGTCATCTAGATCATCACGATCAATAACATCGTCATCTAGATCATCACGATCAGCAGCATCGTCATCTAGATCATCACGATCAGCAGCATCGTCATCTAGATCATCACGATCAATAACATCGTCATCTAGATCATCACGATCAACAACATCATCAATACAAGTATAAATATCATTAATATAAGTATCCTCATCAATACAAGTATACCCATCATCAATACAAGTATCCTCATCAATACAAGTATACACATCATCAATACAAGTATCCTCATCAATACAAGTATACACATCATCAATACAAGTATCCTCATCAATACAAGTATACACATCATCAATACAAGTATCCTCATCAATACAAGTATACACAATAGCAGCATACCCTGTAACACACAAGATCCAATTACGGGATGATCAATCCCTCTCACTTTAGGACATAGGTCCAAGGATGATACAATCCTGATCCGCTTACGGGATGATCAGTCCCTCTCAGTTTAAGACAACTCTCATGTCCATGGATGATGCAATCCAGATCAACTTACAGGATGATCAATCCTTATCACTTTAAGACACCCCACCATGTCTAGGGACGAGGCAATCCCAATCTATTTATTGGATGATTAGTCCTTATCACTTAAGACATCTCACCATGTCTAGGGATGAGGCAATCCCAATCTATTTACAGGATGATTAGTCCTTATCACTTTAAGACATCTCACCATGTCTAGGGACGAGGCAATCCCAATCTATTTACAGGATGATTAGTCCTTATCAGTTTAAGACATCTCACCATGTATAGGGATGAGGCAATCCCAATCTATTTACAGGATGATTAGTCCACTCAATCTCATTTAGGACTATCCTTCCTTTCAAAATTACTGGATTTACTGTCCAAGGATGATTTAATCCATTCAATTCATTTAGGACTATCCTTCCTTTCGGAATTACTGGATTTACTGTCCAAGGATGATTTAATCCACTCAATTCATTTAGGACTATCCTTCCTTTCGGAATTACTGGATTTACTGTCCAAGGATGATTTAATCCACTCAATTCATTTAGGACTATCCTTCCTTTTGGAATTACTGGATTTACTGTCCAAGGATGATTTAATCCACTCAATTCATTTAGGACTATCTTTCCTTTCGGAATTACTGGATTTACTGTCCAAGGATGATTTAATCCACTCAATTCATTTAGGACTATCCTTCCTTTCGGAATTACTGGATTTACTGTCCAAGGATGATTTAATCCACTCAATTCATTTAGGACTATCCCTCCTTTCGGAATTACTGGATTTACTGTCCAAGGATGATTTAATCCACAACCGTACATTTAGGACCAACGTCCAAGGATGACTTAATCCTCAACCGTACATTTAGGACCTACGTCCAAGGATGACTTAATCCTCAACCGTACATTTAGGACCACGTCCAAGGATGACTTAATCCTCCACCATACATTTAGGACCTACATCCAAGGATGACTTAATCCTCAACCGTACATTTAGGACCTACGTCCAAGGATGACTTAATCCTCAACCATACATTTAGGACCTACGTCCAAGGATGACTTAATCCTCAACCGTACATTTAGGACTACGTCCAAGGATGACTTAATCCTCAACCGTCCACCAAGGACTTCATTCTCGAAGACATACGTCTACGGCTCTTCTTTAGGACTGAAGTCCAGGGATGATCCAATCCCCTCACATGTTCACCAAAAAATTCATTCTCGAAGACATATGTCTACGGCTCTTCTTTAGGACTGAAGTCCAGGGATGATCCAATCCCGTCACATGTTCACCAAGAACTTCATTCTCGAAGACATACGTCTACGGCTCTCTTGAGGATGATGCAATCCTATCATGTCCACCAAGGACTTCATTCTCGAAGACATATGTCTACGGCTCTTCTTTAGGACTGAAGTCCAGGGATGATCCAATCCCCTCACATGTTCACCAAGAACTTCATTCTCGAAGACATACGTCTACGGCTCTCTTGAGGATGATGCAATCCTATCATGTCCACCAAGGACTTCATTCTCGAAGACATACGTCTACGGCTCTCTTTAGAACATATGTTCAAGGATGATGCAATCCCCTTGTCACCTTTGACCCTATCTAAGGACCATTCACCAACCTCTTTGTCAGCATCACTAATATAGGTATCCTCATTATCGACCTCACTGTTGATGCAGGCAATCTCATCATGAGTTATCACATCACTCCCCCTTTCGAGGAGGGTCCTTCTGAACTATATTAAGTTTGTCTCAGAAAACTTTACTTGAGGTAGAGGTTTGGTTAGTACATTGGATCGGTAGAGGTTTGGTTAGTACATTGTTACAAATTCAAACTTTTGGTTCCTTTCTGCACCATATCGTCTGTGTATAGAAACAATATTCAACCTTGTAGCAAAGGTTGAGATCCTCATCACCCATGGTGATCATTAAGCTCATCAATTGATTATCGATCCTGGGTACCCATATAGAACCTGATTCACACTTCTTCTTTAATTACACCATTAAGAGAATGGTCTTATCTAGCCACTTGGAGCAAACATCTTATCATGATTCTCTTCCTCTTTCTAAGAGAATTTTCTAGCCACAAGCCTTCTATAGTGTGTTTGATTTGTAAATCCTTTTGTTTGAACATCCATCGCTTGTTCAGTGTTCATCATTCATCATGATCTTTCCTACAAATAAAAATTAAGTACATGATTAGTAATACTTCATAATCATCAAATCATATTGACATGATAACCTATTATGAATACAGATATCATTTACATAGTTATGTAACTATTTTGACCAATACTTTGGCACAACACTTTCCCATATCCTGTATGCATACAGTGGCTATCTAGATGCCTTCCATCTCTACCAGAACATACTATTGAGAGTGTGCACAGCTCTCAGCATGTCAGCAAAGAGGTTTCATTCTAGACAAGCAACAATGGAATGTTTGTCCAACTTACCAATCATATGCATATTAGTAGTATACTGTTCAATGCTCTATGAATGTTTACACTCAGCATGATATATTCTAGGAATACAAATATGCATACAAGCAATATCATTTACTATTTCAAATAACATCTCAAATACTTATCTTTTATGTTTGTGTGGTTGCCTCCCGCTTGATCTTCTATATGTCTTTTGAACTTCTATTCATTCTGTACCACTGTGCATGCTCAAGTGTGCACTAAACAATCTCTTCAATGATTTAGAGATCCTGAGCTAGAACCTGCATGTCTCATAGGTTAAGCATAATATAACAAAGTCATACATACCTCGTAAGTAGAACAAAGATTATGGATGAGTCTTTGTCTTCATGTTGTCATGTTTTAAGGAGCTTGATTTATCTTTTGTGATGTACCTGTATCTTGTTAGCAAACGACATCAACCTCATACAACACCATAATGCATTAGTACAATCATATAGCCCTAATCAATGAATGTCTTCGATCATTCACATGCATTCATACTATTAATAGGGTGATAAGACAATTCTAACATTAATCAAGATTGTACTAATAAATAACATGAAGACAAACACATTATGAACTTAATCAAGAATCAGATTTCAAGACATACCTGAACCTCAAGTCATACCTGTCGAGACTTCTTGTAGTCTTCTTATGTAAGGCCTTAGCCTCAACTCCCCCTGAAACTTGATCTAGAGCTTGATTAGGGTTTGCTAGAGAAACCCTAAAATTTCAATCTTTGACTTTCACACTTCCAAATGAATGGAAGGATGTGTCTTGTTGAGCTGATCAAACTAGCATACTTCAATTTTGAAATCTCCAAAAATTGACCCCTCAAAATTGCCTTTCAAACTTCTAGATCTTCTTGACAGGATCCTGAACTAGGGTTTGATGAAGCCCACCCTTTTGCTCAATCAAAAGGTTTGATCCAAGGCTCTAAACTCTTATTTTTCTGAGGATCTTCCAGCCGTGGATTCCAATTCCAAAAATTCTAACTTTCTCCGAAACCCTAAATTCCGGAAGCCATGAATAAAGGTGCTCCAAAAATAATTCTGTTTTGACAGAAATATGCACCTGATTGTTTCTGCTATAACTCTGAAATTTTTGCTCCACAGGGTCTGAAAACGTTTTCTGTAGTAGCCTGACCTGTCATCTTTCCATCCTGATAGGTCTGACCTCAATTGGATTTTCTAAGAGAGAGTTATGCCAAGTGTCGCAACGTGACTTGTTTATGGGATAAAACAGGAGAGCGAACTTATACGGCATGCCACGTGTCACTGTTTTACCTTCGGCCTCTGAAAACTTTTCCTGAGATATCTCTCCCTATTAGCTTTCTATCCTGATAGGTCTGACATCAATTGGACTCTCTGAGAGAGAGTTATGCCAAGTGTCGCAACGTGACCTATTTATGGGATAAAACAGGAGAGTGAACTTGTACGGAGTGCCACGTGTCACTGGTTCACCTTCGGCCTCTAAAAACGTTTCCTGAGATATTACAGTCTGTATACTACCTGTCACGTTTTACGAAATTTCATTTGGAGCTTCCTAGCCCAAGTTATGACCTTTTTTCCAAGGTTACCTTATTTTGACTGAGATGTGGAAGAGGCAGAAACCCTAACTTGTACTAATCATAACTCATAAAGTACAACGAATCTGAGGGTTCCCTTTGGACACAAGGTACCCGGGGATGTTATCTTCGACCTGTAAACTTTGCAGACCCTGAAACTTTGCATAAATGGATTTATAGTGAAAGTTCCACGATGACTGGTTTTTGGTATGTAAAACCCTAACCTTCAAATTGTCGTAAGTAAAGCAAGTGTCGTAAGTACCATACCTTGCCTTCCTTCAGGTTAGCTCTGATACCATGTTAATATTTAATATGCTAAGATTGAAAATAGCAGCATTACATTCCATTTCACAATAATAGCATATACAGGATCACTGAAGAAACAACAAACATAGCATAAACACAAGAGACACAGATTTATCCTGGGAAACCCTCATGGGGTAGAAAACCCAGTAAAGCTTCCTCAATATAGATGACCAGCAATACAAAAAGATGCAAACCAAAGATATGATCTCCTCCTCCACCATAGAATACCTCTCCTCCACAAGTGCTCCTTTCTCAAGTGAGTGTATGTGTCAAATGAGGAACACACCTCCTCTATTTATACACTACACTGACATGTATTTTACAAAGGTACACGTAGGCTCGTATTTAACCAATGGGTTAAATACCCCACTACAACTGACTGGGCCGACCCCTCTAGGGTGGTCTAATAACCCTTTGACCCACATAACATATACAGGGCCGACCCCCACTAGGGAAGTCTAATAACCCGAGTTACCACATTCCGACGGAGGAATAAACATCTTCGGATATACAATAAGATCTTCACGGAGGAATGAAACATCTCCGGAATAATAAGGTACAAATATAATATTCTTTGAAGTTACAATATCTCAACAAATAGTTGTAGCAGAGGCAACATAGAGGGAAAGGGGTCTCCAAAGGAAAATGGTGACCATGAATGATGCTCAGAATCCTTATGAGCATGAGGAAGATGCGCTAGGATAAAATGTGCAAGAAGAGAATGTTGAAACTGAATCCAATGGGAGAAGGGAGCAAATAACTCCTCAAAATTTGGTTGACACCATGGTAAGCAATGAAAGATTGATGAAGGCTCAGGAAGAACAGAACCAACTCAATGCTTCTATTTTGCAAAGCCTCATTGATATGCAGCAGAGGATAAACCTTGGGTCCAAACCAAGCAATGTATGAAAAGAGGAAATAGATGTAGAGAGTTGCTCTAGAGGTCATTCTAAGAGGAGGAATCCAAGCCCAAGAAAGAGTTATGTGAGCAAAAAGCATAGAACACCCTCCTCAAGATCTTCTTCTAGTAGGTCATGTGACTCCAAAGGTTCTAGGAGAAGTCCAAGATATACTTCTAGTAGACTTGAAGGAATAAAGAAATTCAAAGGAATTCCATAGGGAGAATTCAGGAAGGTAAGGCCTCCCACATTTGATGGAGAAGACAAGACTAGATAAGAGGCAAAGGCATGGCTTCTTGGGATGAAGAAATATTTCACGATTCATGACTACTCAGGGAATGAAAAGGACAAAATTTCCATTTACAATCTAAATGGAAGATATTCAATTTGGTGGGAACACCTCTTGTAAGTAAAAGGGATCAGTGAAGGAGGATCAGCTGGGAGTGATTTAAGAATTATTTCAAGGAAAAATACCTTTCTACTAGGTATTACGACAACAAGATGAAAGAATTAAATGAAATCAAGTTTGGACATAAATCTATGGAATAACATGTCCATAAATTTATGAAATTGTTGAGGCATGTGGACTATATCAAAGATGAGAGGGTAAAGATCCAATGCTTCCTTGGGAGTCTACCTCAAAATTTCAGAGATAGGATTGATTTTGTTAATCCACCAAGTCTTGATGAAGCCATTAGGATGGCAATGCATTGCTATGAGCAGAGTAAAGTAAAATCAGAGGTTCACCCAGCATGGAAGGGAAATCCAAGAGGGAGGTTTGATCAAAGGAATTCTATCAAACCAAGTGTTTAAGAATTCGACCCACTTCATGTGCCGCTTATTCAACTTCGACTGAGTATTAAAGTACCTCAATTCTTGGTGATCTGTGTACAACACAAATTCATTGGAAAAAAAAAATGCCTCCACTTCTTCAATGCTTGGACAATAGCATATAACTCCTAGTCATAGACCGAATATTTCTTCTTCGCATCATCCAACTTCTCACTAAAAAATGCAATTGGTTGGCCCTTTTGGCTCAATAGTATGCCAATTTCCATTCCACTCGCGTCGCAATCGACTTGGAAAACTTTGTCGAATTTTGGGAGCGCTAAAATTGGGCTCTCAGTAACCTTTTCCTTCAACTTATCAAAATCTTTCTGGGCAGCTTCCGTCCACTTAAACTCCCCTTTACTCATGCATTCTATCAAAGGTGCACATAGCCGAATGAATCCCCAGATGAAATTCCTATAGAAACTGGCATTTCCATGGAAACTTCTTACTCCAGTCACACTTGTCGATTCTGGCCAATCCAATATTGCCTTCACCTTCTCTGGGTCCATCACTAACCCTTCACCCGAGATTACAAATCCCAAGTATACTAGTTCTTCCTTCATGAAGAAATACTTTTGCAGGTTCACCATCAACTTCTCTTCCTGCAATTTCTGCAATACTTGTCGAATGTGCCCAAAGTGTTCTGTCTTGGTTCGACTAAATATCAGGATGTTGTCTAGGTACACTACAACAAACTTCCACAAAAATGGCTTCAGTACCTCATTCATCAACTGCATGAATGTACTAGGTGCATTAGTCAATCCGTATGGAATGACTAACCACTCATACAACCCTTCTTTCGTCTTGAATGTTGTCTTCCATTCATCTCCTTCCCTAACCCGAATCTGGTGATAACCGCTCTTCAAGTCGATCTTCGTGAAGTACTTTGATCCACTTAAGCAATCCATCAAGTCATCCATTCTCAGCAATGGAAACCGATACTTGATCGTGATCTTGTTGATAGCTCTGAAATCTGTACAAATCCTCCATTCTCCACCATTTTTTGGTGCTAATATCGCTGGTACTGCGCACAGACTCAGACTCTCTTTGATCAATCCTCTGTCCAACAACTCCTGGACCTATCGATTGAGTTCCTGACCCTCTTACGGAGTCATTCTATGTGGTGCCTTGTTTGGAAAACTCGATCTTGGAATCAAGTCAATATGATGGGATATGACTCTCGTCGGTGGAAACCCATCAGCGCTTCATCGACTATTATGCTCCTGAATGCGTCGAGCATCTCTTTGATTTCGACTGAAATTTCCTCCATTGTCGACCTCTCGAAACATGGCCCTTTTGAAATGATGGCGAAACATCCTGACTGCTTCTCTGTCATGTCCCAAATTTTGCATTGGGTCACAATATCCTAATTCCATTTGTCATATTCATGAGAGTCAAATTGATGCTAAGGGTCAAAATATTGCCTAGGAGGAAAATTACTAGTTTCCTAGGTTGAGGGTGGAAGCTTTGGGATTTGACATAAGGAGGATACTAAATGATGTTTTCACATTAGAATGGCATAAATATTTAATAAAGGAGCTAAATAAATATATACAAGTGAAAATCAAAGTGGCATTTGATCATGAAGATGCATGGAGGAAGTGGGACCCACATATGGCTAGATTTCCCACTACACTTGGCATCATTCTCTCACCAATTCGAATTCAAGGTGAATGGTAACATACTTGGGGGATTTCAAAAGGTATTATTCATGGCATGACTCATCCAAGTTCGAAATATAGAGGAAAAGTAACTCCGATGGAAGAGCAAGAGGTAATTTGGAGCTAGTGGGACACTTGGGCTAGATTCCCTAGCTCTATGACAACAATGATGAAGATGCTATGACACCTATGACACAAATCAGACATGAAGGCTGAAATATGACATATATGACATTTCAGGGCTAAAAATAGCCTCCAAGAGGACGCTCAAGGGAGTTAGGGCAGCTAAGATGCTTCCAGATGTGATTTGGTGGAAGTGGGAGACTAGAAATTGTTGTACAAGTGGCATTCTTTGGAATCTCTTCCCAACTTGAGTTGGCATGAGTCTCTTGGAAGGAATTAGACCCATGGTGGACATTATAAGTTTATAAATTTCAATAACAAAAAATGAAACCGGCTTTTGATGATTTGAGAAAAATTGCATTTGTGAAGAGAGAGCTAGTGGATGACTAGTTTCTTGCCTTAGCCAATTTCGAGGGTGAAAGATTGCCATTCAAGTTGGTGTTTGGAGAGGCCACTTAGGTCTTTCATGGTGCTTTAATGGAGTTTGTATTTTTAGGTAGCATCTATAGGAAGGTTCATGGTTTGGTTTAGTGTAACACTTTCTCTCCACCATTTCCAGTTTTGAAGGCATATTCATGCTCCTTGAGGGATTGCACTTCGGGTGAGCACTTGTACTCATTGGGAGAGATTCATATAATATATTTCTGATTGTAATAGCTTCATATCCTCTTTTATTCATATTTAGAAAGTATCAGGTCGAAATACCCACTAATTGTATGCAAAAATGTTGATTAATGAGCAAACACTGTTCATCTCCCCACTACATTGATGTATAGCATGATAATGCTGATGATTTCGAATGAATGGATGATTATATGATACATTTATGATTAATAGAATTACATGGATGTATTTTACAAGTTTCATGTACTCTACTTGAGCATTTGAAGTACTTTTACTCAGTTTAATTGCATTTGGAGAAGAAAGAGTGCCATTTCCCTAAGGGTCGAATTGGTGATTTTTGCAGCTGAATGGGAGAGGGTTGGAACATAGATAATAACCAATTAATGATGCACATGAGACTTTAATAACATCCTTAATGCATCCCATACCCCTGTTTAGAAATTTGATGGAGTTTGGAAGCATTTGGGAGGCCATTTTCAGTGTTTACCCAGGGGGGATTTGATGCATAAATTGCTAGTTACAATACCATACATTGACTAGAATATAAATCAAATTTGAAGAAGTATTTTGAGGGTTATAAATCATCCCTGAACCTAATATTCAAGTCTAAATATCATTCATATACCCTTACAGAAGATTGGGGAGCATTTGGGTTAATTTGGAGGCCAAAACAACAAAACTAGTCAAAGGTCGAAATTGGGGAAAATTTGGAAAATTGGGCATTTTCATAAATTTTTAAAAAAGGGTCATTACAAGTTCCTCTTCAGCGAGGAATTCCTTGGATGAACACATCAGCACTTGCTTCTCCCAATAGTTTCTCTCGCCCTGCTTGCAGTCGTCTTGGTCCTCCTTCTTCGGCTTCAGATTTCTTCGTGTGCCATTTTTTCAAACTGTGACTGTGTTGGATCGACCATCATATATCATATTCCGATCATATTTCCATGGTCTCCCTAACAACAGATGACATGCTTCCATTGGGATTGCGTCGCACAGTACGTTGTCTTCACATTTCCAGACCTTGAAGTTAATCAGGCACTGTCTGGTCACCTTCACATAGTGTCCTTTCTGCAACCACGATATCTTGTATGGATTTGGGTGTTCTCGACATCTCAAACTTGCTTTGTTGATGACCTCCATCGACAAAATATTCTTTGTACTGCCACCATCAACTATGGTCTTGCAATACCACTCGTCGATCCACACTCTGGTTCGAAAGATATCCTTTCACTATGCAGACTCTTTCTCGTCGCGTCGATCATCTTGAACAAACATCTTCCTGGTCGTCACGGATTGACCTTTCCTTTTCCCATCCTCACTGCTATCGGATGTCGATTCTTCCCTCTCGTCGACCTGCTCATCTCTTTGATATCTGGGTTTCGAATCCTCTGCAGCATGTAGGTCTTCCAGGCATTCATATTCCTTGTGTCTGACTCCTCGACACTTGTAGCAAACCACAGTTGGTCTGTCAGCTCCTTTTTTGTCGGATGGGCCACTTCAACCATACACATTTCGACTGTTGTTCTCACGACCATCGCGTCAGTTTTCTTGCACTTTCTCCTTAATTGATGTCCCTTCTGCATGTCAATTGTCTTCGACGACTTCTCTCCTGGTTCTGCTACTTTGGCCTTTTGCAGAAGTAGTCTTTGCACCCCGACCAGTCATCCTGCCTCTGGTCGATGTAGATTTCCTCAACAGTTTCTCTTCTTCCTTCAGAGCTAGCTGGTAGGCTTCACTGACCGCTCTGAACCATGAGAGGATCAACTCATCCTATATGGCATATTTCAAGCCATTCACATATCTCGTGACAGCTTCTTCTCCTTCATCGGTTTGTCCCAACATTATCGACAATCTGTAGAACTCTTGAATCCTTGTACTCCTTCATGGTCATCTCTTTTTGTCAAAATTTCTACAATTTATGGAACAAAGAAATCACATAGTCACCTGACAAGAACTTCCCCTTCAGCTTGGTGACCATCCTGTCGCAAGACTTGATTTTCTCCTTTCCTTTCTTGACTCTACCAACCTGTACATTGTCTCACCACAATGAGGCATGACACTTCAACCTCAGACATGCAGTCTTAACTTGTTTAGGATCCTCGATCTGCTATATGTTGAAGTATTTCTTCATCTCTTCGAACTAGTCTATCAAGTCTTCTGGATCCATACTTCCTGAGTAGGTACGTACATCTATCTTTGTCCAACCTCTCATCTCCATCAGAAGCTTGATGGGTTTGACTTCTGGTTCTTCTCCTGTTGCTTCCACTTCTTCAACTTCCTCGTCGCTGTGGTCTAACGCATCAGGAACACATCCATGCCTTTGGATTTCCTTGATTTCTACAACTCCACTAGTCAAACTTCGCATTGTTCACATGCACTCGTAGAAAATTTCACTATTAACCGTGACTGCAGCGCCACATGCTCTTCGTCCAACTCCTTGGAAATTAACGCCTCTGTGAGCCATTTTCAACCGCAGCTGAAACTCCCACTCATCCAATCGCAACTGGAATTTCACAAGTTGTGCACAACTCTACCCAACCGCAGCTGGAGCTGTTCTATGCACAAAACACTAGATTCACTGATACCACAGACACTCTCTTGCTCACAGGATGCTTCAACTCAACCAGACTCTGCTTCTGGGCTCTGATATTATCGCTTCTTTCCGGCTCTGATACCAACTGGCACAAGTCGGGTCAGTCGTACCTTCTTGCTTAACAATTCACATGACACACACGACGTTCACACAGACTTGGTGTAAATAGAATGCCAGAAGACGGCTTCTATTACTTCAATCAAATAAACGATTACAATACAGAATGCAAGGAAATGTAAACAACTAACTAGTCGACCTTAGCATTTTCAATATACATAAGTAAATGTGTGCTCTCTCTGTGTGTGATCCTCTCCTTCTCTCAGTCTTCAGCTGAATTCTAGAACAAATGAGCAATGAGTGACAACCAATCCCCTCTCTATGCCTGCGCACTGGTCTTCTACCATGTTGTTGCTCTACTCATCCCGAGGTCCACTCCATTCCCCAAGATGCTATTCCTCTTTTCGTTAAATCCTCCAGATCCTATAGACTTGTAGTTGTCAGCGCTCTCTGGCCATGCTACACAACCTCTGTCATGATCCCAACCACCTTCTTAACTGTTCACAACTTCCTTAGAAACCCCGAACGACTACCAAGTACTTCGCCTTGATTTCTGATTTTCTTTGACTCTGCTTCAGTAGTCGGTCCCATCACTAACCTCAACCATACTATCTTCCAGAGTATTTTTTAAGAATTCTAATATTATACTTAAGTATAGTATCCTAGGCGATTATTTTGGATTGAAAGGAACACGTATATAGATAGGTAGGGGAATATTAAATATGAAACATACAATTTACTACTAAAACGTGTACATTTTGATGAATATTATGATTAAAAAACATATTTCAAGTAAATATAGGCAATATTAGAGACTAAAACTGACCAAATAACGAATTTATTTTTTGAAAAAAAACCCCCAAAATAGCCAATTGGTGAAATTTCGCCCCTAAAAATTACCCTGCTATCTTTCGCCATCCTTTGACTTATTTGTCGGCTTCCTTTCACGTCTACAGCTTCACCAGTCCACCCCTTCCTCCACGCTTGGTTTCTTCCTCGACTTGTCGGTGTTGTTGTTAGATGACCTGTCAACACTAGACCTCTTCGCTGTAATCCTGCTATCTATCGACCTATGACATGTTGATTGTCGACATTCTCCTTCTGTCGACGCACCTCGATAGCTTATGCTCGACTTATTGACTTCGATAGCTAGTCTTCCTTTC